>WOXC01003884.1:0-600000 GCA_011680675.1 Gymnobelideus leadbeateri
GGCAACTTCCGTTTCTGGCAAGCTGTAAACCCACCACCGACTTCCACCCTAGATCACAATCCAGATCCAGGGAGGTTAAAGCAAGAGCGATTACCCCCAAGACTGATCGCTGGATCTCCCTACAATTCGCAGGCCAGGAGCTGGAGCTGCCTCTGAAAACTACAAAATGGCGTGTCTCCTCAGAGGCTTCTCACCCCCAGGGGAGGGAGCTGACGCATTCCCCAAATACTGGTCCCAAAGTCCATAGGACACTAACCTCTTACTTTGTCCTAGGCATGTCTATGTTGATAATTCTGGAGTTGCCACAGCTGCTGGTGTTCTGGGGTTCCTCCAGCCTGCTGCTGGCCCTGCCGCCCTGGGGCTAAAACCTCGGTGCTCGGCTCGGCTCCCCATGCTCTGTGCTGCGCGCTACCGGCTCCCAGAGCGCTGCGCTGGTCCTTCCTGCAGGGCTGCTGGGCTGTCCTCAGCGGGAGGTTAGCTTCTCTGTGTCGTTTTGTGGGTGCTGGGGCTCCAGAAGTTGTTCAGAGTCCCCTTTTACATAGTTTGGCGGGAATCTGGGGGCAGAGTGGCTTGGATGAGCTGTTTCTACTCCGCCATCTTCTATAAATTCTTTTTTACAAATAGAAGCTCACATCTAAGTTTTCCTCTTCCCTGCTGAGATCCCATTTGAAAGGACAGTGACTTGGAAAGGGGACTGGTTTACCTCTATCTTTGAGTAATTGCTGCCTGGAGCAAAGTGATGCCTTTGGAGCAAACGCAGATGCCTTCTGTTCTACACATAGACAATTATCTTCTTCTTCTACTAAAATGCCACCATGTTCAGTGCAAATCCTATGTCCTATATGAGACCTTTCCGGATTTCTCCCAGTTGCTGGTACCCCCCAGAAAAATTACCTTATATTTATTTTGTATTTTTGATAGGTATTTATGTGGCTATGTTGTGCCCTGCCCTTTCAGAATGTAAGCTCCTTGAAGCAAGTTGTTTCATTTTCTCTTTGTATCACCAACTCATAGTATATTATGATATAGAAAAGGGACCTAATAAATGCTTATTGATTAATGCTGTTCCCTTCTCAGAATTAATATACGTTCTTTCTTATTATGGTAATTGTAGTGGGATTTCAACACTGCAGCCCAACTTCAAACAGACAGCTAATATGATTTAGATTAGCTAGGGACTTCATTCTCTGAAAATCTTTCCTTTCGTCTGCCAGCAAAACAAAACAAAAAATAAACAATTCAACAAAGAGGGAGCATGGTTTATTCAGAAAATTGCTTCTGGGGAAGAGAAAGAAACCACAAATCCAACAAATATTCTGAAGGTTGTTGGCTATTTTCTCAAACTTTCTGGTTGTCATTATCATAACCTGAAAAACCCCTGCCATAGTAATGTACAGGTAAAGAATTCATTTCAAACTACTTTATATAGCATGATGTTGTCACTTGAACAATACATTCAGAGACAAACATTTCACTGCAAGAGCTTTCCCTGAGCTCATTTCTTTGTATCTGTTCAACTGCAGTGTGTTTGTAATCAAGAAAATGACTCACTCTGTGACTGTAATTTTCAGTTGTGAGGAGAACATTTTATATGCTTTGGACACCTCAAAGAAAGAAGCTAAAATTCTTGTTAGAATCAAAGAAAGCCAGAGGAAGAGACGTCTGCTTTTAGGTGTGACGGTACCTAAACTGCCCAAGGTTCACAGTTGTTAATATTAACTGTGAATATTTCTAGGAATATTTCTAGGTGATGCTACAGCTTCCCTTTATTACCCTTATCAGGTGCTCAGGGACTGGTACCCTCCCTTGTATCTAGCCTAGACTTGACTGCTTCAATTTTTCCCTTTTGTGGACATCCAGTGGTTGATCAGTAATTTATTTATAATGTCAATAACAAATTGACTTATCAACTCGCCCCAAAGCCTTCTTTTCTCTAGACTGAATAGAGTCACAGACCTGGAAGGAAACTTTAAAATCACCCTTCTAATATCTTCTTTTTTTTTTTTTAAACAAATACTTTATTAACTTCTGTTTTACATCATTCATTTCCGCCAGATTTTGAGTTACAATCATTTTCCCCCCATTATTCCCCTACCCAACCTCCCAGAATAGCAGTCCCACAAGATATCGCTTCCTCCAATCTGCTCTCTCCCATACCTTCTCCCATACCCCCATCGACTTTTCCATTAGAGGAAGATGAATCTTTGTGTCCCAATGCCTGCACATCTTATCTCCCAATTATAGGCAAAAGAGTATTAATAATAGTATTATATATATATTTGAAACATTTAATGTTACGACCTTGAATTTCAGATCCATTTCCTTCCTCCCTTGTCACCCATTCCTTCTTGGGATATAAGTAATTCAGTATATGTTGTACATGTCTAGCTATGCAAAACATTATCATAGTAGATATATTGTACAAGGCTGCTTATAATTCCCTCCCACTCATCCCACCCCCCACCTGGTCCATTCCCTACATGATCCTGTCCCTCTTCTATAGTGGGTACTTCCAACCTCCCCTCACCCCAAGGATGCCCTCCCATCCATCATCCCTCCTCTCATCCCCCTTCCCCCTATCCTGCTGCAGGTTGAGATATCCCATTTAGTATGTATGTCATTTTCTCCCTGAACCAAATTCAATGTGAATGTGGTTTTGCCTTTTTAGCCTTCCTTATTCTCCCCCTCCTTTGCACCCACTTCCCCTACATGAGATAGTTTACCCTACCATGTCTCTCCCCATCTCCTCTTGCCACTTTCCTCTCTCACCTCATAATTTCATCCCTTGAGTACTCTCCCTTCCCAACAAAATCAACCTATGCCCTCTATCCATATATAACTGTAACCATATACACACACATTCACATATGTATTCATATGACCACACCCCCTTCTTCCATTATTTTCATAGTGAGAAAGATATCATCAGTCACAGATATTGCTTTTCCATATAAAGGAATGTAAATAGTTCAACTTTGATAAGTTCCTTTTGATTTCTTTTCCCTGATTACCTTCTCAGGCATCTCTTACTTCTTGCGTCTGGATGTCAAATTTTCTATTCAACTCTGGTTTTTCCTCAAGAATGCTTGAAAGTCCTCTATTCCACTGAATGACCATATTTTCCCCTGAAACAAAATACTCAGTTTTGCTGGGTAGGTGACCCTTGGGTTCATTCCCAGTTCTTTTGCCCTCTGGAACATCAATTCCATGCCCTTCAATCCCTCAGTGTAGAAGCTGCCAGGCCCTGGGCTATTCTGATTGTGTTTCCACAATATTGAAATTGTTTCTTCCTGGCTGCTTGTAGTATTTTCTCCTTGATCTGGGGATTCTGGAACCTGGCTATAATATTTCTGGGAGTTTTCTTTTTGGGATCTTTTTCAGGAGGTGATCTGTGGATTCTTTCAACCTCTATTTTGCCCTCTGGATCTAAAACATCAGGGCAATTTTCCTTGAGAATTTCTTGAAGGTGATTTCTAGGTTCTTTCTTTGATCATGGCTTTCAGGTAGTCCAATAATTTTTAAATTGTCTCTCCTGGATCTATTCTCCAGGTCAGTGGTTTTTCCCATGAGATATTTCACATTGCCTTCTAATCTTTCATTTGTTTGGATCTGCTTAACAGCATCTTGATTTCTCATAAAGTCATTAGCTTCCATTTGCTCCAGTCTAACTCTGAAGGAATGAATCTCCTCAGTGAACTTTTGAGATTCTTTTTCCATCTGGCAAATTCGACTTTTTAAGGCATTCTTCTCCTCATTGCCCTTTTGGGCCTCCTTTGCCATTTGAGCTAGTCTATTTTTTAAGATGTTGTTTTCCTCAGTCAGGCTGTTGACCCTCATTTCATACTTTTCCTGCATCCTTCTCATTTCTCTTTCTAATTTTTCCTCCACTTCTCTATTTGATTTTTAAAGTCCTCCTTAAGGTCCTCTATGGCCTGCAACCCACTCATGTTTTCCCCTGGGGCTTTTGGAGCAGGACTTCTGACCTCACAGTCCTTTTCCCACTCTATGCCCCCAAAATAGGAGTCTAGGGTTGCAGTTTTCTGTTTCCTTTGCCTTGGCATGTTGCCACTTAATTGCTTGACTTTTGGGCTTGTTGCCACACTATGGCTTTAAGGCCAGATAGAGGAATTTTCGTCCCGAACGTGTGGGGGGCAACTTCCGTTTCTGGCAAGCTATGAACCCACCCACAACTTCCACCCTAGATCACAATCCAGATCCAGGGAGGTTAAAGCAAGAGCGATTACCCCCCAAGACTGATCGCTGGATCTCCCCACGATTTGTAGGCTGGGAGCTGGAAATGCCTCTGAAAACTACACAGTGGCGTGTCTCCTCAGCAGCTTCCAGCCCCCAGGGGAGGGAGCTGACGCATTCCCCAAATACAGGTCCCAAAGTCCATAGGACACTAACCTCTTACTTTGTCCTAGGCAAGTCTATGTTGATAATTCTGGGGTCGCCACAGTTCCTGGTGTTCTGGGGTTCCTCCAGCAGGCTGCTGGCCCTGCCGCCCTGGGGCTAAAACCTCGGCTCACGTGGACCTGGGCTCGGCTCGGCTCCTGCGCTCTGCATGGCCGGCTCCCAGACCACTGCGCTGGTCCTTCCTGCAGGGTGCTGGGCTGTCCTCAGCGGGAGGTTAGCTTCTCTGTGTCGTTCTGTGGGTGCTGGGGCTCCAGAAGATTTTCAGAGTCCTTTTTTACATAGTTTGTGGAGAATCTGGGGGCAGAGAGGCTTGGACGAGCTGTTTCTACTCCGCCATCTTGGCTCCGCCCCCCTAATATCTTCTTTTGTGTAGATGAGGCAGTTGAAGTTCAGAGAAGGAGAAATGATTTGACAAAAGTCACAAATTTCTTAACTGTTAGATCTCTACTTCAAACCCAGTTTCCCTAATGAGTTCAGTGCTCATGACTTCTGGTCTTTTCAACTTCCTTTACATTCTATCTTCTGTCTAACTCAATACCCACCTTCCTCCTTTAAGATTTCTTTTAAGGACATTTTTGTGTGGCCAAACTTCATTTAGCTATGTCTATCAAGATGATTTAAAAACTAATTTCTGGAATGTAGTGAAATAATTTCTCTTTTTTGTCCCCCTCTAGACTTTACTAAAATGTGAAGGCAGAAACTTAATCAAAGCTTTGCTGTGATTAGATCCTTGGGTTCCTACTTTAGCACCTTTGCTGTTAATTAGTTTTCTTTATAAAAAGTGAAGAACAGATTAACGTTGAATTTCTTAAAGCATTTATTAAGGAATCAAAAAGATATATATCTCTATAATCTCCCTCTTGCATACATAGTATGCATATTTATGTTATAGAGTACATAGCACAATATAATATGTATAAATATTATTAATAATAGCATTCATAATTATAGTAACAAATAATATATAATATAAATTGTGCTATGTTTTACATATATGTAAATAGTGGACCATAGAGGCAGTCATATTTTTGATTTTGTATTCATATATATGTATGTATACACATATATGATAGTCAACTGGATTCAGCTGGATCTATGATCTCATTGATCTGTATATTTCTTCCAGTGTTGCAGATCATAACCTGTCCATACCAATTCATCTCATGAAACACTTCTCCATTTTTTCCTACAAGTTTGCCACAGCAAGAAGTACTCAACAGTTTGGAGTCCTTACTTGCTTTCTTTTGACATGATGAGAATACCAGTGGAGCATTCAGGTTATCTACCTGGCATCATATCTTGCCCTCACTATGCTACTAGCCTATCTTTTCTTTTTATCACATATTTTTCTGATAACATATTTTCTTCCAGTTCTTTTTCAAAATTACTTATTTGATTAAATGTTGAATCCTGGTCACATCCCCCATGAACCTCTCTATTACCCTATGTGTTGTAAGCATTTTTAATTTCTTAGAGGTTTATGTTCCATGTCTTATGGCCATACAATAATACCAGTAGAATATTGGTTTTAAAAATATAGGTCTTTGTTTCTAGGAGACACTTGTGGTTAAGGGATTTTTGCAATTTTCTGAACATAATCGAACCCTTTCTTTTCCTCCTATTTAATTCTGGGTCTGACTTGCTGATTTGTTCTAAGATATACATACTGATAAACAAATTCTATAGGTTGCCCATTCAAGTCTACATTATAATTTTGGCAATAGACATTCTTCTTCCACTTGGTCTTTCCTTGGTGAATGGTCAAGCCAGACTCTTAAATTGTTACAAATCTCTTTCCAGGAGGTTCTGCAATGTTTCTAAGGGCTCAATAGAACCAGCACAATATGCAGACAGGTCCTCTAGACAACTTTACCATCCACAGTGGATGTGTCTTCAAGTGGGGTTCCATACTGGATCTCCTCCATCACAGAGGAAAACAATTTCGGTAAGTATACATCTTCCTGCTTTATGCCTTTTTTTGATTTATGATTAGAGGGTTTTTAAAAAAAGGTTATCTCCGTTATAACTTTCAAGGAATTTTGAATGATTTTGATATTGAATAGGAGACACTTTGTGAAAGGGAAAATGCAAAGATTAATGATTCAGTTTCTCCAATAGTATATCTTGGTTATTGAACTAGGGCCTCCCATTTATCTAAGTTAAAGTTAGTAGATGGTCTAAAAATGTATGATTTTTAGCATTCTTTGCTTTTTTCCTATTACTTTTCTGCCATCACCAAAGAAACAAAAGAGGCTTCACAGGAATGAAACGCATTTTGTATTTTTCTTTATTTTGTGGGTTGTCATGACCAAAAAATTAATTCCTAAGTAGATAGTCTATTGGTAATAAGCCTCTGTTTATCTAGGTTAATCTTCTCAAAGCATATTTGGTCTGTTGCTGGGACTACATTGAAAGCTTGTCTTACATGGTAGAACTTTCCAGAGCTTATATTCCATCAGAACAGTTTTCAAGAATCTATGGTTGCTTCCACTCCACAGTGAAGCATTGTAGCCTCTCTTACACACACACACACACACACACACACACACACACACACACACACACACACACCACTTATATGACCTTGGAAGGCTATCAATGGGAGGATGGGCTAACGTTCTATAATAAGAATACCATTCATGTGTCATTGAAAAGCCATGGATCTTTAATTCAGCATTAAAAATATTGCATGGGTTGTAAGGTAGGTAGTCTGGTATCTGAGCATTTGGTGCCTTAGATGTTCCACACATGAGATTCCTATACTGCCATCTCAGACCCCTTCTGCCTGTCTCTAGATGTACACTCATCTTTGCATATGTTCAAGACCAAGTGTCACATAAGCCTGTGGCCTCTGGATGGCCACGTGGAGCTAAGTTCTTAAAGTCTTGCTAGAGACTATGGCAACATGCAGCTTATCTTTTCAAATATTGTACTTTATCTGTTTGATGATGTAATTCATGGTATGCTTGTGGAATATCATTTTTAGGGCAGTTTCCAGATGGATGATTTCCCAGTGATAGACAAGCCCTTGCTTGGAAGTTGGAAGGGGAAAGGGGGAGGAGGGAGAAATTCTTGGGTGAGATTCCCCTGTAGGCCAAACTGATATTTGAATGTTGTAAATGTAGCAACATAAGAAAAATTTGTTAAGCATTTTCCATCGCAAACACATGTTTTATTTACCCTATACAGTTCTTTCCAATGGGATCATATTATAGTTGAAACAATTTGAAAACAACTTAAGGATTAATGGTGCTTATTATGTACTCAGCATGTTGCTAGGTGCTACTGAGGATCCAAGTAGAATTTTATTCATTTATTCATTCAATGAACATTTACTAAATTCTAGGGACGTCTAGGTAGTGTAGTGAATATAGCACCACCAGGCCTGAAGTCAGGAAGACTTATCAAATCTGACCTCCCACACTAGCTGTGTGACCCTGGGCAAGCCACTTAATGCTGTTTGCCTCAGTTTCTTCATCTGTAAAATGAGCTGGAGAAGGAAATGGCAGATCACTCCAGTATCTCTACCAAGAAAACCCTAAGTGGGGTCACAGGGAGTCAGGCACAACTGAAATGACTGACCAACAAATGTACAGAGAGAGCACTAGGTGCTAGATGTTATATAAAGCATAGATAAGGCTTTGCTCAAACTCAAGGAAGAGCTATATGATGGAGGTTTCAGTCTAGGAGGGAAAATGAGCAAGGATTCTATAAAATATAACATTACAAGAAAAAGAGTTGAGGGGCAGCTAGGTGGCGCAGTGAGTAGAGCATTGGCCCTGGAGTCAGAAGGACCTGAGTTAGGATCCGACCTCAGACACTTAATGCACACACAAACAAAAAAAACCTAGCCACGTGACCTTGGGCAAGTTACTTAATCCCAATTGCCCTCCAAAAAGCAAAAAAAGAAAAAGAAAAAGAGTTGAAATAGAAAGTGTAATTTTGTAAGGTGTAAAATATTAACAACTGGGGATAATCAGGGAAACCAGAATTCAATGTCATTTAAATTCAGATACACTTCTTGTCCTCGAATTGGGGGTTTCCAAACTTTAAGGAACATTTCCCCCTCTTTAAAAAAAGAAAAGTATCTGGCACCCCTTGCCTTCAAGTAATTAATCAATAGCATTTATTTACTGTGCTCCAAGTTCTGTGCTAAAGAGCGAAGATATAAATATAAATAATATGGGAAATGACTGAATTCATTTCCCTGCCAAACCTTCCACCCTTCCGAATTTCTTCTCTATTACACTTAAAGGTATCGCTATCCTCCCTGTCACATCGACACCTAAGGTTGCTGTCCTTGCTCTCATTCAGGTGCCCCAAGCCTTTTGCCATATACATTGGCTGCCAAGTTCTATTAATTCTACTTGGTAAGATCCTCCTGTATGCCTCTTTCTCTTCTGGCTGGACTGTTGCAGCATCCTGCTGGTTGGTCTCCCTGACTTACAACTCTCCCCACCTCAATCCACTCTCTACTTAACTGTCAAAGTGATCTTCCTAAAACCCAGGTCTGAACAATGTCTTCCTCCCTATTTAGCAACCTCCAATCACTCCCTGTTATCTCAGAGACCAAATAGAAAAGTCTTTCTTTTGCTTTGAAAGCCCTTCACAGCCTAGCCATCTCCTACTTTCTTATCTTCTTAGACCTAACTCTCCTCCATAAACAGTCTAATGACTATGACCTCCTTCCTGTTCCTCACATATGATACTCCATCTTTTGACATTTTTGCTGACTGTTCCCCATGTCTAGAATTCTCTGACTTCTGGTTGCTCTGACTTTCTTCAAGTCTTAGCCAAACTCCCTTCTATAAGCCTTTTTCAGTCTTCCTTACTTTGCCTCCTCCATGAAATTATCTACAGCTTTCTTGTATGTATCTTGCATGTACATAGTTGATTGCATGTTGTCTTCCCTATTAGACTGTGAACTCCTTGGGAGAAGGGACTTTTTTTTTTAACCTTTGTATCCCCAACACTGGTACACATAGTAGACCCTTAGTAAATGTTGACTGACGTGTGTGTGTGTGTGTGTGTGTGTGTGTGTGTGTGTGTGTGTACGTGTACACAGAATGATAATAGAGAATAAATACAATGTAAATTGGGAGGGAAGACACTAGCATTTGGGGGGATTTGTGTGTAGAAGGGGACCTCTTGAAGGAAGAGAGTGTTTCTGTGAGGCAGGGGTAAAAAGGTTGTGCTTTCTGGGCATGGGGAATTGCCATTGCAAAGGCACATAGATGGGAGATGGAGAGTCATCTTTGAGGAAGAGAGAGAGGGTTAATTCTCCTACTATTAGACTACTATAATTCACAACAATAATCTAGGGACAAGAGGCAATGTGGCAGAATGGATAGAGAGCTGCCCTTAGAGTCAGCAAGCTCTGAGTTCAAGGTCTACCTCTGAAACATACTTGGGTAAGGCACTTAACTTTTCCCCTCACAGCCCAAACTTGGAATCTACCTCTGGTTCCATCCTTACTCCAATCCTGATAAGTGAGCTTCTTCTCTCGTCTTGCTAGGGCTCCTCCCATGTCTCTCCTTCCCTCTCCCTCCTTCCCTCTTTTTTTTTTTTTGCTTTTTGGAGGGCAATTGGGGTTAAGTAACTTGCCCAAGGTCACATGGCTAGGTTTTGGTTTGTGTGTGCATTAAGTGTCTGCGGCTGGATCCGAACTCAGGTCCTTCTGACTCCAGGGCTGACACTCTACTCACTGCGCCACCTAGCCGCCCTTCCCTCAGTCTTTTTAAAAAGCACTCCTCCATTTAGTCTTCCTCCATTTGTAAGGTTCTCAAGAACAAGGCCTGTCTTGCTTGCCTATATTTGTTTTACCCACCACTTAGTGCCTGGCATATAGTAATAATCTAATATGCCATGGATAACTCTCTAAGATTATAAATATCACAGCAGATGCCTATCTTCATTGGTGATAGGAATTTCTTAGTAAGAGCTCCCTATGCCAATTAAATCTGATAAAAATATTCTAGGGAGATGTGTTTTCATAAGCATGTATACAGTTGGCATGTTGCATCTGAGGAAGGGGGCTCAGCCTAGGGCAGTGTCTGTCTTTGTTTTTATTTTTATTTGTATCTCCAGCATTTAGCATAGTGCCTGGCCCAAAGTAAGTGCTTAATAAATGTTTAATTAGGGGCGGCTAGGTGGTGCAGTGAGTAGAGCGTTGGCCCTGGAGTCAGAAGGACCTGAGTTCAGATCCGGCCTCAGACACTTAACGCACACACAAATGAAAACCTAGCCGTGTGACCTTGGGCAAGTTACTTAACCCCATTGCCCTCCAAAAAGCAAAAAAATAAAAATATAAAAATAAATGTTTAATTAATTGATGTACAAGGTGGAATTCCAAATGAAATTAAATAAATGATAAAATGATAAAAAATAAAAAGAAGAGCCAGTGCCAATGATCATGTGTGAAGCAGACGCCTGGAATCCTTGGGTAACTTCCCTAAGGGGGTGACAGTTGGATAGAGATAGTATATACAGATGGAGGAATGGCTCAAAATAGGATATTTTGTCAGATCATCGTTGAAAGAGCCAGACTGAGAAAGCCCTAGGATATTCCATCCCCAGTGTGTGCTGATGTCTGAAATTACCTTGGTGGGCTGGAGGTATTTTTTTTAGGGGGATACTCATTCCTGTACAATGCCTGTCCCACTCCACTTTACTACTATAGTTTTGTGAAAATGCAGTCACTTCAGGTTAATGCTGCTCTGTTCCAGAGAATGCTGAAGGTTTCAAGGGCAAAGACTAAAGAGCTGCCAAATGCAGTGATATAATAGACATTGACATGTCGTGAAAATACTAGGCACAGGAGCCTAAGATAATAAATCTGAAAAATTAACACGTAGGAGAATGGGAGAGGGAGCAATATGTTTTGGTAATCACTTTGAACTGTTGAACTCTCATTCTGCCATCCCCAGAAATCTCAGGTATTAGGCAGATGTCATTCAAACTGTGATTAACACGTTACCGAATTTCTCCAGTCATTTAATAAAAGTTTTACATAACATGCAGGTAATTGCTTCCAAATGGCAAGGTTGCCATGTGGGCTCTATGGATGGTATTGTTTCCACTGTTAGGTGACATTTTCTCTCATGGCACTTTGCTCCAACAAGGGTTGCTCTCCAGGGGCCCCAGCAATATCTGGCCAGCTTTTTAGTCATTCTTTTTCAGGGTGAGAGACAAAAGAGTCGGCTGGGGAGATTAAGGGCTTTCTTGTTGGTATGTTATCTTTATTTTAGATTTCTGCAAAACCACTAGACAGAATTATTCTTTTTTATATTTTAAAAATGTTTTATTGATGTCCTTTGGCTTTTATATCACAAAGTTCTTGTGGAAACAAGCTAGGCAAAGGAAAGAGTACAAGGATCAGAGAAAAATTACCAGAGGTTATAGTGTATGACCATATAGGCCTTCTTCAAGTTCATCATGGTACTTTAATAAAGTATCCCTCATGAGAACTCTCCTGGTTTTAGGTAGGGACCATGGCATAGAGATGTGTCATTTATGGCTGAACAGATGAAATAATGGTGAAGAGACTAGTTGTGAGCAAAGCCAAAAAGGACTGAACAAAACATTTCTGAGCCCAGTGAATGTAGGAATATGAACGGGGGCCTTTCTTTTTGTTAAAAACATTAAAAAAAAAATCAGTTGAAGCAGCTAATGATTCCTTTTTATTGCCATTATTAAGGTCTAAGGTCATAGTCATATAAAATATCATCTTAGGGCTTTCAGATTAGAAGCCATTTCTTAGACTCTCAAACTTAGATTCCTCTACCCTCATTCCAGTTCAGACCTGAAGCTGCACATCTCTATTTTGTACCTCGCACAGAAAGGGAACTTTTGTGGTTCACTGGAAAGATTATAGAATTTGGAGTCAAGGACTTGAGTACCATTCTGAGATTTGATACTTAGTACACATGTAATCTTGGTCAAGTCTCTTAACTTTGCTGGGTCATTTTTCTCATCTGTAAAAGGAAAGCATTTGATTAGATGATCTCAAAGATTTCTTCTGGTCATATTTTCTATGAGAAGACATCTTATTCATTTCTAAGTACTACCATCTCAGAAGATGACCTTTCCTTATACAGTCTAGAATCTGATTTCACAACCTCTTTTTAAAAATTAATTAAAATTTTTTTTAATTTTTGGAGGGGGGAAGGTAGGGCAATTGGGGTTAAGTGACTTGCCCAAGGTCACAGGCTAGTGTTTGTGTTAAGTGTCTGAGATCAGATTTGAACTTAGGTCCTACTGACTCCAAGGCCAGTGCTCTATTCACTGTGCCATCTAAACCGCCCCCACAACCTCTTTTTATTTATTTATTTATTTTTTGCTTTTTGGAGGGCAATTGGGGTTAAGTAACTTGCCCAAGGTCATACTGCTAGGTTTTTATTTGTGTGTGCGTTAAGTGTCTGAGGCCGGATCCAAACTCAGGTCTTCTGACTCCAGGGACAGCGCTCTACTCACTGCGCCACCTAGCCGCCCCCCCCCCCCCAAACCTCTTTTTATCCCCTAAGACCAAGGAGTTCTTATTCATGTTTTACCTAAATGACTCTCATATTAATTTAAGTCCTTTCCTTTTTTTGTCCTGTCTTCTGCAGAATGAAAAATACCTATGCAACCCACCCAGAGAAGAGTCTCTAAAATATAAATTCACAGAGGACTGGAATGATCCAGGGCCTTATCTTGGGTAGTAGAAATAAGGCAAAAAAACACAGCAGTAGTAGAATGTTTAGCCAGTTGAATGCCTTATCTATTAGGTCTATGCCCCAAAGCCCCAGTCAAGGTGTTTCCTCCTCTAAGACCAAGTTTATGCTCTTATCCCCTTCTGGAATGAGGTGAAGTCAGACATAGCCCACACTCAACTGCGCAGTGATTATGGGGAGAAAAATACAACAAAAAACTCCACCTCCCATTTTCCTGTCTGTGTCTGGAAAAGGCACCATGGCAAATTCATCTGAGCCCTGCTAAATGGGAACCCATTAACGATTTCTGACTGTAGAATTACCGACCTGACGCCATCAGACTATAAATAACTGTCTACTATTCCTGTCTCTCAAGAAGATTTAGTTCTTGTCAACAGGAACTGGTTGCACCTGAAATTATTCAGGCAGTTCTCCACCTGACTATCTTGCTTTAGCACTCTCTAGACCTTGACTTTATGTGAGTGAGGCTGTTTTATTCCTTCACGTTGGGACAACTAAATCATCATTTCAGTGGCTTGAGACAGCTCTTTGCTGGAATCATGGACTCTTGGCCCCCTTCCCTTCCAACTCCCAAATTCCCTTTTGGAATCAAAGGTGGCCGTAGCAGCAGCAGAAGTAACTGTCTTATATAGTTTATGATGCTCAATGACAACCGAGTCCATGGATGTTCGTCAAAGATGTTTAATCCTGGAGCCAAGTTGGGTCCTGGGTGCAGTGCCAAGTCTATGATAGCCTGGGCTGCTAAATGCTTGTTTTGGGGTTGACTTATTCTGACTTAGAGATATATAGATAAAGATATCTGATACACAGATAGAGTATGGATTTTTAAAAGTTTTCATTAAGTCTGATAGGATTTGGGAACAAACCCCACAGGCAAAGAGTGTACATTCCTGTCTACTCCAGAAACTAATGGTTCCTGGGCAGATGCACATCTTTTTGGAAGCCTCTATGATCTAGGTTTATATCTCAGAATTGGAACTAGCTTTGGGGGGTTCATTGTACTCTTCTCTTATCTGACATTACCACATGTCATTGCTATTTCTAATGTTTGTGGGCTTGGCTTGCTCTCTCAGATAAATCTCCCACATACACTGTATGGGTTCCTGGTCTTGGAGACAAGTAACAAGAATTTTAGTTCTAAGACTGCTAATGGCTCTAAATTTAACTTTTCTTGCTTCATTTTTTTTTTATGTGTGTGAAATTGACATTTCTTTTTCCAAATTTGTATTATTTTCTGAATAACTGAACCTAGGAAAAAAGAATAAATGTTCATTAAATGCACTGAGGTTCTTGGGACAAAACAGATTTGTAAATGTTTTCATGAAATATTCATTCACTATGTCTCCCAGGATACATAATAATTTCTGCTGGGTGAATTAATAAAAAACGATGATTTTCTTTTTTTTTTTTAAATAAAATTTTATTTTCTTTCAGTTACACGTAAAAATAATTTTAAACATTTCTTTTGTTAGGTTTTAAGTCCCAAGTTCTATTCTTCCTTCTCCTTCCCTCATCCTTTCCTGAGACAGTAAGCAATCTAATATAGGTTATCTATGTTCAATCATGTCAAACATTTCCATATTACTTATTTTGTGCAAGAAAACTCAAACAAGAAAGAAAGAAAATGAAAAATAGTATACTTCAGTTTGTATTCAGATGATATCAGTTCTTTCTCTGGAGGTGGAAAGCATTTTTCATCATGAGTTCTTTGGGATTGTTGTCTTGGATCATTGTATTGCTGAGAATAGCTAAGTCATTCACAGTTGTTTATTGTACAATATGGCTATTACTGAATAATGTTCTCCTGGTTCTGCTAACTTCACTTTGTGTCATTTCACATAAGCCTTTCCAGGTTTTTCTGAAATCATTCTGTTTATCATTTTGTATAGCACAATAATATCCCATTACAAAATGATGATTTTATTGAATTAGTCTCAGAGTTGGAAGGGAAGCTTCGGGGGTTATCTAAACCTCTAATTGAATGTGTATAACATCCCCAACAGATATGACTTCCCAGCTTTTGCTTGACGACTAATGTAAAATTGCTATCTCCTAAATCTCTACTTTAAGTCAGCCTTAGTTTTCAGGATACTTTTCCTTGTGTTCAGCCAAAAATCTGTCTCCATGTAGGCTCTTCCCATTACTACTAGATCTGTGCTAGACATGGTATGGCAATCCAAGTTATTCCTAAAAGGAGATTTCTAGAACTGCACAAGAGTTCTGCATGAGGTCTCTAGAGAGAGAAGGACTTCCAGAGCAGGTGAGGTGACTTAAACTTTGTCACACATTTCTTACACGTGTACCTCATTACTATTATGGTCTAAGTTTGAGCCTATTCCTCCCATGGATGCTGTATGTATTTGTGGGAAGAAGTGAACCAGACTCTTAGGAGGTTTTGTATTAACTGTCTTTTACCATGTTGTCCAAGAGTAGTAGTAGTAGTAGTACCAACCTGCCAATTAGAACAGAAGTTGGGAAATGCTATTATTTCTTTTCTCCTCCTTTTTTCCCCTTTTTGGGACAATTAGCTTCTCTCTTGCCTAGCTTTCATCTTTGATTTTTTGAAATATAGCTCTGAAAAACAGGCTTTAAAAAAAGCTTGTTTTAAATGGAGCTACTTGACTAGTCTTTAAATCCCAAATCTGGTTTTCACTGAATGACCAATAATAAGTCCTAGCCCAAGCCTCTGTGACTCATTGTTTAACTTTTGATGGCTTAGAATGAATGTAAGTGGCAATTGTTTACAGTACTGTCATAAACTCTGAGAGTCTTCCCCTCTCAGACTGATATCTTTGTGATGGTAAATTGGGCCATCTTTTATCTCAATTCTTACTTAGCCCTTAGTCATTGAATTGGCATGACCTCAGACAAACTGAGACCTGGGAAAGACTTTATTTTAGAAAGGCCAAGGCCGTCCACCACATCCTCGGACATCACCAGATGTTTTGACCTTTGTTGGGTCTAGGTTGATTTCACAAGCAGAGAGTGAATTGATGAGGATGACCGTATGTGTACCTACGTTGTGTCTTTATTAAGCTTGTTCTTCCCAGGAACAGAAACCGTGGAGAACTTGCCTCTGGTCAAGATGAAGAAAAGACCCTCCTTGTGTATTGAATGCTGTGAAGATATTGTAACCTATTTGTGACCTAGGGTGGATGGCCTTTGTGTTTTGTGATTGGCCAGGTGAATGTACTTTGTTTATGATTGGAAACTAATCTCCAATTGAGACTACTTGGTGGTGGAGTACCTTGACTTTTGAACTTTAGTGATTGAACTGAGAATTTAGTAAATGATTGAGTTACTCTGTATTTTGATTTTTCTCTTTCCTGTGAATGTTTTGCCTTAATCTGTTACTGAATAAATGGAGAGCTGTTATGCTTGTAATCCAGACCTGGAAGTTGCTTGTGTTTGGCGTTATACCATCCAATTTCATACTATTAATGTTGTACCCCAATAAAGCGAGACAGAAGATCCCTAAGATTAAATTTAAAAAGTGGATTTTATTGCCATGGGACTGTCGGGATACATGCCCAAATCAGACAGTGCTTTGGCACAGACATTGTGCTGGTTTTATAGAGGTTCCATATAGCCAGGTTACCTAAGCTGAAATTACAGTGATGTAAGCTGAAACTACAGTGATTGGTCAGTGTACATTTGAAACTACAGTCAGTGATTGGTCAGTATACATTTGAATTTCTCACTGGCTTGAAACCCTAGGCTGGAGCTCCTGCCCACAGACCAATCAAGGGAAAGGAAGGGGGAGTTCTCTGCTTTACAAATCAATGAAGGAAAGGGAAGGTTGAGTTGCCTATTTTACAAACCAATGAAGGGAAGGGCAAAGTGGAGTAGTGTCCAACATTACATTTGACCTATTTTTCATCCTACTGAAACCTCTTTGGTTCCCGACTCTGTCATCTAGTATATTAGCTATCCCTGACAGCTTTGTGTTGCTTACAAATTTGATGAGCATCATGGGGTGATAGGACCTGGACCTGTAAAAGAAGGGACCATGTCTTTGAAAGTAACCCACTCCCTGAATTTTTCATACATTTCAGCAGTCCAGATCACTGGCCTCTGCCCAAGGTACCTAGCCCACCCCAGCCCACCTAGATTGCCAAATTAGCTTATTTGACATTCCTTTTACTGTCACTCTTGGCCCACCCCAGACTATTTGCATATACCAACCACTCCTTAATCCCATCTAGATCAGCTAATTAGTATATTTGATATTCCTTCCTTCCTTTCTTTTTTTTTTCTTTTTTGCTTTTGTGGAGGGGGGAAGGCAGGGCAATTGGGGTTAAGTGACTTGCCCAAGGTCACACAGTGTTAAGTGTCTGAGGTCACATTTGAACTCAGGTCCTCCTGGCTCCAGAGCCTGGTGCTCTATTCACGGTGATACCTTGCTACCCCAACTTGATATTCCTTTCACCTGAACCACCCCAGACTACTTACCACTCCTTAATCCCATCCAGATCATTTCATTTCCCCTTTTGTATATAAGCATCTGTCTCAACTCCATTAAGTTGTAGGTTCTCTGGGAACCCTGCTGCTTTAGATGACATTACAATAAACCTTGCCACTTGACTGGAAGATGTTTGAGTTTGTGAATTCATTCCAGGTGGACACCCCACTTTGTACCACGACACTTGAGGGTTCTCAGAAACCTTTATTTAACCCTTTATCTAAATCAAAGATAAAAATGTTGAGCTAAATGGGATCATCAGTGGATTCTGTAGGGGATTTCCTGAGAGCTCCTCCTTCTCAATGATATTAATTCATGAATCACCACTAGTTATAGTCAACCAGTATCAAATGTACCTCATTCTATAATCCTTTAGCATACTTTGTTCTGTCTCCTAAGGAGATAGAGAGGAAGACTAGTGTGGGGAAAATGGCATTAAGCTTTTTATACCTTTTTGCTGGGTACGTCTATATAAATCCAAGGGAACAAAGAGGGAGGAAATAAGCATTGGGGCCTTACTTTATTCCACCTGAGGTTATGTGGTTGTGGCTGAAGTGCCAAGAGGATGATCAGCCAGGCTTTAGTTTTCAAGTTGTGTGTTGGCCCCTCTTCTGGTCTAATGGAACCATAGGATGCTTCAGTCTGAACTAAGAGGTCTATGCCTGACTTACAATGTTCTTCCCCTCTCTTCCCATTCTGTTCAAGGAACTTATCAACTCTCTTTTTAAGTATTTACTTTGACTGTCTGGCTTCTGATGCTCCACGGTAATTTTATGGTATCTCTAGTGGGCATCCACTCTTCTTTGCTGGTCTACTTTTCCGACTTAAAAAGCATATCTAAAACATTTAATGAGTGTTTGCTGTATACTTATTCTGTGAGGCATTCCCTTCTCTTCATCTTTTCTGTCTCATATGTATGGGTAAGGTACTTGAGGGTGAAGACCACTACATGCACACCCTTCACTTGCACTGATGAGGTATGGGCTCTGAGAGCCCCCTCTAGCTCACCTTGAGTCCCTAAGGTACAGGCTCTGGGAACCCCCCTTGAACTCTAAATCGTCTCATTTGATGAGGCATTTGCAAGAGGCAATAAGCCTTACATTGTGGGCCCAAACCTCTGTTTGGCATTCCTCTGTTACTAGACTTCCCACCCTTGAGCCTACCAAAATATCATCCACCTGGGCAAAATAGAGGTTGAAAGAATCCACCGATCACCTCCTGAAAAAGATCCCAAAAAGAAAACTCCTAGGAATATTATAGCCAGGTTCCAGAATCCCCAGATCAAGGAGAAAATACAAGCAGCCAGGAAGAAACAATTTCAGTATTGTGGAAACACAATCAGAATAGCCCAGGACCTGGCAGCTTCTACACTGAGGGATCGAAGGGCATGGAATATGATATTCCAGAGGGCAAAAGAGCTGGGAATGAACCCAAGGGTCACCTACCCAGCAAAACTGAGTATTTTGTTTCAGGGGAAAATATGGTCATTCAGTGGACTAGAGGACTTTCAAGCATTCTTGAGGAAAAAACCAGAACTGAATAGAAAATTTGACATCCAGACACAAGAAGGAAGAGATGCCTGAGAAGGTAATCAGGGAAAAGAAATCAAAAGGAACTTATCAAAGTTGAGCTATTTACATTCCTATATGGAAAAATAATAATTGTGACTGATGAAACCTTTCTCAGTATGAAAATAATGGAAGAAGGGTGTATGGTCATATGAATACATATGTGTGTATATATGTGTGTATATATGTTTACAGTTATACGTGTATAGAGGGCATAGGTTGAATTTGTTGGGAAGGGATGATACTTAAGGGGTGAAATTAGGAGGTGAGAGAGGAAAATGGCAAGAGGAGATGGGGAGAGACAGGGTAGGGTAAACTATCTCATGTAGAAGAAGCAAGGGGAAATGGCTGCAGGGGAGGGGAAGAATAGGAAGGCAAAAAGGCAAAACCACATTCTCATTGAATTTGCTTCAGGGAGAGAATGACATACATACTAAATGGGATATCTCAACATGCAGCAGAATAGGGGGAAGGTGGATGAGAGGGGGGATGATGGATGGGAGGGCATTCTTGGGGGGAGGGGAGGTTGGAAGTACCCACTATAGAAGAGGGACAGGATCAAGTAGGGAATGGATCAGGTTGGGGGTGGGCTGGGTGGGAGGGAATTATAAGCAGCCTTGTACAATATATCTACTATGGTCATGTTTTGCATAGCTAGACATGTACAACATATACTGAATTACTTATCTTCCCAGAGGGAATGGGTGACAAGGGAGGAAGGGAATGGATCTGAAATTTGAGGTCTTAAAATTAAATGTTTCAAATATATATGAATACTATTATTAATACTCTTTTGCATGTAATTGGGAGATAAGATGTGCAGGCATTGGGGCACAGAGATTCACCTTGCTCTAATGGAAAAGTCGAAGGGGGTATGGGAGAAGATATGGGAGAGAGCAGGATGGAGGAAGTGATAACTTGTGGGACTGCTATTCTGGGATGGTGGGTAGGGGAAAAAAAGGGGGAACAATTGTAACTCAAAATCTGGTGGAAATGAGTGATGTAAAACAGAAGTTAATAAAGCATTTGTTTAAAAATAAAAAAAAAATATCATCCACCCTTGAACTGGCCTAGCCCACCATTGTCTGTAGTCTCCAGGTAGCCTCCCACCCTTAATCACTCATTGACCTCATCTGACTCCTCCCCAAACTCCTCCTCTAAAGCGCCCCTAGATTCCTCCCACAACCTTCTATATATAAGACCCTATCTTGTCTTCATGTTGGTGAGAGCACCATAGAATGCCATAGAAAGGTGAGAGAACCATAGCACAGACTTTCTCTTTGTCTAATGCAAGCAAACTTTTAATAAACTTTACTTTTCTTTGGCTGAGAGAAGATTTGAGTCGAATTCATTTGGCAGGACCTGGTGTGTTGGTATTTTGGGATCTCCAGAGCTGAGAACCCTCTTTATGGGTAACCTCTTCAGCACCATGTTAAAACATTGACTCTTCAGCTGTTTCAGTGTAGAACTTAAAGATGCTTTGCTTTTTCTCTAAAACCAAGCTCAGGGCTACATTTCACACCAAAATGAATCATGAAACTGGGACAAATGTATCTGCCTATCTAGTCTAACTTTCTCACTTGCAGGTGAGAAAACCGAAGTCCAGAAAACAGAGGTTTGTTGACGATTATATCTATTGTGTGTTTTTGACCCTTGCAGGTGAAATTTCTGGAATAGTTTGAAAATTTGTGTTGACTATTTGCCTACAGCTTAAAAGGAATCAGGGTAGGCCTAAAGGAAATCAGGCATTGGACCTAAAATAAATTTGCTACTCAAAGACAGAGCAAGAACTAGACCTAAGTGTCCTACTTCCCAGTCTAGTACTTTTTCTTCTATAACAGTTGGCATGTGCTGGAAGCAACCTCCTGTAGTGACTTTAAGGACACTGGTAGTCACATAGATTCAAATGTACTACTTGAAGTTTGTGTAGAATGTGGCTGCATGACCACAGACCCATGGAGGTGAAAAAAGAATTAAATACAGAAATCTGTCTGACAAGTTAGTAGGTCTGGTGCAGATCCTTGACAGGGAATGTGTGATAGATGCCTCATTGTGAACAGTTGTTAATTCATATCCTTACCCCTATAGCCTGAGACATGTTTCACACTCTTAGAATCCTCATTCACATTCTTACATTCACAAACAGAATTGAAGAGTAATAGAATGTCAGAACTAGAAGGTAACTTAGAAGTCATTTGTCTAAACGTCTTATTGTATAGATGTGGAAACCGAGACCCAGAGAATCGTAGAATCGGTATGTCAGAGCCAGAAGGAACAATAGATATCTTCTACTTCCATGTCCTAATCTTATCCATGAAATTAGAGAATCACAGAATCTTGAAGTTTGAATGCATCTTGGAGGTCATCTAACCCAACCAATACCTGAAAAAGAATCATCTTGACAGTATACCAAGTAGTTATCCAGCCTTTTTTTGAAGACCTCCAATGAGAGGGAAATCCACTATGTCCGATCTCACCTTTTTTTGGAGCGGGGAAGGCAGGGCAATTGGGGTTAAGTGACTTGCCCAAGGTCACATGGCTAGTAAGTGTTAAGTGTCTGAGGGCGAATTTGAACTCAGGTCCTCCTGACTCCAGGGCCAGTGCTCTATTCATTGTACCACCTAGCTGCCCCATCATCTCACTTTTGGATAGCTCTAATTGTTTTTCCTTATATCAATCCTAAATTTGCCTCTTTGAAATATTTACCCATTGCTCCCAATTCTTCTGTTGTTAAGGAGAACGAGCTTAATACCTCTTCTACCTTCAAGTACTTGAAGATAGACTCATACTTCTTCCTCAGGTTAAACATCCCTTGTTCTGTCAACCAGTGTTCATATTACATGAACCCTGAATCCCTTTACCATCTGACTTGTCCTTCTTTGGATGATATCCAGATAACCATTGTCCTTCCTAAAATGTGGCAGCCGGAACTGAACACAGTATTCCATAGGTGGTCTGACCACAGAGTGGAGTAAGTTGGTGATGGGGTACAGACTCTGGGAACCCACTTGAACTGTAATTGAACCTTTCCATTTGAAGCATTTGCCTGAGGCCATAAACCTTTCATTATAGCTGGGCCCAAATCTCCATTACTAGCCTAGCCCTCCTTTGTCCAGCTACTTCCCATCTTTGATTCTCCCAAAATATCTATACACCCTTAAACTAGCCTAGCCCTCCATTATCTCATCTCTAGGGAGCCTCCAGCTACTTCCCTAATCTCTCTTCACTGGAGTCTGACCTCATTTGACTCCTCCTGAAGATCCACCCCTAGATACCTCCCACAATTTTTCTGTATATAAGACCCCATCTTGTCTCCATGAAAAGAGAGAAGCCACAGAATTATCTAGCGCAGACTCATTCTGTGTCAGATAATTCTGGCCCGCTTATCCAACGCAAGCATCACAGATATGAAGGCTCCTTAAGAGTCTACCCATTATGGTGAACTTTTAATAAACTTTGCTTTTCTTTGGCTGAGAGAAGACTTGAGTCAAAGTCATTTGGCATGACTTGCATTGTTGGTATTTTGGGGTCTCTTGCACCCCTAACCCTATACCTCATTATTTTATGTTTCCCTGACCTCTACATTGGGGCCATCAATTCCTTATTTTTAGACACTATGACTCTCTTAATGTGGTCTCAAAGAGCATTTGCTTTTCTTGACTGTCATCCTTTTGGTGTAGATTGAACCTATAGTCCATTAAAATCCCCAAATCTTTTTTTTTTATATATACATAAACTTCTGTCTAGCTATGTCTATCCCATCCAGGGAGGGGAAAAAATTGAGAAAATAGAGAAGTTCGGTGATTCTGTTTCCAGAGTCACACAGTGAGTTTGTGGCAAAGTTAGGACTAGAATCCAAGCTTCATGACCCTCAGTCCAATGTTCTTTCTGTTCACTCTGCTGCTTCTTAAATACTACATGTAGCTGGGGATGTCTTGGAGATAGATTTTACCTGCTCTGATTGTTAAATTTTCAGTGTGAGGATTTACACCTTGGAAATAGGCAAATGCTACAAGTTAGGGCTTTATTTACTGTTTTATTGATTCCTTAGACTTAAGAAGATGATGGAGAAAATTTGAATAATGCAGATTAAACTTAAAAGTGCGCCAGTAATACTTTTGGGAGAGCCAGTTATTGGTCATTTACCAGCATACCCCTGTATATAGTACATATTTTATTATGCATGGAATCAAACCAAAATCTTTGAGACAATAATTATATTTTCTCCTAGCATATTGTCATCATTGGTGCTTTCTCTTCTCCATTCCTCATGCCTTTTAATCTATCTTGAGCTTTCACCAACCTCCAAAGACACTTTGAAGTGGTGCTTGAATTCCTTCATTGTACATGTCATAAGGAACCACTTCAGTAAAGGAGACAGAGAGGTGATCAGGCAGGTAGGAGAAGAAGCATGAAAGTAGGGCCACAAAACAGAAGAGAATATCAAAGAGAATAGGGGGATCAGCAGTATCAAAGGCTGAAGAGAGGCCAAGAAAGATAAGGATTGAGAAAAGGCTATCAGATTTGGCAATTAAGAGAGCAGTTTTGGTGGAATGGTGAGGTCAGAAGCCAGACTGCAGAGTTAAGAAGGCAAGAATAGAAGAAATGGAGGAACTTGTAGAGATCCTTCTTCAGAGTTCAGACACAAGAGAGGAGAGATAGAGGTCTATAACCCGTGGGGATAGATGAATCAAGTAGAGGCTTTCTGAGTGTGGGAGAGACTTGAGTAGATTGTAAAGAAGCTGCCAATACTGTGATTGAAGATTAACAAGAGAATAGAAATGACAGAGGGGATCATTTACTGGAGAAGACCACATGCATGCAGAAGGGTTTGCCTTGGCTAGGAGAGGTGTTACCTCTTCCTGTAAAATGGGTGAAGAAGGGGATGGTTGCAGAAGGCAACGTGAAGGAACTGGTCAGAAGAGGGAGCTCTTGTTGAATAATTTTAATTTTTTCTGTGTGAGGCATAGTTCTAGGCTGAAAGGATTAGGGGCAAACTGGAAGTTTGAGGAAGGATGGGAAGTTTTAGAAAAGCTGCTGTGGTAAGTGGAATAGTGAGTCAATTAAAGAGGTAGAAAAGGATGGCCTTTCTGCTGTAAATAGCCCATTTGTGATTGTTAACATAAATTTGTAGTGGATCTATTTAGTATAGCAGCATGATTTTCTTCAGCTTTGTTCAGCAGTAGCATGTGGGTAGGAGTGAAATTTGGCATGGCAAGATCTTTGACAGGATGAAGGGGCACAGGACTTGAGAGGGCAATGTAGCATTGAACTGGCTTACCAAGTGTTCAGTAAAGGAAAGGGAAGAGTGTATAGCCTATACAAGAGTGATGACCTAAATTAGAACTGAGGGGTGGAGAGATTGGAAATGTCAGTGAGGATGAGGAACAGGTTCTGGAGTTTAAAGTAGAGGGAGAGGAGGAATGAAAGTCGACTGTTTAGAAAAGGGAATTTCAGAGTTCACGAGTATGGAAGTGGTGCTTTTGTGTGTGATGACAAGATCAAGACTATGACTATCTCTGTATGTATCCGAGGTGCAATGAAGGATGAAGTTAAGAGAAATGAGTAAATTGAGGAACTGGAAGGTTAGAGTAAGTATCAATATGTATGTTGAATTCCCCTAGTAGAAGGTCAGGAGTTGGGGAAGAGAGAAACACTGTGCACTAAAGTCATTGAGGAAAGATGGAGAATGTCCTGGAGGTCTATAGGCAGTAGCTACCAGAAACTTGAGGAGGTGATAAATATGGACTGAATGAACCTCAAAGGAGGAGAGGTTACTGAATGGTGGAAATGGCAATGGGGAGCAAGGAGTCTTTTAACTCCCTTACCTTGACTAGTGAGTCTGATGGCATGGATGAAAGTACATCCAGCGCTGGAGAGGATGGGCAGGGAGACTATGGCATCAGGAGGCAGCCAGGTTCAAGTCAGTGTGACGAGAAAGAAGGAGTGAAAAAGAAGGTTTAAGATGAGATGTGGTTTGTTGCCTGGTTCAATGTGCCTTGAATAGTATTCTGTGCCTAGTATCTAGGACATAAATGCTGTGAGCACAGAGAGGCAGAATCTACTGGTAGATTTTAGTGTGTGGAGTTGTGTCCAGCACAAGCCTATTTAAGCCCAGAATCTCCATGCCATAGATTGTTTCTTTATTTCTCTCATCTGGGGAATGCAGAGTCATTGGGATATCAAATCTAGTCTACAGCTTGGCAGATGGCCTTGCACATTATAGCCACTCAACAAATGTTTGTTACATTTATGAATGACACATTAAAAAGTTATTTTAAATCCTAGGATTCTGAAAGGGTTGAAAGAGGGTAAATTTATCCCCCTACATCTAAGAAACCCTGCATCTAAATCTTTGCAGAGAAGTGGGCATCACCCCTTGAGGAATATTATGTAGGGGAGACCCCTGTTTGACCTTGGAAGAGGGGTGAGGTGAGGAAAAGGACATATTGTTTCTCTAAAAAAAGACTGTCCTCAGACGGCAGGTGATGGTCCATGTGCTTGTTGGTGAGGTGGGGATGAGCTTTGCACATGTCCCTGCCTATTCTGAGCCCAATTTCATGCTGCTAAATGAAACTGTTATGGACACAGCCGGCAGGAAATATCGGGTGATGGCTTCATGCATGCAAGAGAGAGATAAGATGGGCTGGGGTGGAGAGCACAAATTTGAAAAAAGCTGTGAAATTCCAGCCTTGAAGGATCAACTGCTGACCCTAGGTCAGTCTGAGGCCTGGATCTGGGTACTTAGAGATACAAGCACTAGAGGGCACTGCTGCCTATAAATTGTTAAAGTGCTGGGCTTTACTTGACAGTATTTCATGAATTTAGTTTCCTCCCAATCCCCACAAACACCTCTTGGGGTTATTTTCTTCTAGTATCGGTGAGATTTTATTTGGCATAAAGGGAATAATGAGAGCATATAAGGTGAGACTTGCTACCAGCTCAGAAGGGGAAAAAAGTGATTGCCAAGGGCTCATATCAAAAACAATGTTGAATAGATGTTCTAAAAGTCCATTAAATATATGTTAAGAATATAATGGCTTCCAAAGGATTGTGGCGAAAAAACGCTTTCCTCCTCCAGAGAGAAAACTGATGAACTCTGAGTGCAAATCAAAGTATGTTTTTTATTTATTTTTCTTGCTTTTTTTTTGGTCACATGGTTAATATGTAAATGTTTTACATGATTTCACATGTATAATTGATATATTGCTTGCCTTCTCGAGTGTGAGGGACTTCAGGGGAGGGAGAGAACTTGAAACTCAAAACTAAAGACTTAAAAATAAATAATTTAAAAGAAATAATAATTTAAATAAGTCATTTAAAAAAGAAGATGAAAGCTTATAGAGCCACAGAAGGGCACAAAGATAGGGTTTCAATGTGGATTCTGCTGCTAAGACAGCTGTATTCTTTGGGGTGTAGAGCAAAGTTATCAAACTTGACCCAGGGCAAAACTCTTGGGTGAGGCCAGGACCAGATTAGAATGTAATATGGAAATATTTAACAAAGTAAAAAATATAGTACAAAATAGATTACTCTGTGGTTTTTCCAAGTCTGTAAGACATTTATTAGTTGTTTGTTTTTTTTAATTTGACACCACTGGTATTGGAGATAGTGGGTAATACCCTTGGGGTGAGGAAGATCTGGTTCAAACATATTCCTGACACCTACTGGCTATGTGAAAATAGAGAAATGACTTCACTGCTTTGAACCTCACTTTCCTCTTCTGTAGAATGGGGATGATAATAGCTGCAGTGGTTACCTCCCAGGGTTGATGTGAGGGACAAGTGAAAGCACTTGAGAAGCATTAAAGCACTTTACAAAACCAAGCACTTTTATTAAGAGCTGACAACAGTCTTGCTGTGATAACGGTCCTGCCCAGAGGAAGAGGGATTTGCTAGATGGTGTTCTGAAATCTCTTGTAGTTCCATGGGTGTCCATCATTTAAAAAAAAAAAAACTCTCGAGGCTTCTTTATTAATAATAACTCACATTGTGCCATACAAAACTTTGTCATCCCCATTCTCTTACTTGAGTCTCGTGATAACCCTGTAAGGTCTTTTCCATTTTGTAGATAGGGAAACTGAGTCTCAGTGAGGTTAAATTCCTTGCTCAGTGTCACATAGCTAGTAAGTAACTGTAGAAAGAGGAGGAACACAAGAACTCGGGTTTCTTGACCTGTAGTCTATACTTCCCTCTTCTTTGTAGTATTTCAAAGAGTTGTGGGTTTGGTGCAGTCAAATTCTGGTCATGTTGTTTTTAAATAATAGTTTAATTTTAAGAGAAGAAAAATAAGGCTCTCCAGGATCTGCTTTGAGACAATACCTGCTCTAACAAAAAAGCAAAGCAAAAGCAAAAGCCAGCTTTTTGCCTTTTTATTCTTTAATTCTTAGTATCTTCACTGAGTTTTCAGGGCTCATCAGGGAAGTCTTCGGGGGAGATTACAGGCTGATCATAGTGTAACAGGACTAGCTAGTGTCATGGATAGCATGAGGAACAACAGGATGCGGCTTTCTGGTATTAGGTTGCCTTACAATACTTTAACCTGCAAACATTTCATTGGTTAAAAAGTGTACATTAGGGGCAGCTAGGTGGCTCAGTGAGTAAGAGCTCTGGCCTCGGAGTTGGGATGACCCGAGATCAGATCCGGCCTCATAAAATGAGCACACACACAAATAATGACTGGCCTTGTAACCTTGAGAAAGTTACTTAACCCAAATTGCTTTAAAAAAAAAAAAGTGTGCATTAGCGTTAGCCACGTTTCACAAGGTCCTTTTCTATTTTCTAGTCATTTATAATTCCCTGAATACTTCCTAGATCACAGAATTGTTAGAGCTGGAAGGGAATATTTAAAGTATCTAGTCAAACTCCCTAGTTTTTGTAGATGGGGAAACTGGGGTCCACAGAAGGGAAGCAAAACGCCCAAGTTCTCAATTAATTGAAGAGTTTAGATAAGAATCCAGGTCTCCAGACTCCCAATCCTGTGCTTATTCCATGCTTCCTCCCACATGGTTAATTAATAGGACACAGTCTCCCCCGCCCCCACCCCAAAGCACCATGCTAGGTTCTGGGGAACAAAGACAAAAATCAAAAACTTCCTGCTCTAAAGGAGCATTATATTCCAGCGTGGGGTGGGCAAGGAGAGGCAGGGCTGTTAGTCTATTTTCAGAACCTAAAAGAACCAATACAAATGCAGTGGTATTTACCTGGTCGTTGCTAGTCTTCACTCTCTTTCCCTGCCAATTCTGGCTTGAATTTGTAGCAGTAGATACAAGGGTGGGTTAGAGGTTAGAAGTTGGGGTTAAGATTGGTTTTTGGATAGGAGTATATCAGAGACCAATTCTTTAAATTTCAGGGTGAGCATTTACACCTCAGAGACAGGCAAGCAGCATAAATCAGATCGATTTGTCTAGATTTAAGAAAGTGATGGAGAAAATATTAATAATGTAGATAAAACTGAAAAACCTGTCCTGAAGAAAAGCTATCAGCGTATCCTTAAGTATATTTTAAAGCATATTTATGTTTTACATGCTTCTGTCCTTCATTACAAAGGTAATACTTCTAATAAACTAAAAAGCAGGAAAAGTAGGACATCTGCATCTGGTATAGTTTCTAGAGCAATGGGGGATGGGCTAGCCTGAGCCATTCTCATTTTGACCAGTACTCCTTGTGGCCATTGGAATGTATCTGTGAGATATTTGGCCATATTTAGGGGCATAATATACAACCATGGAATAAAGCAGTTATCTGACATCTGTAGTGATTAAATATATTTGCATCAGGGCTCTAAATTTGAGCCTAACTAGTTACAATTTTTATATACATTGTATATTAAAAAGGTATAAATAATATTTATATTTTTCAGTGATTATGTGCATTTGATAATAGAACAAATTCCCCACTTGAAGTTGTAAGTGCTTCTAAAATGGTAGACAATTGGGATGCCCCAGTGGGGCAAAGGGGGCAAAGCACTAAGGCTGTGATTCATTGCAGAGCCTTAATTCTTAACTTCATGGAGCTCTGGGTCAAGTTTTAATCTCTGGGTAAATATGACAGTTTTATACCCAGACTCCTCAACTAATCTCACTAATACCTTTTGAATTCTATCTTAGGTGAACACAAGATCCCATACATGTGTCCTCTACTCCTCCAAACAAGAATATAGCTCTATCTTCTCTGTACCATTGTTCCCCTTTCCTTTTGGAATGTACGCTGTGAAATCTGGCTTACTTCCCTCAGTTAAGAAGGCTGGAGTCAAATTGCAAGGCAAGGCTAGAACACTTGTTCATCTGCTTCTCGCCAACAGTGTCCCAGTGTCAAAGTTTGTCACAGTGTCAAAACAAACATTCAGGAACCCAAAGCAGATTTTAAACTATCCTAACTCTTCAAGTTGGTTACTTGATGGGAGGGGTGGAAAGGAAGTGTCACTGAAAAATGAATTCCCTGTTATAAAATTAGAGTTATCAGTACTAAGAATGAAACTAATCACTCCTTCCAAAGGCAGCCTTTCATAGTTGGGCAGATCTAGCCAGTAGAAAGTTCTTGATTATTTTGAGCTAAAATCTATCTCCTTCCTCCTTCCCCTCATTGGTTCTGCCATTTGCCATATAATAACCATTAAAGTATTCAAGACAACTATTAACCCTCCCTTATGTATTCTCTTCTTCAATCTACATATTTCATGTTTCCTCAGCTAACTATCCCTTTAAAGGATGTGGTTTATAGACCTCTCATCTTCCTAATGATCCTCCTTTGGATACTATCTAGCAGAAACCAGAACTGGTCATAGTATTTCAGATATGATCAGACCGATGAAGAAGGGTGGGATTCTACCTTAATCCTCTATTGATGTATCCTAGGATGACATTATTTTTTTTTTAAGCAGATTTTCACATTGTTGGGTTATGCTGAATTTGTGATTCAGTAAAAATGTCTTATCTTTTCCACCAGGCCTCACCATATAGTGTGTATTCAATTGGTTTTTTTGAACCTAATTGTAGGACTTTACATATATACTTCTTTAATTTTATCTAATGTCTTTGAAGGTATTTTGAATAATTTTGACCTTGAATAATTCAAGGTATCTTGAATAATGCATGGGAGACACCATTTGGGGAAAGAAGAAAAAAGCAATCCACTCTTACATTTAGCCAAATCTATTAGACACACATTATTTATTATATGAACAAACATCTGCTTGGAGACTGGTTTTGACTAGCAGAATTCTTCCTATTAAGTCAGAAAAGACCTTGTCCTTCAAAGAAATAAGCACACATTTTATAGTATTTGTGAAGTAAAAAAATGACATTCCATAGCAACAGACAAGTACTTAGCTGCACTTAGTATCTTTTGGAGTTATTTAACAATGAGATCAATGTTGATGTTTTCCTAAGGGAAGGAGAGAGGAAGGATGTGATGGCTCCCTGACCCCTATCCTCTCAGCTCAGATAATATAATTACAAAATATACTCATGTTGAAATTTTAAATATGTAAACAAGATGAAGTTATACCTCAGCGCACCTTGGTGAGGTGTGAGCTTCTTTAATTAAGAAGATAATCATGATTGACTAACAGAATAGCTGGAGGAATTTCAGTAGCATAATAGCCTAGCAACAGATGATTCTAGGCTCACATGTACTTTGTGAATACAGATCTTCATATCTATACCAGAAGACAGAAAGAGATGGTAGAGTAACCCTAGAGGTATTCTACTTCTCCCCCTGCCAGTGACCATGTTGTCAGAGAGTAGACCAGTAGAAGGCAATATATCTAGCCAGGAATAAAGCAACATGCCAAGGACTGCTGGATGCAGAAAGACAGTCATTGAGGGAAGGAGGCAACTTCATAGTAGTGAGAAGTGTCAACTATAGACTCAAGAAGAATGTTAATCTTGGTGGAGGCTAGGTGGTGCAGTAAAAAGAGCACTGGCCCTGGAGGACCTGAGTTCAAATCTGGTCTCAGACACTTAACACACACACACACACACACACACACACACACACACACACAAAACTAGCTGTGTGACCTTGGGCAAGTCACTTAACTCCAATTGCCCTCAAAAAAAAAAAAAGAAAAGAAAAATGTTAATCTTGGGAGCCCAGTTTAAAAGGAGCTGTGTGAGAACCCTACAAAGGGATATGGGATTTCTAGGACCAGAAGTTGTGAGTTATCTCTTAGTCATATGTGTTCCCTATGCATGCCTCACTATACTTGTAATCTACATTTGAGACCCCTCTTCCATTAGATGCTATATGTATTTGGGAGAGTATGCCCCAGGCTTTTGGGGAAAATATTTTGTTTTGATAATTTTTACTATACCAGCCTAGCAAATTTCTTTGCTAAAGCTTGGTTGTAACGGAAAGCCCACTAACGGGGAGTTGTGATCTATAATCTAAGAAGTATAGTCACTTAGTTACTCCTAGAGCTCAAGGTAGCAGCTGACCCTTTGGAGCCTCACACTGTGAGTATGAACATAAGTTGTTAAAGTATTCCAGAGGGGGCTCTATCTTCTTATACCCTTGGGGAAGATTATAGGTTCTTGGATCTAGAGCTGGATGGAACTGCAGAGGCTATCTAGTTGAGTACCTTTATTTTAAGGATGAAGAAGCTACCCAGGGAGGTTAAAGGATGCCAAACATTATATAAGTAGCATGTTTTCCAGAAACTACTCCCTCTAATAACTCCCAATTTCAAGTCTGGTTAATGATAAACAAAAACGACATCTCTCATCATTTCATTAACAGAAAGACATTTTCACTCTTTCTTGGCAAAGATACTGGAGCAGTTTGCCATTTTCTTTTCTAGCTCATTTTACAGATGAGGAAACTGAGGCAAACAGGGTTGAATGATTTGCTCAGGGTCACACAGCTAGTACGTTCTGAGGTTGGATTTGAACTCATAAAGATGAGTCTTCCTGACGTCAGGCCTAGTATTTTACCCACTGTGCCACATAGCTACATGTCTATATATCTATATCTCTATCCTCAATCTTTCCATGATTTGTAGTCCCAACTCACTAATTAGACATTTTAAGCTGGATAAAGTTAATATCAACCTTATAACCAACCTTATAATTTCCATCTCCAAACCCAACACTCTGTCAGACTTTCCTGTTTCCATCAAAGGCATCACTACTCTCCATTCTTCCAGTTTCATGGTCTCAGCATTGTCTTTGGCTCCTTGTCTCCCTCACCCTAAACCTCCAGCTAGTTGCCAAATCTTGCCATTTCGACCTATACCTCTCTCTTGAACCTCCTCCCCATTCACACAGCTGCCACCTGAGTTCAGGCCTGGATTACCTCTCATCTAGATTACAATAGCTTTCCAACTGGTTGTCTTGCCTCGTCTCTCCTCCATTCCATCCTACACATTGCTGCCAAAGTAATTTTTCCTTAAACACAATTTTGATTATGTGACATCCCCTCTACCTCCACACTCCATTCCTACTTCCCATAGGTTAAAATATAAATTCCTCTGTTTAGTGTAGCCCAACTCTATCTTTCCAGACTCATTAGGTGTTAGTCAATTAAATCAATAAGCATTTATTAAGCTCTTCCTATGCACCTGCTCTGTGCCTAGTGCTGAGACACAAAAGGAAGCAAAAGATAGTCTTTACCCTCTAGGAGCTTGCAGTCTAATAGAGGAGACCACAAGCAGACATATATGTACAACAAGTTGTATACAGGATAAATAGGGAAATAATTATGAGAGGGAAAACACTAGAATTAAGAGGGGCTGGGAAAGGCTTCCTATAGAAGATAGGATTTTAGGTGGCGCTTGAAAGAAGCCAGGGAAGCCAGGAGGTAGAGATGAGGAGGAAGAACATTTTAGGCATGGCAGACAGGCAGAGAAAGTACCTGGAGTCAAGAGATGGAATGTCATGTTTGAGAAAGAGCATGGAGGCCAGTTGTCCTTGTATTGAAGAGTATGTACTGAGGACTCAGGAATGATAAGACTGGAAAGGTTGGGGCTGCAGTGGGCTAGGTTATGAAGGTCTTTGAATGCCAAACAGAGGATTTTGTATTTGATTCTGGAGGTGATAAGGGACAATTGGAGTTTGAATGGGGGTGGAGGTGGGGGAGGTGACATAGTCAGACAAGTGCTTTGGGAGAGTTGCTTTGATACCTAGATAGAGGATGGATTGAAGTGGGCAGAGACTGGAGGCAGGCAGACTCACCAGTAAGTTATTGCAATAGTCCAGGTGTGAGGTGATGAGGGCCTACACCAGGATGGTGGCAGTATCAGAGAAGAGAAGGGGGGCATATTGGAGAGATATTACAAATTATTACCTTCCTAAACTTTGTGCTTCTGCCTAAGGCTCTCTCTCTATTCCTAACGGATGAGACCCCATCTCCTGTCTCCATGCATTTGCAATGGCTGTCCCATATGCCTGTAAGGCAGTCCCTCCCTACTTCTGCTATAGAAAAGTCTTCCCTTTTTTAAGATGTAGCTTCATACCACCTTCTATAGATAATCTTTCTTGATCCTTCCTAACAGCTAATATACTCCCTTTATTTTTAGGCTACACATATAGTGTAATGTACTATCATAGACAGACATGGAATCACTGTATGTATTTGTTGCACCATGCCCCTCCCTACCCTCCATGTTAGAAGGTAAATTCCTTGGGAGCAGGGATTATTTTATTTATTGTTGTGAAGGGATTTAAAAGCTGATCAGAAGAGTTTACATTTGATCCTAGAAGCAATATGAGGGCACTGAAATCTATGAGTTGGGGAGTATATGGTCAGACCTATGCTTAAAGAAAATTACTTTTGCAGTAGCATATAGCTTGGAATAGACAAGAGAACTGAGACAGGAAGAGGGGATTTTGTGAGTTGAGGAGTATATTTTAGGCACGGGGAATAGTCAATGCAAAGGAATGGTAATAGGAGAGTGCCATGTATGAGACACAGAGAGAAGGCTAATTGGGTTGGATGACAGAATATAGGAGAGGGTATAAAGGTTGTAAAGGGCTTTAAAAGCTTAACAGAGGAGTTTTTGTTTTATCCGTAGGGCAAAAGGAAGCAATTGAAATTGAGTGGGGAGGGAGTGACATTGTCAGTTCTGTGCTCAACTAAAAATTGCTTTGGGAACTGTGTGTAGGATGGACCACAGTGGGGAAAGACTTGAGACAGAAAGACCACTTAGGAGACTGGTACAGTAATCTAGGTGAAAAGTGATAGAGACCTAAACTAGTGTTTAAGTAGAGAGCAGTCAGATATGAGAAATGTTATAGAGGTAGAAATGGCAAGATTTAGCAACTGATTGGGTTTGTGAGGTGAGGGAGGATGAGTAGTAAAGGAGAATGCCAAAGTAACAAACTGGTCAAGAGCCAAAAGGTCAAGATTATGGAGAGCTTTAAATGCCAGAGGACTTTATACTTGATCCTGTTAGTAATAGGCAGTCATGGAATTAGATGAGAAGGGGTGTGACATGTTCAGACCTGTGCTTTAGAGAAATCACTTTGGTAACTGAGTGAAAGATGGATTGGTGTGAGGAGAGACTTGAGGTAGGAAGACCAATTAGAAGGTTATTATAAAAGTCCAAGTAAGACGTGATAAGGGTCAGGACTAGGGTGGTAACTATGGGATTGAAGGGAACAGAATGTATGAGAGATGTTGTAGAGGTTGAAACATGATTTGGATACAGATTAGATTTATGGGGTGAATGAGGGTGAGGAATGGAAGATGAAACCAAGGTTGTAAGCATATGTAATTAGGAGGATGGTGCTGCCCTTGACAGTAATAAGTAAGTATGGAAGAGGGGAGAGTTTTGGGGAAGAGATAGTTTTGGTCATGATGAGTTTGAGATGGATGCCTTTGGGACATCCAGTTTGAGTTTGCAAGGAGGTAGTTTAAGTTCTCCCTGGTGGAAGTGGTGGAAGTGGTGGAAGACTCAGGATACACACACACACACACCACACACACACACACACACACACACACACACACACACACACATCTGGATTCATCTGCAAAATAGGAGATAATTGAATCTTCGGGAGCTGATGAAATCACCAAGAGAGATAGTATAGAATACAAAGAGAAGAGAGCCCAGGGATGGAACCTTGGGGATATCCATGGTTAGTAGGTGTGACAAGATAAAAGAGCCAGCAGAGGAAACTAAGGAGTCATAAGTCCGGTAGGACTCAGGCATGTACTGGGGAGAGACCCCAGTGAAGGCATCCAGGTATGAGTCAAGAGAACTCTAGTCAGAAAAACCAAACCAATCTGTAGGAACATGACCCAGGACCTAGGTGACATAATGTAGGACTGGATAGGGCATTTCAGTGCTTAGACAGAGAGGCTACCAGCCATCCTTTAATGAGTCATTCATTATCCCTGTCCTTATGTGAGTCTTAAAGGTGTAAGCTTGGTGAGTGCCTGGTTTTGCATGTACTTTAGAATAAACATAGTCAATGCAAACCAATCCTTCAAAGAATTGAAGAATTAAATTTAAATGCTCCTAATTGTTATTTAAGCAAAAGATGAACTTGAAAGCCATTTTAATACAGGTATCAGTAGGGACATATCTATGACTTGAGAACTTTCAGTTTTATTTTTCAATTAATAAGCATTTATTTTCTCTTCCTTTCCACATTTTCCCACTCCTTTAAGGGAAAAACAAAACTCTCATAACAGATATGCATAATCAAGGAAAAGCAAATTCCCACATTGCTATATCCAAAAACGTTTATCTTATTCTTCATCTTGAGCCCATCATTTCTCTGTCAGGAGTTGGACATGGAATGTCCATCATCAGCTACATGGAATTATGGTTAGTCAACACATTGATCAGTTTTTAGCCCTTTAAAATTGTTTGTTTTTATGGTGGCATAAAAATTGCTTCCTTTTGCTAAATTTACTCTGTATCAGTTCATACAAGTCTTCCCAGGTTTCTCTGATCCCATCCCTTTCATTATTTCCTATGACACAATAGCATTCTGTTACGTTCATATGTAACATTATAGCCATTACCTAATTGATGGGCACCACCTTAAGTTGTTATAAATATTTTTGTGCATATGGGTCCTTTTTCTTATTTCTCTGATCTCTTTAGGGGGTATAAACCTAGTAGTGCTATCAGTGAGTTACAGGGCATACAAAATTTAGTGGCTTTTTGGACATAATTCCAAACTGCTTTTCAGAATAGCTGGACTATTTCATTTTTCTACTAGTAAGAAATATTTCAAAGAATGCAAGAAAAGAGCCCTAAAAGTTTGCTTGGGGTTCTTTTTCTATTCTCTAGTTATTTTGAAAGAATTTATTGCCTTTTTAACTTTTACCCTGAGGCTGGAGATGCTACTTAAACCCATGATTTGGCCTAATCCAAATTAGGAAATGGGGCTTAAAGAGCTTGGGTTGTGAGGACAGAAGAGCCAGGGTGCAGGGGAGGACCTGCCTGCCATTTGGATGTTGCCAAGCCTTTTAATGACCATTTCTTTAAAGGTCTAATATTTTGGATACATGCTATAGAATCACAGAACACACGAGGTACATTTGTATAGCCATATCTTTTAACATACCTGCAGGCCTCTCAGCTTTTCTCTTTCCCCTAACACAAGTATATTTTATCTATGAGTGCCCATTTTCCAGTTCTCTGTTGGAATTCCTGCCAACCCAGGCTAATCTGCCATTAGTACTGTATGTAACTCAGCTCATGTTTGCTGCAGGATGGGGCTTAGGCAGTCCCATAGCCCTGGCTAGAGAGCAGCTGAGGCCCAATCATGGATCCAGCACATCCAGCTCAACATCCTTGCCCAGGCCCCCCACCCCTAATTCCATTCCATAGCCTTATATGCCTCCAGTAATCAAAGATAATTGGTTGCTCCCTAGTGGGCTGATCTAATGGCTATATGAATAAAGTTATTTTGAACAGTTGTTCATGAGTTCATCTCCTGGAAAGGCTCAGACCCAGCTGTTACAATTCTTTCTTAAAAAAAATTATTAAACTCAAGATGGATATTAATGGAGCTAATCACGTTTTGCCCAAATGTCAGGTGCCAGGGCCTCCTATAAGCCTCCCTTTGTGTGTGGCTCTCTCTGCTCTTTCTCTTAGAATTGGCACCAACCCTCCCTGATTTGGCATTTCCCAGCCCCCAGTCAAAAGAAGAGAACCTGGCAGGCCCCATCCCCGTCTGCTCCCTGCTCCCCAAGGGCCCTGGCTCAGAAACAGCAGCACAAGGTTTATCATGCAAATAGGTCCAAGACCTCTGTCCAAGTCCATTTGTTAATGGTTAAACTATGGAAAGGCATTCAGGGGAAGCGAATTGAATTAACTGGAATTGGGCTGAGATTTCTCCACCACCACCACTACCACCACCCCCTGTCCGGGTTGGGGGCAGGGGGGGCACACCCCCTTTTCCTCTACCAGAATAACTGTGCAAGTGTGGGCAGCACTGTGTGGGGAAGAGAATCAGAGTGGGGTCTTTACCCAGGACGTGCATTTATGCAGAAGATAAAGGCAAAGTGGGAGATTTTTATATATGGACAAAAGCAAGGGAAAGAATGTGGATAAGAATGAGTGGGTAAGAATGCCTGGGGTGTGTGTGTGTGTGTGTGTGTGTGTGTGTGTGTGTGTGTGTGTGTGTGTGTGTGTTTGGTATAGGGAAAGCAGAAAATGGAGGGAAAGGGAAGAGGAGATGGAGTAGGGGGGAAAGTGTTTTTGTGGATCATACTATCTATAAAGAGAGAATAAATATGTTTATGTAGTCCCAAATTTGCCGTCTTCAGCTAATTCTGCACTGGTTTCCTCTTCCGGGACTTTTGGGATTTGATGGCCTTAGGAGAGACTTGGTTTAGATATCATTAGCATCTGTACTTAGGAGTAGGAAAGAAGGTCATGGGTTGGGAAGGCAATATTTTTGGGTGGTCCAAATTTTCTCTGATTTTCTTGTCAACGAAATAGCTTTATAAAGACAATATTTCATTAGTATCGTCATAGGGTGCATCAATAACAAATGTTTATTCAGTTCCCATTACATGGCATGGAGTACAATGGTCATAACCTGAGGAAAGAGAGAGGCAGATGGTTCGTAGGTGATGGTGACTGACCTCTAGGCAAGTGGCGATATGACAGACCCACATGACAGAAGCAGGTGAGTTTGTGAGAGGAAAGAAACAGACATTTTCTGTGATTCTCAAACCATCGTCTAAGACCAACAAAAGCCAACAGTTTGATTGTGAGTTGGGGTTCTTTGGGAAGTAAATAACAATGAAAAATTAATTCAATTCAAGGAATAGAGAGGAGTCACTTGGCTTCGATGGGGGATGGGCCAAAACATCTCTAGGTTTTTAATCCCCACTTACATTGTAGAAAATTGTGCTTCTTGTCCATCTGGGAAGGGTGGTGAATCTTGTGTGAAGGTTGGTTGAGTAGTTTCTTGGCCTTTGGTCAACCACAGAAACCACATTCTCTCCTCAAACCCATGACTTACCACTTTGAAACTACCTCCCTCTTGTATTGTAAATCACACACATTTTCTTTCTTTAACAGCATTTCTACATAGTAATCAGCAGTAAAAATGGACGAGAATCCGGGGGAAGCAAGAATCAGAGATTAGGATAGTCAATGAATAAATTTGGAATCTAGAACAGATAGAATAAGTATGGCATACTTACAATTAGACTCTTAGGAGATGAATCTGAGTAAGAAAGAGGAAAGCTTCTGGATTATTTGGGAGCCTCTTATAAACTTCTTGCTAAGACCTAAACTTATGGAAAGGTATGGGAAGCCCAGACTCAATAGGTAACCTAGTAACTACATCTGACTCAAAAAGGAAAGAAAGGGCAGTCATTAAAGGTTAATCTTAGCACCCCGATATTCAAATTGATCCATAGTCATATGTATCAATTTAGATATTTCTTTCAACAAGGTAGATCACTGCCTACCCATCCCCACCCATTCTGTACAACTCTTGCTAACTCTCCTATTAGTTCACTACAAAGTTTTTACTCATTTTTAATTCTTTGGAGATGATATCATTCCATGACTTGCAGCTATACAATACCAGTAGAATAATGCTATTAAAGTACCAGCCTTTGTTTCTAGGAGAAGTTTGCCTTTTCTGAAGATGAACAAGTCTCATTGTCTACTGCCTACCGGTTGCGTTTGTCCTTCATCCTCAAAGAGGACCATGACATCAGGGAGATGATGACATGAACTGTGATTCACTTTGATTTAAGTGAGGGAGGACTGTGCAAGGTCACCAGCCTCACTTTCTCCTCTAGAGCCATCTGGGTCCAGGGGCCAGATATTCATCAGGATGACTGGAGATAACCCAGGATGCAATGGGAGAGCCTGGCCCTTTTAAGCAGAGGTCTTTTCAGGTTCTCACTTTGAGTGAGGCCCATTCCGTGAATAGGCCTCTTTAAGAAGTGAGCCTGACTCACTGTCTATTGACTATACAGACATACACTCTCTCCAGAAGAATGATTAAACCAAACTCTTTTCAGTGGTTATGGAACTTTCCTAGGAGTTTTCTGAAATGTTAGAACTTATGTAAGCAGAAGGATTTTACCCAACAACAGGAGCATTTAGAGCAGAGGCTCTTATCTTTCATGTGTTCTGGACCCATCTGGCTGTCCAGTGAAGCCTCTACACTCCTATTCAGAATCATGTTTTAAAACACATAAACAAAATACATAGGATTACAAAGAAACCAATTATGTTGATTCTCATGGACTCCAGGCTAAGAATCCTTGTTTGAAAGGAAGAGAATTCTGAAACAAGGCAATTAAAATGAAAAAAATTATTGTGTCATCTATTACTAGTTACTTCATTTGATCAGAACATTGTTCTAATGAGGCCAGGGTTCCAAATTCAGTCTGTATATGACTAATTTGTTGTGGAGACAAGCTGTACTATATAACGTCAGCCATTCATCTAAATGCATTTAGTCATATAAAAATGTATACTGTTAGGCACAAGGGTAAGAATGCATGTGAATGACAGTAAGTTACTCTGTTCATAGAGAAACAACTCAATGTCCCTGTGCTGTTGATAGTAGATGGGGAACAGAGTTGTCATATGGGCTGACCACAGATTGCTGTTATTATTGTTGTTAGTTTTATAGAATATTGTACTAGGTACCAGATATATCAGGTTAAAGCTTAAAGGCAATCTTTGCCCAAAGGACTTATATTCTGAAGGGAACTTTCTGTAAACCAATGAGGTTTAAAATGTAGCTTATTGTGGATTTTTTATCAGCACCAGCTACTTAAATGCTTATTGAATCTGTGTGTTTAGTCTTTCAGGGCAGATTGCACCCATTCAAACTTTTCATCCTATACATGCTTTCTCCCCCAATAGAACATAAGCTTCTTGAGGGCAGGGGCTGTTTCTGCTTTTTCTTCAGTATCCTAGCACCTGTCACAATACTTTGTATACACTAAGCACTTAAAAGCTTGTTAATTAATTGTACTACTCTTGTTCATATTCCTCCATAGGGAGTCCACCCATTATACTGAAGACCTTCCTCTTAGATCTTTTGACGTTGCCTGGATCTCAACGGAACACTTTGGCTATCAGTTATCCCTTAGCCTAGGGGTGGGGAACCTGTGATCTTGACACCTTGTGACACCTTGTGACTTGCCTTCTAGGTCCTTGTGTGTGGCCTATTGACTGAGTCCAAGTTTTACAGACCAAATCCTTGGATTTGGTTTGGATTAGTTTGGATTCAGTCAAAGGGTTGCACCCAAGGATCCAGAGAACCATGTGTGGTCTCAAGGCCTCAGGTTCCCCATCCCTGTCCTAAGCTCTTTACATTACCCTTCACCTCTTCCCCCAACCTCCCCCCCCCCCATGCCCAATGATACAGCTCTATATACCACCGATGTATTTTTTTTTTTACATCACTTCTCCTGGATAGCTCTTAGTTGGTGATAAGCTGTGACCTTTTCATACCCACTATGATCATTTAGATGACCCCCAATTTCAGTTATTCAGAGACTGCATTGTACCATGTCTCATCATAAGACAGTGGGTGTGCTCTCTGCCCTCTAGAAACCTACATTTGAAGGGACTGGGAAGAGACAAGATGCTTGTGTGATACTCTAGTTCTTTAAGTGTGAGCAGGATTCCTCTTCACCAAACTGGAAGCTTCTGGAGGTCCCTGTCTCTTGCTCAGTTTCATATCTCCCATTATGCTTAGCAAAGGGACTAATGCATAGTAAACACTCTGGAAATCATAGGATCATAGAACTTAGAGCTGAAAGACACTTTAGAGATCTTTTAGTTCAGCGTCTCATTTTACAAAGGACGCAACCAAAATTAAAGAGGTTGTGACTTTCCTAACGTTCTCTAATTAAGCTAGTGACTAGCAGAGTCCTGATTTGAACTCTGGTTCTGGGACTCCACAGGCAGGGCTCTTTTTTTCCTGAAAACCCTACCATACTGCTCTTCATTTGTTGGATGTGGAAGAAAGGAAGGGAGGGAAGGAAGAAGGGAGGGAAAAAAACTAGGAGGGAAGAAAAGGGAAAGGAGGAAGAGAAGCTATAGAAGTTGCCCAAATAACCCTGAAGATGGCAAACATACTAAAATCAGAGAGGCTCTCAAAGACAAATACAATAAAGAATGTTTCCTTCTAGAATTTAGTAAGAGTAATTGTTTGTAACTAACCTTGATTTTACCAGATTAAAGCGAAGGGCTGGACAGAATATGGATACTGATAAACTCAAAATGAGTTCATAGTTTTGATGTCTGATCCTCTCCCTTTCAGACCTCTCTTACAAAGTGATCCATAAGATTTCGTATGTTCTACTTCTTGTGAGACCACAAAAATCTTTAGCTTCATTACACTAAAAGTTTTTTTTCCTTGAAGATGGTGAAAAAAAATTGAACAGAATGGAAAGTAGAAATAGCATATACAAAGTTTTTTTTTTTAAACCTATGCCTGGTTTTCAAGATACTCTGATTTGCTTTAATTCACAATGCTTAAGTCTTTGTATTTATCTTCACAGCTGATATGTTAAAAATATTTAAACAAAAATAATGTACACTGATTTTTTTTTACTTTGGCTGTAATAACTAACTTGGTATTTTTCAGACCATAGGGCAGGGATAGGGGGCAGAGAAGATATTTCTAAGTTTGGAGTCCAAAATCAGTTTTGCCTGATTCTAGAAAGTCTTCCATATCACCTTTTATGATCGTGCTGAAGGAGAAAGTTTATGTTTGATCCTGACCACAAAAGATTTCCAACATGAAAGTCAAAGCTGAAAGAAGGCACTGGGAGCTCTCTAGACCCTCTGCTGACTCCACGGGTGACAGTATGCACAAGTCTGGCTTTGCCCAGACCTCTGAGTCCCATCCATCATTCCTTTGCCCTTCTCCATATGCATCAACCATCTGCCTACTTTCTCCAGGAATGGGTCATCCATCAGCTGCCATCCTGGCATGGAGTCATGATACTGCTTTGGGGGTGCCATTATGGGACAGAGAGACACCCGGTCCCCATTGCTATCTGAAGCACACTGGTCATGTAGAGAAGGGGAGAAAGATTGGTAAAACTCTGACTTTTAGCTAGTGTTCTCCCCCCAAGAAACATGAGGAATGATTTTCATAAAGTCCTTTAAAAACCTTAAGGTGCTGGGTAAGTGTTAGCTATTACTATTACTATTATTATTATTATTATTATTTTAATTGGGAAGAAAAATGTATGAGTACCAAAAGATGTTCAGAGGAGTGATAAGACCTTATTCAAATGATATCATATATATATATATGTATATATATATATATATATATATATATATATATATATACTTTGTGTGTGTGTGTGAACACACACATGCACACACATATCCCTTATGCATATATGTGCATAATTGTAGTGGTGGGGACATAATTTTTTTTTTTTTTTTTGCTTTTCAGAGGGTGTAAGGCAGGGCAATTGGGGTTAAGTGACTTGCCCAAGGTCACACGGCTAGTAACTGTTAAATGTCTGAGGTCAGATTTGAACTCAGGTCCTCCTGACTCCAGGGCCGTCTTTTTTCCCTGCACCACCTAGCTGTCCCTCATATATATTTAATAGGAAAAACCTCTTCCCAATTTCATTCTGAGCCACTATAATTAACTACATGAGCAAGGATAGGCCCCTGTCAACTAACTCTCTCTCTCTCTCTCTCTCTCTCTCTCTCTCTCTCTCTCTCTCTCTCTCTCTCTCTCTCCCCCACCCTCCCTCCCTCCCTTTCCACACACACACACACACACACACACACACACACACACACACACACACACAATTGGAATAGCATCAGGACTGACAGGGCTACAGTCAAGGTAACATAGATGTGAGCAGCAGCTACTCAGTTTCTGCAGTAGCTTGGGAGGGACAAAAACCCACAATGCTTCTTCACCCCAGAAAGAAGGAGACGTAGAAAATAGGTTGTTCAGGTAACTTAATCCCCCACTAGGGATAGAGAGGAAGAAAAGAAAGGGATCACAGACCCAGGGACTTAGCATGTCAGAAACTCACTAGCCCAGTCGTCCTGATTGATATCTGGTCACTGGACCCAGATGGCTCCGGAGGTGAGAGTGAGGCTGGTGACTTTGCACAGCCCTGCCTCACTTAAATTCAGTTCACTTACAAGTCTTGGTATCACCTCCCTGATGTCATGGTCCTTTTCGAGAATGAAGGACAAAGCTAGAATCCCACTCCCCATCTGGCTGCTTCCATTGGTTACTTGCAGTTCCCATCCATTCTTGGCAGGAGGGAGAGTTGGTCCTCAACGCCTCAGTGGCAGTCTGTAAGAGTTCCGGTACTTGGGGGCTGCTGGGTTTGGGGGCAGGTCCCTCATCTCAGTGTGTCGTCCTCTCATACCTCAACCTTTCCAGAGCTTCTGGGCGACTCAGCTTTATCTTTTTCTTCTACTTGAAATTCTTTTTCAACTGGTCAGCTAGATGACACAGTAGATAGAGCCCAGGGCCTAAAGTCAGGAAGAACTTAGACACTTCTTACTGTGTGACCCTGGGCAAGTCATTTAACATCTGTCTTCCTCATTTTCCTCATCTATAAAATGGGGATAATAATAGCACACACCTTTTAGAGTTGTGAGAATCAAATGAAATAATAATTTTACAAAGCACTTAGCATAGTGATGGCACATAATAGGTGGTATATAAATGTTAGGTATTATTAGAACTATTCTTCTTCTTCTTCAAGCTCCATGTCACTAAAATTGGTAAATTCTTAGAATTTGCTTGACTAGGGGTGGCTAGGTGGCGCAGTGAGTAGAGCGTCAGCCCTGGAGTCAGAAGGACCTGAGTTCAGATCCGACCTCAGACACTTAATGCACACACAAACAAAAAAAAACCTAGCCGTGTGACCTTGGGCAAGTTATTTAACCCCAATTGCCCTCCAAAAAGAAAAAAAAAAGAATTTGCTTGACTCCATCGTAGCTGTTTCCAGATTCTGACATTTCACACTTCTCACAGTACAAGTACTACATACACGAATAATTAAAGAGCAGCATATGATGGGTGCCATTCGAGGGTGGTACAAATCAAATTCCCTAGGAATCACAGCCTTCTGGTTGGATTCCCCACCTAAAGATCCCCCCATTCCAATCTATCCTCCACTCAACTACCAAAGTGAAGTTTAAGCTTGACCATGTCAGTCTCCAGTGGCTCCTTTAGGATCAGATATAAAATCCTGTTTGGCATTTAAAACCCTTCACAATTTGGCCTCTTCCCCATCTTTTCAGGCCTCTTACACTTTATTCCTCTTCACCTACTATAATCTAGCACCACTGGCCCTTGTAATCCATCTTCCTACCCTCTACCTCATCACTGGCCATCCTTGCCTGGAGCACTCTCTGTCCTCTTCCTTCTGCCTTTTCTGGCTTCCTTCAAGACTCAGCCCAAATTGCACCTTCTTCAGGAGACCTTTCCCTCCTTCCACTGCTGGTACTTTCTCTTTGAGGGTCTTCTGTCTACTCTGTACGTACTTAGTTCTTTGTGTGTTCTCTCCTTGATTAGAATGTAAGCTCCTGAAGGCCTGAGATTGTATTTTTTCACCTTTCTTTATGTCCCCAGAGTCTAGTACAGTATCTGGGACAGAAAAAGCACTGAATAAATGCTTATTGCCTGAGTGCAGAGGAAAGAGGCCCACTTCCTGTCAGGGTGACCAAAGAAGGCTCAGTGAGGAAGTGGTGGCATATGGGTTGAACCTTGGATAGAATTTCCATGGGTGAAGCTTGGAGGAGTGCATTCTGGGCAGAAGGATTGCTTTGAACAGAGATGTGAAGGTAGTTGATGGTAGACACATTTGAGGAAGCCAAGGTGTAGTCCTGACTGGATGAAACGTTGGATACACAGAGGAGCAGTGGGAGTAGTCTGGAGTAGGAAGTGTAGACCAGAGACTACTGTCATAGGCTGCTTTATATAAGACTTTAAGACAAAAAGAGAAAATTTCTTGTCTTTAAGAAACGTATATCCTACTGGGGAGTTAGAGTGTGAATAGGTAAATAAATAGATTATTTGAGGCAGATGAGCATATTAGCAACTGGGGGCAGTAGGAATTGGGGAAGGTGCATGCCAGGCATGGAGCTTGTGCAGATGCATGAAGGTAGACTGTCAAGTTCAGGAAAGCAGAAATTCCATAAATTTTACCTGACTGTATGACTTTGGGAACTTTTATTTCTGGCTGCATGAATCAATTCATTCATTCAAACTATTTTCTGAGAGCCTACTTTGTTCATAGGCCCTGTGCTGGGTGTCATGAAGGGTACAGTGATGAATAAGACATGTTCTGATTAACCTGCTTTAAAACCCCAAACAATTCATGATGAAATCCCTGAAGTTACTGTGAAACCTCCTAAGCAGAATGAATGAATATATGAATCATCACTCCACCATTAACCTTTAGCAGTCCTTTTCCTACTTTTCCTAAGTATATATATATATATATATATATATATATATATATATATATATACCAGAATTCTAGATGACAAACTTTATGGGATGGTAATTAGCTATTCCCCTTCTGCTGCCCAGAATACAAAATATCACCTTCCTTCAAACCTGTTCAGACAGACTGTGATCTAACTCATGGATGGCTCTTTTCAGTCATCATCAGGGCTGTATATTGGTCATGGTAAATTAGGGGGAAATCACAGATTTGTCACAGTCAAAATATCAAAAGTCACATTCAGCTAGTACAGGAGGAAGAAATGAGTTTTGGGGCCCTCTTTTGAAAGTAAGGTTGGTTTGCATGTTGAAAGTGTTGTGTCATAAAATTATAGTCTATCAGAACTAGGAGGAATTGTCATCTAGTCCAACTCTTTCACTTTTTTTTTACAGACGAGGAAACTGAGGCCCAGTTAAGGAAAGAGCTTTGCTTAAGGCTACCCCATTGGATGTGTCCATCCTGTGTCTTCTCTCTCTCTCTCTCTCTCTCTCTCTCTCTCTCTCTCTCTCTCTCTCTTCCTCCCTCCCTTTTTCTTTCTTCCTTTCTTTTTTCTTTCTTATTTCTCGTTCCTTCCTTCCTTCCTGGAAATCTGGCTTAAATGATTTGCCCAGGGTCACATAGCTAGTGTCTGAGGCTGGATTTGAACTCGGGTCCTCCTGATTCCAGGGCCAGTGCTCTATCCACTGCCTAGCTGCCCACTGCTGCATTCTTAATAGCATTAAAGACCTCTCTTCATTCCCCATTTCACAAAGCTTACTCTGTTTGCCTCTAATAATATGCAGAAGAAATCATAAGGAGACAGGATGATTTGTTCCCCTGTACTTAAAGTTCACACATATCTATATTTTGTTTGGATGTTACCATCTCTCCTTCCTCCAATGAGTGTGTATGTAGAGTGGGGCATAGTCTCTCAGTTTCCAAAGTCAATTACTCCAGTTTCTAGCATATAAGGCACTTCTGTTATCACAAGCAAGGGAAAGTGGCTTGATGCCCACATCATTTCCATACATTTTGCCAGATTCCCGATGTTTTTCCAAGGCTCCAAACCTTTGGTTATTAAAAAAAAATCCCTACATCAACAACTTTTTCAACTCCTTGATTTGGCTGGCATAAGAGACTCAAACAGAGACCCCCAGAGACATTCCTTTCTGTCTTTTCAGACTTACTGGAAGCCACATATTCCAGAAATTTTACAAGTCAGCCTGCAGGATTCTTAGCTCTAAGGGACTGAGCTTATACTAGGAAATCTTCAGATGCCAAATAAGAAAAGGACATGATCATCTGTGCTATCTTTAGTTAGGAAAACTTGATCTGTTAAGGCATATGTGCATACACAACTGCATCCACAGTGAAAAATTCTTCACTTCACAAAATAGCTCATTGCAGGATTCCCTTAAATAACTGCCAGTTGCCAAGTCCTTTGGATTAGGCATATACCCTTGAGGGAAAGGGAAAGGCATTAATCAGAAACAGCAAACATCCTGAAGGCCAATGAAGCTAAGGGTGCCCATTTTACCTTTCACTGATCCCCTGATGGCGTCTGTTTGGCCCTGGTCTTTGGGCTGATTGGCGTCTGTAGGTCCAGATAGACAACACAAATGATATATCTGTGGGTAGTCCCCTCTCCAACACTCACACACAGACAAATGAACCTCAACCACATCCTCTAAGCATCCCTTTGAACCAAATAATGCTATAGAAAGAGGGCTCTTGCACAGGAAAAAGACTCTGGACCCTAAAGGACCACTGTGGCAGTTGGCTTCCTTGTAATGGAGGTCTCATTTTGTTCTTCCTTGCACTTCTGCTGTGTTTTCATCTGCTGTTTCAAGAAAGATAATAGCATGCATATATAAATATATACATACACATATATGTGTGCATGTGTGTGTGTGTGTGTGTGTGTGTGTGTGTGTGTGTGTGTGTGTGTTTATCTGCCAGGGAAGCCTACTTTTAAGCCCACAAATTTGGAGATTTTCAGGCACCCCTCTCTGGAGCCAGTACTTGCATGCTTATTCCTAAAGGTGTACTCAGCTAAGCATTATCTAACCAATCCAAGACATAGCCAAGGACAAGGAAGAAAGCAGCAAAGAACTCTGAGTTGCCGAATTAGATGTCACAAAATCCATACTATTAAGCTCATATGCTTTACTCAAGGGTTCCTTAGGTCCTCACTCACATTCTATTTATTCTTATTTTACATATCATTCTAACAAGCATATTTATTTGACTTCCAAGCTCTAGCTAAGAGCATATTTACTCTTACTTCATACCTCACTAAAAATCACGGTGATTTGCAGTTCAAGCTCACAGTTTATTATAACTAGCAAATTTAAGGGATGAGAGAGCCTGCTATAGGTAAGCATCCCTCCATTAGCAAGAGGAGCTGTCAGTCTTCCAAAAAAAGTAGACATAAGAAGACAAAGAGTATGATAGTCTAGGATTATTTAGTATGGGGCTGAACAGCCCTACATACTTCAATATGCTTGACCCTGGTCTTTGGGCTGGCTTGCCCCTGTAGTTCCAGCTAGACAAGACAAATAATACATCCTCAAATTTTCCCTTGTATTGATCAAATTCTAACTTGTTATTGATGCACATGTCTTAGTCCTACTACTAGACTTTAAGCTGCTTGAGGGCAGAGACTTTGTCTTACATAACTTTGTGTCTCCCCCACCTCAGGGTCTGGCACATGACTGATGCTTAATAAACATTTGTGAAAGATAATTATTATTATTGGATATCCTAGTATATATCTTCAGTATCTAAAAACCATCAGAGAGGGCTTCATGAAAATTGGACTGAGAGCCTAAAAGAAATTGAAAACATGCTTCTTTCCCTGTTTCCTTTTCCATTAGGAAACTTGTTTCTAGTTTTCCATAGGAGTCTGTCTGGGGGAGATTTGGAGTATGTTTGCTAAAGGGAGGGATTGGCGCTCTCTGAGCTGAATGAAAATGAACAGTATGGGTGAAAGGGGAAAGGAGCACACGTGGAATTCACTCCGTGTCAGAATAACGGAATCCAAGGGTGGGAAGGAGCCTCAGAAACCAACTAGTCCAACCTGTACCTAACCTCCTCTACAACAGCCAGCAAATAGTCATCCAGTCTTCAGTGGAAGATTGTCGACTAGCAGGGAACCCAGCATTTCTTGAATCAGGCCCTTTCACTTTTGAATTAGATCTAATTGTGAAGAAGTTTTTGGTTTGTTTTTTCCTTTTTATATCACACCATAATTTGCTTCTCTGTGACTTGCTTTCATCACTCTGAGTTCTGTCCAGTGAGACCAAGCAGAACTGATCCTTCTTCCCTATAATGACCCTTTCGATGTTTGAGAATAGCTATCGTGTCTCCCTTCCCTAGACAACACCCACAGTTCCTTTACCTCTTATGTTAGCTCAGGTACTTAGCCTAGCTCCTTTCACTGCATTTGGGCAAAGTGGGACCCTGAGAAGACACTGCTAAGGGAAATGATGAAGAGAATGGATGTGGGAAGTTAGCTTTAAATCATCTTAATGCAGAGCCTGAGAGTTGTTTGATTGCCCACATGGGGACTTCTTTCTTGGCATGTTACTACTTGTCAGGACTTGGTACTATTATTGCCCTTTCTTTAGAAGAGAGACTTCTTCTTTAGACCTCTGTTTGCAATGCAGACTCTCTCTGACATCAGCTCAAAGCAGCCATTCCCCAGCCTCCTTCTGCTCTCCTCCCCACTGGATTAAAGGTTATTCCATACTGTTGTTAGATCAGTTCTGACTCCACTGTGGTTAGGAGTTGCCAATTCTAAGGAACCTTGCCAATTCCTATGTGGTTGGATTGTTTCAGGAGGTGGAGCGTGTATGTCAGTGAAGGATTGGACTGAAAATTTTATTGGCTGCCTCTCAGCTCAGGGTTCTCTGATCAGCAATCCAACTGTTTGTTTGCCTTTGCCTGTTTCTCAGATCCTTTTGGTTAATCCCCAGATGACCACTGGCCAGATCTCTCTATGTCCTAGCTAGCAAAGACCATGGAAGGGATGGAGATCCTTGTGACATGGACACATGTCTGCCAAGTGCCACCTCTCAGTGGTCTCACCCTTCCCCATATGTTTGTCTTTTTAGATTAGTCTTGTAAATATGTACAGTCTGACCAGAACATGCACATTTCCCTTTATCCATCTTACTGTAAAATATGTGAATTTAAAGCTTCTTTTCTTTCTGCCTTATTTTAAAAGTTTTATTCACAATGTTTATTTTTCACTCCTAGATTATTTCCTGATATATACATATGTTCCTATTGCCAAAACCATAGAACCACCCCTTGTAACAAAGAAAAACAGTCAAGCAGATGGAAGAGGTATGAAATTAGGTGCCTGAATTAGGATAGTGGCAGTGGGTAGAGAGGGCAATGCCTGACATCTGATTGAATGGGGGAGATATGTAAGAGGGAAGAATCCAAGATAACTTGAAAACGTCATACCTTCATGACCAGGAAGATGGTGATAGCATTTAGCAGAGATTGGTTGGTTATTGTCTTTCATTCTCAAAGAGGACCAAAATGACATCACTATGTTAGTCAAGTTACAGTGAGTCCAACTGTGGCTGTTCAGCCCATTATGAGCTTATAGTGCTCTACCACAGGTCACACACTAAGAGTCCATGTGACCATTTGGGTGGATTCTCCAAATCTGGGCATCTTGTGTTTCTTTTGCACTTCTTCAGTTCTTCTTTGCTCATAGAGCACAGTGGCTTTGATGAGGGTATGCCCATGCTGGGTGGCTCTGTGCCAGTGTCTTCCACATCATGAAATCAATTCCAAAGTTCTTCAGAGAGACCATGAAAGTGTACCTGTATTGCTTTTTTTTTTTTGCTTTTTGGAGGGTAATTGGGATTAAGTGACTTGCCCAAGTCACTTTGTTTTTTTGTGTGTTAAGTGTCTGAGGTCGGATTTGAACTCAGGTTCTCCTGACACCAGAGCTGGTGCTCTATTCACTGTGCCACCTAGCTTCCCCTTGTACTGCTTCTTTTGACCACCATATGAGTACTTTACTTGTATGAGTTCTCCATAAAATAGTCTTTTAGGCAAGTGTACATTTGGCATTCAAACAATGTGGGCAGCCCATTGAAATTGTGCTCTCTACAGTAGAGTTTGAATGCTTGGCAGTTTAGTTTGAGAAAGGACCTCAGTGTCTAATACCTTGTCCTGCCAGGTGATCTTCAGAATCTTCCTAAGACAATTCCAATTCAGTTAGCAGAGATACTGTTTGGAGGAGAGGTAGATTTAGGGGAGGAGAGATGATGTGTTCTATTTTCTCCCCCTTACTTAAAAATGAAAGAATGTCTCTGACAGTCTTGGTTGCCACTATGGCTTAGTCCTAACCAATGGTGGTTTAGTACAATTGAGGGTAAAGATCGAATATATGGCAAGTCACTTGATGGCACTGTTGCCCCAAAGACCCACACCAACAGAACACTTCTTTGGCAAAAGAAAAAAGTGTTGGGGAATTGTTTGTACTAATTCCAAACTCTTCCTCATACCTCTGAAAGTAGCACCAGGAGAGATAGTTGAAAGGACCCGTACCATTGCCTAAACATTCAATAGATTAAATCTTACAGGGTCACATCTCTATTCTCCATCTGCTTGGTTTACCTGAGGCCACATGCCAAGGGACCATCCATTGTAATCACACACTTCACTGAGAATTCATTCAGCTCCAGTCCAGGGACCTGGCCAGAACTCAGTGAAGTTTGTAGGGGGGGGAGGGGAATGCAATTCTTGCATCTTAAAGAACCCTGTTAGCACAGCTTTAAGACACTCTGGGGCACATTTTACAGAACCATTAATGCACTTCTCGGGTGGTGAAATTCCTGTCGTGCCCACAGGGAGTCTTAATAGTATAATAAAACGTGTTCTTCTATAGCTCTCAGTTACTGTTCTCTGGGTTATTTCTCTGTTTGGTTGCAATTACAATTAGCTGTGAATAACACACAAAGAGTGTTAAATAATGGCATGCCTGACTGCTTTCCCAGGATCACTGAACTAGCATGGAGAAAGAGCACTGGCCTCAGAGATTAAAGACTTGGGTTCCAGTTCTGGCTTTACTACTTGCTACTCATACGACCTCAAGCAAATTATTTCTCATCCGTAAGGGGGTTGCTGAGGAGCAGCTGGGTGGCACAGTGGATCTAGGGCCGGGCCTAGAGTCAGGAAGACTCATCTTTCTGGGTTCAAATCTGGCCTCAGACACTTAATAGCTATGTGACCCTGGGCAAGTCATTTACCCCTCTTTGCCTCAGTCTGTAAAATGAGCTGGAGCTGGAGATGGCAAACTACTCCAGTATCTATGCCAAGAAAACCCCAAATGGGGTCATGAAGGATAGATACGACTGAACAACAACAAGGAGGTCGAACTTCAGGGCTACTTTTTTTTTTTTTTTTTGCTTTTTGGAGGGCAGTTGGGGTTGTGACTTGCCCAAGGTCACACAGCTAGTAAGTGTTAAGTGTCTGAGGCTGGATTTGAACTCAGGGCCTCCTGACTCCATGGCCTGTGCTCTATTCACTATGCCACCTAGCTGCCCCAACTTCACTGCTTCTTAAGCTACGATTTTAAGGGTCCCTTTCATCTCTAACTCTGTGTTAGGATCTAACTCAGTAATCTTGTAAGCTAATATGCTCTTGGCTAGTTGGTTATGGTAGTCAGGATTCTAGTGATACATAGAAACTATATCAAGGTTTCAGTCTGTGTATGATGCCAGGTGAAATAAATGGTTCTCTGTACACTGTGTGGGTCACTAAAAGGCACACCCACACTAAACATTTGTAAGACTCACAGCTCCTAGGTATGAGAATGAACTGTGTTTGGATTCTGGTCCCTCTGCCAGGGAATTGCAGGAACATCTGTGGGATCACAGGTCTAACCATGTCAGTACCCTTCTATGGAGTCTATTGCTTCTAGGATAAAATGTAAATGTTATTTTGTTCAACCCCCAAATTTTGTAAATGAGGAAACTGAGGCTCAAAGTTTCCTGGTGGTTTCTGGTGGGTGAAGAAAAGTTTTGTTTTATTCAAATTTCCTTTCCTTTATGATTGAGAGGCTTTCTCCTTGAAGAGTTTGTTTGTCATTTGAATTATTAAATTTAAACACTATATGTCTTGGATTTTGCAAAATGGCAACTTATTGAACGAAAAAGGGAAGTTTTGAAAAGGGGCAGGTTTTGTGGAGGAGTGGGCAAAGAGTAGAACTGAAAGGACGAGAGATGGAGATTGATAACTACGGCAGAGGAAAGCTATTCCAGGAAAAGGAAATACCCTGAACAAAGGCATGGAAGGGTGGGAGAGACCAAAGAGATAGACTCATGGGGAAGCCTCTGTGGCTGTAGTAACTGATGCAAGGGTAGAACAGTTAGTCACGTTGGCCAAAGCTAGGCAATGGGTTTAATATTGGATGGAATTTGGCTCAAGATGAGAGTTCTCCCTGTTCCAGGGGTCCTTAGCCATGAATGAGCTGCCAGGGCTTTTAAGGTTTTCCTTTCCCAGTGCTCTAGAGCCTTGACTAGCCCTATTTGCCTCTTTGAAGTCAGCTAGTCAGCCTGTAACACAAAATACTGAGACCTGAGTCTCAACAGGTGGGATTGGAGGTGAAATAGGATGCCTCCCACAGGAACACTGCGGTATGAAATATCTTCTAATCACTGTTTTAAAATTTAATTAGGGAGGCATAAGCTATTGCCAGGAAAGCAACTGATGGGCAAAGATCAGGTTAGGGATCTGGTCAAGTATAAAATAAATGACAGTGAAATGGCTCAGGAAAGAACTGATTGTTGAGGAGGGATGGAGGGGGCTTGCCCGTTTTTTAAAAATTTATTTTTATTTTACAACATTCAGTTCCACAGTCTCTTGAGTTTCAAATTTTCTCTCCCTCTCTCTCCTCCCCCCCCAAACATGGTGGCATGCACTCGAATATAGGATCTACAAATATCTTCACATTAGTCATTAGTCAGATTGTAAAGATGGATTATAACCGATGGAATGATCAGTGGGAAAGAGGAAACACAACAAAACAAGAAAAAGGAACAGAGCAAGTAGTTTGTTTCACTCTGCATTCAGACTCTGCATCTCTTTTTCTGGATGTGGGTATCTCTTTCAGTCATGGGTCTTTTGGAGTTGTCTTATAACCTTACATTGCTGAGAAGGACCCAGTCTATTGAAGTTAGTCCACACACACACACACACACACACACACACACACACACACACACACACACGTTGTGTCTGTGATTGTGTACAGATTTCTCCAGGTTCTGCTCTTCTCGTTCAGCATCAGTTTATATAAGTCTCTCCAGGCTATTGTGAAGTCCGTGTGCTCCTGATTTCTTATAGCACAGTAGTATCCCATCACATTCATATAACACAACTTGTTTGGCCATTCCCCAATGGATGGGCATCCCCTTGATTTCCAATTCTTTGCCACCACAAAAAGAGCCGCTATAAATATCCTCCTCCCACTTCTCCAATCTCTTTGGGATATAACCATATAAGTTGCCCGTTTTTTTAGCCCATGTCCTCAGATTAGTCTCTCGAGGGATCTGTTATTAGACTCTCTCAAGGGAGACAGTTTATCACCCTACCAGATGCTCCCAGCCTTTGGAAGCTACACTTGACTCCCTGTGCTTGGGGAGGCAGTGCAGGACTCTGTGAAGACAGACACGTTTTCTTGTTTGTCTGTGAAACGGTAGAAGAGGGTTGTTATTCTGTCCATTGTTATTGTTTATCTTCACTCGAGATTGATTTAAGCATTAGTTTGTGTGGCCTCTCCTTGAGGACAGAGATCCTTTTACATGGTGCCTAGGATGTTTCCATGTGCAGATGGATACGCTCAGTGATGACAAAGCAGATACTGTGGTTTAAAGAGGAGCAAGTACTTTGGCTCTTTCCCTTTCCCTCCTTCCTCTGACGAAGATACGTGGTGTCCACATGAAAACACAAATGGCAAAGAATGAGACTGGCAGGTGGCAAGAGAATGGAAGGATGGAAAAAAAGAGAGAAGGGCAGCTAGGGGACAAGGAGACTGGAAGGTTTGGCTCTCGTCTTTCAGGGGAGGAAACTACACAGAAAGTTGGAAAACACTAGCCTTGTCTTCAAAAGTGGACCAAATGGAGAGAGCTGTGGGGAATGGTGACAGAACCTGAAGGGAGAGGGAGAAGAGAGAATTTCTCACCCATTTCCCTTCTCCCGGAAGACAGCAGTAGGTATTTATAGGACTTAGCGGTGGGGTGTCCTTGTGAGAACTATGACTGGGAATTTGCATTCAGAGGTCTTTGGGATTAATAGTTTCTCAACTGAGGTTCTCTATTTCTTTTCCTCATTTTTATAAAACTTTACTCTGTAATGATGTGAACTTTGTTTTTGCATATGGGAAATCAGTCTTTGCCTATTCAATTCAACAAGCATTTGCTAGATATCTACTATGTGCAAGGCACTTTGACAAGATAAAAAAGGAAAAGGTTCTCCCCCTCAAGGAGCTTATATTCTCCTGTTAGGGGTGTTGGGGAGAAGAGAAAACAGAGTACACACATGCAATTAAATATGAAATGTGTACAAGATAATATAAAGTAATTTCAAAAAGGAGGGAAAATTATTCACTGAGGGGCTTAATAAAGGAGGTTGTAGCTGTATCTTTAAGGAAACTGGGGATTCTGGGAGACCAAGGTGAGGAGGGAGTATATTCCAGACAACCACTGGCACCACTGTGTACACAGAAAAACTAACAGATTTCCTTATAATGGAGGGTGTATGAAAGGGAATAATATAAAATAAGTCTAGAAAGGCAGGTGGGAGCCAGATTGTGGAGGGCTTTAAATGTTCGACTGAGGAGTTTGTATTTCATCCTAAGAGGCAGTAGGGAACCACAGTGTGGGGGATGATCGTGCATAGAATTTCCCAGGCTTCCTGAGGAGGGGCTTACAAAGGCCAGGAAAAAAAAAAAGTCTCCCAAAGTTTTTTTTGTGGTTGAGTTATTTTAGTCGTGTCCTACTCTTCATGACCTCATTTGGGGTTTTCTTGGCAGAGAGACTGGAGTGGTTTGCCATTTCCTTTTCCAGCTCATTTTACAGATGAGGAAACTGAGGCAAACAGAATTAAGTGACTTGCCCAGAATCACACAGCTATTAAGTTCTGAAGCCAGATTTGAATTCAGAAAGATGAGTCTTTCTTACTCCAGGGCCAGCATTCTTATCTACCACACCACCTAGCTACCCTTCCAAAAGTTTACCTGGGCCTTTTAGGTGATGAATCTCTAATGCAAGGGTTATATTTATTACCATGTGACATTCACAATACCATACCTGTTTATAAGGTTATCATTTCTAAAGTGCTTTCGCCTGTCATCTCATTTGATCCTCTCAACAGCACTATGAAGTAGGCAGTTCAGATATGCTATTTTCATTTTATTGATATGAAAGCAGAGGCACAAGGACATGAAATGACTCACCCAGTGTCACATTTACAGCCAGTAAATGCTATTGAATTACCATTGAGATTAGCACACACAATGTTAGGAGCTATAGCTAAACTTGGGTCACGTGGAGAATACAATTCAATTTAATTCTACAAGGACTAGAATCCAGGTTTCCTGAGTCTCACTTTAGTGTTCCTCCCACTACAACATAACAGAGCATACACATATGGAGATTTGGACTTAGGTCATTATACTACCATTGGCCACTCAGGGGAGTAAGTTAAGCCTTGAGTTTTAAATCCTTTGCTTTAGGGTTATGGCATTTTGAATAGAAGACAGCTGTCTTTCCAAATCATTTTAGCCTTCTTTACTTTCCAGTCCTGCAAATTTTTTTGTTTCTTTTTTTGTCCCTCCCTTCCTGATAGGGGGTGGTGGGGCATAGATAGTAGTAGCTGTTGTTCCAAACTAGGATAACCACCCAAGCAATGGGTATGTGATGGAGATGACCATGTAACAATCAGTCATAAGACAGCATTCTAAGGCACTGGGCATCTTACAAATTGTAACTCTAGAGTCACATGACTGAATTTAAATAAACACATCAGATTTTATAAATCTGGAGTGAGTGTTGTTTCTTTTACAATAATCCCCTTGGGAGGCCATAAACTTATTACAACAAAGCTGTCATTGCTCAAGGCTGCTGAAATTGTCTTTGGAAATGGCCTTCAGAACCTGTGACACTTGGACTCTGTCCTTTTAATATCTTCAGTGGTGACAAGTCTTTGTCATTTCAGATCGGGTTGATTTTTTCAGAATCAGTTCAGCCATTTGGAACCAAGTCTGTTGAATAAAGTCCAGAGAGATCCAGCTGGGAAATGCTCTTTTGTGTTTAAAAAATAGTTATAAAATAGTAAGACTGGTTTTCTGGTATAGCTCTGAACCTGGACCTTTAAAAACAATTATTGTTTATTTTTAACATTTTTTTTTAGTTCCAAATTCTCTCCTCCCAATCTTCCCCCACCCACTGAAAAGGCAAGCAATATGATACCAATTATGCATGTGAAATCATGCAAAATATAGTTCTGTGTAAGCTGTATTGAAAAAGTGAAAAATTATATTTCAATCTGTATTCTAAGCTCATCAGATCTCTCTCTGCAGGTGGATAGCATTTTTTCATCATGGGTCCTTTAGAATTATCTTCCATCATTGTATTGATCAAAATAGCTAAGCCTTTCACAGTTGATCATCATTACATTTTTGTTGTTACTGTGTACAATGATCTTCTGGTTCTGTTCATTTCACTTTGCATCAGTTCATATAAATCTTCCCATGTTTTCCTAATACCATTGCCCTTGTCATTTTTTGTAGCACAGAAATATTCCATCACAATCATATGTTATATGTTGTTCAGCCATTCCCCAAATGAGGAGCATCTCCACAATTTCCAACTCTTTGCCACCATAAAAAGAGCCTCTATAAATGTTCTTGTACATAAAAGTCCTTTTCCTTTTCCTTTCCTTTGATTTCTTTGGGTTATATATCTAGTATAGGTACTGCTAAGTAAAAGGGTATATATGCACAGTTTTATTGTCCTTTGAGTATGGTTTCAAATTGTTCTCCAAGAATGATCGGACTGTCCCACAACTCTACCAATAGTTCATTAGTATACCTATTTTCTCTAATTTCTAGCATTTATCATTTTTGATAGGTGTGAGGTAGTATTTCAAAGTTGTTTTAATTTGAATTTAACTAGTCATTAATGATTTAGAACATTTTTCATATGACAATAGATAATTTTGATTTCTTCTTCTGAAACTGCTTGTTCACATCCCCTAATCATTTATCATTTGGGGAATGGCTCTAATTTTTATTTATAAATTTGACTCAGTACCCTATGTATTTGAGAGATGAGGTCTTTATCAGAGAAATCCACTGCAATTTTTTTATATTACTTTGTTGTCCATGGTACCTTTTTAGTAAAATATAGTTTCCCTGATCATCTTTTTAAAGTAGGTCTATTTTTGTTTTTGCTTTGCCTGAGATAATTATTGCTACCCCTATCTTTTTTTTTTACTCCAGCTATAACATAATATTCTGTTCTAGCCCCTTATTTTAACTCTATGTGTGTCTTTCTGTTTCAAGTGTGTCTCTTTTAAATAACATCTTGTTAAATTCTGGTTTCTAATCCATTATGTCATCTACTTTTGTTTTATGCGTGAGCATCCCATTCACACTCACAGTTATGGTTACTGTGTATTTCCCTCCATCCCATTATCTTCTGTTTCTTTCTCTTTTTATTCTATCCTCCTCAAAAGTCTGCTTTGTCTCTGATCACTGCCTCCATTACTTCACCCTTCCTTTTATCACTCCCCATCCCCAGCCTTCTTCTTCTCCACTTCCCCTCTTATTTCCTTGTTGGGTAAGATAGATTCTATATCCAACTGAGAGTGTGTGTGTGTGTGTGTGTGTGTGTGTGTGTGTGTGTGTGTGTAGTCTTTCCTCTTCAAACCAATTCTGATGACAGTGAGGTTCAAGCATTACCTGCCTCCATTTTCCCCTCCACTATAAAAGCTCTTTCTTTTCTCTCTTTTATATGAGAAAATTTTCCATTTTTCCAGTACATCCCTGTTTCTCACCCCTTCATTTTTTTTTGGAGATTGTCCCAACATAATTGGTTTATACCCATGTCCTCTGTCTATGAACTCTTCTAACAGTCCTAATAATGATAAGGATTTTAAGAGTTACATGTATCATCTTCCTATATAGGAATGTAAATAGTTTAAACTTATTGAATCCCTTATAACTAATAATCAGGAATGCTTGAAAGTCTTTTGTTTCATGAAATGTCTCTCCCCCTTGCCCCACCCCCGGAGGAATTAGACTCAGTTTGGCTGGACAGTTTATTCTTGGTTGTAATCCTAATTCCTTTGTCATCCTTTCCCTCCTTTAAGCCATTGTGGCTTCATAGTATTTGAATGGTTTTTTTCTGGATGCTTGTAGTATTTTCTACTCAACATGGAAGCTCTGGAATTTGGCTATATTATTCCTGGGAGTTTTTGTTTTAGCATTTCTTTCAGGAGGTGATTGGTGGATTCTTTCCATTTCTTTTTTTTGTTTGTTTGTTTTGTTTTGTTTGTTTGTTTTGTTTTGTTTTTTTGCCTTTTGGAGGGCAGTTGGGGTTAAGTAACTTGCCCAAGGTCACACGGCTAGGTTTTTTTTTTGTTTGTTTGTTTGTGTGTGCATTAAGTGTCTGAGGTTGGATCCGAACTCAGGTCCTTCTGACTCCAGGGCCGACACTCTACTCACTGCGCCACCTAGCTACCCCTCTTTTTTTTTTAAGGTACTTTATTTATTTATTTGCTTTTTGGAAGGGGAAGATAGGGCAATTGGGGTTAAGTGACTTGCCCAAGGTCACAGGCTAGTTTTGTGTTAAGTGTCTGAGGCCAGATTTGAACTCAGGTCCTCCTGACTTCAGGGCCAGTGCTCTATTCACTGTGCCACCTAATATTAAGGAATTATTTTATTCAGTGAGCTTTTGTACTTCTTTTTCCATTTGGTCAATTCTGCTTTTTGGGAGTTCTTTTCTTCAGTGAAATTTTTTTGTCTCTCTTACCATTAGGCCAATTCTGTTTTTTAAAGTGTTATTTTCTTTAATATTTTTTGTGCTGCTTTTACCAAGTCATTATTTTCCTTTTCATAATTTTTCTTGCATCACTCTCACTTCTTTTCCCATTTTTCCTCTACTACTTTTATCTCTTTAACTTTTTCAAGCATTCCTGTTGGCCTTGGGTCCAATTAGCATTTTAAAATTTGAGTCTTTGCTTGTAGATGTTTTCACATCATTGTTGTTTTCTGAATTTGTATCTTGGTCTTCCTTATCATCATAGTAGATTTTTACAGTCAAGTTTTTGTTGTTGTTGTTTGATCATTTTTTTCTAGCATATTTCTTGACTTTGAACTATATTAAAGTTGAACTCTGCTCACTTGGGGGGGTGGAGAGACATTGTCCAAAGCTTTAAGCTTTTTCATGCTGCAGTTTTCAGAGCTAGTTCTGGGAGTCTGCAGGTGTTTGGTACTTCCAAGGTGGTGTGATTCAGGTAGAGGTATGGTCACTGTTCTCCTGGTCTATGCTCTGATTTTCCCCCATGAAGGGTCTCTGCTCCCCTGCAACCACAAGAGCTAATGCTCCTCTCTGCCTTGAAACTGCAACCAGGGCCTCTGTTCCCTTATGAGCAACTGCAAGCACTATTCTCTTCCCTGGAACTGTGACCCAGAATTGTGTATGGGCAATAGAGTTCTCAATCAGCATCAGCTGCACCCAATGCTGGCAAAGAGTCCCCTATAACTTCTTTCTGAGCAGTTGTCTAACTCCCTTACTGTCTCTGGGTTGAGAGCTTCCAAAGCTGCTGCTGTTGCTAATTGTGTGCTCTGGACCAGCCCCTACTTTGGTTTCACAGAACTTTCCTGCCAACCTCCTAAATTGTCTTAGACTAGAAAAATGCCTCACTCTAATTTTTTGTTGGCTCTGTTACTCCAAAATTTGATTTAAGGTGTTATTTTAAAGTTGTTTGGTGGGGAATGTTGGAGTTCAGCTAGGTTGCTCCTCCTCCACCATCTTGACTCTACCTTTAACCTGGTTCTTAACCTTAACCTCTTAACTGGTAGAAGGTAGTTCCAAAACTGGAGCTCCAAAATATTCCTAACAATGTTACAACACACATATCGTAGGAAGTTTACACCCTCCTAAAGTGACTGCTATTAAGGCTTGAAATATTGGGAAAAAGTATTAGCTACTGATACTTAGATTTTTGCAAGAGATTGAGCAAGTTTCTTACAATATCCCTGCAGACAAGAGGAAGGGATGGATTAAACTGTTAATAATATAGTTGTATAAATTCAAGACTTAATAAGTGACCCACCTAAAGAGAGTCAGTTAATAGATATCTGGCCTTGGTATTATTTATTCTGGTCTGAGTGCAACAAAAATGCACGATTCACTGTGGGGAATAGTTTGAACTAAGGCTGGAAGAGGAGTATGGCACCAGATCATGGAGGGCTATGAGGGAAAAGCTTTGAGCCAGGGAGTATCATAATCAAAGCAGTACTATAAGAAAATCAATCCCATGTGGGATAGACTGGAAATACACATATAGGAAGAAACTATACTCTAAGGAGACTTATAATGTAGCTGAGGCAAAGCTTAATGAGAATCGACCTAAAGTGGAGGTAGTGGCAATACATAGAAGGGGATAGATGGGGAAAAAATGTTGGAAGGAAGAATTGCTAAGACTTATTGATCCTACTCCTCCATTACTCACCACATCCGTTGTTTTATAGCGGGAAGGGACTTTAGAGACCACCTAGTCCAAGCACTTCATTTTACACATGGGGAAACTGATGTCCACAGAGAGGAAATGACTCAGCCAAGATCACACAATTAGTAAATAGCAGAGTCAGGATCTGAACCCAGATGTTCAGACTCCAACTGCAGTGCTTTTTCTACTAAACGTTGGGGAGTTAAAGTTGACTCTGGGAAGTTGGACCTTTCATTGTTCTCCCTTGTGCTCTAGGCCTAGACTGGCTCTAGTGGAATAAATACATTCCATTAGTTATAGTAGATGGCAAATTTACAGGGAAGGCAACTCTGAAAATGAGATTTCAACTAAATTCTCATTCCTCTGAATCCTTCATTTAGTTAAAGAAATTGTCATAGAAAGGACATTTGTCTTAGAGATGCACTGTGTGCATAGGTTATCTCACAGAAATTTGTTATTTTAGAGTTAAACAAACCATTACACAAAACACATTCTTTAGAAAGAAAAGGGACACTGCTCCCTGGTGTTTTAGGCCTAGAAATCAGATGGTAAGGGGGACAGGTCCTCATTTAGAATTTGAATTTTTGATTACAAATAAAACAGAATCCAACAAATCTGCCCGATAATTTTCTTCATTTATTTTGGTTATTATATTAAATTACATATATTATTATATTACATATATTACATTATACAAAATATAATTATCAAAATTGTATTTATCACTTTACCTATGTTTTATTCATTGTGCTTCTAAACAGATATTTTTATAAGATAAAAATAAAAAATCCTTAAGCTAGGTAAATTTTCTTTGCAGATTGTTTTTTCTCAGCCTCAAATACTATCCATGGCTTGAGGATAAGCAATGGAGAACCAGGATATAAAATTAACAAGGGACAGAAAGCAGTACTGACTAAACTTCTTTCCCTCTGGCATAGTATCAGGATTCTTTAACCACTGACTCCAAGAGACCTGTGATCTATGATGCCGGCATACTCCAGAGAAGTGGAAAAGGCTGAAAAAATGCTGTCATGGGTAGTGTCCTTGCTGTCCCACCTTTTGTTACTTTCAGTGCCTAAGTTCTTAAGTAGCGTATAGAACAGCCCGATGCATCTGATTTTCCCCTGGGAAGGGCAGTAAAAGAACAAAGAGAAAGGCACACAGGTAACCAGACTTGGAGAGCCACCAAAGATATATATAGTGCTCTGCCCCAAAGAGGTCTCACCCCACTCTCTTGCTCTTCATTCAAGAAAAGGTCAAAGTTTAAAAGACTGTCCCTATTCTTATGGTGCTTACAGTTTTGACAAATGGAAAACAAATGCAGGTGAAATGCACCTGGCCATATTTCCCCACTAAGGCTGTGGTTTAGAACAGCTGCTTCACGGTGCTATATACATACAGACCACTGGGTGGTGCTTGAAGCTTGTGCTATACCAGTTCACTACAAATTGAGCATGCCCAGAAGTACCTCCCTATCTCCAATGCCTATAGGCTTCCCAATGCTCTGGGTTCAAATTCACATCTAGGTATTGGAATTAATTGCTTCAAAGCTATAATTATTAAATTACTCTTAGCCTCCATTGCCACTTGGGGCCCCTGATCTTGCTTTCCCTTCTCAGAGTAGCCCCAAAGAGTTTATTCTCTTAAAATTTAGATTAAATGGAATTTGCAAGAGAAAACTCAAAGTAGCATTTGACCGCTTTACAATCTAATCACTTTAGCTGTTTGTGGTAGAGTATGAACGTCCAAACAGCACCCTCTCGTCAGCACTCTGCCTTCTCTTTTTCCAATGGGGATAGAGGATCCTAAAGGCTGTAAGAGCTGACATTTATATAGTGTTTTTAGCATTCTTGGTCTCAGAGACTACAGCTCACCACAATAAGCTCATGGGACTTCCTTTCCAGTGTAAATCATCAACTTCAATTCATGGTGCTCCTATCCAGGCTGCTCAACACAAGCCCTGGCTGCCCACCAGGAGAATCTGGTGGTTTGGTACCTTGATCGCATGGCCCTTTGGGAAGCCTCCTGAAGCACCTGCCAATACAATCTCCTCTGAGGTGGAACAGATGCCCACCAGAAACAAGAGAGAGTGAGAACCCCAGAGCCCCATTCATAGCACATGCCTGCTTAGAGCTGCTTTAGCTCCCCATTCTTGCTTTTTGGATCCTCCAGATCTGGGGGATGCAGGAGGAAGACAGTGACCACTGAAGAAGAAAGCTGCTTCAAAGGGGTCACACAGTTATCTTTGAGGATTAAGTACATTAGAGAGGAAGAAAATAAAGTGCTTTGTCAGGTCTGAGAAGGAAGGTCCTTATTGGCCAGGAAGAGCAAAGACTTCACAGAGAAGCTAGCATGGGAGTTGGGCTTTAGAGAATGGGTAGAAATTCAGTGGATGAAGGCGGAAGAATAAGGAAAAGCATGGGAAAGTGAGGAAAGGGCAGTGGACATTCACAGGGCAGGGTGGTTTGGATGTAAGATGGCATGTGGGAAGGAATAACCCGAGACAAGCCTGGAAAGGGAGGGAGGCGCTGAATTTTAAGGTTATTATTTGCCTGGCAAAGGAGTTTGGATTTTACTCTTAAGACAATTGGGAGTGACTGAAGATTTTTATGCAGGGAAGTGACATGATCAGATCTATACACAGCACACTGAGCTCTGTCAACATGGTATAAGGGTTGGTTTAGGATACACTGGCCTTTCCCTGCATTTATAAGCTGCCTACAGGCAACCTCAGAGGGAGAGAGAGGCAGATGCCTTTCTTAGGGTTATTAGGAGCAGAGGATGCCTTCCCGCATTCACAATTGTCCTTCTTCCCTGTTTATGATAACACACAGGAGACGATATTGTATAGTCTGAATATGGCCATGCACCATTGTCTCCATTCCCAGACTGTTCTCGATTTCTCTTTATTCCAAGCGATTATACTCACAGGTCTCAGATTAATACTATCACCCCAACACATTGATCATGTATTCCACCTGTTCAGAAGTCTCCAATGGCTCTCCATTTTGTCCTAAAGTCCAAACTCTTCTGCCTGGCATTTAACCACTCCCTCCATATCTGCCCCATCCTGCCTCTTCAACTTGATCCTGCACTGTTCCCTTACCCCATACTTCCACCTAACTGGTTTACTCACCAGTCCCCAAGCATCACCTGCCTTGATCTAGTCCCACTGCTACCTTAACTGGGCTTCCCAGTCCTAGGTCTGGCAACTGCTGTACCCTATTTGTGACTATTAGTGCAAAGGGGGAGAGGGAAATATAGACAAAAGAGACAAAAGAAAATGAATGCTAAAGAAATCAAATAGGAGACATTCAGAGGGGGTTCTCAGGTATAGGACAGTGAAGAACCTCAAATTCATGTTGTATGTGGATTGGTCAAAGGAACTAGGGAAGGTTAGCTTGGAGAAGAGAAGATCTAGAAGGTCCTTAATTTGTTGTCTTCAAGTATTTGAAAGCTATAATGTGGAAAAGGGGTTAGTTAGACTTGTCCTGTTTAGTCTCAGAAGGCATCTTTTGGAACAATGATGATTAGAAGTTAAGGAAGCAAATTTACTTTGATCTAAAGAAAAACTTCCAAGCAGTTAGACCTGTTCCTAACAAAAGGGAAATGTGTTTCCTCTGGGGTGTGGAGCGGGGAAGGTGGTTTCCCCTTATTACAGGTCTTCCAACAAAGATTGACATGTGTTTTATTTGTTGTCAAGGGGATTCTTTATCACATGGTCCCAGAGGTCCCTTTCAATTTTGATACTCTGAAATTCTGATTCTGTGAATGGGAGGATGAAATAATAGAGATAAAAAAGAAAGGGAAATATGGTGACAGAAAGAGTGAAAGGAGTGTGTTCATATGGTAAAAAAAATGTACAAAAGAGACTTGTGAGAGTAGAAACATGCTTCTTTATTATAAAATGGTCCAAAGTCTATATTTGTGACTGGAAGATGTATTTTTCAGAGATGGAGGGCAGGAGAATACAAAATGCATGAAATTGGGAGTGTGTGAGTGTGAGTGTGAGAGAGAGAGAGAGAGAGAGAGAGTGTGTGTGTGTATGTGTGTGTGTGTGTTTGGGGCTCCACATAACAGAACAGAGAATGAATGGGTGACAGAGACAACTTCAAGGATAAATAAAACAGGCTGAGTTGAGGGAAGTGTTCTCCAACAGCACTTTGCAGGGATTCTGGTTCTCTCAAGTTATGTTACCAGGGAATATAGAATGGTAATGTTTTTACAAGGTGGACAGTTGACAGTGTTAAAGTGGTGTGGTCTTTTGCTTCTTAGATTTCGTAGGTGGTTTTGCCCCATGGAGGTTCAATGAATTTGGTTGGTAACTTCTATCTGTTGTGCTAGAATTCCTTAATTCATTGAGTATATGGGAAAAGTACACTAATAATATTGAAGGTTTGAAGAAGTGGGTTTTTTTTCACCCCCTTAAATAACTAGGGCAGAGACAGAATATTCTCTGTTAAATATGGTTCTTATCTGAAGTCTAGTCAAAATATAGTGATCTTTTCAAAATGGCATTTTAACTCTAAGCCCTCTAGATTTATTTTTTTGTGAAAGCTGAACAACACCAATCAGACTTGAACACTGATGAATGTGTGTTTTGAAGCAGGATTTGGAATTGTACTTTGAATCTTTTTAAAGACAGCTCAGGAAGAGCAAGAATCTGGCACTCCAGGCCATCGCCAGAATGACAGGCAAGAGCAGCTCTCTTAGAACCAATTATATCCAGTTACCAGCTTCCAGTGATTTGATGAGGTTTTCTTGAAACTGAATAGAAAAATGGTGAATTAGCTTTTCTCCTAATCCTTCCCCTCCTAATAAAAGATGCTGGTTTGTCTTTTTGGGGGGACTTTGTATAATGTAACAGAGAAGGCCTATCATGTAATTCCATTCAGTTTAACAAACATTCACTGACTGCTGTATACAAGGTTTTGTAGGCATAGGACTCATCAAGAAAATAGGAGACTTCTGTTTTCAATCCAATTCTGATCCCTTGAGTGGATGGTATTTAACTGTAAATGAAGGGTAATCACCATAGGAAAGCCACAGACCAGTGCATTTTAGGACCAGGGGGTCTTTCTCCAGTTAGAAAAGGTCCAGGAGAATTCCTCTCTCAGTCCCTTGTCCTACCCAGCTTCACACCTCTGTCTGAGGTTGAATGGCTCTGACTGTACCTGCCCAGCAGAGTGGCTTTTGTTTCCAGACCCTTGTCAAGTTCTCACCTTTCACAGGCACTAAAACAGCCACAAAAATGTAACTGGGATAATAAAACTTATGGGAAAACGCAGCCTGTCTTGGACCACTTTAGCCCTTAAATCACACCCTGAAACAGCAGCTGTTGTAACATCTCATGATTTAACATCCTAGGTCCTTTCACCTGAGGACCCCAGGCCCTCATACATGACAGACCCCAGTAAATCATTTGGATATTACAATCCCACTCTTCAAAGACTCCCACACTGAGAGTACAGACAGGAAGTCGTCATGAGGAGCTTTAGAAATAACGGCACCAGAGGGAAGTCACTGAAGAAGGGGAGAGAAGGGGAGAGGAGGAGGGTGATGCGAGGCCCTCTCTAATCTGGCACTATGCTTCTCTCCTCATTCACTCTCAGCTTCCCTTAATAACAAAGAATTTGACCTGGACTTTGGTGAACTTGCCCTTGGGATCTGGAGCTGCTTCAGATATGGGTTCCATTTAATTAATTCATATTGATTCAGGTTGAAGTTTGAGGTGGGTGGGAGAAGGAAAAAAATGTAGATTTGGCATCTCTAATTATATAATGCCCAGTCTATAGGTCTCTTTGCATCACACAGGTTAGGGTGTGATAGAGACTGGGAACAGGGAGCTAGGGGAGAAGTAGACCTGTCATAAGCAGAGTAGGGAGGGTGGAGGTTTTTTTGAACCACGGGGAAGCCCTTTGCCAAGTCACTGTGGTTGTGACCAAATGCAGTTTTGCTAGCTTATTCATAGGATGCCTACCCCGAGATGCATTGTTGCCTGGGTCCTATCCTCATACAAAGCCTTCTCATTGCCTTTGATGCAGATTTCCATCATTGCCATTTTAGATGGAGTCCTGCCCAGGTATTTGTGGGGACATATTTCTACCACATTCTGTGGGGAAAGCAGGCATTTATCTGGCTCTACTCTAATTTTAAGGAACTGGGGATAGCCTAGAGAAGAGATGATTTAGGTTGGAAGCATTATCCATATCTTCCAGTATTTGGTTATATGGTAGCAAGTCATAGGGTAGAGAGATTAGATTTATTCTTGCCCTCAGAAGGCAGAAGTAAGAGGAATTGTGGAGGATGCAGTCAGGTAGGTGTTGGCTCTCTGTATGGAAAAAACTTCCTAATAATTAGTGCCATCCAAAAGTATGAAATTGTCTTAGGAGGTAGTGAATTCCATATCACTGAAGGGCTTCAGACCCAAGGCTGGATGACCATTTACTGGAAGCACTGTTGAGAGTGGCACTATTTAGGTAGGAAGGAGTAGACTGGATGAATTCTCAAGTCCCTTACAACTCCAGGTTATGTTGTAATCCCTCTGAGGACAAAGACTATTTTTGTGTTCTTGTCTTGCCCCTGTGGTATCTTGTGAAGAGTTCTGTGGATTTGAATCAAAAATCAATTTGAATTGGTTCTTAATCTGTGTACAAGAGTCCATTCTAGCCCTCAACAGCTTCAGTGACATAGACAATTCAGTCTCCACCCTTACACTCCCTTGGCATAATTCTTAGGAGCCCAGGATGTTCCCTCCTCTCTCCAGAGCTCTCAGTACCCTTCCTGAATGAGAGGCTGGCCTGGGGTCCAGACTCACATTCCAGACCCAGCTGTGGCTTGTTGGTAAGATTTTGAAGAAGCTCAAATAGCAGGAACACCAAGAGGCAGTTTGGCTCCTCTCAGCCATTGCAAATGCAAATTAAGAGCTTAGAGAGATTAAGGCTCCAGATGATGGAGGAGAAGCTGGGGAGCTGCCAAAGGGCTTCTTGTTGGAAGAACATGAGAGCAAATGGAAGAACCCAGGCAGAGGTATCTGAGCATCAAGATTAGGTGGAGAGGAGGCTAGGCGCCATTTTCTTTGCAGCTGCCTTCTTTGTTTACTTATTACACTCACATGACCAAATTGCATACATATTTTCATTGCTCTGTCTTGGAACTCCCCCTTCACTTCAAGTCATTCTTGGGTTCTGAAGTGATACCATGATTCTCAGTGTTTGAGGATGCTGGTACTCCTGATGGCACCCTCCCCCTCCCCATGTACAAGGACAGTCTATCAGATCAACACATAAGCAACATGTAAAAAAAATGGTACTTCAGGGGAATTTGGGTTCTCTCCTCTTTGGATGGGTCTCATCTTATGCATAATTTAGGAAAGTTCTAGATCAAGCCATAGATCAAGCAGGGGGAAGTAATAGGATAGGAATTAGATGTCACTTGATAGCACCAAAGGACCATCAGCAGGTAGTCTAAGGATGTATCTCTTCTCTATGAGCAGCCCTCATTTTGTCAGTCTGTGACGGGAAACCAGTCCTTCTAGGATTCATTAAAAACAAACAAACATGGAAATATTTATGGAGGGGAGGGGTTCACATGAAAGCTCCTGGAAGTCTGCAAGCCAGCTCTGATGGACTTGATATTCTGTGCCAATTCAAACTGAATATAGAAAGGAGAGAGATTCCTATTTCTCCACAACCCTCCATTGTGACCAATATTCCCACCCCTGTGGGAAGAGCTAGCTTCTATAGTGGGGATTCTTTATGGGTGAGGGCTAGGTAGTTAGTCTATACCATAAAGCTAGCAATAACTACATATTCTAGAACCTTTTAAGAGTTTTCCCCTATATTTTCAGGAGTGTCTACGTCAGAGACTGCAAGCCCCTGAATTTTAGAGGAAGTCCAGGGGAGTGGCTGCAAAAATGCCTTTTGTTTGTCTGTTACCACTAAAGAAAGAGTGTGGAGATTGGACCTGAACAAATACCAGGGGACCTGGCCAATTAAATGGGTGACTTTAGCCTTATTTGTCTGCTGAATATGTGACACTTCTAAGCAAGGTCTTTCCTCTCCCTCATAGTTGGTATCCTGTCAATAGCTTTTGGAAAAAGCACTCAGCTTGAAGTCAGAAGACTTGGTCTCAAGTCCCAGCTTTTCAGTTACTAATTATGTGATCTTGGACAAATCACAAATTCTCTGATTCTCAATTGTGAACACTGTAGAATGTTGATAAAAAATATTTGCATTGTCTGCCTCAAAGGTTTTGTGAAGATGAAGTGAGGTAATGCAGAAACAATGCATTTTTTAAATCTTAAAATGTATTAAATGAGTGTGATTCTTATTATATTTATCCTTACTGTGATTAGCAATGAAGAGTTCTGCCCTGCTTGTGGGCATTGAGAAAGAATCCTGATAGAAATGATAATCAAAACCAGAGGCTAGACTTTTAGCTAGTGAGGTCTGTTGTTTTCAATCAGGTCTTATCTTAGAAGGTACAGTTAACGCAGATTCCACTCTGATTTAGCTGTGGAAGTTATGTACTGTATTATCCAAGCATACCCTCTGGCAATCTCCTTGGAGAGGCTCCAGGGTTTAGCACCTGCCCCAGCTGCTGTTGATGGGGGCATCCTGCGTAAAAAAAAAAAGGGACAACTTTGAGCACACACAGATTTCCAGGGACCAGAATCTGTCTGGAAGCCAAGGCCCACGTGTGAGCACAAGCACCCTTGCACCTCAGTCCTTATCAAGGACTGTCTTCAGCTCCTGCCAGGAACCAGTCTGGCCACAGATTGGAATTCTGAACACAAATGTAGGGCACTGTTGTTTCCCTAATCCGGCATGGTTCAAAGTCTTGGGGCTTGTGCTGGGCACAGCTGTGGCTGTCTGAACTCCAACAGGTGACGGGCCCAGCTGTCTTTTCAAAAGAGTAGTTCCAAGAAAGGAAGTCTTTACACTCCGCTCACCATAAGGGTGGTTAACCCTTACTAAGATTGGGTACCTGGGACTCAGCGGGCCTTCTGTCTAGTTCTGAATCTTTGTCCTAGAACATGGCGGGTCAGCCTTCTCTATATCCTCTCCAGGAGGGGCATGGCTATGATTTCCTCACTTCCCCACTCTGGTGGAAGATTAAATGTATAAGAAACTACATTCCAGGGGATCTAGAGAGCATCTGGTGGAATGTTAGTAGCTGTGCATTGATGAACTTAAAACCGAAAGCTCTTTGACCTCTTCAGAAAGGTGGTTTCGATTAAAGGTCCCTGACCTTGGCTAACATTTTCTTTTTGAATAAGAAAGTGGCTGATGCACCTGTTCCTTTGGTGTGACCTCTTGGGAAATGCAATCGTTATGGGATCCAGCGATTCTCTTCCAGTCTGTAAATGTTTAGCGTAGCATCTTCCCGTTCACAATTTCACTTTCTCACAGCCCGGCTAGTCCTTCATTCTCTCTCACCCCAGGGTGTGCTGTTGCACTCTCAGGAAATCCAAATTCAATCAACTCCAGAGGCAGTTTGACAGTCTCTATTTAGGAAGCCAAGCTTGATTGTTATAATCATATAGTGTTCAGTTTAATCTTTTGTTTGTTTTTTACATTTTTGTATTCATTTTATATATTGTTTCCCTGACTCTGCTGTATTTTTTGAACTTTGCATCAGTTCATCTCAGTCTTCCCATGCTTCTCTGTATTTTTCCTATTCATTATGGTGCAGTAACATTCTATTCCATTCATGTCCCACAATTGGATTAGTCATTCTTCAGTTTATGGGCATTTATTTAGCATCTAGGTCTTTGAATCACTGATATTTTCTTAACACTTTACAGTTTGCAAAGTGCTCCTTTTGCAATAGCCTTGTGAGCCAAGTAGGGTAAATATTACTGTCCCCACTTTACACAAGAGGAAACTGAGGCTCAGGCAGAGTCAGAGTAAGTGGGAGTTCCAGCATAATGATGAATAGTTTATATTAATAAACTGTCCTTCAGGCTCAGCCCAGGTACTACTGCCAACACCAAGTCTTCTCTGGGTCATCCAGGTGAAAGGGTGGTCTTCCTACTTAGCTTTCTAGGGTGCTGTATTTGGGCCTCTTCTTTGCCCCATCATTTGTATTATGTTAATTTATCACATTCGCTATAGTAGTAATGGCAAGGACTGTGTTGTTTTTCTCCTTTTTATCCCCAGTGTCAAGCACACAGCTTGTTTGAACTGAATTGAATTGAATTGAATATTGAAATGAATATAGCACTTCATACATTGTGAGGGGCTTTGTTCCCAACAACCTTGTCAGGCAGAGAGAACAAATGTGATTTCTGTTTTGTAGGAGAATTGACGTGAATTGAAAATATATGAAAATATAGAAACCGTGTAAGTTTCATTTGCTTTAGTTAAAAAAGATGGAACAGTGGAATTGGCTGTGACATGGGAATGAGCAAATGAATTGAAAGAATGAAAAAAACTTCAATATTTACTATATGCCAAGCATTGTACTAAGGGCAGGGGATACACATATAAAACAGAGAACTCCTGCCTTCAGGGACTGCCATTCAAAAAGGGGAAGTTAACACATATAAGGCAATAGTGGTCAGAAAAAGCCTGGGAAGGTCTGGCTTGCCTTTTGTTTTCGGAAGGTGTGAAGTAGTTTTTCTAGTTATGACAGCTGCATCTTTGCCCAAATTTCCAAGGCCCACCCTCTCAGCTCCTGGCTAGGCTTTGGTTAAGCATGCCTGGTAATGTTAGGTGCGCTGAGTCCCTTGTGTTCCTGGGCTACGAACAGAAGGAGATGTCTTGATTATTGAATCTATAAAGAAGCACTTTTACACTTGTTTCCTTGGGCAGCTGAGCAGGACTGCTGAGACCCTGGGCCTGCCTTTCTAGCTCCAACCAGTGGCATTGCATGCCTACTTATTGGATATGGGGGTTGGAGTCTAAGCCTCTATCATGGATTTCTAAGGGATTCCATGCTTCACTTTGTCTCAGGGTCTTCTTTCCCTTGAAGGGCTTACATGCTTTCAGCCTGCATCTTTACTAATTCTCCCCACAGCCTTGTGAAACTTGGCGTAGCTGGGCTATCTCCATTCTGCTTCCCCTCCCCACCTTTATCCCCATGGAGAAACAAAGGCTTAGAGATAGGAAGGGACCTGGATGAGGGAACCCTGCATGGAGGAAGGGGGTAGAGAGCAGAGGGAGTTGGAAGTTAGAATTAGAATTTAGCCACCCTGACTTCAATCACAAAAGAAAAATGGCCCCTGAGGCCTTTGTCTCTGAGCCCACTGGGTGTATTTTCAGAGGTCATGGCTCTGTTATCTCATTTTCTTGGCTCCTTCATCACTGAGATAGCTTACATTTATAAAGCATTTTAAAGTGTGACTATTCCATTAGATCCTCATAACAACCCTGGGAGGCAGGGCCTATATAGTTATCACTATTTTAATGATAAGGAAACTGATTCACTGCAAGTAATTCATGGGACTGCTTTCTGAAGTAGCATGGGAGAGTCAGCAGCAGGAGCACACGTTTCTAAGCCCTAAGAAGTAGAGTGGGTCGAGATTTTTTTCTCTCTTACTAGCTTTTCTTCTTCACATCCTGAAGGGAGAAATTCAATTACTCCAAGTGATCATACTTTTCTATTAAGGAGGGGAAATGTATCCGTCTGTGCCTGGGGCTGCTTTTCTTGCACTGGTTGGGCCAGCTGGAGCATAGCAAACTGAAGGAGAATGCCCCTGCTGACCCTGAGCTGATGGGTCAGGGTGGGCTGGCACACCGGCCAGCCTTGAGCCCTGAAACATGATCCTCGGTTCTAGGATGGAATGGGATTGGCATCTGATTGCAGCCCTGTCCCACAACACTTATTTGCCCTCCTGTGGGGGGCCCTGACTCTCACCTTCTGTGTTCGGGATTTGTTTCCTCCTCAGTTGGTCTGACAGCTGATGGGAGAGGCTGGGTAGGAGACTTCCAGTCTCATTTCAGATAGATACTGTTCTCCTTTAGATATTCTCTATTCCAGACAAATTGTGCTTCCGGCTGTTCCCTGATCTCAGTCTTCTGTGACTTCCCTATGTTCATCGGTGAAGGTTCACCTCCACGCTTGGAATGTTCTCCTTTCTCTTCTCCTGAAATCATGCCATTCTTTCCAGGCCCAATTCAGGTGCCATTCTTTCTAAGGCTCATTCCCAGACTCCCCCAGATGGAAGTGTTCTCTTTGGCCTCAAATTTTCCCACAATATTTTAAAGTCTTTTCTCTGTCCTTATCCCACTTTTCCTAGTATTATGCTTCTTTGTATACATGTACATAAATATACAGGTATATCTGTATACAGGTTTTTTTTTTTTTAACAATTTTGTTTGTTTGGGTATGTACCTGTGATTTCACCAGTATGTGGAGCTAATGGTGAGGGAACTCCTTTTGCTAATACAGATTGGCATCTATGCATATTAAAATCAGAAGAACAGTGAGTTGGGGGTGATAGAGGTCACCCAAAATCCTTGCTAGGTTGCAATGTGATTTTTTTTTGCCATAGCTGCATGTAAAACTCCAAACCAGATTAATAAGTAATTGAGAAATGTTAATTAAAATTAATGAAATACAACCCAGCATAGATAATGTTCACTTGTGGTTTTCTAAGTAAATACGAGGCCTGTTTCTATTTTGACATCACTGAGTAGGGAATTCCTTAATGAGGAAATCCCCTCTACCAATGTACATTAGCAGCTGTTGTATAACTTCTGATCTTAGAGCTGCCTGAGGACATGGAAGAGTTAAGAAACTTTTGTATCATTTTTTCATCTTTGCTTCCCTAGTACCAAGCACTGTGCCTTATCCATGTGAAAATACATAAGGAATCTGGCTCCAACATCATGGGTCCTTCCCTTCTGTGACTTAGTAGATGAGTTCTAATAGTTTTCTAGGGTATATAGAAATGCAGTGTTTTCCCCAGGGCCACATAATTAAAAGGAGTCAGAGGCAGTACTGAAGATCAACTCTTGCTAACTGCAAGCTCAACACTGTCTGTTACAAAGCTGCCTCTACAAATTAGGGAAGATCCAGAGATCTGAGCTCAGTGTCATGTGGGAGATATTACAGGTCGTACTCTGATCTGCCTTTACACTTGCTTGAACCTTAGATCATGGATTTAGAACTATGACAGACTTTACAAGGCATCCAGAACAGGACTTCTTAAACTGTCAGTCTTGACCCCATATTGGGTCGCGAAAAATTTGGCAACTGTAAAAGGTTTCTGAATGCACAACCACCAAAAGCTACTCAAAATCAAACGTGGAATGCATTTGAGCTGTTTCTGGCAGTGTTTGTCCATGTTGCATAGAGCAACTTCACTGTAGCCTTGGTTCTGAACACAAAGCATCGCACACCCTCAGATCACACACCAATGAACCTGCTGAAAGGGGTGGTGGGTGGGAAAAGGTTAAGAAGCCCTGATTTAGACTACACTTCCTTATTTTATAGACGAGGACACTAAGGTCTACAGAGCCTAAGTGGCTTGCCCTAAGTTGTACAGGTAATAAGCGACAAAGCTGTGAGAGTAGGAGTTGAATGTTCATTGAAACAAAATCAGGTATATACTTAGTCAAGTCTTAGGTCTCCCTTCCAAGTCCTAGTAGCTCCTAGGTTGAAGGAAGGCAAATTGTAAGACTCAAAGATAGAACACAGCAGGAATGTCATTTAGAAAATGAGAAGGCTACATTTTTAAAAATCTGAATTTCATTTACACATGATCTGTTAATGCTAAGCTAGCTTGAAAAGTTTTAGCCTTGCTCCTTTAGTGTCACTGAGGGTTTCATAATTTCATTGGTCTAGGAATCCAGTGAGTGTATATACACATTAACCCAAGTCTTTCATTAATGGAAATAAATGGGTAGAAATGGTTCTGAGTTATGAACCCTGATTTCTAAGCTTGTGTTCTCTCTCTGAAACTCATTCCTCTTTCTCAGTGGACACTTTCTAGAGTACTTAAGTACTTATACATTGATACAAACTCATGCCTGCTGTCAGGAAGCCGCAAAACAAATACAATACAATAGATGATGTTAATTTGTGGTTTTTAGTCAATATGCGGCCTACAGGATCCTGTTTCTATTTGAGTTTGACAATACTGGACTAGATTATAGATGTATAGCTGCCCTTGCTTCACTGTTTCCAGGGACTAGGCTTGCTATTGATGGACAGGGGTCCTTAAGGGATAATTTTACTCTGTGGAATATGGTTGTAAATAGTTAAGATTTATTAAGTTTCCTACTAGGGGGAAGGGAACAAAAGTTTAGAGAGGGACTTGAATACACTAGCCTTCATCAGCAGGTGGTCTGTGATGGGGGGAAGGGGAGAGGATGATGGGGACCTCAGAAGAGGAAAGGCAGGTCAAGCATGGAACATCCTTCTCCATTCTTCTCCCTCCAGGAGCCTAGGAAGCATCCCAGGTCCTGGGGGATTCTGGGCTTTTTCAAAGAGAGGCAAGATGGATGATTTTTGTGCATGTTTCTAGGTCCTGAGACAGGAGGGAGGAGACTGCACTGGGGATGAGCAGAGAGGCAGAGGAATAGCTCTCTAGGGATCTGTCATTCTAATGAATGTGCAGAGCCTCTAAGACTGGGAAGTGAAGCTGCCTCCATTTCTACAACAATTCTTGATCACAAGTCACAAACTCTCATTATTCCACATCACTGAGGCCATCGGGGTTTGGAGGTCCTGAGGCAGAACCGGACAGAAAGGCTCCCTCCACTCCAGTGTATGTTACAACAGCTGGGCTGGGAAGAGACATAGCATATAAGTCATAATAAATAATCATAGCTCTAAATCATATGACACCTTTCTTTTGGAGGATTCTGGGTACTTTTTATACATATCTCCTCTGTATGACAATACCCCTCTGAATTCGAGAGGTACTGGGAACAGTCTCCCCATTTTATGAAAAGAAACAGGTTCAAAGTTCCCATGGTATGTTTATGGTAGATTCAAGCTAAGAACCCAGGGCTTCTGACATCCAGTCAAGTGTTCTTTCTACAAATCCTTGCCTAATACATTATGTACTCATATCAATTGACATCTGCCTCTCAAAATATACTACTAAGAATTCTTGATGGATATGTATTTATTTAGTACATCCTTACTAAATGGGATCTATCCCCAAGTTATTTTTATTATCTGGGCAACTGTGAGTTTGATTAACAAAAGAACCCAAAATTATGCTGATCAGACTCAGAGGTACTTTGTCCTGGAACATTCTCACAGAAGAGCAATTACAGTCCTATCTTCTTGAACTTGCTTTCCTGTCTCAGACCATTACACTACGAGTTCCTTGAGACCAGGGATGACTTTTTGAGTTGACATGTAAGAAAAGTGAGTAGCTGATAGGACAGTACCTACCTGCTCTTTCCTGAGTTCATATCAGCAGTGCTGGACAAGGGAGATGCATAGAAAGAATGCCGCCTGCAGAACCAGATTTTGGCTCTGACATTTCCTAGGGGATCTTGGAGAAATCATTTCATTTCTCTGGCCCTATGTTTCTTCATCTATAAAATGAGAGGTTGTACTAGAGGACTTCCCAGGTCCCTTCTCTCTCTAATCTGGGACCCTGGAAATTGTCAGGTATGATTACCAAGAATATTAGTGATCTTGGAAAAATCGGATGAGAGAGATGTCATAAGACTGGAGACTGGCAAACATTGTTCCCATTTCTAAGAAAGGGAACATGTTAGAATCTGTAGACTGTGGACTGTGAGTTTACCTTTGATTCTTTGTTAAATTGTAGGATGCATTCTATTTTTAAAAAGGGTTTCTTTGGTCTTGTTTTGTTGTTAGCATTTAAAAAGGGAAGCAGTGATCTCTAAGAGCCAGTATAGCTTCATTAAGAGCAGTTCATGCAAAACTGGCCTCATTTCATTTTTTAAAAAGAACTACTAGACTGGTAGATCCAGGAAATGCTGTAGATATAATATCTATTTCAACAAAGCATTTGATAAAGTCTTTCATTCTGTCCTTGTAGTCAGGCTCAATGATCAAAAAGTTAGGAACATTTGGAAATACTTGAGTGACCAGAATTGAACAGAAGCATTCATTAAAAAGCTGGTGTCAATGTGGAGGGAAGTCTCTAGTAGAATGATTTGTTCTTCATTCTGTGCTGTTTAGGACTTACTTTTTTTGAAAAGTAATAACTTGGATGAAGGGATAGATGGCATACTTATAAAACTCACAAAAGAGTTAAATGAGGGCAATGATAACACTGGATGACAGGAGCAATAACTAAATCATCAGGCCAGAACAGTAGGTCCAAACTAATTAAAGTTTATTAGTAATAAAAGTACAGTTTGAAAAATAGATTCTCATGTGAGAAAAATCTGGGGGTTTTAGTGGACTGCAAGCTCAATGCAAGTCTGAGGGGGTAATGATTCCTGAAATTCTGTGTCCTAAGGTGCTTTTCAGTTCTCATAATATAATGGTTTTGTGAAATCATTATACTTATTCACTAAAATCTCTGATAAAGGGTTTGATGTCAGAAGGTTGAGATTGTGAATTTCTATTATCCAAGTTCTCTAAGTACTCTCCCAATCAAGATTACCTTTTCTGCCTGCCCTGACCTGAAGACTTGAGAGCCAGAACCTCCCTTTCTCTTTCTTACTGTCATAGGGACACCAGAAAGTGATTGATACAGGCTGGGAAAACTCCAAGGCTGGCAACCAGCACTCTCATTCTCCTTGAGTGCTGAAACTCTGGAAGCATCTTAAGTTACTGGACCTGTTGGCTTTTATGGCTGAATTTGCTTCCATTAGACATTTCAGCATGACTATTTTGGGTTTTAAAGGCATGAGCAACATCGGATTTATACTTGTCACTGAAAATGATGCCATGGATAAGAAAACCATAGATTATCCAAAGGTAAAGGAAACCCACTAGCTTTTGGAGGGAAATCTCACTATGTATTTTTTTTTTTACTTTTTCTATTTCTTCTAACACAAAGAGCATCTGGGCACTTTTACTTACTTTTAGTTCTCAAATGGCATAAGCCTACTGTGGAAGAAAACTCAGAACTCCTTTTAGATCCTTTCCCCTATATTAACACATTCCTGTCCATATTCCACTCTCTCCCTCATTAGAAACTTATAATTCTACTCTTACACGTTTCCCTATAGGTACTCTAGCCAGTCAATTTCAAGTACTTTTTTGAAACTTCTAATCAGGAAGGAGAGATTCTCTTACCCCTTCCTCCTTATTCCACCTCTCTACTCCCCCAACATTTTAGAAAGGTCTTTAGGACTACTTTTCCCCATTAAAGTAGAGTAGATATTCACCAGTAGTGAATGGCAGGGGAAAAAATATTCCTGTTTGTAGCCCCAGAGATGAATCCAGGGAAGATAAAAGAGCTGTTTTCTTTTTTCCCAAGATGAGACCTTCTATCAAGCCTGCTTTTATAGGCTTTCTCTAGCCTAGAACCCAAGTAATATCTTCTGGAATTCAGTTGACAGACCCTGACTTAGGGCTTAGGGAGAGATCCTCACAGAGGCAAAAGAGCTCATGACTTAGATTTGAAAGTATAACCTACACTTTTCTAGGAATGAGACAACATCAGTCGTCCAAACCCTGGTCTGACCTAGAATCCTAGGGATATGCTCTGACTGCTGAGAGAAGGGGGAAAGTGTAGAGTACTGTACCCCTTACATACAACAGGATGCCAAAATCTTGTTAGCAATCAGGAGGGGCTAGATCCCTTTGGAGGCATTGATCTGTAGGTGGATTTTTTCAAATAAGACCTTGATTCCTACCATCACAATAGCCAGATAATCCCAATCCGGATGTGGGAAGCCCTGGGTCAATATGAGCCTTTTTTCTCTTTCTCTCAGTTATTCTAGGTGTTTGGCTAACCAGGAAGTGGTTCTGTGGTATTCTTGGGACAAGGAAATCTGGAAGGAATGCAAGTCATTTGTTGACCATTTATCTAGCTGTTGTTCTAATGGAGCATTTATTGGTACTGAAATCATCTAAACATCTCTATTATCCAAATTGCCTCTAAGACACATTCCCTCAGCTGCTTTGCATACATCTGCATGTTTTATTGAAAATTAAGACCAGAAGTCATTTGCATTTTCCCCCAGAGCCCAATTATCTGAACAAATCAATTTTCCAAGTGCCACTTGATACCAATTAGTTAAAACAACTAAAGTCCCACTGTTTTATGGATATAAGATCAGTGACAATCATTGCAATATGTGTCAAAGCCCAAGTTTGGCTGAAATGACAGCTGATTAAAACCCTCAGTTTATTCTTCTATCACTACCACCCAAAACATATTTGCCAGAAGGAAGTTTATCCCTGGCCCCACTTATTCAATCTACATATGTATGGGGAAGCTGGAACCTTCCCCACTAATTACACAGCAATGCCTTTGAAAAGGACTTCAGTGAACATGATGGGTAAGATCCAAAATATTTCCAGATATTTGAGACTGTTATTCAATGTCTGATAGATAAATGTAAAGGCATTTAAGTGTGTTAGGCAGTTCATATTTATACAAATACAAGCCCATTAGTTCTACAAGGTAAAATGATACCACTGAAAATCCTCTGTTAGGGTTTTTAGTTGGAAAAGAGAAGATGGGAAAGAGGGGCAGGAGAGGGGGAGGGGGAGAAAGAAAGAGGGAGGACAGAGAAAGAGAAGGGAAAGGGAAGAGAGAAAAAAAGAGGGAGAGAGGGGAGGAAAGAGGAAGAGATAGGGGGAGGGAGAAGAAATTTTCTGCATAATAAAGGGTTAGAAGAGAGGTAGAGTAGTGCAGTGAATAGAGGTTTGGCCTTCGAGTTGGGAAGTTCAAATCCCACCATCAACACTTACTAACTTATTGGTCTCCACAGATAAGAATTAAATGAATTCCTCTTCTTAGCCTTTAAATCTGTGTCTCTCAATACTAATTTTTTTTCCTCTTCTTTTATGTCTCTACATTCTTTCCTTTGATAAGTTCATCCCCTTCCATTACTTCATGTATCACTTTCGTGTAGTTGACTTCCAAATCTATCTATCTGTCTATATTTATCTGTCTGTCTATCTAATTTCAGCCTTGAATGACAGTCCCACAGTACCACTTGTCTGTTGGGCATTTTTCCCTAGATATTCTGAATCCTATGATTCAGCATGACCCAAACTAAATTTAATGTCTTGGCCTCAAAGCCTGCCCCTTCCCAAGTTCCCTGTTTCTGTTGATTGGAATCCCCCAGAGGTAACCTCACAGCCAATTTTTGATTCTCCCCTCTCCCTTGACCTTCACATCTAATTCATTGCCAAGACCCATTGACTCTACTTTGAAAATATTTGTCTCCCTTTCCTTCTTTGCTTGGTTTAGTTCAGGGTTAGCTTGGTTTAGCTCATTTTATTATAAAAACAACTGATGTCTCCACCTGTCATAACCCATCTCTTCTTCAAGACCTAAAACAGGTCCACAAAGCTTTCCCTGAACAAGATGATATTCATAGTTTCCTCCAGCCTTAAGATTTGCCTTTATCTTGTATCCCTGGTGCCTAGCATACAGAAGATCTTAAAATATTTGTTGAATTGAATTAAATTGTATGATTTTTCCAGCTGAAAGTGATGTATCCCACTTCAGTTTTTGTCTGGACCTTACCTTTGCCATTATCAGTCTACCTTAAGTTATACTTGTGTACATGTCTTAACTCCTTCCCCCTCTTTGGACTCTAAGTTAGTTGAGGGAAAGAATGATCATTTTCCATTTTTTTATTTCTGGTGACTAACTAGCACATAGTAGGTACTTAATCTTGAGTTTTTATATTCTTAAAGAATTTTTTGCTTAATTGAGTTTTGTTGGTGGAGATAGCCCCCTTGCCAAAATTGGTGGCTTTTTGTGCTGTGTGATTCTTACTCATGGTCCCCTCTCCCCCATAAATCATCCACATAGGACACATCCAATGTACCAGAGGCTTTCCTCTTTTTCTTTCAGTATCTTTGGAGAACCAATGTGTCACCTAGACTACTTTCAGCTTCCAAGCCTGGCCCTAGTTCCTTTTCTGGACACATATGTCCACCCTCACATTCTTTCTGTTCCTGAAAGTTGGGGGCAGGGTCATAGAATTATAGGATAATAGTGCTGCAAGGGACCTTGGGGAGAATGTAGTCTAATCTTTCATTTTACAGATAAGAAAACTGAGATGGGCATTGCTCAAAATTATCTGACTAGCTGGCAGCAGAGCTGGGACTAGATCTCTGGTCATCTGACCCAGGGCTTTTCCCCCTTAAACCACCTACAACCTGTGGGGTCAGGGATTTTGTGTCACTTGTAGCTCTTCCATCCCCAGCATTATCCTCCCTTTTACACCTGCTCCCACATCTACATCTGTTTCCTTGTTAAGTTTGATTTATTTTTACACAAAACACATTCTCTCTCTCTCTCTCTCTCTCTCTCTCTCTCCCTCCCTCTCCCTCTCTCTCTTCTCACTCTCTCTCCCTCCTTCTCTCTCTCTTTCCCTCCCTCTCTCTCTCTCTCTCTCCTTCTCCCTTCTTTCCTCTCCTCCTCTCTCTCTCCTGCACTCCCCTCTCTCCCTCTCTCCCCCTCTCTCTCTCTCTGCTCTCTCTCTCTCTCTCTCTCCTCTCTCTCTCTCTCCCTCTCTCTCTCTCTCTCTCCTCTCTCTCTCTCCCCCCTCTCTCTCCCTCTCCCTCCCTCTCTCCTCTCTCTCTCTCTCTCTCTCTCTCTCTCTCTCTCTCTCTCTCTCTTCACTCTCTCTCTCTCTGTCTCACTCTCTCTCTGTCTTTTTCTCTCCCCTTCTTTCCCTCCTTCTCTCTCTCTCTCTCTCTCCCCCTCTCTCTCTTTCTCTTCTCCTCTCTTTCCCTCCCCCTCTCTCCCCCTTCTCTCCTCTCTCTCCCCCTCTTCCCTCCTCTCCTCTCTCTCTCTCTCTCTCTCTCTCTCTCTCTCTCTCCCCTCTCTTCTCTCTCTCTCCCCCTTTCTTTCCCTTCTCTCTCTCTCCCTCTCTCCCCCTTTCTCTCCTCTCTCTCTCTCTCTCTCTCTCTCTCTCTCTCTCTCTCTCTCTCTCTCTCTCCCTCCCTCCCTCCCTCCCCCTCTCTCTCTTTCTCCCTCCCCCTCTCTCTCTCCCTCTCCCCCCCTCTCTCCGTTCTCTCTCTCTCTCCCCCTCTCCCTCTCTCTTTCTCTCTCTCCCTCTCCCCCCCTCTCCCTCTCTCTTTTTCTCTCTCTCCCCTTTCTCCTCCCTCCCCCTTTCTTTCCCTCCTTCTCTCTCTCTCTCTCTCTCTCTTCCCTCTCTCTCTCTCTCTGTCTTTCTCTCTCTCCCCCTTTCTTTCCCTCCCTCTCTCTCTCTCTGTCTCTCTCATCCACTTTTGTCTGGTTCTGTTGAGAAGGACATCATGAGATGCCTGCTTCTCTCACCTCTTTCTCTATATTTGTATGATCTTCTCATATACCACAGTGATGGCAAACAGCCAGTTTCACCCCCTGGTTTCCCTTTTCTATGCTACTATAGAACACCCTAAGAACAAAACCAATCCTTGATGCTCTGTTTTTATATTTTACTTCCTTAATCCCCTTTAGAGACTAGGTTCTGAAGGGATACTCATTTCTTCTCCTCCTATTAGAATGTTAGTAATATATCATCACCAGCTAGGTAGCTCAGTGGATAGAGCACTGGGCCTGGAGTCAGGCCTGAAGTCAGACACTTACTAGCTATGTGACCTTGGGCAAATCACTTAACCTCTGTGTACCTTAATCCCCTTGGAGAAAGAAATGGCAAACTGTTCCAGTTTCTTTATCAAGAAAATATTATCAATGGTCTGGTTTGGGGTCACAGAGTCAGACATGACTGAACAACAACAATACTGCATCACCTTATGACCCCTTCCAATTGCTCAAAGAACTTACCTTTTGAGTTTTCTTTTGACTCTTGTGTTTGCATGTCCAAGTTCCTACTCTGCTTTGGTCTTATCAGAAATCCTTGAAATTCTGTCATTTTATTTAGGGGTCCTTCCTTCCCCTATCTTGCTAGAGATGATTAGTGGAACGTCTTCATCCTTACTTTGTTTTCTTGTTTTAATACAGCTGGCAGTTTGAATTACAGTGTATAGACTTCATTTTTTTAAATCATGGTTTTCATGGTTCTAGCACTTCTAAAATTCTCTCCTTAACCTGTTTTCTAGGTTAGGTGTTTGTTATACTAAGTATCTTACATTTTTTCAGTTATTTGATTTTGTTCTAATATTTCTTGCTTTCATGGAGTCATTGATTTCTCTTTGGTCTATTCTAGGTTTCAGAGAGTTCATTACTTGGGTGAGTTTTGACCACATTGAATTCTAAGATAGTTGTTCTCCTTTAATTTCCCCCCAGAGTTTTTATTTTATTTTCTATCTGTTGATTCATTTCTTATTTCATTCATGTGGTCCTTTGGGAAAATGCATTTTTCCCTTTGAGTCTCTAAAATTGCTTTCTCTTTTTAGGCTGATTTTTGGATGTCTCTGGATCTATAATTCTCTATAGTAGTCAGTGTGTTCTTTGATTTACTCATCTTTTCAGTCTTAGCTCCTGAACAGGACATGTGCGCCAAAGCCAGGCTTTTCTCCCACTATACTTTTGAATGTGGTGGTTGGCCCTGTTTGGTCTCTGTTAGAGACACCTGGATTCCAGTACTGACCTCCTCCTGCCAGCTTTAGATAAGGGGTGCAGAGTGTCAGATCTTCAGAAACATTGGAGCTCTGGGATATCTTGGGCTAATCCCTGCCACGACTGCACTGATCGTTGTTACTCCTGGTCACTGTAACAGTGCCACAATGTGGGTTTCTGATGTCTGTGGGGCTTTCTTGGGAGAAGTACCCTCTGCTCCATTTCTCTCCAGATCCATAATCTTGCATGCTATCTGTATTTCCAGCCTGTCTGGGGTCTGGCTGGAAGGTTACTATCTTATTTGCCTGGTTTTGCTAGGGGCCCCCTTTTCCTATTATTACCCACAGGCTTCTGACTTATTGTAAGGTTCTGGGATGGAAAACCTTTTTTTAAAAATTGGATTTTATGATAATTATTTGGTCTGGTAAGATTTTTACATCTTTCCTGGAGGAGGTCTGTGCCTTAATGCAGGTTGCCATTGTGACTGGAAGAGCTACATTTGGACTTTGAGTAGTCATAAGGTGCACTATTGGGCCAAAGGAAGTTTCATTGACGTGTGCAGCACAAGTCACTTTTTGGAGGAGCTAATGTTCTAATAAAGGTAGATGATAAGCCATTCATCTTCAGCTTTTAGTTTGTATAATCCAAGACCACTTATTTTATTTATTCTAGTAATTACAGGCATCCCTGGGGAGAAATTCTAGGTACTGTAAACAAATTACATGATATAAAGAGAAACAGAAAGAACTAATTACTGCATTTAGGCCCCCAAACCTGAATTCTAACTACAGTTTTGCTGTTTACCTGTTGTATAACCTTGGGCAAAGGACGATTTCTGGAATTCATTGCCTCCTTATCTGTAAATTGGGGGCAATGGAGTCGATGATCTCTAAGGTTCTGGTTTGAAACCTATGATCCTGTGATCCCATTGGAAGTTTCTGGTGACCCAGGATAAACTGCCCACCTGTTCTGGGCTTTGGTTTCTTTGTCCCTCACATGGAGACACCAGCTATCGGCACAAGGTGGCTTTCAGTTACTTGTCTCTACAGTGCTGTGAGCTCTTTAAAGAAAGGCATTACAAAAATCCAAGGCACACAAGAGATCTCTGATGGGGCATCCCAGTCACTGCCCCTTGTCTTCTAGAAGTGATGGGGAGTGGGGAGAGCTGAGCCCTGTCTCATTTTCCTGTCTTGCTAACAGTCTCATGCAGCTGCAGCGAGGGCACAAAGAAACTGAGAAGCATTGAAAGGGACACAGTCAATTCACTGATAACTCATTAATGGCGTTTCATATTTTTCCTCCTTTAAAAGGACCGTGTGTGCATGTGGGGGGGGGAGGGGGAAATGAAGCATACTTGATGAAGAACATTAAGTGTGACCCTTAAAAAACACACACACAAGGCTTTTTTTTTTCTTTTTTTTTTTATGTGGCTCAGACAGCTGGCTCTTTAAATATTAATCAGGGGGTCATTGATATGCAAATACATTAAAGCCAAATAATACTCCTGCAGCTGCAGACCATGAAGCCAGCCTAGGCAGAATGTGAGCTCCCTCTCCAAAGCTAATGGAAATATTTCAGAGCCCAGGTGCGGGGGGCCTGAGAGCAGGATCCATCCTAATAAGGTAATTTGTGGGCAGCCTCCTAGGAGGACAAATTAAATCATTTACCCACTTGATGGTTTCTGACCGATTGGGAAAAGAGGAAAGAAAAAGAGAGAGAAGGGGTGTTAATCTTATAATTGTTTTGTTTACTCTGGCCTGTAGCAGCTCCTCTGGCTTTTAGCCCTGATGTCCAGCCATTTACAATCAAGTTTATTGACAAGTGGGAGCAGTGCCAACCAATAAGGGAGAGGAAAGGATCCACCTGACTTCAATTTAGGAAACAGGAAAGATGCCTGAATAGGAAGTCCAAGTGTATCTAAGTTGGGAAATCGTGCCTGGTGGTGTTACTTGGTTGAGTTGACTTGATGGTCTACGAATGAATTCCCATGTTTTATTCAATGTATCTCTTCCCAGCATTGGCTCCTGATGAAATTCTCAGGGACAAATGATGGATGGAGCTCCTTTCCAAACACTGACACCCCAGCACCCAAAGATCACCCTTTCCCTTTTCTTTCTCCTCACCTTTTCCAGAATTAAGCATAAGGTTTCAGAGCTGGAAATTTTCTTTCTGGACTTTGTTTGATTGGAACACCTCTAAGGTTGTGCTTGGGACAGAGCTGTCATTTTGAGTTGACACCTTGAAGTACTTTTGGAAACAGAATAGCAACGAGGAACACCTAACAGCAAAGTTACACGAATTATATAGACTCAGAATCTTTTCTTTTCTAGAACCGTCTCCCATCTCCCAGAGTATCTGCAGTTTACTCATTCTCCCAAGCAACTGGGCAAGCTATGATTCAGCGAGCTCCCAGACTCTCCCCTCCTCCAGGAAGCCTTAGTTTGGGGTTAGTTTGAGAAGAAGAGTGAAAAAGCAATGGACCTGAAGTCAAAGGAGCTGCGTTCAAATTATGCTTCGTCTTCTGCTTACCACCTGTGTGACATTGGCAAACTGCCTTTACCTCTTTGGGCCTCAGTTTCTTCATTTGTAAAATGAGGGGATGGCAGGCTACAATCAGGCCATTTCCAGCTCTATCTGTATTTTAAATAAGAGAGTACTTCTTGGAATGCATCTTCTGTAACTCTTCTTTTGCTATTTAACTTATTACATGAAACTCTTCATTTCTATTCATTCAACAAGTATACATTGAACACCTACTTTGTGCAAAGTAGCCCTAATGCATTGAATTTATGTATTGGTTGAATACAGGTCTTAATGTGTACATAATTAGCTAATACTTTTTATTTTATATCACATTTATATCTAGATTTAGTGCCTTTCCCTTCTTCCTCCTCCTCCCATCTGAACACTGTTAAAAAAGAAAAAGTTAAGTAAAAATAATTGATACAGTGACTGTGGCGATGTATACAACATTATGCTCCCATATTCCTCCACCTCTCTGACTAGAGGAGAGAATATACTTTGATTTTAAGCTCCCCATGGTTGAAGATTATCTGTTTAACTTGCTTTGTTCAATGCTTAGCACAATGTTAAGTCTAGACAGGCGTATAATTTGATGATGAATTGATACAGTAGGATTGTTTCCTCAGGTGAATTTTCAATGGCCCATGAACAATCAGGGTGATGTCAACCCCAAGTAGCTTTTGGTGTCCTATGATTCATTTCCTGGGGGAAAACTGAATGTGTTTGTGGCTGCAGTGGGTCATTGGTGGTTCATTTTGCTGTGGGTAGGGGAAATAGGAGAAGGTGAGGAGAGTAGAGAATGTCAAGTCCTTGGAAATGTGGGGCAAAACCGGTGCAGACTTTGTGGGCAAGATAGAAGAATTCTTGTGGCTGTATTAATTAGCAATCTGTTCACAAGGGGCTCTGGGTCTGATTTCACTTAAATCCATCTTAACTAGTGGATGTATAATTTATAGAAAATAAACTGTCAGAATTGAGAGAGGACCTCAGAGACTGCCTCCTAGTTTTACAGATGAGGAAACTGAGGCCAAAGATGGAGAAATGATTTACCCACAGTCATAACAACTAACTATTGGCAGGTGAATGACCAGAACTCTAGTTGCTCCCTGGAAGTATGGTATGCCACACTGTCTCACCAAACATATGCCATTTACAGTCCATTTACAGAAGAAAGATGGACGGACAGTACATTATCTTAGAGGAAAACTAAATTAGCTGGTGGAGGGGAATCATCTTGTTCCAGGTGATCCTATATCAATTGGATGTACATTATAATTTCTTTAGTCTTTACTGTACCCAGAGAAATGAAAATAACATAAATACACTTTTGTGGTAGTAAAAAACTAGAAACAAAGTGAGAGCTCATTGATTGGCAAATGGCTGAGCAAATTATGATATATGAATACCGTGAATCATTATTATATTGTAAGAAATTATGCCAGTGAAGAATTCAGAGAAATAATGAAAAGACTTTATAAACTGCTATGGGGAAACAATATGAGAAATAATGAAAAGACTTTATAAACTGCTATGAATTCTTATATAAATATTTCTATAAATAAATAAAATAAAATCTTACATAAATATATAAATTTCAAAAAATTAAAAGCAGCCAAACTCTGATGAATTGTAAGGCCCAATCTCAGTTCCAGAGAAGAAATGATGATACATCTCTGTCACATATGAACTGTTACAAAAGCTATGAGATGTGTTCACTGTACATTGATTTTGCTGAACTGCTTTCTTTGTTACAAAGGAGGGTTCATTGTGGCATTGGAGGTAAAGAAAGTGATAGTAGCAAATGATTATTGTGTAAGAAAATATGTCAGTACATCTTAAACAAAAAGTAATACAAAAGAGTCTACCCCAACAAATATGTTCTGCCCACATACATTGGAAAGAATTAGGACATAGGTACCTCTTCTCTCTGATCAACACATTACTCATTAGTGAATTAATATAGATGACCATGAGTATGTGAGTATAGATTAGACTTGAGCATCAACAGGAGATTAACCATTCACATAATACCAACCAGAGCTGATTTTCTTTAGTGAATTGTAGATGAAATAAATATGGAAAATTATTCTATATGGTAAGGGAATTGCCAGAAAAATTGTGTTCACTCTTCTCATTTCCTACTTCTGAACTAGAAAGTGCTCTGTTTGAAGAAATAAAGGCTTTTGGATTACTTTTGCAATACATATTGTAGGTATTTGGGAGACCTTAGTGAGTAAATTTCACTCACTCCTGTGAGAATGACTACTTAAGGCTTAGATCAAGAAAGAATTGGGTAGAATACTTAGACCCTAAGTAAACTCCAGATGAGCAGGTCACAGAGAAGTGGTAGAGAAAACCAGTTTAATATGTTTTCCATACCTCCCTAAGTACAATAGACTGAATGAGCAACCAGCTTCACCTTGACCACCATGTTATTGGAATATGAATTGTAAACAGAGCAGGGGAGGTAAGGCAGGGTAGAGAATGAATGCTCAGATACATCCATCTACTCACCTACTTTCCTGAGCAGTGCAGGTCTGTGCTATAAACAGATCATTCTGTGCTCAATCCACATGGGCGGAAAAGGCATGTCCAGCCAGCTCGTGATGTATATTCTGCAAGCAGCTGGGCATGTGCTGTGTGTTCTTTATATCCTGGTCATAAATGTAATGGTTTGTGAAAGATATATAAGCATTCAGATCAGGCAGCACGTCATGGACTGGGGAAGGCAGCTCTCCCAGAAAGCCCAGGGCTGCTAGCTCTGGATGGAGCCTAAGCAGCTATTCCCCTGGCTTTTCTCAGGACCTCACCCAATGGGGAGTTTAGTGAACAATGCAAATGAGGTGCCATTTTCCCACATGAGTTTTATTGTTTTCCCAACACTCCTATTCTCACTTTTTGTGGTAGCCTAGACAAAATACAAACTTGACTGACAGCTTTCCATCACACAACGGATGAGGTCTGAAGACTGCTCAGGGCTCTCTGTCTCTCCTCCTTTACCCCAGTTGGCTTTTGTAGCCTTTGCCATCCAATTTATTCATGAAGTTCATCATTAGGTCATTCCTTCTGTACCGTCACAAACTGCTTCCTATATGGAACTTCCTCCACCAACTTCATACAGTTCCTTTCCTTCAAGAATTTTTCTCAGATTTCCTATTAGAAGGAGTGGTATTAGGTCTCCTGGACACTGCTCTGTCTGACTATTGCTCTCCTGTATCACTATTCACCATTGGAATGCATTGACTCTTAATAAGTATATGAGGTTTCAGCTACTGCAACTATAAAATATGGAATAGTTGACCTCTAAAGTCCAAGTCTTCAAGTTTAAAACCATTCTTCTATGATTGATCCGACATATAAGTAACTCACTGCCCTTTACATATGTGGACATTTTATTTGCTGAAAGGGGCAGAAAAAGGACATTTCAGTGAGAGAGATTTGTGTTTTAGCCAGGAGTTGGAGACTGTGATCTCTGGGACCATTTCTACCTTGAGAATTTTGAGGGATCTGAGAGAAAATGGCTTCTTAGGTCAATTTGCTGAGTTAACTTGATGGAAAACAGAACAATAACCCAGGTGAGGATGACTGCAGGGTATTGTGATCTATTAGCTCATTTACATATGGCTGTTTTCAAAGTTTTGAAGAGTACAGTTGAGAAGCTATAAATCAAATGACTGTTTAGGGACTATGGAATGAATATATAAAGTTGTTTTTTTTTTTGTGGGGAGGAGGGGTGTAAGGGAGGGTCATACCTGACAGGTTCATTTTTTAAAATGTTTTTAATCCTAACATAGTGATGAGTCCTTAAGCACAAAGAGGCCTTGCTTTGAGGTAGGAAAGTCAGGCAGAATCTGAGCCTAGGAGAAGTCAAAAGAATTGAGATGGAAATAGGAGATAAGATGAGAAACTTGTGATCCAAAGAATGAGAAGACACATCACCCTCAGGAAGAGAACCTTCTTTGGACTGAGTTATTTGAGAGAACTAATTGAGTTACTTAACACAATGCCTGACACACAGTAGGCACTTAAATCTTGATTGATTGATTGAAGCCAGACAAACTCTGCAGCTATCATTCTCTTTGGAGGAGAGCTGATTGGAGGAAACAGAATCCTTCTTCCAAATGAAGTGCTGACTGGGTTTTTTGTTCTTTAGAGTTAATAGTTAATCATTTACTTATGTCATTTGTGCAACCTTGCATCCTTGTCATTTTGTAGAGGTCTTAATAGTCAAAAAGTGGAAAGCAGGAGAGAGGAGTAGATGGGCCTAGATAATCTATATACTGGTTACTAGAAGCTGGCATGATAATGGCATAGATTTCAATACTGTCTCTCATATATAAATAGGATATTTCTGACTCGGTATTAGTTGGTATGAGCTTGGAATCATTTTTCCACTGGTGGGGATGTGATATTGAGCCTACTCAACTTTCACTCTCAGCCTTCCTTCAGACCCGAGGTACCTATTTTCAAGATGACTGTTGATGAAAGATATGTTCTAGGGCTGAAGCCCTGGGCTCCTGACCAGTTGTAGTAAACCCAAAAATTGTACACTTGGTGTTTTCATTTAGGCAAGAAGTAGCTTTCCCACCTCCAATCCAAGGTTGAATATTGACTGCAATTCAGTGGAGAAGCATTAAATTATACAGTGGAAAAGCTGGCTCATTAGAAACCCTACTGTACCATGACCTACTGGTTCTTTGTTAAATGCAGTAGCTATGCATCTTCACCACAGCAGAGTGGTCAGAGCTCTTTAATAAGAAAGCCTATAACCAAACTCTATCAGCTTTTGTGTGAGTCAGACTTACAGTTACATCCAGCTAAACAGAAAAGGCTTTTAGATCCTTCTGTCTCTTGAACGGTTCTGCCCTTACCTCAGTGACTAATCTCAGCTTGCCTTCTATTTGAGTGGGGTAAGAAAATGCCTTTTACCTCCCATCATACCCCTGGGCAACCTGCAATAGGCCATGCAGATTTCTTTGGTGCTTCACCTTAGCAAGACTAGAGTGGTGCTGGTACAACTGCATTTCTTTCCTTCCTTCCTTCTTTCTTCCCTTCCTTTCTTAAGTAAGCTTTTGTTGATGTTTTCTGTTTTTGACATCAACATAGTTATCCCAAGCAATCCTCCTTCAGCTCCTAGAGGGCCATTCCATTTAAAAATAGTATTTTTTTAAGAGAGAAAAAGAAAAATCAACACAATTCTTCAGTACGTTGAAAAAGTCTGAAAATATGTACAATGTGTAATGCCTTTGGACCTCTTACTTCCAAGAAGAGATGGGTTAGGAGTATCTTCTCATATATTTTCAATCAAGTGCTACTTGATCTATATAATTCTGTTACATTTATTTTTGATTTTCTGGGGGTATAATTGTTTCCATTTACATTATTGTAGTTACTGTGAATATTGTTTTCTCGTCTCTGCTTTCTTCACTCCTCATCAGTTCATATAGATCTTTCCATGCTTCTCTGTATGTATCATATATATCATTTATTATACCATAGTAATCAATTTCATTATGTATCAGGTTTTTTTTAACCATTTCCCAATTGATGGACATCTATTTTGTTTCCAGTTCTTAGCTATTGCAAAAAAGTACTGCTATAAATATTTTGGTGTATATGGAGGCTTTCTTCTTATCAATGCCTTCCTTGTATTATAAGCCCCATAATGGAATCTCTAGTTTAAAGGGTCTGGACATTTTAGTCACTTTATTTGCATAATCACAAATTGCTTTCCAGAATGGCTGTACCATTTCACAGCTTGATCAATAATACATTAGAGTGCTTATCATTCCACAACTCCTCCAGCATTGACTATTGCTGTTTTGGGGTCATTTTTTGCTAAATTACAGGGTGTAAGGTGAAACTTCAAGCTTGTTTTAATTTGCATGTCTCTTATTAGTGATTTGGAGCATTCTTTCATGGGGTTGTGAACATTTCACAATTCTTCTTTTGAGAACAACTTGTTCACATTTTCGACACTTATTGGGGAATGGTTGTTTTATATATACATATATCTATGTATATACACACACACACATGTATATGTATAATATGTTGGATTTTGGATACTATCTTAGATATCTTAGATACCAAACCTTATCAAAGAAGTTTAATACAAAGGCCTTTTCCCCAATTTGAACACTTACTCTCTTATCCTAGGTACATTAATTTTGTCGGTGCAGAAACTTTTTAGTATCAAGTAATCAAAATTATCAGTTTTATCTTTTGTAATTATCTCTACCCACCCTTGTTTGGTTAAGAATATATCTCCTACCAATAGTTGTGATAGGTATGTGATCTGTTTTTCTTTTAATTTTTTTGTAGTATGATCTTTGAGATTAAGGTTGTGTATGTCTTTAAAATGTATTATGAGATATGGTGTAAAGTGTTAGTCTAAGCCTAATTTCTACCAGATTGCTTTTCAGTTTTTCCAGAAGTTTTTTTTTTTTTTTTTTACCAAATAAGGAGTTTTCCCCTAGGTAATATATGTTTTCCACATTATCAGACACTGGATTATTGAATTCTATTGTTTCTGAGTGTCCCTTATCTAGTCTCTTCCTTTTTGTCTATCTCTATTTTTTTACCCTATACCAGATGATTTTGATGACCATTGCTATATAATATTGTTTGAAGTCTGGAATAGGACTTCCAATACTATTCCCCTTTGGTCCCTACTTTTCATGATTTTCCTTGATATTCTAGATCTTTTGTTTTTCTAAATGAATTTGTATTGTTAAGTTATATAACATAATTCCTTGGTAATTTGATTGGCATAGCATTAAAATTATAAATTAATTTTGGTAATATTGCCATTTTTGTTCTATTGGCACAGCCTAGCCATGAACACTGAATATTTCTCCAGTTATTTAAGTTGTTCTTTATTTCTTTAAGGAGCACTTTGTAAATGAACCCATACAAATCTTTTGAGTGTTTTGATAGGTATCTTATGTATTTTGCAGTTATTGCCTTTTGTTATTGCTTCTTGTATTTTGTTGGAATGCTGTTGATTTTTGAGGAATTATTTTGTAGCCTACAACTTTGTTGATACTATTGTCTCAATTAGTGTCTTTACTGATTCCTTAGGATTTCCAAGTAAACCATTGTATCACTAGCAAATGGAAATAATTTTAACTCCTCTTTTTCTTTCTTTATGCCTTTAATTTCTTTCTCTTTGTCTTACTACTATTGCTAACATTTCTGGAACTATATCAAACAATTGTGGGGAGAGTGGGCATCTTTGTAATTATTGTCTGGGAGCATTGGGATTTAGGGTATCATATATTAGGTATAGAATTCATATTCTGCAATGATTTCAACACAGAGAAATGTAGTTTCTCTGTGTTAACAGCGGCCTTCTAAGTTGTCTAGTATGAAGATTTCCCCATATTTCTGAGTTAGGGCTTGAGCTATCAGGAAAGTCATCTTAGGTCCATGCTATATTCAACTGCTACTTACCTATTTCCTGGTGGAAACATGTACCTATCTTAAATAATCTTAGGATATTCAATCAATCAGTCAATATTTATTAATTGCATGCTATGTGCCAGTCACTGTGCTAGAAGCTGGGGATAGAAAAATAGGCAAAAGGCAGTCCCTACCCCATGGAACTTTTATTTATAGCTTCATAGGAGTTTTGTAGAGAAACTCACCTCAACACAGGTTGTAGCTTTGTTTAATCCTTTGTCCAGTAGGTGTTATCATAGGCTTTGGGTTGGGCATACAACTCCCTTAAAGTTAGAATGCTTTCCTACAGCAGGCATCAAGAGTTGCCATGGCTTCAGAGCCCTTTGAGCAGGATAGCAAAGATATTACAGAAATATTGGACAATAAGTGCCTCCTATTTACAAAATCACAAGCCTGATGGTGCAATGTCACCTTAAAATATTTATCTTTGTTGCTGAACATCTAGTAGTCTCAGCAGCCTTCCCAACATTTGTGGAAGTATTGGGGAAACAAGCCGAAGAACTTTTACCTCCTGCTCTTGTGTGGAGGACCCAAATGAGGCAAGTCTTTACACTAGACTAACACTTAATAAATGCTAAAACATTTTAGCCAAATCTGACATTCTACAGTGGTATTTCTGAGACAGGCTAAGTCCTGATGGCATGTCCCTAGTTTGGCTTGGAGTGGGTTGTAGCAGATGTATTTTTATGGCAAATGGAAGTCCAGATGGTAAATATTTCAAGAATCATGAACTTTATACATACATGAACTGCTTTTTCAGATGATCATGTTTTACTTGGCTAATCAACATTTGCATCTCCATAAACAGCAGATATCTTTCCTTTATCTACAGTCTGAGTTCTCTTATAACTAAATCCAGAGATTACAACTTTTTATTCAACTGGTTTATACATTGTCATGGGATACAGGCAGGCCTGGCCAGAAATAACAGTAATTATAGTTGTATGGATTTAAAGCAAAGAAGATTTTTCAGGAAGGCTTATACTGAAGAATGTATGTTAGGTAGATGCAGCTGCTCCATGCTATCAGCTGGGACTAGGAGATTTGGTCAAGGCAGGGGAGTAACTTAGGTAGGGAACAGGAGAAAGAAGAGGAAAACAGGAAAAGGAAGGAATACAAAGGTGGAGACAGGTCAGACTAGGTCAGAAGTTTGGCTTTTTTACATAGGGGGCTTTTGGTCTAGAGCTGTGAAGACAGAGACCACAGCCTCATCAAAAAGGGACGTTACACGTAACATGACAAAAGCTGGAAAATCCTTGCCACAGTTCTACCTTATGGCTTTGACGATCTACCTAATGATTTGGCATCATGCTCTTTAGGGACCTGAACACCCTCTGCTATTATTTTTTGGGGGATGAAAGAGGCCAGGAGTAATTTCCATTTATAAATTCTATGTATGTAGCTATCTAAATATATAGACAGGTGACATATATGGGATCTGCTCTGTCTCCAAGGAAACTGCCCTTCCTGCCTTGTGAGGGGTAGGGGAAAGGCCGTGCTGGCAGTGCCAACAGCTCCTTTGGGAGAGAAGCAGGCAAAGTCTAGAACCTCCAGAGTCTGAGCCGTAGACTCCCAGATTCGGGGAGAATCTATCTGCCATGACTCAAGTATCTCTAGGGGTAAAAATCTGGGTTCAGGAGGAATGCCGCTTCCCTGATTGCTCTTAAGGGATAGGGTAACCTTTAGTTTATGAGCACCAGCTTAATCCCTTTCCAAGGAACAACAATTACATGAAAGATCCTTAGAAATAATGCACAGCAAGGAAACACATTTATCCAAACAAAAGGCCAAATAGAAATTAAAGAAATTCTCCAGATTAGGATGTGCCAAGGAACATACAAGGATGAATGAACTCTTTAGCTGGGAGTGAGATAAAATCTCTGCTCAAACTAATCTCACCTGGGGTGGTTCACTCTCTGCAGTCCCCAGAACAGCTCCCACACATGGTTTCATTTCTTTTCGCTACATGTGTCTCCAGAGTTTCTGCAAGTAATTGATACAAGTCTCTTATACAGGTACGCAGTCAGTGCTGCCTTCAGCATTCTCTCAGTCAATCAGGAGTCACGCTCCTCCTGATAAACAGCATGCTGCCCGCTATGATCCCTCTACAAAACTGCCCCCAGCTTGGGTGGAAACAGGACTATACATCCATGCTTACAGCCAGGCCACTTCCATCATCCTTCCTATGGACACAGAAGTGAGTGGGTAGCGAGAGGAGGGGACAGGACAGTGATAGCATATTGTTAACTAGTTCAGGATATTTATGACTGCTCAAACCATTCTCCAGTCACTAGAAAAGAGGCCTCCTTTAAAGACTTCCTTTGAACAGCTGTCACAGGCAATATTTGTATAACATCAGAGCTAGAAAAGATCTTCCTGTATTTTATGGAGCAGGAGACTGAAGTCCAGAGAGATGGGACTTTCCAAGGACAGAGTGAGATGGCTTGCTTTGTAATCCATGATACACCTGGGATTAGAAGGGCTGAATCTTTAAGAAACACTGCTTATGCATTTTCTTGGTTTTTCCAAGCTGATGCATGTTGGACTTCCAGACAATGTGTGACATGCTTGCCTGCCAGTACTTTCTTGTTAAGACCTGACAGTGGACTTGACTACTGATCAGTTATAACTTATATTTTGTGTGTTTATTTTGAAAATAATGTAATCACTATGACTTTAACTCTGTTACATAACAGATACAACATGTATGAATGGTTTTTCAAAATTTTCTTCTTTCCTTATGCTTCCACTGCCCCCTTATTTTTATTCAATGCCCCCCAATTGCACCTGAGACTACTACTGTCCCCCAAATCTTTCCAGTGCCCCACAGGGGCAGTATCACTCACTCTGGACAGTATTTTTCAGTGGTATCTGAGTCTTTGTGACCCCATTGGGCGTTTTTCTCGGCAGAGATGCTGGAGAGGTTTGTCATTTTCTCCTCTGGCTATTTTACAGATGAGGAAACTGAGGCAAACAGGGTTAGTGACTTGCCCAGGGTTACATAGCTAGTTGAGTGTCTGAGGCTGGATTTGAACTCAGAAAGATGAGTCTTTCTTACTCTAGGCCTACCAGGCACTCTACCCACTATGAAGTACATACAGCAGGTGTTTAATCATCCTTTGGTTGGTTGATTGAGAATTACTTTCCAATTGTCATCCCAGGTTTTAATTCGGATGCTTACTCCTGAACTAATGTCCACCATTTGCAGGCTCCTTGGGGACAGACTATGCAAAGATCACTTTAATTTTTTTTTTTATTTTCCAAATGCTTTATTAACTTCTGTTTTATATCATTCATTTCCGCCAGATTTTGAGTTACAATTTTTCCCCCTTTTTTCCCCTACCCACCATCCCAGAACAGCAGTCCCACAAGATATTGCTTCCTCCAATCTGCTCTCTCCCATATCTTCTCCCATACCCCCTTCGACTTTTCCATTAGAGCAAGGTGAATCTCTGCCCCGATGCCTGCACATCTTATCTCCCAATTACAATCAAAAGAGTATTAATAATAGTATTTATATATATTTGAAACATTTAATTTTAAGACCTCTAATTTCAGATCCATTCCCTTCCTCCCTTGCCACCCATTCCCTCTGGGAAGATAAGTAATTCAGTATGTGTTGTACATGTATAGCTATGCAAAATATTACCATAGTAGATATATTGTACAAGGCTGCTTATAATTCCCTCCCACCCATCCCACCCCCCACCTGATCCATTCCCTACTTGATCCTGTCCCTCTTCTATAGTGGGTACTTCCTACCTCCCCTCCCCCCAAGGATACCCTCCCATCCATCATCCCTCCTCTCATCCCCCTTCCCCCTATTCTGCTGTAGGTTGAGATATCCCATTTAGCATGTATGTCATTCTCTCCCTGAACCAAATTCAATGAGAATGTGGTTTTGCCTTTTTTGCCTTCCTATTCTCCCCCTCCCTTGCAACCGCTTCCCCTTGCTTCTTCTACATGAGATAGTTTGCCCTACCCTGTCTCTCCCCATCTCCTCTTGCCACTTTCCTCTCTCACCTCATAATTTCACCCCTTAAGTATCATCCCTTCCCAACAAATTCAACCTATGCCCTCTATCCATGTATAACTGTAAACATATATACACCCATTCACATATGTATTCAAATGACCATACACCCTTCTTCCATTATTTTCATACTGAGAGGGGTTTCATCAGTCACCGTTATTGTTTTTCCATGTAGGAATGTAAATAGGTCAACTTTGATAAGTTCCTTTTGATTTCTTTTCCCTGATTACCTTCTCAGGCATCTCTTGCTTCTTGTGTCTGGATGTCAAATTTTCTATTCAACTCTGGTTTTTTCTCAAGAATGCTTGAAAGTCCTCTATTCCACTGAATGACCATATTTTCCCCTGAAACAAAATACTCAGTTTTGCTGGGTAGGTGACCCTTGGGTTCATTCCCAGTTCTTTTGCCCTCTGGAATATCATATTCCATGCCCTTCAATCCCTCAGTGTAGAAGCTGCCAGGTCCTGGGCTATTCTGATTGTGTTTCCACAATATTGAAATTGTTTCTTCCTGGCTGCTTGTAGTATTTTCTCCTTGATCTGGGGATTCTGGAACCTGGCTATAATATTCCTGGGAGTTTTCTTTTTGGGATCTTTTTCAGGAGGTGATCGGTGGATTCTTTCAACCTCTATTTTGCCCTCTGGATCTAAAACATCAGGGCAATTTTCCTTGAGAATTTCTTGAAGGGTGATTTCTAGGTTCTTTCTTTGATCATGGCTTTCAGGTAGTCCAATAATTTTTAAATTGTCTCTCCTGGATCTATTTTCCAGGTCAGTGGTTTTTCCCATGAGATATTTCACATTGTCTTCTAATCTTTCATTTGTTTGGATCTGCTTAACAGCATCTTGATTTCTCATGAAGTCATTAGCTTCCATTTGCTCCAGTCTAACTCTGAAGGAATGAACCTCCTCAGTGAGCTTTTGAGATTCTTTTTCCATCTGGCAAATTTGACTTTTTAAGGTGTTCTTCTCCTCATTGCCCTTTTGGGCCTTCTTTGCCTTTTGAGTTAGTCTATTTTTTAAGGTGTTGTTTTCCTCAGTCAGGCTGTTGACCCTCATTTCATACTTTTCCTGCATCCTTCTCATTTCTCTTCCCAATTTTCCCCCCACTTCTCTTATTTGATTTTTAAAGTCCTTCTTAAGGTCCTCTATGGCCTGCAACCCGCTCATGTTTTCCCCTGGGGCTTTTGGAGCAGGACTTCTGACCTCATAGCCCTCTTCTTGCTCTATACTTTGATCCTCTTTGCCCCCAAAATAGGAATCTAATGTTGCATTTTTCTGTTTAATTTGTTTCCTTTGCCTTGGCATGTTGCCACTTAATTACTTGACTTTTGGCCTTGTTGCCACAGTATGACTCTGCCACCAGACAGGGGAGCTTTTGTCCCGAACGTGTGGGGGGACAACTTCCGTTTCTGGCAAGCTGGATATCCACCCCATGACCTCCCCCCAGACCACAATCCAGATCCAGGGAGGTTAAAGCAAGAGCGATGACCCCCCCAGGACTGATCGCTGGATCTCCCTACAGTTCGCAGGCCAGGAGCTGGAGCTGCCACTGAAAACTACAAAATGGCATGTCTCCTCAGTGGCTTCTAGGGCAGGAAGCCGATGCCTTCCCCAAATACTGGTCCCAATGTCCATAGGGCACTAACCTCTCACTTTGTCTTAGGCATGTCTGTGTTGATACTTCTAGAATCGCCACAGCAGCTTGTGTTCTGGGGTCCCTCCAGCCAGCCGCTGGCTCTGCCGCCCTGGGGCTAAAACCGCAGTGGACCTGGGCTCGGCTCTCTGCCCACTGCGCTGCTGGTTTCCAGAGCACTGTGCTGGTCCTTCCTGCAGGGCTTCTGGGCTGTCCTCAGTGGGAGCTTAGCTTCTCTGTGTTGTTCTGTGGGTGCTGGGGCTCCAGAAGTTGTTCAGAGTCCCCTTTTACATAGTTTGGAGGTAATCTGGGGGGAGAGTGCCTTGGATGAGCTGTTTCTACTCCGCCATCTTGCAAAGATCACTTTAGTCTGAATGCAAATACCTTGCACTATAGATGCTCAAAAGTATCTGCTGAACGAATTTTGTATGACTGCTTGAAATTTTTAAAAAGGTAGCAAGATATTGGCCACAGTGGCCCCTCATTTTGCAGAATATTGGAATCACATGAGTGCTCTATGCTAGCATCCAATTCTTCTGCTTTCTTTTGGTTTATTTTATTCAAAGACTAGTTAGTTCATCAGTCACAGAAAGCTTAGCTCCCAGACCTTAGAGACACAGGGCATAAAATGTGATCAACTGTATCTTAGTTAATAGTTAATTGTTTGCAGGTTTCCCTATAACCTGTTCTCCCCAGCCAAGAACCCTGACATATCCAAGCTGTACTTCCCCAGCTACTGCAGAGAAATGAGCTACCAGGCCTAGAACACAAAAAGAAAGTACTCTTGGTAAGATCTGAGACCTACATCTTCCCCCCCGCCCCCAGCCCCACCACACCCACCCACCTCCAATTCTTTACACAGATGCTGCCAGCTTGGCATGTACTATACCATTTTCCCCCTTTCCTTTGTGCATTTGTCTGTTCCTTAATTGCATTCCCACAGTGCTTGGAATATACCTTTCCTATGCTCTTAATTATATTCTGAGTTGTACAACAGAAACATACCAACCTCCCCCCATCCCTTCCCTCATAAGGTTGCACTAGGGCCATTGTTTTTGGCACTGCAGTTTAGTAGAAAGAGCAGTGGGTTGAGTGTCAAAGAAAGCTGCTTTGGAATCCCAGCTCTGGAACTTCCTGTCTATGGGCTTTGGACCAAATACTTCATTTTTCTAGGCCTCAGTTTCTTCATGGGAAAAATGAGGGAGTTGACCAGACAATCTTCAAACTCCCTTCCAGTTTTTAAACCCTGTGGCATTCATCATCCATTATAATCAGATCTCATTATAATATCATGAAACCTCATGGTAAAGTCATTTGGCTAATTGCCTGAGATTCAGATCGGATCATTAATAATAATCCAGGCTAATAACTGAACAAAGATAATTTACGTAAAGTGCTTAGAAAACCTTAAAGCCCAATATAAATGCCAGGTGTTATTGGGCCATATTGTTTACTGTGTGTGCATAACCAACCTTTCAAGGGAACCATATGTACCCTGGAATGTTGTTTGGCCTAATATTGTGTTTTGGGGACACAGATAGAGGTCCAAAATTTTCATATTTATGAACTTAGCACCAGGAAAGACTCTTTAAGAGGGTGATGAAATTAAAGCCTGAGCAATGGAAGAAGAGTTTAACCACTGAACTTTCTCTCCAGGCTCTGCTTACCCAGGCTGAGCTTGAACTTCTTATTCTGTGCTGGGAGCTAAGACAACATGATGATGGAGTGAGGTGGGAAAAACGGCTTTGTAGATTTAACAGAAATGAAATTTTGTGATCAATTACATTCTATTCTGGATCAGAAGTTGAGAACTTGAAGTTATCCACAATGTTCCTTGGTTTTCAGAACGTTCCAACACTAGATATCCTGGAGTAGTGATATTTTTGTTGTTTTCTGTTTTTAATCAGTCTTTTCCCCTGTGCCCTGTGGTGGTTGGCTTGGGAAAACATACAACTTTTAGGAGGAGGAAGGTGCCTATACAGTAGCTGGGGGTGGAAGAACAATGTACATATTATTCATAAGTAAAAACAGATCTTATGAGTAAGGGCCCTGTCTCTGTACCTTGAAGTTCTATACTGGAGATGTGACACAAGCAGTCCCTAAAGCTGATTATGGGCATGTAGGTGGTTCAGTGGATAGAGCCTTGAGCCTGGAGTCAGGAAGACTCATCTCCCTGAGTTCAAATCTGTCCTCAGACACTTACTAGCTATATGACCCTAGGCAAGTCACTTCAACCCTGTTTGCCTCCATTTCCTTATGTGTAAAATGAGCTAGAAAAGGAAATGGCAGACCAATCCAGTGTCTCTGACAAGAAAACCCCAAATGGAGACATGAAGAGTTGGACAGAACTGAAAAAGACTGAGCAACCACAACAAAGCTAATGACATCCAAGAGTGATTGATTGATTTGGAAGAAAAAGGAGGAAGAGGAAAAGAAGTGTGAGTCCAGAATCAAGGTTTCTGTACTAAGGGGATATTGTGTTTTGTTTGGGTGACACATTTTAGGAAGGCCGTTGATGAAATAGAGAATGTTGAGAGGAGGGTCATAGAGACGTTGAGAGAATTGGAGACTAAGCATCAGTGGAAGGGACTGGGAATGTTTACCTTGGAGAATGGAAGACTGGGGAGGGGGCACAATGGAAGTCTTCAGTTGTGTGGGTAAAGTCTCAGATGGCTCAACCAGGAGCCATGGGTAGAAACTGCAGAGTCAGTTTTGGGTTTGACGGAAGCCGTGGTCTGCTGTGTCAATGGAGAAGGGGCTGTTACCTCCACTGCAGGGCCTTCAGCCAAGGCCAGAAGGTTTGTTAGGGATGTTACAGATAGTATCCCTGCCTAGGCACAGGTGACATTATGTGACCCCCAAGGTTGCTTTCAACCTTATTTGAGTTCAGGTTCCCACTGGACAACCTCCATGGCTGCTGTTTTTCTTTTAATACTGTCTTATCCTATTTCTTGGTTTGTTTCCAGGAGATTGATGGTTGGAGAAAATTCAAGAGATTTTACTTTCTTGGGTACTTTGGGGAATTCTTTAAGTCATTCTTGCTTTGCTCATTGCTTCAAGGTGAGGACTTATGGAAGTTTGGTCTTTCTTCTTACATGAGCACCCAGTCAGTGTCTGAGTGATTTCCCCTGTGAAAAGAAATCCTGCAGCCTATTTCTGTGGCAAACTAATTAATTTGGCAAACTAAGGCTGGGAAGTGAGTTAAGCTCCAAATTGCTAAACCTGGAGCACATATGGAGCCTTGAATTTGGGGTGAAAAGCCTTGCCTTTCATCTGGGAGCTACTGGAGTAATACTGACATATATATGCCAGGGGAGCTTGGCATGGTTTGTGGAGAGGATGGTTTTGGAGATGAAATTCACTTATTAAGGACCTGCCACGTATAAGGCCCTGGGGATACAAAGACAAAATAATAACAGCAGCAAAACAGTCCTTGCTCTCAGGGAGCTTATACTCTATTTGTGATAACAGCATGTGCACAGATAAGTAGATACAAAGTTATTTTAAGATCTTTGATGTTCAGTCATTTCAGTCCTGTCCAACTTTTTGTGACCTCATTTAGGTTTTTCTTGGCTAAGATACTGGAACAGTTTGCCATTTCCTTCTCCAGATAATTTTATAGATGAGGAAACTGATGCAAACAGGGTTAAGTGACTTACCCAGGGTCACAAAACTAGTTAGTGTCTGAGGTTGGATCTGAACTCAGGGAGATGAGTCTTCCTGACTCCAGGCCCAGCACTCTGTCAGTGCTCCACTTAGCTGCTCTGGGCTCATAGTAGGTCCTCGGTAAAAACTGATTGAATTGCATGTGAGACCAGGTTGCCGAGGCTACAGCAAACTTGCCTTCTTGGAATTTCTTTCAGCCCCCCTTCTACTCCCCGCACATTATCCTGACTTTACAGGGCACCCAGGGATTCGTATCTCCTAGTTCTGTACTGTTGCTTAGCTCAAAGTGGGTTCTGAGGGCATTGGACTCAGTCCAGCTGTTCCAGTGGAGAGGGAAGGGAGAAGTGGATGAGCCTCTTCCCAGAGACCAGCAGCTTAGTTGTGGCGCCTCTTCCCGTCCTGGGAGCCTGCTGTGTGAACGCAGCTGCACTCTAGGGAAGGTGAGGCAGATGCTCCCCCAGTGGCAGTGACAGCTGGTGGTAGGAGCCAGGGCGGGGGGAGGGCTGAGCCAACACCTGCACCAAGGAGCTTGCCAGTCCACTTCAGACCCGGGAGACTGCCAGCGAGAAGAAAGAGATTTCCTACAGGGGCTGGCGGGGAGGGAGCGGGGCCAGAATCGCACAGTGTGCTCTTCAGCGTCTTCCACAGAAGCTTTGTGACACAAGGGGGGGAGGGGGTGCTATCAGGAATCCACCATCAGGTCCGTGGCCACTGAACAAGCCTCTGTAGTCCAGTCCAAGGAGTGAGAGCTCCTCCAGGCCCCACCTGCCTTCTGGGGGCATTCTAGGGCATTCTGCTTTCTGAATGTCTCACCTGGGGATGCTCTGAAAATCTTGTCCCTAAACACTCTGACTCCAATTTGGCCTCACTCCTATTTCCTAGCCTTTCCCTTCTTCTTCTCCAGTTCTAGTTCCTTCCCTTGTTCCGGTCTTGCTTGGCTTAAGAGAGTAACCATTTGTCATGACATTCAGCATAACCTCAATATTGCATTTTCATTAAGCACCTGCTTGGTTTCTATTGGATCCCTTACACACTGCATTTTATTTGGGGACTTTACATGGTCCGTGGGGCTATTTGGGTGGATATGAAGCCATAGTCCTTCTGCCAGGGTGTTAATTCAGACACCTAGAAGGAGGTAGCAAGTATAGTCCCAGTCACTTGCCATGAGACAAACAGGGCAAATGACTTCTGTTTTCTGGCCTTCCCTCCTTTATTTGTAAAGCAAAGGGGCTAGACTACAGAATGGCTAAGGGACAAACTTGTATATTATACTGTGATTCTCCATGGACCGAATACTATGATTTTCTAGGAGATTCTACCAAGATTTTAACCAAGGGAGCAGGCACAAGTGTATCCTCATCATTTAGCTAATAGCCTGTGCAGAGAGAAAGAACAGAAGGAGGGTGGGCCAGAAGAGAGAAGCTCAACATTCCCCTTGGTGGGAATAATGAGATTTGTCATTTCTTCCTGTGATCATTATTTAAAACATTTGAATAATGAAAGTTCACAACACTTGACCACATTGCAAGTTCACATGGCATGTTGTACTCTTGCACACATGTTATTTTGTTTGGATAACTATTTGTCTATACACCAAGGGTGGTGAAGCAAAGAGAATCGAATTTGGCATCAGTTGGCCTGGGGTCAGACCTGATACTGCTTCTTTGTAGTACCCAGATGACGTTAGCAAAGGCACTTGATTTCTTTAGTCCAAAGTTTACTTTCCTGAAGAATGAGGGGGTAAACTTTTTCTACTCACGACCCCTTCAGGGCTGGACTAGAGGACTAAGGACCTTTTCGAAGCTAATCTGTGGTTCTAGGACAAACATATCACCTAGTTGGCCATAAACTCCCATGAGGGTGGGACTGTGCCCTATCTAAACTCTGTATTTCCTTTACTATATAGCACAGTGCTAGGCACATAATGGCTGCTTTCTAAATGTTTGTTCTCTTAGGTTGAATGACTTTTTTTCCCTTTGTGAGTTTAAATCATCACAGGGAAATTGAGGGTGGGAAGGGGGTTTTTCTTCACTGTGACATGATTAAGGTTGAAAACAAGATAGTAGCCAGTTAATAGACATTTGTTAAGTGCCTGCCGTGTGTGCTTCTCTCAAGGAGGTCACAGTCTAATGGGGACTATGAGAGGACCACTATGCACAAATAAGCTATATATAGGACAAATCAGAGGTAATCAGGAGAGGGATGGTTCTAGCATTAAAGGGTTTCTGTAGAAGGCAGGATTTTAATTTGGGATTTGTAGAGCTGGCACTGGGCCCACTGCTCCATAATGTTGGGCTTTTTGGATTTCTTTATTGGGGGCGTGGGGGAGGGTAATGGTAAAATTTTTTCAAAATTTTTTTTCACTCAACAATAATTTTTTTTCTCCCCTATTATCCCTGGTGGGAAGGAAGTGAGAGGTAGGGTGTGGGAAGGGGGCAGGGAAACAAACCTTTGTAACATGCATAGTCAAGCAAAACAAATTCTCACATTGGCCATGTTAAAAAATGTGTCTCTGTATATTTAGATTTGTTTTTGTCAAGTGGTGGGTGCCATTCTTCATGAGTCTATTGGGATCATTATTGGTCATTGCCTTCTAACAGCGTTATTTAGGGACACTTTGATGTAGTGCCCTTTTGCCTTCCTCTGATTGTCATAGTATTTTAGATCTGGAAGGAGCCTCAAGAAGCCATTTAGTCCAGACCTCTACCTGTAGGCAGCCAGAGCATCCAGTGAGGAAGGGCAGGGGCTAGAATCCCTGTACTTTTTTTTTCCTGAGGTAGAGACAGATCCAGAGAGGTCAGAAGTGGCCCCTGTTTATTTCTTCTCCAATTCCATGAAATGACCTAAATCTGTCTGTCTTGTCTGTCTCTCACTCACTTTTTAAGTTTCTGAGTTCTCCTACTGAATGTCTGGGTTTAAGAAATAAACTCAGATTTGTGGAAGATCCTGGCCTCCTCATTGTACAGTCAGAAAGAAGCCTGAGAAACACGTCTTGGCTCTTGCCTTCCCAAACAACTGACCCAGATTTAGGGGGGAACAGACACGTGGTTGGCAGTCCTAGGCTGTCTGAAGAGCTGAGGGGTGCCCAGCACAGGGACGTCTTCCAGAACTCTGGCCTTTCTTTCAGACTGTGCAGGAGGCCTTCTCCAAATGAGGACAGAGCTTGCTGATGCACTTGGGTTTCAGCTAGGAGGAGTGGCATGTCCTGGGCTCCAGGGAAGACCATGTGCAGAATACATTTGGAAGGGCTGCAGGACACAATTATCCTTCACTCCTTGGAAACACAGAGGTTGACAGAGCTGCACCGGGGCTGCCTGGAAGCCAGCAGACAGTTAATCATTTAGCATTTATTTAGTGCCTACTGTGTGCCAGGATCTGGGCTAAGAGCACAAGGGACCAGACTCAGGAATGTGTAGAGCTCTGCCAATGGCCGTTCCCATATCCCTGCACCCTGCAGGCAGCCCACAGTCCATAGACAGAGGCCTAAAATGCTTTTGGATGTTGCATTGTAAAGGCCTCAACTTTACTCCACTTTGGCCCATTCATTCCCCTGTTTCACAGAAGTTTAGAACTGGAAGAGACCTCACAGTTTAACCTCTGCTTGAATCAGAAATCTGTGCAGCTTCTCCAAGTGGCCATCCAGCTTTTGCTTAAAGAGCTTCAGAGACAGGGAACTCAGTATCTGATGAGGTAGCAAGATTGGGTATGATCAGTTGTTAAGAGATTTTTTTCTTACATTGGGAAGGGGAAGGGAATAAATGTTATATAGCACCAATTATGTACTAGGCCTGTGCTAAATATTTGCTTGGATACTCACAATAACCCTGCAAGGTAGGTGCTGTTATTGTCCCCATTTTATAGTCAAGGAAACTGAGGAAAGCAGGTTAAATGACTTGTCTTGGGTCATACAGCTAATAAGTATCCTTGCTCTAGGCCCTGGACTCCATCTACTGTGCCCCCAGCTGCCTCTTGTGCTGAATACTGGCCTCAACTTGAGTTGGGTATGTAGCTGAATATATAGACTGCAGGTTTCTGAAGAGAGGAAGACAAGAGGATGCCCACAGTTGGGGTTTCCTTGGATGATGGCTTTAGGGTGCCATGTCAAGGACATAACTGGGCCTAAAAGCAGGGACCTCTGATCCAAAGCTCCATTTCCCATTTGGAGTTATAGCAATGGGTCCAACTTTTGCTGACACATAACAGCATTTCCTCAAAAAGAGTAAGATAAAGAGATACTTTATTTTCAAAGAGCCAGAAGGATTTTCTTGAGTTCTTTGGCATTTGGCTTTTTAAGGGCATCCAGTTTCAGTCTGAAGTGCCCCTTTTTAGGAAAACTGTACTCTGGCTGTCATCTTTCTATGGACACCCCACAGAGTAGCTGGAGTAGAATCACACCCTAATGAACCCTGGGACAGCTAGATGGCTCACTACATCCAGCCTCAGACACTTACTGTGTGACATTGGGCAAGTCATTTAACCTCTGCTTGGCTTAATCTACTGGAGAAGGAAATGACAAGAATTCTAGTATCCTTGTTAAAAAAAACCTCATGGATAGTATCAGCATGCTGTGGTCCATGGGGTCATGAAGAGTTGGACTGAATGACTGTGAAAAAGTGAACCCTAAGTGAGATCTAGCATTCAGTAGTATGCTAAGGGTGAGGCAGCCAGCGCTAGGTGCAGGCAAGAAGGGGATGAATTGGGTAGGGCACCTCTGAGCAAAGTGGGGAGTTCAGCAAAGAAGGAATCACCTTCCCAACAGGTCTCTAGTAAAAGTAGCAGGAATACATTTTAGAGACTGTGGCAGGGGCAACCCCTGAATGCCTGAGCTCAGAAGAGGAACTCAAGACACAAAGTGCTGCTACTCTGGGAGCTATAGCAAGATTCTGGGAGCCAGGAAAGGTGAGAGTCTACCCCAGCACTGGAAGGAAGGTGTCAGTGGCACTTCTGTAGAAGGAATCACTACCATCCAGATTCAATAATGTCTAGGCCCTGATGCTGGGCAGTGACCCACAACTTAAGAGGGCCTTTTTGTCAGGGACAAACAATGCCCTGGGGCATTATAAATATAATTTAGAAGTATTAACACAGAACTTTTTTTCCTTTTTTATATTGTAATTTTTTTACTGGCATAATTATACGTATGAGTTCAATAAAAGAAAAAATATTACTGCCTATTTTTCTTTTATGGTTATTACTATTCACTTCACAATTATCACTGAAAATAATTTTCACCAGATGAGACAGGGGTATTAAAAAATGATCCACTCTGGGTGTCAAATGACAGTAGTTACACAATTGTCACCTGCAATTTGAACCCAGGATTCCTGAACCCAAGACTGGTATATTCCTTTACTAATGCATTGTGTTTTATGATTTCAAGCCCTTCTCATACCTTTCTCCATACACATGTATTTGTGAGAGGGTCTCCACTGTGTTAGGCTCAGGGTTCTGGCATGTACGAGGACTAACAAGAGGCAGAGATTGTGAAGCAGGAAAAAATACCATCATCATGCTTTCTCCCATTACACAATTGCCTTTCAAGGAAGGAAACCATCACTGGCCAAAGATGGCGGTTCGCCAAAGGAACCAAAGCAGTCCTTTGGAACAGTCATGATTGCTGAGCTCAGTGGCCTAAAGCAGGAGGAATCTGGTAATTTGTTTGTTCCCTTGCAAATCATTTATTTTCTGGTCCTGACGTTAGAGCCAAATAGGAGACGTATCTACCTAATGGGTTTAATCAGTGCTCAGCCATTTCGGGCCCTCAGACAATAACATCACCAGTAATGGGATTTTTAGTTAGTAACTTTTCAGACTGGTTGGCTGTACATATGCCAGTGGCTGAAAGCCTCAATTTCATTTCAGTAGTTCAGTCCTCATGGTGCTGTGGAGAGAAGACTAGATTCTGGTTTAAGGCTTGTTGTTTAGTGATTTCAGTCACGTCTGACTCTTTGTGACCCCATTTGGGGTTTGCCATTTCCTTCTCCAGCTCATTTTACAGATGAGGAAACTGAGGTGAACAGGGTTAGGTGACTTGCCCAGGGTCACATAGCTAATAATTATCTGAGGCCAGCTTTGAACTCATGTTTTCCTGACTCTAGGCCTGGCACTCTATCCACTGTGCAACCTGGTTTAAGGACTTGTGTTCGAATCTTGGCCCTGCCAGTATTATCATTGTGCATACAGCCAAGTCACTTACAATATCTACTCCTCAGAGGAACATCTCAAGTTCTTCATCTATGTAATGGGATATGACTAGATGACAGTTATGATCTTTTCCAGCTGTGAATCTCTGATCCTACCATCCTTATGACCTGGGTGTCTTGTATTTCTAGGCATTTCTGAGAACACCGCCTTCAAAAAAGTCTCATTAATTTTTCTACAGGTGAATTTGTGATTTGCTCAAGTGGATTCACTCCACACTATTTAAACATACAGTGTGAAGTTCTCTGAAAATAGACAGGAAACTCTGATTCAGATCACAACTCCAACACTTCCTAGAAGACCTTGGCTGTACTTCTTGGAGACTCGGTTTCCTTATCTGTTTAAAAAAAGGATAGTAAATCTTGTTCCACTTACCTCTCAGAGTTCTTGTGCAGTAAGTGCTTTGTAAATCCCTATAGTGCAATAGCAGTGGGCCCTGTGATGATGATGGTGATTTGTAATCCTGAGATTTGACAGATAATAAAATATGGTTCATATTTCCTAAAATCTTTACCAAAAGTGGTTTCCTTTTTTTTATGTTCTCCTCTCAAGTCTCAGGGAAAGTTTTTCCAGCATGCTTATTGCTACAGCCTTTGAATATAGATTATCTTGCAGCCGTTACACTGGAGTAGAAGCTAAATGGTTTAGGGAGCTTAGCAAGGACAATGTGCAACAAACTGGAATTAAAATGACAGTCTGGGTCCCATTATCCATGACCCAGAGGTTGGCAACCAAAAGAAGTTAATTTAAAAAAACACCCATAATAAAAATGGAGAATGCTTGTAATGAGTCTGCGAACGCGCGCTCTGCCCGTGGGACTTGTCAGTCACACAGAACAAAGGGCAGGAGCGCTTTTGGATTTTATAAAAATGACATTCCCAGATCGAGCTCCTTTCTGCCAGTAGGAAGAGTTCTCTTGATGCGCAGTGAACCAGATCCCTCTAACACATCTGCTGCTGTAACTCTCTCTTAGATGTCTCGCTGTCAATCAAAGAGACAGATGGAGAATGGGATGATGGCGGGGCACCTATCTGAGGGACATCTTGTTCGCATTAGACCTGCTGAGAATATGGGAGGTAGGAGCCTCAAGAGGGGGAGGGACAGCAAAACCATTTCTTTCTCAGTTCCCAGTTCCACGAGAAAAGAAACCTTTCCTAGGCCAAGTTTCTCGACAGCAAAAGTAGAGGTACCCGGGGGTGCATGAAGGGAGCTGGCATTATTTCATGAGCTGGGATGTCTGTGAAACATACTGGGTCCATGAAATGCCAAAGGTGGCTGGAGGAACACTTAGCTGGGGAAGGCTGGTCCTGACTTAGGCTGATCCAGGATGTGGATCTGCTAGGCCAAGCTTAGTTTTTGAATGCCAGGAGGTAGCTGGCTAGAGGAAAGAGGGGAAGACTATGCCATGTTACAAATGAGCAGTCATATGATGGCTTCCAAGCTATGGAGAAATAAATACTCATCCACTGAGTGAATTAGGAAAAAGAGTCAAATCTTTATTTTGCTGTCATCCACTGACCCCCTCTCTCTTACTCTCCCTCAGCCCTGGCTTTATTAGGATGACTAAAAAAAAGAGAGAAAAATTTCATTCACAGGATCTCAGAATTGGAAGGGACCTATGGCTGTAAGAAGCTGCAGATAGCATTGGCTTAGCAATATGTTGAATACTTAGGAAAACACAATTCGTCATAAACGAAGCTTTTGGTTTGAATGGGATTATGCTCTCCATACCAACAATAACAAAAATATCTTACACATATACTATCTGCCAAGCTAAGTATAGAGTGAGAATATAAAGTTCAGATAAGACAGAGTTCTTTGCCCTCATGGAATTTGTAGGCTGGTAGTGGAGTAAGCCACAAACACAAGCTCAGAGAGGTGCAAAGCAAAGCATTATGGGAATGCTGGGGGTACAAAAAGTCAGTCCATATTGGGGGCACTCAGGGAAGGCTTCATGGAGGAAGATGGGTTATAGTTGAACTTAAAAGGACGATGGGTAGGCAGAAAGGGTTAGGAAGGATATTGTAGGATTCCAGGGAGTAAAGAAATGGAGATGGGAAAGAACAGGCATATTTGACAGGAGTCAAATTTGGCTGGAGCACACATTGTATGGCACAGAGTAGCCTGTATAAGTAAGGCTATGCCAATTATAGAGGGCCTGGAATGCCAAGCAAATGCATTGGGATTTCCATTTAGGAAACAGAGGGGCACAGAACAGAACAGAACAGAAGAAATGTGTGACTTTGGAAGATTAGTCTGGCAATATTATAAAGGATAGATCTGAGTGAGGAGAGTAAGGAGGCATGAAAACCTTTTCAGAAGGCTATTGCAACTGTCCATGAGGTGGGGATGAGAGTTTGTTTCAGATAGAGGAGTGGAGATCCCCAAGATATATTGTGGAGGCAGAATCAACAGGACATGGGCAAGGATTATGTGAGAGATAAAGTTGAGAAGCAAGAGTCAAAGACACTGTCACAGTTGCAGATATGAAAGCTTGGACCAGGGGTGGGGATCCTGCAGCCTCAAGGCCACACGTGGCCCTCTAGGTCCTCAAATTTGGATTTAGTCAAATGGCTGCACCTGAGGACCTAGAGGGCCATGTGTGGCCTCAAGGCTGCAGGTTCCCCACCCCTGGCTTGGACAAATGGTGGCATCAGTGACAGAAACAGAAAAGCTGAATGGAGGAGGGCAAGTGCCTCTTTATAGTTCCTTTAATACCTCATCTTCAGCCCCATGAATTGTGATTGGATCCTGGGCTTTCAAGGACCACCTTGTTGTTGTTCTGTCATTTCAGTTGTGTTCAATTCTTGGTGAACCCATTTGGGGTTTTCTTGGCATAGACACTAAAGTGGTTTGTCATTCTCTTCTCCAGCTCATTTTACCGATGAGGAAACTGAGGTAAACAGGGTAACGTGACTTACCCTAGGTCACACAGCTAGGAAATATCTGAGGTCAGATTTGAACTCAGGAAGGTGAATCTTCCTGACTCCAGGTACAGCACTCTGTCTACTTTACCACCTAGCTGCCCTCAAGAACCATTCCCTCAGATCAATTTTTTCTTTGTTAGATTTGAGGTTTGTGGGTATGTTTGAGATAGATATGTCCTGTAGGCAATTGGAGATATAACCCTGGAGCTCAAAATAGAGGTCAGGGCAGGAGATTTAGATTTTATAATTGTCTTTAGAGTGAAGGCAATCACCAAGGGAGAAGTTGCTTGAAATGTAATTAAAGCATTCATCTTGATTAATTTCTGACCTTGCATTCCATGGGACTCTTCCAGCTTTGATTAGTGGTCCAATGCAACATGAGAGGACTAGCCTTTTAAAAACAAAATGGAATCATTTGATTTGGCTTCTCTATATCATCCTTCAGGCCATCATCTCTTCTTCCCTGCCCCCCACCCCATCCTATTAACAATTTCTAAGCTATTTAAGGTCAAAAGGGTCAGGGAGAGGCTGGATAGTGAGGCCTATTCAACATTTCCTACAAATTCTACTCAACATTGCCTCGGAGCTGGTTACATGCTATTTTTCTGATTTTGTCTGTTTCTCCTTCACTCCTCCTTATATCCCTCCCTTCCCCCTCCCCCTGCCACCTTCCCTTTCCCTCTCAACTGAAAAACTCCTCCAAACAAAAAGCTCTTAGAACAAATATCCTCAAACAAAATAAATCCTTACATTGACTGTCTAAAAAAGCCTGTGGCCCTGGGTCTTAACGAAGAACCTGTGTGACACGGGGCGAGGTGCTTCACTCCTCTGATTCTTGGTCTCTCCATCTAAAAAGGAAGGGGATTGGAGATGATCGCTAAGGTCTTTTCAAGATCTAAATCTTATGATGCTAGTGAGTAGGAAAGACTTTGAGTGTAGACTCAGAGAGAGATTACATGCCTGTCATCCCAGGCTCAGTTTATGTGAATGATGAGAAGCAGATCATTAGAAGGCTGGCTACCAGGTGATTAATTTTAGTTGCCAGGGCGGGGGCATGGGTGATGGCAATAAATGAAGACTGTCAGCTAAGGCATGGATAGGATGCCATCTTTGTCAGTGCAAGAGGTATCCACGTCGGTGAATTCTTCAGACACAGGGACGATTTAGCCATGTTCATTCCTCTTTCATTAAGCCATTAGTTTAACTCCAACAGGACAACTGCCTAATGAATTTGTATAGTTTATTATTAGGGTGTTAGGTTCAGTTCCTATGTAGGGCCTTTTGTCTGGACCTCTCCTTTGTTTTAAGTCACCCTCCTTTACATCATGGCTCTTTGTGTCCTTGCCCATCCCTCTGTAATGCTATAAGCTCTCTTAGAGCTGAATCTCTGTTTTATTTTTCTTTGAGACCCCAGAACCTAGCACAGTATCCTGCAGATACCATTTCATATGTTTTTCAAACTGAATCCTTTGTTTTCAAAAGCATTTTCCCCCAGATTACCTTGCATTGCTCCTTGGAAAATCTCCCCATTAACCACCATGACTTCTGTCTCCTTTTTCTGACTCTCCCTCCCTGTTTTGGTTCAATAGCTAATATGTAAATAATTATGTAATTGCTATATAAATAGCAATTCACAAAGTTCATTATGTACTTTTTCTTATACTATCCATAGGCCATCCCTATGATGGAGGCAGTGCAAATATTTTCATAATCATTTTTCAAAGGAGGCTCTGAGGCTGATGGAGCTTGCCTTCAGCTCATAGAGGAGGGAATCAGGAGCCTCCCCTTCACGTGCCAGGCAGGTGGGGCTGTAGGCCTTACTAAGAACCAAACTAGAACTACGCTGACTAGTTCTGAGGCATGTTGGTCTGGGATACCCCATTCTAATGAGCTGTCACATTTTGCCAGGGAATTAATGGTGGGAAATATAGGCAATGGAAGCTGGGCAGAGAGGCAGCAGAAGCCGAGAGTGTGGAGGAGTCCTTGGGCTAAGCCAGGAATGCAAATGATAGAACAGCAGAGGAGACCCCACATCAAGCTAAGGAGACCCTGGTTGGAGCCAGACATTGTCAAAGCCCAAACCGGGGAGCAACGAGGCATGGCCACGTTGTAGAAGAGCAAACCTGAGCTTAACCCTTCACTAGCATGCTGTGTCATGTGGACTGTGTTAAGTCTTGGGGAGATAAGTTGACTTTCCAGCAATCCAGAATTTTTACCTTCTTGTGGAAGCTTCAAGTTTTGGGTGGTGCTCTATAATTTTGAAATCAGGGAGACTCATTTTCCTGAGTTCAAATCTGGCCTCAGAGATTTACTAGGTGGGTGACCCTGGGCAAGTCACTTAACCTGTTTGCCTCAGTTTCCTCATCTGAAAAATGAGCTAGGGAAGGAAATGACAAACCACTTCAGTATCTTTGCCAAGAAAACTACTAATGGGGTCACAAAGAGTCAGACACAATTGAAAACGACTGAAAAACAACAGAAGAGTCTGGAGTAGATCTGGAGAAATGGGCGATCAACAAAAGAAAAAGCTTTCTTGACTACTTTTGGGTATGAGCCTTTAAAAAAAATATTCTTTGCTATATAAACTTGTTCTATGGTCTGTGCTTATTTGCTTGAGGTAATGGAATTTGATGAGATCTAAAAATGTCCCAAATTTACATGGATGGGTATGAGTCAAAGTGATTTGGGATAGATGCCACCATAACTGAACCAGGTCCACATGAACTATGGCTCTGAGTGTTGGATTAGGATAATAATAAATCACATTTAGACAATGTTGTCAGCTTTGCAGAGCAAGAACCTCCCGTGCTCCCAATAATACAGCATGACACACAGAAAGAAAAAAAAATTCCTGTATGGTTTCCTGAGATGTTAAACAGTTCCCTCCCCACTGAGAGCTTTCCAGCTCTCTGTTCTCATGTAACTTGTTCATTCCCTCAGTCATAGGAGAGGGTCTCTATTACTTCCCTTACCAGTCTGAAAACAAAACAAGCAGAGGGAAAGAAACTTTCTGTGTCCTCTCCAATTTAAGGGAAAGGAGATGTGTATGTTTAAAAAGCCTCTGCACTGAGACTCAGAGAGTGATCACTGTTTGTCTGGCTGGCTTCCGTTTCCCAACTAGACACTGCCCGCAGTTGGCTATTTCTCTCTCGTCTCCCCAGCCAGTGGGGACTGAGGGCAGCACAGAACACAACACGCCACAGCTGCGAGACGTCTTCCTTCAGGACCCTCTGTTCACTTGAGATGATAATGGGTTTTGCAGAAGAAGCAAAGTCTGTTTCTCTAAAAGGAAACACCATGTAGGAGAGAGGACGAAAGGAAAGAGAAAAAAGACGAGAATGAAAGAAAGAAAGGTAGAATTAGTGAGGTAGGAAAAGATTTGAAGGAGAAAAGAGGAAGAAAATTAGTGAAACTGAAAGAGAAGGAAGGAGGATAAGGGCAGGAGACAGAAAAAATAAAAGGAAAAAATGGAGGAAGGTAAAGGCATCAGTTTTCTGTCCTGGAAGTGAAAGGCCTAGAAGGTTATGCTGCTCTGTCATCGAAATGCGATGCTCTACATTCATTTTTTACACAAATAAGCTCCATCAAACTGAGAGATTTCTTATCAGTTACTTCGTGGTAGAATCCAGAAATTAGGAACCTTTGTGGCATTTATTTTTCACCAACCCTAGGGAATGCAAGTATGGTTTATAGTTTTCTAGAGAAGGAAAGTGATTTGCTTTGGTTTTATTAAAATATACCTGGCTTATGTAAAAATCTACTCCCCTCTGGCCTTTCTGCCCCAGCTCATGGGATGGGGTGGGGGTGGAGTGTATGTTGAGATCATGTCTGTTCTGTTTTCTCAGGACAGTCTGGATGTTTAAATCTGGAGAGTCTCTAGAATGAAGCTGACTTGGTGCTGGCCTAGGTCTTCTGCAGACTTAGGGCCTCCCCCCGCAGAGCACTTCCTCTCTGGACAGTGTTCCCCCGTGGTCCTGCCAGCATCCCTGATGTTGGCCCTGGGATGGCTCCCCTACGGAGCACTCCACTCTCCACCCTCGCTGAGGAGGCGATGGTGGGAGCCAGCAGTCTGTCCACATCCTCTTAGGGCTTTTCCTCAGGTGCTTGTCCCTGATCTGCCATCGGGTGGCAGCACCATTCAACCAAGTTCTAAGTAAAACCAGGTCTGGCACCAAAATTAAGAGGTTGTTGAATTTGTACAGTTTCCCCCCTAGTTCTTCAGGTTAGGCTTCTGAATACAATAAAGTAAGGACAGCTCATATTTCTATCATACTTTACAGGGTTCAAAGCGCCTTCCTTTTGAGGTTGGTAGTGAATTTGAGTCCTGACTCTGCTATTTAACTAGCATTAATTCCATTTTATAGAGGAGGAAAAAAAAAACACCTCAGAAACTCAGAGAGGTTAAGTCACTTGCCCAAGGTCACACAGCTCTCAATGTTGGAACCAAGATTTGCCAGTCGTGGAAACCCAGGACTTCTATTGCCATTTCTGTGTACTTTCCATTACTATCTTGGGGAGCGTCTCCTCCTTTCTTTGTTCTTATGCAAGGACTCTAAGGAGAGGTTCAGGATTAACATCTTACCAGTTAAGTTCCATGTATCCCTATATACTCAATGCTCATGTATTGACGTCCCAAGAACGATGTAGCTGAGATGAGGAAAAAATTACAAGGGGGTGCAATGACAGGTATACCCAAGGAAGGCACACCACTGAAACCTGAATGCCAAAGGAAGCTTAAAGGGAAATATAATTAACTAGTATTGTTGATCTGAATTTACTGCTGTGTGAGGCAAGGCTTCATCTATATTCGAAGTACTCACTTTCCCAGTTCAACAATGAAAACTAAGGCACAGAAGGTCTGGATGCCTTGCCCAGTGTCACATGAAGTAAGTGATAGGCCTGGGAACAGGGCAAGAGAGACAGAAAAGGTCAATAACCGGTAGAAATTTCACTTTCTATGTATGCCCTGTGGGTATTTATTTTGTGACAGCTCAAATCCTGTGTTCTACAGTGGGGCCTTAAATCCTTTGAATGCCACATTTTGGGAAAAGGTTAGACAAACAGGAGCAAATTCAGAGGATACTAGTCCATGTCACATGAGCACTGGTTGAAGGAACAGGATTATATTAAACCAGAGGCAAAGAAGATTCAAGAGAGATGTGGTTGTGTCTAACTCTTCATGATTGCATTTAGGGTTTTCTTGGGAAAGATTTGCATTTCCTTCTCTAGCTCATTTTACAGATGGGGAAATTGAGGCAAACAGGGTTAATTGATTTGCTCAGGGTCACACAGCTTGTAAGTGTCTGAGGCCAGATTTGAATTCGGGTCTTCCAGATTCTAGGCCAAGTGCTTTCTATCCACGGTGTCACTAGTACTTGAAGACTTACTCTGTTTGGATCCAGAGGGCAGACATAAGAACAGAGGGTAAAAAGTGAAAAGAGGGAGATTTTAGCTTTCTGTAAGGAGAAGCTTCCTAATAAAGAGCTGTTCAAAAGTCAGTGGTAGTGGCTCCACCTCACTGGAGGTTTCTAGCAGAAGAAGCTAGATAAACACTTGTTGATGGATATGATAGAAGAGTGTTGGCTCAGGTGTTGGCTGGACTAGATGGTCCCTTCCAACTCAGAGTCAGATTCCTGTGATACTTAGTTTACCAGGGGTCCAGCTTTCAAACTTTGCAGAGGACACGTGAATGCCTTGTCATGGGATTGTAGATTTAGAGCTAGAAAGGGACTTTAAAGGTCATCTAGTATTTCAGCCCCTAAATGATTCACCCACAGTCACCCAGGGAGAACAGGGTTGGGATTTTAATCTATGTTCAAACCTATTGTTCTTTCCCTTTACATCTCTTCAGTCTCTGTCCTCTGCTCACAGACAGAAAGCTGTTTGGGGCCTGCATTATCACAGGATCAGGAGTTTGAAAGAATTTTAGTAATCACCTAATATAAGAGTTCTTAATTTTCACCAGCCTCAACACACAGACAATTTATGTGTAAATTCATGGAAACAAAACTCCAGTCTAAACCAGAAGAAAGTAACAAAATCCACCCATGAGTATTCCTACCTCGAGAAAGATGTTTCAGTGAGTGACAATACAGCCCTGGACAATACTGTACCAGGCAGGGCTGGGGGGTAGGGGCTAGGGCTTGCTTCTCTAAGTTAGTGCTTTCTCCTCTGGCCCTTCGGTGTGTACAGTTGTTTTGTTTTTGGTTTTGTTTTAGCAGCTCTTACCTTGAGGTGTTTCCTGTCCCAGCTCCTTATCACTTCCTTCCTCCATTCTCATCAGCTTGTGAGTCTCTTTCATAGATTGCCACCCTTTTAATTCTTCATAGGTTTCCTTTTCGAGAAGGTGGTACTTTCTATTGCTCCTTCCTGTTGCCATCTTGTCATTTTCTCTAGCCTCCAGGACATGGATGGTTGTTTTATTGATGGATCCATTGGTTGCCTTCTTTAATTCTGTCATTCTCCACAGTCTCCAGTGGGTGGTGCTGATTTCATTTCTCAGGGGACCAGCTCTCTAACAATTGGCCCATATTGCACGGATACTTTGGATTTACACCCACCTCCCTTTTGGCCATTCATCCCTGTATCCCCAGGAGTCACGGGAGGAGTCTTTCAGGGACTATTGGAACACTCTCTCCTTGCAAATCACACTTGTTTCCCTCTCTAACTCTATGCATACTCACAGTGGCCTCCACTTGAACACTTTTCACCTCAATGCCTCTGCCTCTCACTCATGTCAGCACTTCTTGTTGAGTCTAGGGGGTTGGGGTGAGCATTCTATTCTCTCCTTGATTGTCTCTTCACTCCCCACTTTCCTGGGGACATCTAAGTTATTTAGATTACCTGGTAATACTATATCACCCGAACATTTATGAAATAGAAGGGAGCTGGCTCTCTTGGTGCCTGGGAAATATATATATATATATGAACCCTGCCACAAAGAGGCTAAATAATTTACCTAAGAGCCAGGGAAATTAAAAGGGCTGCTAGGTGGTGTAGTAGATGGAGTGCTGGGCCTAGAGTCAGGAAGACTCATATGCTTGAGTTCAAATCTGACCTTAGACACTTACTAGCTTTGTGACCCTGCTTAACCTTGTTTGCCTCAGTTTTCTCATTTGTAAAATGAGCTGAAGAGGGAAATTGCAAATCACTCTACTATCTTTGTCAAGAAAACCTCAAATGGGGTCACAGAGAGTCGGACATGACTGAAAAACACCTGAAACAACAACAAACAGGGACATTAAATGATTTACCAAAGTCATACAACCAACAAAATCAATAAATATTCATTAAATGTTAGCCAGGTACTATGAAAGCTGGTGGGGACAGAAAAACCAAAAGCAAGACAGTTTGGACTCAGAAAGCTAATACTTGGAAGACATAGCGTGTTCACAAATAAATAAAAACAAGATATAGGCAAAATAAATATGCAGTGACGGAGGGGCCCCCAACTGGGGGAATCAGCAAAGGCCTTTTGAGGTCTGAGCTTTGAACTAAGAGGCATATACATAAGGACAGAGAGCAAAGAAGCATGGGGGACATTCTGTACAAAGTCAGGAAGATGGGAGATGTATGTATGGCTCAAGCAATGAACGGCGGGTAAGCCTATTTAGCCATACTGTAGAGTGCATTGAGAGGAAGTAATGTGTGATCACCCTACAAAGACAGGCTGGGCCCAGAATGTGAAGGACTCTAAATGACAAACTGAGGAATCTAAATTTTATCCTAAAAGCACTGGGGAGTCACCAAAGATTCTTGAACACATGTGGCATAGGCTGACCTGTGCTTTAAGGAACATCACCTTGACATCTTGCTGGAGGCTTGCTGAGTCTGGGTTCAGGGAATCCAGAAGCAGCAAGCCATTGCAGTAATCTAGGTGAGAGGTGAGGAGGGCCTGACCCAGAGAGTTTGTGGTATAAATAGAAAGGTATCGATATGATGATGTTGAGATTGAATTGGCATGATTTTGCAACCAATTGGATAAAGAAATGGGGTGAATGAGCATGAAGAGTTAAGAGTAAAAAAGGATTTAAGGGCGAATCTTAGATTGTAAACCTGGGTGACTTAAAGAATTCCCTTGACAATAGAAGTGAACTTAGGAAAAAGGGAATATTTGGGGGAAATGAATCCTATTTTGGACATGTTGAGTTTGGAATACTTGTGAGACACCAGGTGGAGATAGCTGCCTAATAGGTAGTTGAGAATATAGGAATGGAATTCAATAGAGGGATAAGGGCTGAGTATGTAGATTTGGGAATCATCTACTCAGAGATGGTGATTGAATCCATGGTAAATGATGAGATTATTAAGAAGACTCTAGAGAAAAGAGAGGAGGAGGTCCAGGACTGAATTCTTGGGTCTATCCATGAAGAAAGGGTGGGACAAGGAACAAAGAAGACTGAGATATATTAATCAGACAGCAAACCACACCCAAACAGTACTATGAAAACCCAGGGAAAGGAGAGGGAGTTGGGAAGGCAAGGGTATGGTTAGCAGTATCAAAGGCTATAGAGAGGTCAAGAAAGATGAGAACCGAGAAAAAGCAATGGAATGTAGCAAGAAAGTTCATTGGTGATCTTGGTGAAAGCAGTTTCAGTTGACTCGTAAAGATGGAAACCACTGGCTTGCAAGGAGTTGAGAAAAGGGTGAGATGTGAGAAAGTAGAGGCATCCATTATGGATGGTTTTCTCCACTAAGTGGGCTATGAAAAGGATAAGGAATTCATAATGGTAGCTTGGGGAGACAGTAGGATCAAGTGAAGTTATTTTAGGATTGATGTGGTCTGGGTGTATTTGAAGGCAGAGAAGGTATGATGACCTAGAAGCAATGAGGATGGTAGACACAGAAGAGATTATGGTCAGATAGTGGAGTTTCAGACCTATAGGGTTATGGAGGTAGAACAGTGGTGATGACAAGCTCAAAGGGGTGACCATCTCTGTGTGTGACTGAGGAGCATTATAAGAATCAGGGAGGTTGATGAACTGGGAAGCAGTGAGCCTTGGGAGTACATAAGCATTTAAGGTGAAGTTCCTAAGCACAAGGACAGGGTTTGGGGTAATAGAGGAAGACTGAGTTAGGTCTGAAACTCCTTCAAAAAGGATAATGACTTGGGTGGGGGTGGTAGATAAGAGTCAATGGGATCTAGATAGCCTGATATATCAGAATGGGGTGAACTTTAAAGGAGAGAAGGCTTCGGGGTGAAGGCTCTGGAAGTGGCAGTGAAGAACATCCCTGTCTCCTCTCCAGTGTGTCAGGGCATGTGAGAAGGTACAATTACTACTGGAGAAAGTGACCAGGGATGCAGTACCTTATGATGGAGAGCTACTAAGCAGAGCCAGAGCCAGAGCCAGAACCAAACCCAGGTACTCTGACTCTAAAGTTATTCATCTTTCCACCCCATTATAATCTTATTCACTCTAGTTCTTCAGCACTTTCATGGATTGATCATGGATGAACTCATCGGTATCTGGTCACTCATTAATGGAGTAGAGAATAAGCTCACCCTGTGTGATTTTTCTTCCTGTCCTCCCATGGATCCTTCATAAAGGATCTACCCCAGTGCCCTTGAGGACTTTCTCAAGGTCTTTTCACATTTCATCAGCGCCAGTGTAGCACTTTATCCATCTGTGATCCTTGGATCTTGCTCAGTCTTTGGTATACCTCCTTCTCCAACTATACTTTTTCTGGATGTTACCCATTAAGCCACCTCTTGTGTGCAAGTCACCTGGGGATATATTATAGCCTACTTTTTTGCCCTGCATTTCTCTATTGACGTTTATAGAAGATATTATTACCCCATGGTAGCATCCGTCCTTTGTCCTTGCTTGTTGACCTTTACCCTCCCTCTGGTCATTATTTTTTCACATTTGCCTCAAAAGTCTCTTCCCTGGGTCTGTGTCTTCCCACTTTTCTGAGTGTCAGTTGCTCCCAGGAAGGGCGGAGGTGTCAGATTGGTGAGATGATGTCTGTTATAAGCTCATGAGTCAGCTTGTGCCACCCTGCTGCCAGTGGAGTGTGGTAGGCAGTGGGGGAGGAGATGGTGGTGGAGCAATCATTATGGTTTAGAGAATATTGGTTTTCTCTGCTGTTAGTTCATTGGGTTTTTACCTTGTTTGGGTTCTTGGTGTCCTCAACCATGGAGAAAGCTAAAATTTCTTTATCTTTGGCACATAATTCCTATTTTGGAGAGGTGGTGAGGATCAGAGAAAATCTCCAGTCCTCCATCTTATTGGTAGTGTAACCCAAAATCCTTTCCATTGACTTTTAGCTCAATCTGGACTTTTAATTTTCAGCTTATTTTCAATTTGCCAATTGATTTCCAAGGGATCAATTTTTAAACTGTCTCAGCACAATGATGTAAGATGACTGAAAAAAATCATAGATATCAATAGATTATAAACTCCCTGAAGGCATGAACTGTTTTGTGTTTTTGTCTTTATGTCCCCAGCACCAAACACAGGACCTTACATGTGGCTTAAGAAATTCTGTTTGAATTGAATTTTCCATTACTGTTTGTTTTTGTGACCAACTGACCCACACATTTCTATCTCTAAAAAGTCTTTATGTGAATTGTCTACACACATACAAGGTATCCTTGATAATAATATGAGGAAGGAACAAGTAGGCTTTTAAAAACAGTTTTTTATAGCAGACCTTATCTTCCCAATCACATCATTGACTGAAAGGTGTAAGAAATGTAAAAACATCTTGCCTTTTTTTTATGATTATAAAAAGCACTTGACTCAGCAGAGGACAATGTAGGTTCTCCTCCAGACATGATTCTTGCTTTTTCTGGACTGCTCTCTGTTATCTGTCATGCTTGGACAGCGGCAGTGGAGGATTCCAGTCCTTGCCTGAAGGAAATGGAGTGAGGATTCTCTTGGAGGAAAACTGATCACACTTCCCTGCTTACTTAAATTGAATGATGTCTAAAAAGACCAATAAAGGGGTTTCACTGACATGCATGGAGTAGTTGACTGCTTAGTGGAAGCCTCAGTTTTCCCATCTATAAAATGGGGATAATGATGACACCTCACAGGGTTGTTGTGTGAGGATAAATGAGAAAATGCCTGTGAGGTGTTTTGTAAACCTTAAAGTTCTACATAAATGTTAGCTATAAGTAAGCTGCCATGTGTGGATGCATTGAATTTGGAGCAGGGAAGGTGAATTGAACCTAACAATATAGAAATGTTCCCCACTTTGCTCATTCCCCACTCCTCATGCTTCTACCCTTAAACAGACTACTAATAAAATCCAGGTTAAATCAATAAGAAAGGAGAAGCCCAGTGAGGTCACTCTGGCGGGGCCAGGACTCTGGGCATGCCAAATTTATTTAACTTGATGAGGTTGGAGTCAGACTTGTTGACTCCAACTACTTTTTAAAAAAAACTCCTGTTTGTTCCACACAAATACTCAAGTCTTCCTAGGAACCCCAAACCCCCATGTCTCTGGAAGCCTCTACTGGCGGCCAGGCTGTTCCTCTCAGACAAAGGCCTCTTACATCATCTCTGCCAGCACAGGAAGTGAGGCGGGCTCCCCAGCACAGGGTTTTATTTGCCCCTACCTTGGGCTGCTCCTGTGCCAGGCACCAGAATGATTTTGCTATGCCCACAATCCAGGCACCTTCATCAAGTCCTGGGGTCAGGAGACTTCTTGGAGTTGTCAGAGGCTTGGTGAAGATTGGACTCAATTTTTCTTGGCCTGTGCCAGCCAAGGAAAACAAGTTGGCTACTGGGGCAGACTGGATGGTGTAAGGATAATTAGCCAGCGCTAACCTGAAGCCTGCTGTAGCATGGCAACTGTTTGAGAGATCATACCTATTAGAGGCTCCCTGGACTCACCTACTGGGCTGGGATGCCAGGATTGGGGCACTAAGTCCCTTATAGGTCCATAGAATGTAGGAAAGGAGAGGATCTTGGAGATCCTTTGGTTCAACCTTCCAATTTTACCAATGGGGAAACTGAGGTCCAGAGAAGAGAAGCAACATGTAGTTAATACTAAAGCCAGGGTTTCCAATGAATTGTGCTCTTTTCTCTGCCCCTCAATGTTTCTTCCTTCTGCTCTCCAATAGCTCTCCCAGGACAAAGAGGAAGATGAAGGGTCTTGGCCCACCTCCCTTCCAAGGGCATTTTCTTTACTATTTATAGTGGAGTTGGCTGTGTTGTCTTGAAGACTCTCATTCAGTTGTTTAGCATCCTTTGGAATAGAACTCTTACAAAAAATAGAAACAAAAACCCTAGAACTCTGCTGTACTCACATTCATTACAGTTATGTCCATGCCTCGCAGTCTTAAAAAGGGGTGACTTTTCTTATCTAAAGGGCACATAGCAAAACTGGAACTCAAGTACTTGGGATTTTTTTTGAGGGCAGAAGTTTCAGCTGGGGATAACAATGCTTTGGAGCTGACCCCAAAACAAGATTAATACTCAAAAGCTGTTTTCTAAAGCTTTTGACTAAGGTTTTAAGCTAGGGTCCATTAATTTGTTTTTGAAATTATTTTAATAATTGTATTTTAATATCATTGGCTTATTCTGCAAGTCTACATATTGTATGTTAGGCATTTAAATATATTTTTCTGAGGAGGCGTCTTGAGGTTTTGCCAGAGGACCACCAAAGGGGTCCATGACAGATCTTTGCTTTAGACAAAGGGAAAACATTTCAGAAGTCGCTCTAGGGATCTGACTTGTTCATGTCAGTTTTCAAGGGTCAGGAAACTTGAAATTTCATATCTTGTCAGAGCCAGCCTTGCTGAATTTGAAAGCTATCTGGAGCAACAGTTGAGTTTATTTATTGATTCTCTTTTCTTAATGAAAAATGTATACTTCTAGCTAAGCAATAAATACTCCAATGACTTTGTGTTCTCATTGGTAAAAATCTTCCCTCCAAAGATGCAGATGACAACATAGCCGTGCTTGCCCATTCCTTTTGGTTCTTGTCCATGTCCTCTCATAAATTCACCATGGGGGCTCACCCAATTATAATGGGGGTCTTCTTCATGTTTTCTTTTTTTTAATCAGTGAAAATTTGCCTTTTGTCCCCACCCCCAAATCCCCACCCTCCTCATTGAGAAAGAAGCACAAAACTTCTTTTATAAACACGTATAGTAAAAAAAAAAAAAAACCAAATTCCCTGTAGTAGCCATGTCTAAAATATAGCTATAGCTATATATAAATGGCACCATGAGTCTATCACCTATCCAAAAATTAAGTAACATGTTTCATCATAAGTCCTTTAGAATCACGATGGTCTGTGCCATGATCAGAGTTCCAAAGCCTTTCAAAGTTGTTTGTCTTTATGATATTGTTGTTATTCTATAAATTGTTCTCTTGATTATGCTTACTTCACTCTGCAATAGTTATATGAGCTTTCATTGAGTTTTTGGAAACCATTACCTTCGTAATTTCTTAGAGCACAATAGCTTTCCATCATATTCTATATTCATATACCATAACTTGTTCAGCTGTTCCCCAATTGATGTGCACCCCCTCTAAATCTTCACTACCATAAAAAGATATGCTGTAAGTATTTTTGTACACTTGTAGAGTTTGTTTTGCTTACGATTAATACCTTCCTTAATATCTTCTCCCATTCATTTTCCCCTCTCCATCCTGCCCTTTTCCTCCTTAGTGAAATGCATCCATCTCTGTCTCTGTCTTTTTGAGTGTTCTTCCTTCTTTTCCTTTGACTAGTTGAGATGAGAGTAAGGCTCAGCTGGTGCCCACTCTCCACCTTGCTCCTTGTTTGTGTAGAATTTTACTTGTGCTTCCTGATTACATAATTTTCCCATCCTTTCTCTCTTTCTCTGAAATGTAGCTTTCTTTTTCTCCCTTTGTATCCTTCTTTTGAGATCATCAAAGCCCAACAGAACCACTTCCAGCCCTGTAACTGATTAGACTCCCTCTTTGATTCTGATAGGGCCTGAATGCATCATTCCTCCGTATTAGAATGTAAATAATTTTAGCCTTGTTTGGTCTCATGATTGTTCATGTTTTCCTTTTTATGTTTTTCTTAACTCATGTGTTAGTACTTTAGAGTTTCTACCCAGCTCTGGCCTTTCCATTAAGAAATTATCTTTCATTACTGCCAATTTTTCCTTCTACAGGATTACATTCATTTTTTTAAGTAAATTATTCTTGATTGTAAGCCTATATTTCTTAGCCTTTTAGAATATGGTATTCTAAGCTCTCAGATCCTTCATAGTGATGATTACTAAAGCTTGTGTAATCCTGACTGTGGCTCATTGGTACTTGAATTCTTTATTTTTGATTTTTTGCAGTATTTTTTCTTTAACCTGGAAACTCTAGATTTTGGCTAATAAGGTTCCTGGAAGTTTTCATTTTGGGATTTCTTTCAGAAAGTAATTGGTAGATTCTCCCTATCATCACTTTATACCCTCTGGTTCTAAGAGATCTGAGCAGTTTTCTTTTAAGATTTTTTATAATGTGATTATCTAGGCTCTCTTTTGGTCATAGCTTTCAATGGTTCTTAAATCATCTATCCCCAGGTCAGTTTTTTTGGGGGGGAGGGGGCTATAAAATAGCCTACATTTTCTTCTATATTTTTTAGTCTTTTGATTTTTTTTTGACATTTTTTGTTGTGTCATGGAGTCATTATCTTTTATTTAGTGAATTCTCATTTTCAGATAGTTTGTACCTTGGGTAAAGTTTTGTTCCAAGGCTCGTTCCAAGCTGTTAATTTCCTTTCTAATTCTTTCGTCCATAGTTCTTATTTCTTTTTTTGTAATACTCTCATTTCAATTGTAAAACATTTTAAAATATTTTCAACTCCTTTTTCATCTCTTCTAGGAATTCTAGTTGAACTCATGCCCAAGCTGTGCTTTTCTATGAGACTTCTCTTGGAATGCTTTGGAGTTGTTCTTTTTATGTCTGCGGCATCCTTATCACCATAATAGATTTTTATGGTGGGATTTTTTTTTTTGTTTATTCTTCTAGACTTCTTATTGAGTCAGACTTTATATTATAGCCAATCTCTGCTATACACTTCTGTCAGCGATGTTTAGACTGAGCTTGTATACTCTAGGGTCCTACTGCTGCTTTCTTGGAGGTGTTGATTGTTATGTTATTCTTGACTCTCAGGTACAACTCATGCTGGGGACCTGCAACTTTTCAAGTGGTCCCAAGGTGGTCTGATCTAGGGAAAAGTATGATGACCACCTCTCTCCCTATTTTGAGCTCTACAAGTTCCTGACCATGTTTTGGGTAGACTTTCCCCAGCTGGAGTTCTAATAGACTGCTGCAAGATTTAGCCATTGTCAGCCAAGTAGAAAGTTTTAGTAGTTCAGAGGCTCCTCTATGGTCTGGGATTCCTGCCCTCATTATTCCACTGCAGGCTTCAGGCAGACTCGTCTGGAAGCTGGAACGAAGACTCCATTCTGTTCCTGCTGTGTGAGCCACAAAGCTGTTTCTTACTTCTGAACTTGATCTAGGATCAGCATCCAGCCAAAACTGGACCAAAATTCTTTCTTAGTGTGGAACATCACCCCAAAGTGCATGTGTCCTCAGTCTGCTCTGGATCTGCGACAAGGAACTGGGAAGTGAGTGATGGATCACCTCTATTGTCACCTTTCTCAAGGAAGTTCCCTTGTGTCTGCCTTTGATCGCTGGTGATGGCTTTTCCTGGATTCTCTCTTCTCTCAAGGTTTCAGGACCACACTCTCTCCTGGTTTTCCTCTGACCTATCGTCGTCCCCCGCCGGTATCCTTTGCTGGATCCTCCTCCACATCATACCCTCTCACTGTATGCAGGTGACCCTCAGGATTCTCTCCTGGGTCTTCTCCTCTTCTCCCTCTATACTCCTTCACTGAGTGATCTTAACAGCTAAGTCCACCTTGTCCTAGTCTTTTGGCTGACCTCCAATTTCACATCTCAAGCTGCCTTTCAGATGTCTCAAACTGGATGTCTGGTAAACATCTTAGACTCAATATCTTTCCCCCTAACCACCCTCACCTCCACTCCATTACTGTAGAGGGCAGCACCATCTTTCCAACCCCTCAGTCTCACAAACTAGGAGTTATCCTGGATTCTTCACTATCTTTTACCCCCATATCCAAGACATTGCCAAGGCTTGCTGATTTCACCTTTATAACATCTTTTGAGTATACTTCCCCCCACTCCCTTTTCTCCTCTGACACTGCAGGTCCTCATCACCTCACATCTGGGGATTACTACAATACCCTGTTATTGAATCTGCTTGTCTCAAGTCCCTCCCCACTCCAAAACATCCTCCATTCAGCCACTAAAGTGATTTTCTTAAAATTCAGGTCTGGTCATGTTACTCCCCTTCTCATTAAACTTCGATGGCTCCTTACTGACTCCAGGAGCAAATACAAAATGATGATTGGCATTCAAAGTCCTTCATAATCTAGGCCCCTCCTAGCATTCCAAGTTTCTTACATCTAACTCCCCAAAACACACTTTTTGATCCAATAGCATTGGCCTCTTGGCTGTTCTATGAACAAGAAACTCTATCTCCATTCAACTGGGTATCTTACCCTCCAGGAAAGTAGGGGGGAAGGGAATAAAGGGGAGAGGGATGATAGAAGGGAGGCAGATTGGGGAAAGGGGTAGTCAGAAGCAAACACTTTTGAAAAGGGATAGGGTCAAAGGAGAAAATAGAATAAATGGGGGGGTATAGGATGGAAGAAATATAGTTAGTCTTTCACAACATGACTACTGTGGAAATGTTTTCATAACTACACATGTATAAACTATATTGAATTGCTTGTCTTCCCAGTGGGGGTAGGTAAGGTGGGAAAAAAAGGAGAGAATCTGGAACTCAAAATTTTAAAAACAAATGTTAAAAAAAATTGTTGCTACATGCAACCAGGAAATAAGATATACAGCCAATGGGGTACAGAAATCTATCTTGCCCTACAAGAAAGTAAGGGGGGAAGGGGAAGGATGAGAGTTTATGTGAGAGGGCAGACTGGGGTAAGGAGTAATCAGTATGCTTGCCATCTTGGGGTAGGGGATAGAATTAAAAAAAACAAAACAAACAAAACAACAACAACAACAAAAGAAACTCTATCTCTCAGTTCTGAGTATTCTCTCTGGCTGTCCCTCATGCCTAGAATGTTCTCCCCTCTTCGCTCTGACTACTGACCTCCCTGGCTTCAGTCCTGGCCAAAACCCCCTCTCCTAAAGGAAGCCTTCCCCAACCCCTCTGAATCTCAGTATCTTTCCTCTGTTAGTATTTCCTTTATATAGCTTGCATCGTATGTATTTCTTTGCACATTGTCTCCTCCATTAGATTGTAAGCTCTGTGATGGCAGAGATGCTCCTTTGCCTCCTTTTGTATGCCCAGTGCTGAGCTCAGTGCCTTGAACAGAATATAAATGGTTATTGAATTGAATCTTTTAGAGATCAGCCCAATAGCAATATCTCTGAGTCAAAGGGGATGCACAGTTTAATAGCTTTTCAGATGTAGTTCCAAATCACTTCCCAGAATATTGGACTAGTTCACAGCTCTACATTACATTAGAGTATGTTTTCCTATAGCCCCTCTGACACTTGTTATTTTCCTTTGTCGATCTGATGGATATGAGGTGGCATCTATGAATTCTTTTAATTTTCATTTTTATAGTTATTGGTGATTTTTTCATATGAATATTGCTTAAATTTCTTCCTCTGAAAATTCTCTATTCATATACTTTTACCATTTATCTATTGGGGAATGATTCTTATTTTTATAAATTTGACTCATTTCTCTATTTTAAAAATGAAATCTTTATCAGAGAAACTTGCTGCAAAGATCTCCCCCAGTTTCCTGCTTCTCTTCTAATTTTAGCTACATCAGTTTTGTTTGTGTAAATTTAAATAAAAATACAGAATTACATCCATTTTGCCTCCTGTAGACCTCCCTGTCTCTTGTTTAGTCATGAAATATTTCCCTATCCACAGACATGACAGGTAATTTCTTCTATGCTTCACTTGCTTTTTCTTGTGTGGATATTTAATTTGAATGATTTTTAATCACTCATTTTGGATAGTCTGCAATATTTTTGCAATCAATCAGAATATCATTATATGCAAACAAGAACCTTGCCAAATGGGAATTCCTCTTTGAACTGGACTCCACTAGACTTCTTCCATGAGAACAGCAGAAAGTTAAGCATAAGATTTGTTACGTGGGGTGCTTAAAAACCTAATTGTGGATTGCAATCATAGGCATTTGTGAAATTTTATTTTGTTTTCTCTTATGGCAAATGGCCTTATTCTGGGTCTTTTCATGGAGAAGCAACTCCATGACATGGACTTCTCTTAAAAGAGCATTGCTAAAGAACATTTTTGGCATGTTGCATATTGCAACTATTAACATAAAGGTGTTTTTAAACTCTTCGGAAGTCAGAAAATTCAGTTAACTTGAGAATACCATTTCCAGTTCACATTAGTCAACACAGGTATTTCTATATAGTATTCCCTGAGCAGAATAAGTCAGACGTGTAACAACATGGTAATCAAGGAATACCATATTTAATCAGAGATGAAGATAAAATTTTGGCTGTCCATATGGAATTCCATTCTTGTTTTACACTTTATTTTAAAGGATGGTTGGTCCTTTAATGCTTTCTATGCTCCACCACTCCTTGGATTTAAATACATAGGCAGACAAGATTGCCGCTTATTGACTCACTAATGTTACTGAATATAGCCAGTTGTGAACCAAGCTGAAGCTGAAACAGTCCCAATGGGTACTGGTGAATTATGCAGGCCCATCACTATGTGAACTTTAAAAAGAAAGAGTTTTTCTATTTAACAAAACACATGCCAGATAGGACCATTAAATTGTAAGTTCCTTGATGTCAGGGACTATCTTCTGTCTCTTTTTCTGTCCCCAGCACTTAGAACTGTGCCTAGCACATAATAGGCACTTACTGTTTATTGATTACTTCATTGATCACAACTATCATTGCTATTTAGTATTTCTGTTATTTGATGTCAAGAATGCGTAGATTTAGCAAAAATTATTAAATACCTACTGTGTGCAAGGCATGGCACTTATGAAGCCAGGTTGGTCCTTAATGGTCCCTTCCTAAATCTTCCCAAGTGCATTTTCTAATCTTGTCGGTCTGTAGTTTGCAAAGTTTATTTCATTCCTTTTTTGAAAATTGGGACATTACTTGTATTTCTCTATAGCCCTGAGCCCTCTTCTGGCCTCTACAATCTTTCCAAAATCACCACCAACTATACACTATCACTCACATCTCTGTTTTTACACTACTTTTAGAGGCAACTCATCTGGTTACTGAGGGCAAATGATCTCTCACCCCTCATTCCCTGCTCTGGGTTCCCCTCCCCCCTAACCATGTTTGCCTTATCCTTCTCGGTCCAAGGATGGATTCTCTTTTGAAGAAAATGCAGAAGTAGCGTAAGAATTAATTTCCTTTTTCATAAATATCAGTCATCCCCATTGCTGGGCCTATCTCTTGCCCATAGCAAAGTTCTTTTTGTTGCTTTTGCATGGCTGACAACTGGCTCATTCTGGGCCCAAAAGGAATAGTAGGGACTTCTGGAAGAATCAGAGTTCTGACAGTAAGTGTAGATGACCCACATGGAGGACAAAAAAGGAGGAATCACTTAACCTCTCTCTTTCTTCATTTGGAAAATGACCATCCCTAAGGTCCCTTCTACCTCTAAATCCTATACTTTTAGGTATTGCCAGGACAATATAGATAAGAGTGAAACAAAGGGAGGACATTCCCAGCTTTGAGTGAGCTCCTCCTGATTCAGGAGGAATGGAAGTGAAGGGGGTGGGAGGGGGGGAGAGCCGTGCTCCAACTGATTTGTTATTTATAAAAAGCAGAGTACAATTGGCTAAAATGGATTAAGAAAATAAAAGTATCATTTGTTTATTCCTAGAGAGAAGAAACTCTCCATTATTCAAGGACTGACAGTCTAACTTGTGAGTTCATCAAGCATCTTACTTCCCTCCTTCCTCCTGCCTGATCTCCCACCCTTTGCCCCCTGACCTTGCACTCCAGAGGTTAGGCTAGAGAAAGAAAAATATGGATTCCAAAGCAAGCTCTGTTGCTCTTTGTGAATCAAAGCTCTGGTAAATGGTTGAGTGGGGGAGGAGGTAACTGAGCTGAAGTGAGGTTTAAGAATTCTCAGTGAATTTCAGTTACCCAGGATCCCCTGGTCCCTATTAGTCCAGATAATTAGGAGTTGGCTGTAATTGCCTTTCATTGTAGCTCTCGGTCTCCACAGTCACTGAGAAAGAAGCTGCGATGTGAGGAATGTCCGTGGGGAGCCCTAGAAAGGAGCCCTTTTGGCTCCATCTGGAGAGGGACACAGGGGCATAAAAGTTGGCATAAATACAAGGAAGAAAGTGTCAATGAGAAGGGCTTTGGGGAGCTGTGGGAATGAACTTCCCAGAAAAATCCAACTAGAAAACGAATGCTGTCTTCACTCTGTCAAAGTTAATCCCTTCCCTTACCTCTGGGAGGGGTTGGCTGCATCTGTAACACAGGGAAGAGAAGCTTGTAAGGGGAGCTGGGAAGGCAGTTTTAACTCTAATTTTACCTGTTCTTGGGGAAGTAATAATAATTAGTAAAAATAATCGTAGGCAAGTTTACAAAACACGTTAGGGTTTGTGATGTACTTTGTACAGGGTGGCTCTAAAGTCTTAGTGGAGTTTTAAGTTAGTAAAACTCCAAACTCCATTAAGGCCTTTCGACCTCCTTGTCTAGATTATTTCATTTATTGCCTCATAACATCTCTGTGAAACAGTGGGTACTACAGGTACTGCTTATTATCCCATTTTGCATATGAGGAAACTGAGTTTCTGAGAGGTTAAGTGATTTGCCTAGGAGTACATGCCCAAATGTCAGAAGCGGGGTTTGAATCTAGGTCTGTCCAATCCCAATTGAGCTTCTGATCTGTACTGTGTGACCATGGACAAACCATTTAAACTCAGTGTCCCAGGCCTAAGTAGCTCATAGGCATTGGTAGATGGAGTTTCCTCATATAGAATTCCCTAAACCAATGAAATTACGTCTCTGGTAAGGAAAAAATAAAACTGTGAGCTAAGTATAAGAGCTAGAAAGCTTGAGAGGTCACTTGATCTAATCCCCTTTCATTCTACAAATGGAAAAACTGAAACCAAGAGTGGAAAAGGTCAGCACAATAAGCTGGTGGCAAGGCAAGGACTTGATCCCAGTTTTTCTCATGTCCAGTCCAGGATTCTTTCTAGTGGGGCTACCTAGCATGAGCCACGTGGGAAAGACAACCCTAAAATTAATGTGTAGGGCTTAGAGACTTTGCCCTTTTCTTAACCCAGGCCAAGGAGGCTTGGAGGCCAACTTAGACCCTCCATCTGGTGTAAGTCAGATGGAGGGGTGTTAGCTGCTGGGTTACAGGGACTACATACAGAGGCTAAAGATAGGAAATCTAGACCAACTTGGGCAGTAGGGCATGGGAATAGAGATCAAGGCTCCAGAAGAAGTTTAGCAGGTTCTGAATAAAACCAACCAACCTACCTGAGCTCAACAAAGAGATCTCTAATCAGTATAATAAAAAACTCATCCATCCTTCTGTAACACAAGGTCTTGAACATGTTTAATGTTTCAGAGAAATCTCTACTGTGGACATGGTAGAGAAAATCTGAGTGGACCATACTAATGTCTGTGGAAATTTAGAGGGAGAAGGACATAGAGGACCAGGAAAAGAGGCCATAAGTATCAGACACTGCATGTGTTTCCAGCACTGGGGATTCTAAGGATAGGGTAGTTGTGGTAGCAGCTAATAGTGCTGGAAAACAATCTGCAAAGTCTGTTTTGGCATAAAGTGACTAAGAGACATGGTACGGTTCAGGGGAAGGCACCGTGGGCTCTGAGACAAGGACTCTGGGGTTAGAAGCTTCCTCTGTAAAATGTGCGGGTTGGTCACCAAGTTTCCTTCCAGCTTCAACATTGTGTTCTATGATCCTACAAAATGAAGAGTCAAGTACAGTGTGGCTTCTGGGCTTTATTAAAAAGCAAGACTTGAAATAGAATGGGAAGACCTGGAAGGTTGTCTTTTTTATCCGTGTCCTGGGTGAGGCCAGTCCCTTGACTTAAAGAATTCCTTTAGCCCCTTGAGATTGACTGCAGGGAAATAAGGGCCAATTCTCTTCCGGACCCACCATTTTCCCTCAGCGGCGTGCTTTCCGCCTGGGCGGCTGAACTTGTATTTATAGTGTTCTCCTCTGATCCATCTGAAAGAAAAAGCAGAAAATTCTCTTTTTGCCTGCTGCTGAAAGCCACTAATGGGGCACCTTGTTAGCAGAATGGTGCCCGTCCTTAGAAAAAGCCCAACAGAGGGACTGTGCACATTCCATCCCCTTTTCTTAAGGAGAAATGCCAGCCTCCTATCCCAATGCCTGCCTCATTCTCAGACTTATGGATGAGATGGCTCCCAAGAAGGAGGATATTAATGAGGTCTTTGGCAACCAAAGGATTCTCTGAACAAGCTGTGGCCACCATTCTCCAAGGGATCCCATAACATCCCTGAATTTGAGGGCCACCGAGGAGGGAAGTAAGGCCCTGCCCAGATCATACAGCTAATCAGTGGCAAAGATGAAATGATTGTTCTCTTTTCCCAGGAACTGGAAAGAAAATTCAACCTCTACACAATCTATGCAAACCATTTTCTCAGGGTGCCCCAAACTGGCTTTAAATGGCCCATCCTTTGTGCTCCTCTCAAGTGTTCTTTTCTGTGCCATGTTGTCCACCTCTGCCCCTTGTGGCTCCTCTTTACTAACAAGTGGCTCTTGGTTATTCTGAAGCCTATTGGCCTCCTCAGAGAGCATCTGTTCCTGGCCTGATTGGAGAGCTGACAGAAATGTCGATTTTCCAAAGTGTAGAAAGAAGTATTCATCAGTCACATGAAACACCCTCCAAGGCACGCATGGCGTGCCATTAGCCAGCCTTGTCCTACTCTTTCCTCCTTGATGTATGGCATTGCCGACAAGTACCAGAAATACAACCCTGTGTTCTGCATTGGAGTTGGACTGTTTCAGAGCACTCTGCATTATTGCCTGGGTAAGTTAATAAGGTCAAGAGCAATATAAAAGTGTCAAAGTTATATTACCGCACAATCTATTCAGCTACTAAACATTACACACGCACAGTTCCAGCATAACTGGGCTTTAACTTGGGCTGCTCCACCAGTCTAGACAAACCAATACATTAATCAGCAGAAAGAGACCGTGCCTGCTGGCTGTCCTACTCTTAAAGTGATCTGCCTGCTCCAGGGTGTAGAGACCATCCAGCTTTAGGCAAGAGAGAGGAATGAAAGCAATGGGCATCAGGCTAGATTCAGTCTCAAATGGAACCAAGGCTTCTCCAAAGGCTTGCATCTGCACGGCTCCTCCACTGCTGAAGCCATCAAACCAGGAAGAGGTCCTGGATTCTCAGAGGTTAAGCCTAGGTAGAATGAGGAAATTGTAGTTCAGAGAGGGAGGGTGACTTAAGTAAAGTCCTAGGGCTAGTATGGGTCAGAGCTGGGACTTAAGCCTAGGCCTTTTGACCCTAAGTCCAGTGTTTTTCCTGCAAAACCAAACTACCTTTCTTCTTAACTTTATGCTATGTGAACTCCTTTCAAGATAGATTAATCAACAAGCACTTATTAATTGCTTACTATCTGTCAGGCATTGTGTTAATGTCTGGGGATATCAATAGAAGGTGAAAACAGACCACACCTAAAATGAGTGTCTTCTAGTGGGGGAGACAACACTTACATGGACAGTTACATGCATGATAGAAACAGAATAGATGGAAGGTCATCTAGCGGGAATGGCCTACAGAAGGAGGTATTTGAAGTGAAGGGGAGGGCATTCCAGGCAGAGGGAACAGGCAGTGCAAAGGTAAGGACAAGGGAGACAGAGTATCACATATGAGTATAAGCAAGTCGGCCAGGATGACCAGATCATAGAGTGCACGGAGTGGAGAAGTATATAGAAAGCTTGGAAGAATGGCCAGGGACCAGGTTGTAAAGAGCTTTAAGTGTCGAGGAGAGTTTATATTGAATCCTGAAGGTAATGGGGAGTTGCTGGAGTTTGGATAGGGGGTTGATACAGTAAAACCTACACTTCAGGATAATCCCTTTGGGTGGAGGAAGAAGGACTGGAGGCAAGGAGACCAATGAGCCCATTGCAATACTCCAGAAAAGGTGAGGAGGGCTGGTGTGCATGGAGAGAAGGGAACATGTAGGAGAGATGCTAGAGAGACAGAAATGACAAGATTTGGCAACTGATGGAATACAGAAAAATCACATCTGTTCCAGGAAAGTCCTTGGTGGTCTCACGTGTCTTGTGCCTGAAAAGCCTCACTTATTTACAGACACAGGGAGAGGTTTTATACCTTCATTTCTTCTCTTCTCTTTTCTTAGGACCTGCATTCTTTCTAACTCCCTCACTTTCTTTAGGACAGTTGTCTTATACCCTCCTATTAGGGCTTCCTCTATCTTTTTTTACCCCTTTCTTTAGCTGATCTCTTTTCTTTCCCCACAGAATTCCCTTGCAGGTTTTCCTTTTCCACAGCTCCTTGCTGACTTCACCTCTGGGGTTGCACAAAGCTGCAGAGTAGGGGGGTCCATGTGTGAGTGATGCCTTGGCAGCGATCTGCTCCACTACACCTTCTTTCTCCCTAGGAGCTTGCTGGTTAACTACTCTAAATACATTTAATATCTCCCTGGCCCCTCTGCCCACCACTGCCAACCAGTCTGAGTGTGTTAGTTCAGAAAACCTGGATTCTATCACTCTGAAGGAGATCCTTCTGCAGCTGTGGTTTAATTATATTCAGGAGTTTTTGTGTTGATAAAAGTCAACTGGGGGGGTGAAGTGTTATTCCCAGAGTGTTTCCTGTTAATAATTAAAGTGTTACTACATAGCTCAGTTGCTGTGAGTTCAGGTGGCCTACAGGCTCTTTCCTGAGATAACTGGGTGGTGGAGAAGGCTGCGGAGGTCCTGGCATTTGGGAAACTCAGGCTATCCCTTCGCACTTTCTCACATCAGAGCAATAGCAATCATTCTCACTTATGCTGCATTTTTAGATTTAAAAAGAGGCCCTGCAAGCATTCCTGTTTCACAGATGAGGAAGTCTGAGGCATCCAGAGGCAGAGTCACATAATGCTTTGCATCATTCAAACCCAAATACTTTGCTTCCAAGTCTAGCAACCTTTCCATTATAATCTGGGGTCTCCCACAAGGTGGTGGGAAGATCAGCAGCTTTCTGAGGAAACACCAGGGCTGTTTCTTCAATGGCCCAGAGGTGTAACCTTGGACAATCTTTCCTCAGTTTGGGACTGTATCATGAGGCAATTGGACCAGATTAGCGGTTCTCAAACTTTTTTAGTCTCAGGACCCTTAACTCTTTTAAAAATGATTGAGGACCCTGTCTCCTTTCCCCAAAGAGCTTTTGTTTATGAGGGTTGTGCAGTGGCTAAAGCACTGGCTCTGGCGTCAAGTCCAGCCTCAGACACAGTATAGTTGTGTAACCTTAGATAAGTCATTTTACCTCGCTTCAATTTCCTCGTTTGTAAAACAGGGATAATAACAGCACCTACCTCCCAGAGTTGTTATGAAGATGAAATGAAGTATTTGTAAAGTGATTATTGTTATTGTTGTTGTTATTGTTACTGATTGTTAAAAAGTTAAAATACCTTATGATGATGATGACAATGAAAATAGTCTTGACCTCCCAGACCATGTGAAAGGGTCTCAGGACCCCCAGGGATCTCCAGGCCAATCTTTGAGAATTATTGGACTGGATAATCCATTGTAAGGTCACTTTAGTGGCCTGCTTGGGTTTGAGAATCAGGATCATGAAATATATTGGCAGACAGACAGTGAAACACATAATGAAGTCTGCATGGTCATCTGATCAGTCCTTGAAAGGAAAACTGCCTCATTCACTTTTGAAAGTGCTTATCTATGGTTTGCTTGCTGTGATTTCCCACTTTTTCTCACTAAATATTTATCATAAAAAGTTATGTTGTATAAAGCTAAATCCTGTGAGTTTTAAAATAATCAGACAAAAGCTCTATTCCTAAGGGGAAAGTTGCTAAATTCAAATTTTAAATAATAACTCTGCATATGCTTAAATCACAACTAAGTCTAGCCTTGGGCTGTTTTCTTTATCTTCAGTGTGTATTTATAAGGGTGGGAGTGGGGGCAGACAGTTAAGTAAATTGTTCCCATTTCCCCCCTTTCTCTGGTGTTTCATTGACACTCTTTCTTAACACTGGGATGATTCGATGGGAAATGTGGAGGGAGGGTATGTTGTTCTTGTCAAATGTGAGCTAAGTGTGTGTGGAGGGACTGAGGCTTGGGGGTCAACACATCTGCTTCCTCTGGAATGCAGTGGTAGGAAGGCAGAGAGATCGGAATTTGGGGAGAGAAGGCTATTCCTTCAAGCTAGATATGTGATGGCTTAATGGAAAGTGCCCCTGATTTGGAGTCAGAGGACCTGGGTGCTAATCCCAGAGATGCCACTTTCTACCTGTCTGACCTTGGACAAGTCACTGAAAGTGAGGGGTTTGGGTTAAATCCTCCTAAGGCTCCTTCTACCTCTAGATCTGTCAATCTATGCAGCAGGAAATCAGAAGGCCCCTTCCACTTACTACCAATTTTGGGCAAACAGTCACTACATCTGTAGAATTGAGATAATAATATGTGCATTACTGTTCTCACAGAGTTGTTTTAAGGATCAAATGTAAAAGGGACTTTGTGAAATTTAAATTGCTTATGGAAATGTGCTTTTATTATCATAACTATTATTCACCATTATCAAGGGTTTATTGTCTGGAGGACGCTGAGTAAGGTACTAGAGGCAGGAAACAAATTAGATAAAACCCGATCCCTCAAAAGAAGAAAAAGACACAAGTACAAATAACAACAATGCAAACTATTACATGATAAACTTGTTAAAGAAGCATAAACCAAACTTTCATGTGAAGTGTGAGGAGGAAGGTCAATACTGACTGGGAATGAGGGAAGGCTTCTTGGAGGAGGTGGCATTTGAACAGGGCTTTAAAGGACATGAGGGAGAAGGGCACTCTAGGCATAGGGAAGAGGGGAGGAGGGAGGGAGAGGGAGAGGGAGAGAGAGAGAGAGAGAGAGAGAGGGAGAGAGAGCATATGTGTATGTGTATGTATGTGTGTATGTGTGTGTGTGTGTGTGTGTGTGCAGGGAAGGCAGGCATGTTCAAACTGTAGAGGGGAATGATATGAGATAAGGCCCATGTAAGGTGATGCCAGAATGTGGAAGGCCCAGAAAGCCTGGCCAAGGAGGTAGCTTTGACTGCTATAGAAAAGTGATTTATCAGCATCATGATTATTATTCCATTCTAATCTTGAATCTAAAAATCCCACCAGGGGACAGGGTGTGAAGCTGCACATACATGGAGTTCACTGTGGCTTTGGTGCACATGAATCTAATAACTTCTTAATCTTCCCCCCTCCCCAAATTCTACCTTTGTGAATTTTGAAAGATAACCTTTAATCTCAACAAGATAAGGGACACCAATTTAGGATGGGGGTAAGAATGGATAAACAATGTGTTGTGATATTGTCTCATTTTGGCCCTACCCAAGGGTCTGTGACCTTTACTAGAAATAAAATCCCAGCATTTAGATAAAGAAATTGAGTTCAGCCAAGGGGAGATAACCAGACAACCGGATAGAGGGATGGCAGAATTCTCAGATTTGTCATTTGAGAGACATTTTCCCATCTGAATTCTCCACCCAAGCCAAGAAACTGATTTCTAACAGGAAATTCTCACCAAAGTCGCTATTTTCCCCATTAAATGTAAAAAGATTCCATTTAATAAGCATATATTAGAGCACCTGCAATGTATTAGGTACTGTGCTAAATGCTGATGTTACAAAGACAAAAATGACCTAGGCCTTGCCTTTGAGGAGTGAAAGTTGGGCCTTATAGAGAGACAGAAGGACTTAAACAGATTGACCTCAGGGCCTCTGGGACTAATGGAGAAAACAGATAGGCATCCCCTCTAGCAGGATCTTTCAGAGAAGGTTTGATCAGCAGAAGTAAGTTCTCATGCTTGGTGGTCCCAAGCCCACCGCAGAAAGCAAGGAGGGCTCTGGCAGCAATGGATGAGATCAGCCGAGGTGGCATGGAGGTGAGGAGCTGTCATTGTGGCCATCCAGGCTGGCAACGGCCCCAGGAAGAGGCCCATGGAGCAGAGAGGGCCCCAGATTTTTGCCCTGGGGGCTGGGCCCATGATCTCTTGGCAAGAGGATGTTGTGATCATCAAATGACAAGTGGCCTCAATGTGGCAGTGCTGAATCAGCGGGTACCACCCTATCTATACCGAGTCAAACCGAAATCGATGACAGTAGCTTTTTAAGTGAAAGCCACAGAGGGCGGAAGAGTAAGAAGTCAGAAACAAAGGGATTCATAGTGAAACTCTTGGCTCATGTGCTCCTAGAATTAAAAACATCTTAGTTATTTAGTGACTCTTAGATACATAACATGAGCTTTATTTAACCTATTTTACATCTCTTGGCCTCCTTGGACTTCCATTTCCTCACCTGTATATTGAGGAAGAGTGGCCTTTATGACCTCTCCTTCCTTCCAGCTCTGACATTCTATGACTTAAGTCTAGGACAATGGGGCAGTTTTCTTTTTAAACAGAAATTTTATATATACATTAACATTTTTCTTCCCATAAGTTTGATAACCCAAAATTGCACCTGAAACTGTTTAAACACTATCATTTTTTTCAACACCTTCTAACTGGGAAACAGATAAGTTGATCTAAGCTCACTCCTACAAGAGATTTTGATCTGGCCTGAGAATGAGTAAGGCAAGTCTCAAACCAGCATGTTTTCAAAGTGAGGAGGCCCCGTAAACCCTAGCGAAGTGAGAAGACAAATATATATATATATATATTTTATATATATGTATGTATATATTATATATATGTATATGTATAATATGTATATATGATATGTATATATATACATACACACCTCTTCAGGAAAACTACTGTGTCAAAAAAAGATATATAGGCCAGTAAACCTAAATTCTGTGTGACCCTAAGGGAAAGGCACTTAATCTCTCTCAATGTTCCCAGGCTACTCTTGAACAATTAGAACTTGAGTTAGGAATGAGTGCTAATTTGTATCCTGAAAAGGAATTTCCACACTGGGAGTTCCCCTTATGGATAAACTCACAGATCTGGACAAAATCAAGTGCAAAAGCATCATCTGGGACCCAACTAACATGAACTCAGTGGTAGCTTATGGCAGATAGAGCGCTGGGTGTGGAGTCAAGAGACCCAAGTTCAAATCCACCTTGAGACACTTGCTAGCTGAGTGATCCTTGATAAGTTACTTAACTTCCGTTTGCCTCAGTTTCTTCATCTGTTAAATGGGGATACTAATAGCAACTACCTCCCAGGAGTGCTGTGAGGACCAAATGAAATATCTGTGGAGTGGTTAGCACTGATTAGCTACCCCCCATGTTAGCTCTCTCTATTATTATTTAATCATTATTTCTGAGGTGGATGATGTAAATCCCAAGGAAACAAAAAAGGAAGCATTTGTGATTCTGTGTAGAGAACTCCCTTACTTGGATTCTAAGCCCAGTGATTTTCCCACTACACCACACTGCGCATCACTTCTTCTCCTAAAAAGAGGTCCCTATGACCTCATTATTACATAGTGGTCCTGGGAGAGTTGGTCCATGCCTGGAGAAGACTTTGAGGGCCAGGGATGAAACAAATACTGAGTCCAAAAAGATAATGCCGTCAAGAGCACATTCCACTTTACTACGCAATTGTTTTTTGGCTGCCAAGTAAAACACACATATGAAAAGAAATGACAGGAAGACACATGTTCTGGAACGATTTTATAAACTTTAAATATTTCATCTGTTTTAAAATATTCCCCCCAATAATAACAATTCATCACCAATTCACACTGAAGATTAACTGACTCTCACATCTCAGCTTTCACAATATTAACATTTTTCTCCCCATAAGTTTGGTAACCCAAAATTGCACCTGAAACTGTTTAAACACTATCATTTTTTTCAACACCTTCTAACTGGGAAACAGATAAGTTGATCTATGCTCACTCCTACAAGAGATTTTTGATCTGGCCCAAGAATGAGTAAGGCAAGTCTCAAACCAGCATGTTTTCAAAGTGAGGAGGCCCAGCGAACCCTAGTGAAGTGGGGGAGATACAGATCTGGGCCATGGAGTTCCTGCAGAAGGCCTCTCTTCAGCCTCCTGGGGCATCTCCAACTTAGCTGCAGCCACCCTTGGCAACTAGGACTTCTATTTCAGAAGGAGACTAAATTATCATCTGTTTACAAGGTCTACCCCAAAGAGAGATACAAATGTCCAGCATATTAGAGAGCTGTCTAAGGTATGTGATAGTGTAACCTGATAGATACATTAACAGTCAAGGCAGGGTTTAATTTCTGTACACACTCCCATCCTGGAACTCGCACCCAGTGTAGAGCTCAGGGGGCCTGGCTTCCTTTCTCTCCCTACTAGTGCTTTTGGGACTCCTTCCCCTCCTTTCTCCACCCTCACCCCTCCACTCTACCTAGTAGTGGCAGATCTCACTGCTAGTGCATTTACAGAGGCAGGGCTGGTAGTGACCATGCTATTCAGCTGCTTCCTCCCTCCTCCCCAAGGCTTGCTTCTGCCCTAGACTCAGTACAGGTGTAACTGGTGGGTCATCCCTCACCTCACCCCAACCCTATCTCCCTACACCTAAACCCCTGATTGCTCAAAACCCCCATCCTAATTCTCACCTCCTATCTCTGGCCCCAGAAACTGAGTAAAAACAGTGATAAAAGTGGACATTATACAGTGCTACTAGAATCAATGCTGTGCCATAGTGCGACTTATCCCAGTTCTACAAATAATGGAACTGAGGCAAAATGAGATATCATGTGACTTGCTCATAGTTATCCAGATAGTGAATATCAGGAGAGATTTTAACCTAGGTCTCATATGATTTTGGATTCAATTCTCTTTCTACGACAATTATGCTTCCTCTTAAAGAAATGCTTAGGAGACTCACAGAATTCGCTCTGAAATGTATGTAGATGAATCTCATTTCAGTGCTTGATGTACCCAGAGGCCCACCATCATCCCTCCCCTGCATATGTCTTTGTTCTTTCCTGCAGAAGATTAAAAAGAAAGGGAGGCAGAGGAGAGAGCCTTTGTGTGCCTCCCATGGGTGCCCATGGTAAAAAGTCTGAGGAGGTCTTCAAAGGGTGGTGGCCCTTGCTATGAGATGGTTTTGTTTTGTGGTGGGCCTGGGAAAGACAAACTCTGATCCAGATCAGTGCCAAAAGAAGGTGTGATGGAGGGAATAGGATTTTGGCTATGCTCTTTACTGTACAACCTCTGAAAAATGACCCTGCTTCTCCGGGCCTCAGTTTCCTTGTCTCAGACTAAATGAATACTAAAGTCCTTTCCAAATCAGACACTCCGTGATTTACTTTGGTTCATATTCTCTCCCTTCTCCTCTCCAATGTAAACTCCTTGAAGGCAGAGACCTTGTTTTTGTTTTGTATGTTTAGTGCAGGGCCCCAAAGTTGATGAAACAAATGCTTGTTGAACTGAATTAGCTGATATTTGGAGTCCCCACAGAAAGAGTAAGGAAGTAATAGGAAGTTGTCCTCGACTGATAAGTGTCTCTTGGGATACGCTGGGAAAGGCCTTAGGCTTCTGCTCTGCCCTCATCTTCTCTAGTTTCCACTCAAACTCTGTCTCTTTCCCTCCCAGCCCCCACCTCCACAAGGAGCTCCCATGCCAGGCAATGACTCAGGGCTAGGAGAATTCCCAATTCCACTTCCTAAGAGGTCAGGAATGGGGATGGGGTGGCAGAAGGGATGGAAGCAGCAGAAGATGTGTTTCTGACATCCTGGAATTCACACTGCTGCAAAGACACAGGCTCCTCCTGTATGGACATGTTTATTTAACTGCTTTGCACAAAATGCTTTAATGGCTTGGTACCATCTACCCTGCATTGTTTGTGATTTCCTAACTCTATATGAAAAATAGTATTGTTGTTTCATTCGAACCTCAAGATAGCCCTGTGAAGTAGGTGCTTTTATCATCCCTATTTTACAGATGAGGAAGGTGAAGCCCCACAGGAAGTATTTGAGGCAGGTCTTCCTGACTCTGAGGTCTGCGTTCTGTCCAGAGTCACCCAGCTGCCTTTTGGTCTGCCTTTGTTCCCAAGGTTACCTTTGGCTGTTCCTTTACTTCCTATCCTTTAAAGCCCATCTCAAAGGCCGAATTCTTCCTCCTTTGGACTTCACATATCACTTTGCTTGTCCTTCAAACAACATAGATTTATGTACATTTGTGAAGGCATATAAATGTGTGTGTCCATATCTAGATATCTCACCAAGAAGACTGCTATAGATATTCCTTCTGACTGACTATTCTCAATATGACACAAACATCTAGCGAAGGTCTGAGAATCTTGCAATAAGCAAACCCGCTACAAACACAGACTGATTTTGTGATGGGCAATTTGACCTTTGCTTCCACAAAATGATCCTGATATTAACTAATCAAAAAAATTAAGAAAAATCCACAGAGGCTTCCCTGTGTTTGCTTAGACCATTCCCTAAGCCTGTAATGCTCTCTCTCTCCTTGTAGAATTCTTATTCATCCTCTAAAGCCCATCACAAACACCACCTCCAGGAAGCCTTCCCTTATCATCGCCATTGTCATTGACTGTTTTCCTCTTGGACTTTTTGTGGTATTTTGCTTTCTCCACTCTTAACATTTTTACCTGCTGTTATTTCTATAAGTGGCATATTCCCCTAATAGAGTATAAGTTCCTTGAAGGAAGGGACTGAGATTTCTTTCTAGTCTACATCTTGCCCATTGACCCAACACAGTGTTAAACACACAACAGAAACTTCGTAAATGTTTGCTGAACAGAAAAGAATAAGTGGAAAGTATAGCTCTTTAGGTAGACAAATAGTATTTTACTGATAACATGAGAAGGCCATTAGCTCAGGATAGGTCACAGCTGCCCAATGGTCCTGGGGCTCTGGGAGAGAGTTAATGGTCTCATGTGGTTTTAACTCACCCAGGTTCACCAGAGGAGCAGACTCCTCACCTGTTCTAAATGACCGATTCTGTGCTTAGCCAGATGACTCCAGAAACCTTTACACATGGGCTCTGCCTCCTTGTTGACCCTCACCATATGGCTTCTTCTTGAAGCCAAGGATTCGCAGACCAGGGAGGGAGCAGACTGAATGATAGCCATGCGTCTCCCGGGGGAAGATCACTAGGAAATACAAATGATAAATAATTCTGAGTAATTTAGCAAAGTGCTGCCGCAAAGATGAAACGTGGCTTCAAACAACAGGCCTTTCGGCCTAACGATTCATCCCCTCCTGCTTTAGGAGAAGATGCAGAGTTTCCTGGCTGCACCCTGGGCAAGGCTGGGTTATCTGGGTAATGGCATTATCTAATGAGATGCAGGGTGGGTGTGCAAGCGGTGGATGATTGTGGGTTATTTTGGTAATCCTAGCACTGGAATTCAAAGCCAAAAGCTTGCCACAGGGGAACCCCCAGTGTTATTTCAGCTCTGGCTGCTGAGTTGGGAGTACAGGGGCAGCCTAGAGGCTGAGGAAAGGGGTTGGGCCTTGAACATGAGTGCCAGGGGCAGAAAAATACCATCTGCATAAGGCAAGCTGTTCACTGGGTGTAGGGGCACACACACTCCATCATTCCTGCCCCGTCAGCTCCATGAAATCATGTGGTCACTGGGAAAGAAAGCTCTAAGAATAATAAGCACCATTTCTTCAATCAATATCCCCCAATTCATGCTGCCAGATGCCCAGTAGCAGCTGTGCCACTGAACTTTTGTGATTCTCTCATATATCAGACTATTATGACGTCTTCCAACTGTACGTGTTAAAAATTAGCAGCAATATTCAAGTTGTTACGATTGGAGCCTAAATCTCTCAGACAGCTGTAATTAGTTCCAGAGGGCGCAGCTGTCTCCTGCTAACAGCTGAAAGCTTTTTGGAGGGAAAAAACAGGAACCGTGTTTTCTGTCAGAATTAATGGTTGACAGGGTGACAGGGGAGGGTATAAGCCAAAACACAGTCTCTCTCTCTCTCTCTTTCTCTCTCTCTCTTTCTTTCCTCATTTCTTTCTTTCTATTCCTGGATTTTGTACTTAATTGTAATTCAAAGACTTGAGAGATCACTAGAAAGCAACAGTTCATTAAAGCAGCAGATATGAGAAGCACCTTCTCCATGGTTCTGTGTTCAAGGAAGATCCCAGTTCCAGGCTGGTCTAAGAAGCAGAGAGCTTTGATGGGTCATTAAAATACTGCCCCCACCCTCACCCTTCCTCTTCTTCCTGTCATGGGTATCTAAGATGAAGAGCTATGACTGTTTAATTTCCTTCCATTTGATGGGAGGCTTAGAGATGAGGGCCATCCCTAGTCCCCCTAGGAATGCCTTTGAAGTTCCATCAGTAACCCATTGAAAACTAGAGTATGTAGACAGGTCCTGCTTCTATCAATAGCACTGCATTGCCCAGTGGCCCAATGATCCCTCCTCTGCACCAGCAGCAGCAGGTGTGAAGGCTGCCCTGAGATTTACCTGTCCCAACACACTATAATCTTCATGGGACTGTGGAAGACACAGGTTAGTGCTGAACCACCACATGACATTACAGAACAAGTAGAGAGATGCCTTATTTTAGAAGACTTTACCGGGCCATGTAAAAGGTACTACAAATGTCTAAATGGCCCTGCCTCCATGAAGCCACGAACAGTCTCCCCAAAGGCAGAAGCGCTTTCTCCCTTGTTCTCCTTGTCTCAATTTTATCCCTTCTTCAGTGCCTACAAATAGCTACAAAGGGATTGTCCTAAAGCCAAGGTTTGGCCATGTCATTGTGATCGCCTCCCGAATCAACTCTAAACTCTTCTGTTTGGCATTTAAAGCCCTTCACTAACCCACCTTTCCAGTTTCATTATACAATGCTGCCCTTCACTACAGTTGAGTTTGACTTGCCTTCCTGCTCTTCACAATGGCCACCATCTCCAGTCTCTGTGCTCTTGAACTGGCTGTCTCCCATGCCTGAAATGTACTTCTTCCTCACTTCCACCTCTCAGAATCCCTGATTTTCTTCCAAGTACCCCAGTTGCTGTGTCTCCCCATTATCTTGTTTAGTTTCTAAATAAACATTATGAACAGGTAGGATTTACAGCAGGAGTGCAAGGTTGGTTCAGTATCAGGAGAATTATAATAGACCATATAATAACAAAAGTGATCAAAACCATGTTCTATCAATGACTGGAGAAAAAGCTTTTGACATAATATAACGTATTCCTGTAAAAAAAGACATTAAAAAGCACAGTAATAAATGAAACTCTCTTTAATATTGTAAATACTATCATCCTAAAACCAAGAGTCAGAAACATAGTAGTACTGATAAATTAGAGGCTATTCCAATGAGATCAGGGATAAAGCAAAGATGTCCATAATCAACTAATTTTTTTAACATACTGAGAGAAATGCTATCTATAACAACAAGACAAGAGGGAAAATTGAAGGAATGTGTATAGGCAAAGAGAAAACTTGGCAACTAGAGCTGAAATAACACTGGAGGTTCCTTTGTGGTATGCCTTTGGTCTTGAATTACAGTTCTAGAGTTACTAAAATAACTCATAACTAGCCACTGCTTGCATACTTACCTAGAATTTTATAAGATACAACTGTTATCCAGATAATCCAATATTGCCCTGGCTGCAGCCAAGAAATTTTGCATAAAGTACTAGAGGCTAGTGAGATCAGTGTAGATAATAGCTTTCCCTGATTTCCCTTGGGAATTCTTGGTGGTGCTGGTTAGCCAGTCTAGGTAAGGAAAGGGCCTTTAATAGAAATGACTTGGCCAATCTCAATCACTGGGATGAATTTTGAAGTGTGAGATGGAGTGTTTGATATACAAAGATACTACATATCTTTATAAGAAGGCTATAAGGTGCTTGATTCTGATAATGAGGCTGAGGGTGGTTTAAAGATTGAAATTAGAGTATGCCCTCTTCCTAGTTCCTGTATAACTAAAAATACACAAGAATCAGTTAATAAACTGTGCCTCATTTTTTTTTCTACCAGTTCTTCAAAATCCAACCTAAATGATACCTCCTTAAGGAAGCTTTCCTGGACCTTCTTATTCAGTACAGAGCTTTCTCCTCAGACTGCTTTAGCATTTTTTTTTTTTTTGGCCAAGACCTATGATTTTATTAGTATAAGGAAATTCCTATGCAGATGCTTTCTCACTGATACAGATTGGCAATTTATAATTTAGAGAGTTGACTTGAGTTACTGAGAGATTGTGACTTACCCATGATCACATGATCAATCTATACTCAACAAGGGAATTTCTGGTTAAGATGATGGGGTGTCAGGACCTAGAAGAACCTATTTCACTCGTAAAGGTCTAAAATTGTACCTGCTGAAACAATGATAAAGAAAAACACAGAGAAATTAGTATGAGCTCCTCCATCCAGTCTAGGACTTCACAAGGAGACCTTAAGAAACTTGCAAAGGCTCTGAGCAGAAACAAGTCAGGGCAGGCAGGAGGCCTAGTATGTAAGCAAGCACTTAGAAGAGGAGACAGGACCACAGAGGTGCTGGTGTTGGCTAGCCTGAGCCAGAGTGGGAAATAGGGCCCGACTAGTGCCTAGTCAGCTCAATGCCTGGGCAACCCTGCTTGAATCCTAGCCCATGACTAGGTAGTGCAGTATTCAAGCTGCTTGTACTTGTAGGCAAACATGAAGGAACCAGTGCAGAAGGAAGCAAGCCGACCAATAGACTATTATATACAATAACCAAAACATTATGAAGACAAGCAAAGAAAGATTTAAGAATTCTAATCTATTCAATGACCAATCATGATTCTAGACACATAAGTTCCTAAAGCGGGGTGACACCACCCCTGGAGGGTGCTGGAATGACCCAGGATGCAGTAGCAGCCTTAGGTGCAATTTCAGAATATTGAATAAAAATAAGGGGGTAGTGGAAGCATAAGGAAATAAGAGAAGAAAATTTAGAAAAATCGCTCATACATGTTTCATCTGTTGTATAACAGAGTTAAAGTCATACTGATTACATTATTTTCAAAATAAACACACAAAATGCAAGTTGTAACTGATCAGTGGTCAAGTCCATTGACAGGTCTTAACAAGCAGGTGCTGGCAGGTGAGCATTGTGCACATTGTCAGGGAAGTCCAGCTCTCATTGGCGGAATATGTGCATGTAATGATTTGTTTACAGTAGGACAGTATACAGTTATATGACACAATATTGTGTCACCGAAATTTTATTGCAGGAAAACCCCCACAAATTTACAATAAATTATTAAATTTAAGATGTGTCATTTAAAAATATTTTATATATTTTTGAAATGATGCAACTTAAAAAAAACACATTAAAGAGTTAAAGAAAGTAGATTTCATGGGGATGCTGAGTAATTTTTTTTTAAAGGGGATGGCAGGCCAAATAAGCTTGGGAGCCTCTGTTCTAGAAGAATCCTACCTCCTGTCCAAAAGGTGATGGTCTCAAGGAATACAGTGAAGTGTAACGTTTTAGATATGGCCAAGGCAGAAAGCTTATGCATGTTTATTATAAGGGGTTTGTATTTTGTTCTTTGTTTTTTCCATGGGGGGCGGGGTAGTGAAAGGGAAAAGGATTATTGTGATAAGACTGACTAAAATAAAATGAAAAATTAAAAGAAGAGAAAAGAGGGTCATTTAAAAAAAAATGCACAGAAGAGAACAGAAGGAAGGCCAGGAGGAAACAGGGATAAACAGGAAAACTTTGAAAGTTATATGCTGAATTTATGATATACTCAAAAAGGAAAAGCAAGCTGCATGTCAAGAGAGAGTCAGTTTCATGCCCAATCCTTTAATTTTATGTTTAACTTCTACATAGAAATGCTCATTTTACTTAGTGTTTATTAAGGTAAGACTGAAAAATAATAATCTGATTATTATTGATAAAAATACCAATAATTTTAAAAAAATCAACAACACAGCTAGCATGACTCAAACTTGAACCAGGTTTTCATGCCTTCAAGGCTCTATCCAATACATCTGTCTCATGACTAGTGCATGTAGCACATAATGTTTATTATTGAGACTTCAGGTCATCTGCATCATGTTATCTCCCTGAGGGCTTAGTACAGTCCACTAGAAAAAATAGGTCCACCTAAAGAGCCTCCCCTGATATCTCCATTGCCCTTCTCGTGTTCTCCCATATATCACACATACTTGTATGTGTAAGATACCTTAGGACACCTACAAAGCTCTGTAGGAGATACAAAGGCAGATCAGACATATCACTGGTCCCAAGGAGCTTATAATTTAATGGAGGATGAAACATGGTCACATGTAGGATATAAGGTAAGAAGGTTAAAGAAAAGATCCAAACAAATCACCATAAAATATTTTTCAGAGACAGAATGGTAACATTTATCTGATGGATGCAGTAAGAAGAGCAGCAGATCCCTAAGAGAAGGCTCCTTAAGTGGGCTTTGAAGGGAAAAGAGAATTTCAACAGATGGAGATAAGGAGGGAGTTCATTGCAGGTAGGAGAAAGCAGGATGAGCTCAAGGGCCAGCTAGGAATCCATTTGGTTGGAATACAGATGGCTTGAAGAAGAAGAATGTGAAACAAGGGTATGAAGGCAGTGTGGATCCAAATAATGTTAGGTAAAGAATTTGTATTTTATCTTAAAGGTAATTAATAGAGAATTATACAGATTAGTAATAATTAATAAGAACTCACAATTCTATAGTATTTCAAGGTTTAAAAAGCATTTTCCTTATGAGAGGCAGTGTGGTATAATGGGTAGAGAGCCAGCCTTGGAGTCAGAAGGCCTGGGTTCAAGTTCCATCTGGGGCTCTGGGAAGTCACTTAACATCTCAATCAACTCCCTAAGATTATAAGTTTCAGAGAAGGGGCTGTTCTGCATTGGTACAGGGAGCTTCTTCACTCATCTGAGCCTCCTTATCTAGTATCTGCCTCACAACAACCTGATGAGGTCAGGTAGTCAAATAACCACAAAAAAACATCACTTCTACCCATTTCACTGAAGAAATTCAGAAAGGTGGTGATTTATCCAAGGATTAGTAATAGAGGTTGTGCCTGGAGTCAGGAAAATCTGAGTTCAAATCTAGTCTCAGATACTTCCTAGCTGTGTGCTCCTGTGCAAGTCACTTAACACTTTTTACCTCCTTTCCTCATCTATAATGTGAGCTGGAGAAGGAAATGGCAAACCAATCCAGTATCTTTGCTAAGAAAACACTAAATGGGGTTATGAAGAGTCAGATATGAGTGAAGCCACCGAAGAACAACAAGTAATAGGAAAGGGATTAGAGCCCAGGCCTCACATTTAAATCTAAGGAATGGCAGCACAAGTGTGAATTTAGGAAGGTGGTAAGTTGAACATGGCTCACTGGAAAAATCATTACATGTTGAGTCAGAAGACTCAAATTCAAATATGGAATTTGCTATCCGTGTGACTTAGGATAATCACCTCAGTTTTCTCCCTTCTAAAATGAAGGGACTGTACTAAATGACCTCTAAAATTCTTTCCGTCTCTACAGGTATGATCTTATGATTCTTTTTTCTGAGTCTGCTCGAAGACAAATTTTGGCTGGTTTGTAGCTCAGAAAGCTCTCTCAAGCTGGTCCCCAGGTCTGAGAGCGAGCCTTTGTGTCGCGCCAACCGCCTCTCCCTGATTTCTTCTGTTTTCCACAGTCTTCCCTATGTGACAGCATGGTTTCATAGAGATCTGTGTTTGAATCTTAACTCTGATACTGCCATGTGACCAGCGGGGAAGCCTGTTCTCTTCTGTGAAATGCATAGAATGGTGACATTATTTGCCTCCATCTGCCTCACAGGGTGTTGGGAATAAAGCATTTTGCAAACCATAAGGCACCAGAGAACGATGGGCTATTAAAAATCCTGTAGTGCCGCCCCCCCCCCCCCCCAGAATCAGCAGAAAGCTGCAGGACATTTTTTTGAAGCTCTTTTCATTGGAAGACATGACATGAATAGAAGATGCTTTCTGGATATCTGTTCTTAAGAGATGAAGTTTAACTAAGAGACTGTCACCTTCCTTTCATGACGCTCACAGTTCAGTACTTCAAAAAGCTTTATGAAACCTGACCAGCTGTCCATGCAGGGAGGAATGGGCAGGGATTCATGACTTGGGCCATTTGGAGGAAGCTAACGTTCTGTTGGGAAGTGGCATACCTTGCAACCATGCTTTTGGGATCAAGGGCTCTCAAGCTGCAAGAGATCTTAGAGGTCATCTACCTTCCCCCATTGATAGATGAAGAAAATGAGGCTCAGGGACATTACATGACAGGCCCAAAGTCACAGAAGTAATGAGTTAGGAGAGGAGATCACAGAATCACAGCAACTTTTTGAGTCTGGAGGGACCTCAGGGGTATCTTGGCCAGCCCACACCAAAAGGGACTCCCAACTACCAGATACCAGAGTGGAGTCATCCAGCCTCCTTTGGAAGGCCTCCACTAGGGAGGAACTGACCACCTCTTGAGACAGCTCATTCCACTTTTGGATAACCTGAGTGGCTAGAGGGTTTTCCTTGACATCACCTTAAATCTGCCACTTTTCAGCTTCTACCTAGTTCTTTTCATTTGGCCCTTTGGGGACAAACAGAACAAGGTTCTCTTCTTCATGATTGCCTTTAAAATACTTACCAACAGCCACCGTGGTCCTCCTGAGTCTTCTCAGGTGTGGTCACCATCCTAGTTACTCTCCTCTGAATGCTTTTCTGTTTATTGATGTCCTGAAACTGTGGTGTCCAAACTGAACATAGGCCTCCTGATGGGGGACTCTCCACATCTCACCCCTGGAAGCTGTTTTTGGCCACTGTGTCACAATGCTGACTCATATTGGGCTGCACTCTAATACAACCTCTCTCATCTTTTTCAGATAAATTGTCTCACTATGTTTTCTCCACCTATAGTTATAAAGTTGATTATTTGAACCTGTGTATATTTTCCATTCACCCCTATTTAATTACATCTTACTCAATGCAGCCCAGCCCTCTAGCCTTTCAGAATATCTTTGGATGCTGATTCCATCCTCCAGGATGTTATCTGTCCCTCTCAATTTCACATCATCTGAGAATCCAATGATAATGCCTGGCATAGGTCTCTAAGACACTGAGATTTGAGTCCAGGTCTTTTTACTCCAAATCTAATGCTTTGGTGGCCAGTGTCCCAGCTTTCCACAGCTTGAGCACCTCTACAAGGGCAGAAGTGCTGTGTACATGTGTATGTGCACTAATTGTCTAGGTGGACGTAAAGGCTTTACAAAAGTCAAATAAACTTTGTTTTTCCTTTGTTGCTGGCACAACTCTCTAAAGCATATCCTCATTTCTTAAGTAGAGATGGTAATAGTTTAATCTGTGATGGGCAAGAGCTTGTGAATTATCAACTGGACAGTCATGTTGGCCACATTTAGCATCTATAAATATCCATTTCCATCAACTTACAGGCTCACACCCAATTAAGCTGCACCTTCAACAATGTTCTCATTTTTAATCAGTCACCTGTTTTTCATTTTAAGTTTATCACACTTGGAAAAAAAAAGCTAACTTTTTTTTAGATGTAAAGAAAGCTACAAACATCAGCCTAAGAAATTTCATTTTGAGGCATTAACTCATTTTGAAAGTCCCTTGGCTATTTGAGGTGTAGAGTTTCCATTAGCAGAACAAAATCCATGAAGTCGGAACTTCACATCCTTATGGAAAACAGTCCCTTCCCCTAATTATTTAGTCTAGCAAGGAATGAAAATAATTAAGTCACAAAATCCCCTTTTAGAAAGGGGCATCAAGAGGGGGAAATGAAGATTTTTCTACCTAGCTACTGAAAAACAGGACCATCCTGAGCCACATAATGGCAGTGAGGTATAATGGAAAGATTACACGTGGCAGAGAATCAGAAAAACTTGGCTGGAATTACACCTCTGACCTCACCAGCTGTAGGACCTGGGCAACCTACGTAACCTTTCTAAGCCTCAGTTTCCTTAACAGTAAAACAGGAAAATCTGCTTTAGCTACTTCCCAGGTTCAGCATAAGGGAAGTACTTTACAAATCTTAATGTTCTACAGAAGTGGAAGCTATTGCTGTTAATAATAATACTTAAATATCCTGGATAGAAGGCCTGTGGTATGAATTGTGAGGCTCAATAGGGGCTTTTGCCTCAATTTACTGATTTGTTTTATATAGTGTCTGTTTAAGTGTATTATGTGTGATAATTGTAAGAGTTAAGAATTTGCTTCAAAATTAGAAACCATGCTTTACACACTGATATCAGAAGCAAGAGAGGCATCATGGCACATAACAGAATGCTGGATTTGGAATCAGGAAGACCTGGACCACATGTGACCTTTGACACTAGCCATGCAACTCTGGGAAAGTTACTTTTACGGGTTTCAAGTAAGAACCACATATTTATCTCCCAAGTCAAAAAGAGGTAAGATCTGTTATCAGTGAAATCACAAGTGTCTTTCTCACATGAATCATAATTTAAGACAGGCCTTACACTATAGGACACTACTGCATACTGACAGGGACTAGGGAATGCTGGCAAAAAACTCAATGAAAAGGTGTTGGGAATAAAGGAAGGCTGGAATTCATGATCTTGCTATGGCTGGATCTTACCTCAATCCCCTGTGGGCCATGGTAATTCTTAGCCAGGGATAAAATCCTGAAGAAAAGTTATCTGTTACAAGAAACAGTAACATAGAAATTGTCCTGCACTAGATATGTCAGATTTCTAGTCCCAGCTGTGTGCCTGACTCATTACTTGACTTCAGAAAAGCTAATTCCTATGTTTGCACACATACTCATCTAATCCAATCTAATAAGCATTTATGTGCAAGGCACTGTGTTAGGTGTTGGAGTTATAAAGACAAAATGAAAAACAGTTCCAGTTCTCAAGCTGTTTGCTTTTTGCCTGTACCACCTCCCAACCTAATGCTTTAAGCTTTAATAAGTCTAAATTTGCTACCTTCACCTGGAGGGTGGCTAAGAATGGAGTCACAAACATGGCCTCCCTGGGTGGGTGATATGGTTGACATTGCCTTTATAGAATCTTTCTTGGAAGTCTTGACCCTTTTCAGGTATTGCTCAGGGCTTCAGGGAACTCAGCAATGCACAATATTGAAAAGGAGCTAACTCTAAGAATCCTGGGAATCCAGAGCTGGCTCTTATCAGCAATCTTTCTAAGACTTCCTCTTTTCTCTTGTCCCTTTTTTGTGCCCCAGATCACACACAAAGTAGATAGCAGAGTGTCTGACTCTAAATCCAATGCTCTTTCTAGTGTATCATGAGACCTCCTACTATTTTTCCCCCTATAACATATCCTTTGCATGTTACTGGATTATTATTAATAATATTTTCTTTGGTCTAGACCTCTGATTTTGTCAGTGTACACAACTTCTGGTGAGAATACTCTCTCTACCAATGTAGACTGGCAGCTCATTTATATATAAATTTACACACACACACACACACACACACACACACACACACACACACACACGTCTTAGAGAGGGACCTAAGGGACACTTAGAAGTTAAGTGAGGTGACCATGGTCTCATAGCTAGAATATGTCAGAAGCAAAATTTGAACCCAGATCTTTCTGATTCCAAAGCTGGACCTGTATTCATTATTCCAAAGAATCACAGAAGTATAAAATTCTAGAGCTGGAAGGAACCTCCATCCCCATTTAGTCTGATCACTAACAAAAAAAATTGCTACTGTAACATACCTGAGAAGTGGTCATCCAACCTCTGCTTGAAGACTTTCAATGAGTAGGACCACCACTTCTTGAGGTATTCTACTTCATTTTTGCAGCTCTAATTGTTGGGAAGTTTTTCCCGACTTCAACCTAAATTAGCTTCTTTGGCCAACTTCTATCCATTATTCCTGGTTTTGACCTTTGGGACCAATCTTCTCCACCCCAAGTTTGATAACTCCTCCATATGCCTGAAGATAACTGTATGGCTATCCCTTTCACCCCTGACCCTCTTAGTCTTCTCTATGCTAATCAAACTTATATCCTTCAACAGATCCTTATATGACATGGTCTCAAGGTCTGTCACCATTCTGGTTACCCTCTTCTGGAAACTCTAACTTATTAATGTTGTTAAACCACAGCGCCAGAACTCTATACAGTACTCCAGATGAGGTTTGACAAGGACAGAATACAAGGGGATGATTAGCTCCCTAGGCTTTGAAATGGTGCCTTCTTATGCACGTAGCCCAAGGTTTTATTTGCTTTTTTAGCTGCCACACCACACAACTGACTCATATTGAGCTTGCAGTCCACTAAAAACCCCAGGTCTTTTTCAGAACAGCTGCTATCTAGTCATGTTTCTCCATATTGGACATTTGAAGTTGATTGTTTGATTCTAAATGTAAAGATTTGACTTTCAGCTTTTGTGAGTTTCACCTTATTAGATTCAGGCCAATATTCCAGGTTGTCAAAGATCTTTTTGGATCCTAATAATTATCCAATGTCTTAGCTATCCGTCTTATCTTTGTGTCATTTTTAAAGTACAATGAACAGGTATATCTATACCTTTATTCAAGCAACCTCATTAATAATATTAGTAAATAACAATGGAAAATATATAGGAGAATGATAGGAGATCGGGCTGGAAAAGCAGGTTAAGATGAGAGAGTAGAGAACCTTCCACACAACTAACAGGCATGTTCCTAATGCCCAGTACTGACCACGCTATTAATTCCCTTTCTCAAAAACACACAATGATTCCCTGCTTCCTACTTATGGGAGCGTGGTCATAGGGAGAGAGCACCAAGTATGGAATTACAAGACCTATGTTTAAGTCCTAGTTCTGAGACTTGACATGTCACCCAATACAAGTAACTTATCCCTTTGATGCTTAGTTTCCTTATCTACATAAAGTAGGTATAATTACATTTGCTTTATTTACATCACATAGCTATTATGGGGATCAAAAGACTTAATATATGTTAAGGAATTTATAAACTGAAAAAGTATTTAACAGATATAAGGTACTTTCATCATCCATTGACATCTTTATCACTGAATCAAATCCAGGTACTCAAAGTCCCTCCCAGTACCACCCTCTCCACCTGCCCACAGTTTGGTCCCATCCTTCTTTTCCAGCCTCATCTCCCACATTTGCTCTAGCCAGAATGGACTATTTGCTTTGTCTTGCCTTTGCTCAGACAGTTCCTTCCTCCTGGATGCCATCCTCCCCACCCTTGAAGACCCACTCCAATGCCCCTTGTATAGGAAGCTTTCTTTGATTTCTGCAGCTGGAAGTAACTCTTCCTTTCCCTACAGTAGTAAATAAACACACTGTCTTTTCCTTATGGTATTCTTCTTAGTCTCCTTTGTATTATTTACATACTTATCTTATTCCCTCTATTAGAATGTGGGTTCCCTAAATACAGAGACTGTGTCTTATACATTACTATACCTTCCTTGGCATAACCTAGCATGGCATGCCACAGACTGAAGCCACTTACCAAATATTTGGTATGTGAATAAAAACCTTACATTATGGCTTCAACTCTGGGTTTTCAAACTGAGATTTTGGAAAGGGTCACCTTGCCCTTCATTAATTAAGAAATAAACAGATTTCTAGTTCTTCCCCTGTAACACTCAGAAGATACTTGTACCTATATAGAGAGGGAAGGGGTTCTGTATAGTTTCCCCCAAGAAAATCACAGACATGGGTGGTGTCAGACATTAATGATCTTCAGGAATAGTTGGCACTTCCTCCCAAACAAGGGTTTAGCTGAAGAGGACCTTGAGCATCAACACATACATACATACATAATGTGGGAGAGAGTATGTTTGGACACAGAGGGATTTGATGGCCCCTAAGAAAATGATGAGAACTTCCTGGAAATATCTCCTAGCACAAGAGAAAATGAAAGGTTCCCATTACAGTTTCCATACAATGGTTGTTAGCCTCCACGTCCCAAACCTTTGCTGATAGGGGACTTTTTTTAGGATTTCTATGAATAAAGAGCCCCTTGGTACTTTCAGGTGTTATTTCAAGGTGTAATGTCAGCATTAAGCCTGGTTTGCATTCAGTCTCTTAGTTCCTACCAACATCTATCAGATAATGACCCTGAGGTGAGGACTCTGAAGATGAGCAGGATGGCTCACTGGGAATGGGGGTCATGGACACTCAAATTCTAGACCTCCAAGATAAGAGTCTCAGGAAAAAAGGCCACAGAAATCAAAAGGGTGCCAGAAAGTGACATCAAATGGCTGCTATTCCCCTGAGGTCACAGGGCTCTTCTATGATGAGCAGATTCCAGAGAAGACAGCATAAGCAGAAAAAAGAGCAGTGGATTTGCAGTGGAAAAGCCTGAGTTTGAATCCTGACTATGCTATTTACCATTTGTATGTCAGTCCTCAGGCAAGTCCCTTCCCCTCCCAGAGCTTGGTTTCCTTATCTTTAAAATGAAGGGATTAGATTAGATGAGCTCTTAGGTACCTTCCAGCTCTGACATAAGGACACTCAGGTACTGAGCTCTAGGATACTATGGATGTAGCTGAAATCTTTTTATGATATCATTCAGTTCACAGAACTGCCTGGGAAGCCTATTCCCTACAGCGAATTAGTGTTCTGGGAGACTACGTTAAGCCCCCAGCATCAATCCTCAATGCCCTGTTTGTCTAAATAACACAGCCCAAGCTAATCTGGTTTGGGAACTCTCTGTAAACATTATTAAAGTTGTATCCTTCATCAGCAAGGGACATTGCTGACATATCCCAGAGTGACTTTTCTAGAAATAATTAATAGAAGGCCTGCAAGAATCCACTTGGATTTCAGCCAGCACGTCATTATCCAGGTGTAACAGATCTCCTGATTGGAGAACTCAGCAAAGTACAATATTAGCCAATAATGCAGTTTCAACAATAAATGGGAATTTATGGGCCTTGGTTTTGTTTGTGAGTCTCTTGGCAATGGATTATACACTATGTATCACAGACCTGTGGGCTGTGAGACCTGCCTGCCTGGCAAAGGAGGGACGAGGAGGGCATGGTACATGAAATGGTTGTCATTTTCTTTATGAAACATAGGGGAAGACAGCTTGTCTGTACATTTTTGAATTACTTGTTGTCTCCCCCATTAGGGTATGACCTCCTCAAGGGCAGAGACTATCTTTCGCTTCTCTCTGTATCCCGAATGCTTAGTCCATTTCCTGGCACATACCAGGTCCTTAATAAATGCTTAGTGATTAGCTGATAGACTTTCAAGAAATTCAATGGGGGTGGCTAGGTTGGCATGGTGAATAGGGCATTGGCCCTGGAGTCAGGAGGACCTGAGTTCAAATCCAGCCTCAGACACTTGACACACTTACTAGCTGTGTGACTTTGAGCAAGTCACTTAACCCCAATTGCCCTGCCCTCCTCCCTACAAAAAAAAAAAGAAAGCAAAAAAAAAAGAAAAAAAGAAATTCAATGGAACAAAGCTATATTTGGTTCATCTATTAGGAGGTAAAGTAATGATACAGAATGACAACATTATGCAATTTAGTGTTTAACTGATCATTATGACTTCACAGATCGTTCCTTTATCCATTCATTCAACCAACATTTACTAAGCACCTTCTACTTGAAGGGTCCTATGCCACATGCTAGAGTGGGAATAAAACACATTTCCTATGCTCATGGATCTCAAACTCTACTAGGAGGCTTATGGCACATAAATCAACAATTATAACACAAAATAGATAAATGCATGAAAAGTGGTATGGGAAGTCCAAGACAGCTGGGAAATAATTTCCTACTAGGGAAGAACATGGAAGGCTTCATGGAGGAAGTGGGATTTGAATTAGGCTTTGAATGACTGGCAAGATGATTGTTCCAGGCTGACCCAAACAAACTCTCATTGTGAAGTCATGGTACCTACCATATGGCTGAAGTCCAAATGTTAGTTAATATGGGCGGTGAGGGAAGAATAATTTGTAAAATAACTAATTGTGCTTCTGGCTAGCTATTCCCAAGACAAATTATTTGTTAAAATAAAGGATTTTGCCTCTTTCAGAGCTATTAGCACAGGAAAATATATGTGCTGAGCTAGGTTTCTTGATATTAAACACAAGATTGGTGAAACCCAAACGCATTTTCATTTACTATCAGTAAGTAAAAGTGACCAAATCTTTTACTCAGGTATTATTCTTTGGAATAGAAACTATATACCAAAAGAGTGTGAATTTGCTAATTGTTTTTCCTTTACTGTGCTTTTAACAGTCGACCTTTCCTTTAACATTCTTTTCTGTTGGGAAGTAAAGGATAAGATAGAAAGCCTTAATCACCATGTAGCAGCAATCCCACCTCCTAGACATTGCTTCCTGTGTGGGTAATTGATGTTAATTGTCATTATCAAATTTGTTTCCTGTAGGACTAATAAACCACTGAACTCTCCTAATCTTATGGGAAAGGAGAGCCTGAGGACATATACAACTGGAATAAACACTGGCACCAATATCCTTGGCTATGTATTTTTTCCTGACATCAGGATCAAATGACCCCTGACTACAAGGCATGTGATCAGAGAGAATCAAAGCCCAACAGAATTTGAGAACTAGAAGGGGTTTTGAAGACTCCCAGGCTCAGGGACTGAAACTTGCTCAAAGTCACAGAATCACAGATTTAGAGCTGGATATAGCTTCAGAGGTGTCAGATCCAGGGTTGTCCTTATTTTAAAGCTGAGGAAAGTGAGGGCCAGAGAAGTTAGGCCAAGGCCACAGGGGTATTCTGGGATTTGAGCCTATGTCCTTCTGATACCAAATCCTTTCCACTGTACCATGTACACAGTGTTTAATGGCAGGATCTAAACTTGAACTCTAGTCTCTTGAGTCCTAGTTCAGAGTTTGTGAATATCAAATGGTTGGCTTCATTACCTCTGGTCCTACCAAAAAGTCACTATATGGTGAGCCTCCTGGGCCTCATTACTGGGTGGGCACAGTAGAGACCACTCTGCTACATTGCCTTCTTCAGTTTTTATCTTGAAAGTCTCCTGTCCAAGGGAAGAGGTCCAACTCCACAAGCATTTAGTAAGTACTTGTGTGCCAAACACTATACTTGATGCTGGGAGGAAAAGTCAATAATGAGACAATCCTTCCCCCTCAATGAGCTGATACTCTACAATGAGTTATATTCTCTGCACATTGCAGTGGTGGCAAAGTAAGAGGCAGCTAGAGAGAAAGAAGATGGAGAGAAGCAGCTGACAGAGTGCTGGACATGGAGTCAGGAAGACCCATGGTTGCATCCCCATCTCAGACACTCTGTGGCTGTGTAACAAAGTCACAAGTCAGCCTCAGTATTCCCATCTACAATATGAGGATGATGAGGGTTGTTGTGAGGATCAAATGAGAAAAATGCTGATATAAAAGCCATGGGTTTGGACTTGGCTTTGAGTCCTTGGGTAAGTAACCTCTACTCTCTGGGCTCCTTTCTCCTCATATGTAAAATGGAGGGTCTGGGACTATGTGACCTCTTGTGTCCATTCCAATTCTACTGCCTATGAATCTATAAGATTTATTTCATTAAGGTGGATGGGCAATGAGCTCATACTCTGAGTGTTTTCAACAAGAGGTGCTCTAAATCACTTAAATTACTCTGGGACTGATGGCAAGGTCGTTGAATTATGACACAGACATGCATTTTCTGGCAAAATTCTGTCTTCAAGTTTTGAAAGGTGGTCATACAGAAGGATGAAACTTGTTCTATTTGGCTCCCAACAGGGGAGAACCAGGAGCAATGAGACAGATGTCAGTTTGAAGTCAGGAAAAGCTTTCAGTGGAGAGGAGTTCTTCCTAAGTCCCTCCCAACTCTGAATTGGCCATTTTCTCCTGCTCTATAGCTTTCTGAATGCTTTTCTCCAAGCAGAGATGGTCCCACTCACTAAGCAGCTAAGTAAAGGAAGGACAAAAAGAACTCTGCCGTATCAGTCTCTTTCTCAGCATCTCTACTCAAAGGTTGTAGTTCAAAGAAGCTGAAATTCGATTATAATCTATGTGTAGGTTATCTACCGATCTCAATTTTCTATACTCTCTGTCTCCCATAATGAGAGGTGACTGAGTACCCTCAACAGCACCCACTTGTTAGCACCTTCTACTCAGTGTTGGGGAAAGGATGGGAAAAGGCACCTTTCTGATCTTTGACCAGACAATATAGATGGAAATGCATTCACTGGTGTAGATAATGAGGAACCCTGGAAAATAATACCTGATCAATCCACTCTGAAAAGCTAATGTGAAATTTAGAAGGTCTTGCTGAGAAGTTTCTTACCTGGGGGGGTCCTTGCCCTTGAATGGATTGAATGCAATCAGGGACAGAGCATCTGGGTCGTTGGCTAAGAGCTTGCCTGCCAGGTGGAGTATCCATTCATTTTGCTCATAGGTCTGTTAGGAAGGAAGCACACAAAAGCCATCAGTCTCAGTTGGCCAAAGACTATACAATCACCAGTCTCACCATCAGGGCTTGTACTAGCCAAATTCAGGGTACCTTCAACTCATTGGCAAGCTTTCCCTTCTGTCTGGTACCCAGATGGTACTCAGCTCAGGTACCAACTCTGTAAAAAGGAGGCATGGGGAAGGGAATAATCATTTATATAGCACCTACCTACTATATACCAGGCACTGGGCTAAGCAATTTACAAATATCTCATTTAATCCTCACAAATAACCTTGCTGTTATGATACTCATTTTACAATTGAGGAAACTGAGGCAGACAGGTTAAGTGACTTGCCCAGAGTCACAGCTTGTTAATGTCTGAGGCCTGATTTGAACTCAGGTCTTCCTGATTCCAGACCCAGCACCAAACCTTTCCTGAGTCCCCTGTGATCCCTCCCTTCCTCTGATCACACAGACTCCATCTATTTTCCCTGCTTTGTTTCAACAATCATTTAAGGGCCTATCACATAATGCCTTGTGCTGTGGTTAAGAAGATCTAAGGACAGAGAAGACACAGTCTCTGACCTCAGGGTGCTATGATTTAAGAGAAAGGATTCTGGTTTGTATTATTTGTGTTTATCTATGTTTGCATTTATCTAGTTTGTATTCATTTATATACATGTGTCCTATCTTCCATGGGATAGGGGGGAGGGAAGGGTTTGGAGGGCAGTGTCCAGGCCTATGATTTCACTGTCGTAGGGATCTCTCTACCAATGCAGATAAGCAGCTGTTATGCAATGTTTAGCATTGGAGAACTGTCTGTTTAAGTCCACTCTACAAGGCAGGGACTCTGGGTCTTCTATCACTTGGTATCTCCTGCTCTGAAAACCTAGCGGAGGACTCCACACATGTCCTCTACCCATGTCCTTGATGAAAGAGATGCTCTAGGTTGGGGAAACTTAAGTCAACTCAAAATCATTCTCATGGTGCTTAATGACTTCAGCTCTACCAGAGATGAGGGAAAAGAATGATTTAACCTTTTCCCATAATACCATCTGGCACCATGAAGGTATGTGCTGGCAGTGCGGTGGCCCCACGGGTTCACATATCCCAGGCTTAATTTTCTTCAGGATGTGGTTAAGACTCATCTGTTACTTTCAGTAGCTGTCTCCCAGACAGAAGCAAATGGACTAAACTGGTCAGAAGAGCTGGCTTCTGGTCCTGACTCCTGATTGTGGACAGTTCATTCAAACTCTCTGGGCTTCATTTTCTCTATCAGTTACATAGTAAGAACACTGGTCATCCTTTCTGTACCTCACAGGATTAGACAAGGAAAAATAGGATGATGCTTAGAAAGGGAACTGGGGCTCTTCAGAGAAAGTGATGGCTATAAGTCACACATGACGATGATTCTATGGATCAGGGGTATAAGAATAAGAGACAGTGTGATGCAGTAGAGACAGGACCAGACTGAGAGACAGGAAACCCATATTCTAGACTGGAATCTGCCATTGCCACACTTTGTGACTGCAAGCAAGTCCCCTTCCCTCCCTGCACTTCAGTGTTCTCTTCTGTAAGATGGTTAGATGGCTCCATGATCTCCACCTCTAACATTCTTTAACTTCTAGTCTCTGCCAAGAGAATCACTCCAGAGATCCTATCATGTTAAACAAGGCAGGACAACCTCTAGGGGTGTGTGTAGGGTAGACAGACAAATCTCCAGTGTCAGGCCACTGTCAGCATTCTCAGTAGGACTACACTGCTCCTCCTACACACTGAGAAAATACTGCCCCCCCCCAAAAAAATAAATATCATTGATCATACAGACCCCTAGACTGTTGGTTTATACCCTGGAGCAGAATGATAATTTATTTGCTCATTCAGTAAGCATTTATTAAGCACTTACTATGTACAAATCACTGTTGCTTTGAAATGTACCTCAGATAAAAGCCCCAGATACTGCAATTTCCCCATAAAATGTCCTCCTTTTCTCAAATTATTTTTTCAAGTAAACAGCAGGGGACACTGTGGGAGAGCTAAACCTCGAAGCTGTACCTGCAGACTGTAACTAATCTAGAACATCAATTACAACAAGGGTTTACTGGGCAAATCTTTCATAATGGTAGAATTTGTTTTTCTTTGTTGCCATGGGAAACAGAAAGAGGAGTGAGTGGAAGCTGCCAAGTGCTGAGGAGAGAGAGGCTCCCACAACAGCAGATCTGCCCAGCTTTGACCCACACTCGGCATGAGATCGGACATATTCCTTCTTGCCAAGTTTGGGGTTTTCAAAGTAGCTCTTGCTCAGTCTGCTACTTCAGTGTTTCTGCTGGGTCAGGTGGATGTGTTTAGCTGCTGGTCAGTGACTGTATCTGTCCCAACAGTACAGGCTGGGGAGGAACATCTCTCCTTTTTGTGTGAACTGGGACTTTGGTGGGATGTGGAGGCTGGGCTGCTGCTACCAATAACAGTAACAACAAAGATGGCCCACTTGTCCTATGGCACTTTGTAGTTTGTAAGACACCCATGAAGAAGGTGGTACAAGTATGACCACCCTCATTTTATAGATGAGCAAATGGACACGAGGACAGGGAAAGGAACGTGCCCAAGATCACATAACTAGTAGGTGGGAGAACCACGACTTGAACCAAGGGCTTCTATCTTCAAGCCTAATGCCTTCCACTAAAACTCTTGAGGAATGGTGGCATTAATGTCCCTCTCCATCATTACCACCCCCCCCCCCCCAACTACATTAATAAGCTGTTTTCTCCTGCATGGTGGAAGCAGTGAACTTAGAGTCAGGAGACATGGGCTTAAGTCCAGACTTGACCAGTATATGACCCTGGGCAAATCCCTTCTTTCTAGGCTGTAGTCTCCTCCTTTGTAAAGGGAGGGACTAGACCCTATGTCTGAGGTTCCCTTCTCCTCTCAGGGCCTCATGCTTTGCTGAAGGATTTGGGCTGGCTAGTTTCTGAGATACCTTCAGGCTTGAAATCCTATGATCTATGATCCCATGTGGCCACTGGACCTTGTACACTTAGTGGTTTGACACCAAAAATATCTGAATTATAAAAATAAAGTAATAGTCAAAAAGCACCACTAAAGGGTCCTTGTTCCCAAGAGCAAAGAAACAGACAAATGCTGTGAATTAGCTGCCATTTTATTGATTTGCAATCCTGGCCTGGCTCGCCAGAGGAGGTGAAGATGATAGGCACATGAGGTGATCGCTGGCCACCTGGCATAAGCCCTGCAAGTATTGCTGTTATGCATCGTTTAGCAAACTCTGCACATTTTCATGGGGGTTTAAAGAACACAAAGGCAAAGAGAAGCAGAGGCTTGAGTTTCGGGGTTACTAGCTCAGAGGCGGGGTGGGTTATGTTCAGCAGTGGCACGAGAGGGATGAACATGCCAATCATGTGACTTCAGGCTCCATTCAATTGAGTTAGCACTTGGACAATAAAAGATGACCACTTTAGTGGTCCTTAAGCCCAGCAAAAGGATACTCCTGGAAGCAGTCCTTAGTAGGGAGAAAAGAAACTGGACTTAGTGCTCCAAAACCCAAGTTCTATTCTTGGCTCTGCTCCATAGGGGCAGCATGGACCTTGAACAATTCATTCCCCTTTCTGGGCTCCCATTCCTTCTCTGCAAAATAGGGATATGGATTAGATATCTGAGGTCTTTCCTAACTATGACGCTCTGTGATTTGTACCTAGATGAGGGAGAGAAGTCATCAAATTTCTATGAGAATGGTCTTATTTTTTTTTTAGAAGTCTTGCATATAAAAGAACAAAACTTGCCAGAGAAATGAATGAATGAAAAGCAGGGATCAATCAAACTATTACTGAAAATGATGTGTGTATGCCTTTAGGCTGAGGTCTGAATCATCTCCTGTGATATGAAAGGAATTTGGCATCCAGCTGGGGAAAAGGAGGAGGAATTGTTAAGTGACTGTGCTTCTATGGGAGGAAGTCCTGGGGTCAATTCATGGAGATTCTGAGATTTCTTCTCTCTTGAGCTCATGCTACAAGTGTTCGAGAATCACAGAAAGACAGGATTCTGTGCTTTGTTCTTTTGCTCAGAAACTGAGCCTTCTTTGTGCCTAGACTGAGTGACCTGAGTTCAAGTCCTGACTATTACTATGTGATCTTCTGCATTCTGAGCTTCCTCAGTTTCCTTTTCTGTAAAAGGAGGAAGTTAGACTAGATGACCTTCAAGATATCTTCTAGTTTAAACATTCTGGGGCTTAAGGACTGTTAAGCATAATCCATTTATTTCCTTAAATGCCAACTATATCTTTTTTGGGGGGGAAGGGGGAAAGGCAGGGCAACTGAGGTTAAGTGACTTGCCCAAGGTCACACAGCTAGTAAGTATCAAGTGTCTAAGGCTGTATTTGAACTCAGGTCCTCCTGACTCCAGGGCCGGTGCTCTATTCACTATGTCACCTAGCTGCCCCCCTATGCTAACTATATCTTAAGAGTAAATAGGGGGTGAAATGTCATAGGTGAATCAGTGAACACACATTTATTAAGTACATCTATGTGCCAAGCACTGGCAATACAAATACGAAGAATAAGAGAATCCCTACTCTCAAGGAGCTTATATTCTAACAGGGGAGATAATCAATAATAAGGGATAATAATTAGATGCATAAGTGGATATAGAAGCTCCTGATTTCTGGTCCTGTTAACAGATCAATGTAAAGAAGAAATCCCTTCCTTGGCACCTTGCAAAATAATTCCAGAATCTTTGGGTGTGAAGGGATAATAGATAAACCACGGCAACATGGTACAGTTTAGAGGTTCTGTGGATAGACTCTGGGAGGTGGAGAGGGAACTTGGATGGGAAACCAAAGTTATGTTTTTTCACTAGCCTCTAATTGAAATTTAGCATTGCCTTACATTATTAATTTTAAAAAGTTATTCTGAGAAGGGGTCCCTCCATAAGCTTCACTAGGCTACCAAAGGGGTCTGTGACCCCAAAAAGTGAAGAGCTCTTGATACAGTAGGAAGATGTCAGGAGATCAGGGTTAAAAGTCCAGTTGACTAAGCTCTATGACTGACTGAGCCTCTTGAACCTTAACTTTTCCATCTATAAAATAATCCTTGCATTACTGGCCTCTTAAAGCTACCGTGAAGGGTACTTTGTAAAGCTTAAAGCATCATATAAATATGAGTTTGTAGTTAAGTGCCTTTTGAAACACCGATTTCCTTTAAGACAATCCAACTAAAGGAAGCCTTTCTTGATCCTCCCAGCTACTCACCTCTCTTCCTCTCCTCCAGCTATCTTGTTGTCTTTTTTTTCTCTAGTTAAAATGTAAGATCTGTGAGGGCAGGGGCTGTTGCACTTTTGGCTTTGTATCTCCAGTGCTTACCATAGCACCCGGCACATAGTAGACACTAAATAAAGGCTTGTTGATTGATTGTTGTTTTTATTATTGAAAATGATTATCATCTTAGTGCTGCTCCTGTGGGCACTGCAAGATTGGCATGTCAGGGGAGAGCTAGGCCACTGTATTCCCTAGGCCCCTGCCTCCTCATCTGGGGTTCTACTGCTTCCTTGACCTTCTTACCACATCCCCCTCCTTTTTCTGGATTTTGATCTGGTCAGAACTTTTATTCCCTCTAGAAAGCCATATGAATTGTCTTCCACATTATTCCAAGCTTCATTCCTGTGACTTCCTAGACTAAAGCATTGATCCCTGGTTAAAATGTAAGCCACTTGAAGGCAGGGACCTCTTAGCTTTGGTATTTGTATCCCCAGGGCTCCGCACGTAGTAAATGTTTAATAAATGCTTTTAAATGAATTCATTAAATTCAGATAAAATGGCTCCAGGACAAGATTTTGTTGTTACTCAGTCTTTCCTGACTCTGTGAGACCCATAGACCTTATTACACTAATACTGTCTGTGGGATTTTCTTGGCAGTAGTTTGCCCTTTCCTTCTCCAGTGGATTAAGGCAAGCAGAGGTTAAGTGATTTGTCCAAGTCCACATAGTTATTAAGTGTCTGAGGTTGGATTTGAACTCAGGTCTTCCTGATTCATACACATATGTAGAGGCCCGGTGCTTCATCTACTGGGCTACTTAGTTGCCTCTTTGGGACAAGATGCTATTTTGTTATTATTTTACATTTTATGTTCCCTAAATTATCACATAGGTGACAAAGTAACTGCTACTTATATCTGAATAAAAGTATTAGGGCACATGCTCATTTTCTGTAGATTCACTGAAAGCATTGTTGGTCCAATTCTAGTAGCAGACAGAATAATGAGGACCTCATCTTGGTTCTTAACATGGTATCCTGGTACATGATTTTGATTTCTTCTGCTAGGCCTCTGTATTTAACAAAGCTTTTTATTCCATACAACTGTAGATTATGAATATTTGATGTAATAATCATACCAATGCATTTAAAAAGCTGTTCTTAAGTTTTTTTTTTTTTAAATCAAAATTATGTCTGGATGATTGTGGACAACATTTCAGTCTGTGATAATGCAGTGAATCCAGGACAGTTTGTTGGCTGAGGTTATCAAAGATATTTTGAGGTCTGCATTTGAAGTGTGGAAATTTCTTGCCTGTCAGTCCTTGAAAGACAGTGAGCTTCTGCTGTATAATTCTAGCTATCAAGTCATACCATGCTAGGTATTCTGTAAGTGCTAATTATTTGCAACCTGCAGTGATGTCCTGCACAGCTGCTACCATATCCTTGCATAATTGGTATTGGTTCCTCTCTGGACTCCTTAAGCATAAATCTTCTGTAATTTCTGGTAGGGATGACCTGGTCCTGAATGCCATCATAAACCCTCTCATAAAGAAACCCATATAATAGGAGAGAAACAACAGGATTTGGAGGCAGAAGCCCTCAGTGTGAATCCTTAAGTAGCTGTGTGATCATGGCTAAGTCATTTAACCTCTGATATCAGTTTCTTCACCTGTAAAATGAGGATAATAATATGTCACCAGTCACTCAGGGCTGTCACAAAAGGAGAGTTGTGAAGATCTTAAAGCTCCAATACTCATGTTAGAGAGCAAGGGGCTCTCCTTGAGAGCAGGGACTGCCTTTTGCCTCATTTTGTATTCATTCTTAGCTCTTAGCACAGTGCTTAGAACATAACAGATGCTTAATAAATGTTTACTGATTGACTTTTTTTTTCTTTTTTCTTTTTTGGAGGGAGGGAAGGCAGGGCAATTGGGGTTAAGTGACTTGCCCAGGGTCACACAGCTAGTTTTTGTGTTAAGTGTCTGAGGCTGGATTTGAACTCGGGTCCTCCTGACTCCAGGGCCGGCGCTCTGTTCACTGCACCACCTAGCCGCCCCTATCATTCTTCTTATTAAGGGAGACATGCATCATCTCACTAGGTCTTCAGCTCTGCCAACACTTCTAAATAACACCCTATTTTAGAGCTGCACTCCCAATGGAAGCCAGATATACACAGAACAAAGGTGTGCGTGTGTGTGTGCGTGTGCGTGTGTGTGCGTGTGTGTGTGTGTGTGCGTGTGCAAACAGGGAGAAAACGCATTTAATCCTTGGAAAAGAAAATGAAGAATATAACAATATTTCTGGACTATTATGATCTTAAATGCCACTGATTACTGGTAAGTAATCAAGTGGTTTTCACAAACCAGTTACATTCAAGAAGCAGATTTCTGAGCTATTAAAAATTGGGATCCAAAGATACCCATGACAGCCATGACAGGCTTTGGGCCTACTGATTTCAATAAGCATGTATCTCTCAAGGGCATAATCCTGTGAATTTACCCCAACTCTCTCACAGGGTAGAATTTTTAGAGAAATTTCTCTGTGACTAAATGTTGGGCATTTGGTGGCAGGTGATAAAATGTCAAAGTCAGTCACCTGTCAGGAGCAAAAGAGGATGGCAGCCATCTTCCCCCAAATCGTGTAACTTGACAGCAGCTTGTCAGCAGCTGGCTAAGGCAAAGCTTCAAGGGATCACCCTTCCTCTCAATCACTACTCTGACTGAAACAAAGGCCTTTTAACCATGGTCAGTGAGTGTTGAACATAAAGCACATGTCTAGGACTTTAAACTATTCAAGCTTAAAACTGCACTAAGATTTTTTTGGATACCTTACACTAAGAAGAATCTAGTTTTCATCTTTATAGCACAACCTTCATTAAGTAACCTTAGCACAGGCTAGCCAAAATCTCTTCCTTTGTAAAATGAGGGGGTTGAATCCCTTTCACTTACGCTCTATGCCTCTTGTTCTAAAGGTCATTATTTCTGGTCTCCAGACATTTGCATCATAAAGTTTAGGTCAGAGTTTAAAGGACTTGCAGAGGTCACTGAATCCAGCCCATTCTTGAGTAGGAAACTCCTCATGCTGCCTCTGCCTAAAGATTTCTAATGGTGAGGAACTCATTACCTCCCCAGGCAGCCTATTCCACTTTTGGATAGAGCTTGAAATTTGTCTCCCTAACTTCCAACAACTCCTCCAAGTTCTGCCCTTTGGGCTTTGTAAAGTAGGGCTAATCACTTTCACATGACAGCTATCACATCACCTCCTATGTCTTTTCTTCTCCAGACTACACACAATTCCTTCTACTGAGCATCCTGTGGCATAAGCTAGTTACCTTTCTTTGGAGAAGGTCCAGTCTGTCCAACACCCTTCCTAAAATATGGAACCCAGATAGAACACAATCTTCCAAATATGCTCTCAGTTGGGTACCGGAGGCAGCTGACAGAAGGAAACTGAGCAAGAATATTGGCCATATAGGATAGACAAGACTCTGATGCAGAGAACAGTCTGCATCAGAAAAAGCCATTTTCTTGGGTGATGCAGATTCATTTTTTTGAAGTAGCTCCTGACCTTCTGACCCAGGGAGAACCAGTGATCCTGGAGTAAGTGGCTTCATCCAGACCTACTGTCTCTTTTATTTCAAGCTGTGTGAAGAGCTGGCTACAGCCACAATCTTTGCAGCCTGCTAGGAGAGGGATAAGCATACCTAATGCAGATTAAATGAAATTCCATTGAGGGATAAATAAAAAACCATGGCCCAAGGGAGCCTGTTATGTCACTGCAGAAGAATCTCAAAAACAACTGACAGAAAATACCACTAGGAAAAAGCCAGGGAGAAAAGCAGGGCTTAGAATCATAGCAACTTCTGAACTCTTACTACATTATTGAAGGATGTCTTATGCTTGTGGTTTAAGTCACTAGCTTTTTATGCCTCTAGAGTGGCTTGTCTATCGTCTAAAGGCTGATATAACTAGGAAAAACAAAGTAATATTTCAGGGAAAGTAAATACTTAGTCCAAAATTGGGCTCAAGGGGAGACTACTATTTATATGGTTGTACCAATCAAATATAATTTTCAGAACTGATATTTGACTGCCACAGGTCACAGATTTTTTACATAACATTGTATATATTGACTGATTTATCAATTTCACAGAATCTCAGAATGGCAAAGGACCCCAGAGGCTATTTCATCTAATTCTTACCCTTCTATCTTTCCAAGTGGCTAACTAGTGGCTAACTGAAGACCTTCCTAAGACAGTCCATTTCCCTTTGGGACAGCTCTGACCATTAGAAAATTTTTCCTTATACTGAAACTTATCTCTTTGCAAACTTTGTCACACCACTCTTAATTCTGCCTCTGGGGTCAAGCAAATAATGGAATCCCATATAATAGCCCTCTAAACACTTTAGCACATCTATCAAGGACCCCCCAAGTGTTCTCTTCTCCAAAGGCAACATTCCCCGGTCCTTTAATGGATTCTTGGATGGCACAGTGTTAAGGCTCCTCACAATCAATGTTGGTGATCTTTCTCTGGAAGTCCGTGTCATTCCTTCAATGAGGTGCTCGAACTGAATATGGTAACACTCAGGTCTGACCAGGACAGACTGTTGCAGCAGAAACACCAATCATCTCTCTTATTCTGCCTTCTGCCTTGGCAAAGCTTTGATGATTTCTAGTGCCACATCGCATTTTTGGTTCATGGACTGTGCTCTAGTCATACTTTTCCCACTCTGTACTTGTAGAACTGATTTTTTAAACCAAAGTGCCACACAGTGCATCTATCTCTATTATATTTCAGGCCCATTGTTCTGGCCTTTTGGCTAAGGGTCTTTTCTGGATTCTAATTTTCCTCCAGAAGATTATGCTTATTATTCTCTCTGTTTTCTCTCTCTTGGCTCCTTCCCTGCTGCTACAAACTTGCTCAGGCCTCTCCTGTCCTTAAAAAACAAACAAACAAAAAACAATCCCAAATCTCCTTTGCTTATAGTCTACCTATATCTCTCCTGTCTTCTTAGTTAAACCTGTGAAAAAGAGGCACTGTATTCAATACCGATCATTATTCTCCCCTCCTTTTTTCAGAATTCTCTGTAGTCTGGTTTCTCGTACCATTGTGTGTGTGTGTGTGTGTGTGTGTGTGTGTGTGTGTGTGTGTGTGTTTCTTGGTTCTCCTACTACTTGTCTGACCACTCCTCTTATTTTCTTTTTGCTAAACCGTCATCTATGCCCAATAATTGTGCCTGCCCCCAAGACTGTCTTGGGGTCCTCTTCTCTTTTCTCTCTACATTGTCTTGTTTGGTGCTCTGATCTGTTCCTATACCTTCAATTGTTATTTCTATGCAGGTGGTTTCTTTGTCTATATATGAATAAATGAAAAGGCACTTATTAAGCACTTACTATGTACAAAACACTAGTTTTAGACTTGAAGATACAAATAGAAAATCAAGATAGTCCCTGTGCTCAAGGAACTCACATTCTAATGGGGAGACCACAAATATGAGAGGTTTCAACTATAAGGCAGATGGAAAGGTCTCCAGGTCTTTAGGGTACAGTGGTAAAGTCAATGATGATGCCTTTTCTTGAATGTTATTTCCACTAATAAAAATCATATCAGTTACTAATAATGAACCATTTGTCGGTGGTGAAAACTTTCTTTTCTGGGTCTTCTGTGGTGGTGGTTGTAACACCAGCAGAAGCAATGGCCAGGCTGCTCTTTCACAGGGGTTGCTTTCCCCAGGGATGCCTGAGATCAGGGCAGGGGATGGCAGTGGAAGCACTAAGATACCCAGATTTTGGAGCTGTGCCGTTCTTGGTACCTCACTCCTACCCTAGAAATCCAATCAGTTGCCAAATCTCGTTGTATCTACTGTCACAATATCTCTTGTATGTGTCCCTTCCCACTCACAGACACCACCCTAGTTCTGGAGCTCATTATCTCTGGTCTAGAATATCACAATGGCCTCCCAATGTGCCTCCTTGCCTCAAGTCTCTCTCCAGTTCTATCGTCCACATAGATGCCAGAGTGATCTTACTAAAGGGTAGGTCTGACCACATTTCCCCATGCTTCATGAATTCCAGTGGTTTCCTACTACGCACAGGGCCCTACCTATCCAGTCCACTTATAATTTACTCCCTTATGTCTAGCCTTACCAGCCTGTCTATCCCCCATCTCTGGGCCTTTGCCCTGGCTATCCCCCCTGCCCAGAATGCTCTGCCTCCTCACCTTGACCTCTTAGAATCCACGGATTCCATCAAAACTCAGCTCAAACATCGCTTTCCGCAGGATGTTTTTTCCTGATCTCCCCCTTTCCTCAATAGCCCCACCCCTTGCTGCTAGAGCTCTCCTGCTTAGCTCACTTTTCTTTTACTCTGGACATATCACATATTTAACTATGTTGTGTGCTGCCTTCCAGATTAGAATGTGAGCTCCTGAAGGGCAGGGACTCTTCTGGCCTTTATATCACCAGCACTTAGTACACTGCCCGGCATGTAGCAATTGCTTAATAGATTTAACTGCTGATTCACTGATTGATCCAAAACTAAACAACCTCAATATTTCATTCATCATGTTAACACAAAGTTACATGCCTTTTGGATTCATTCAATGACGGGTAAATACACTTATTAGGAACCAAGAGGAATAATAGATAGAAACCTGGCCTTGGAGTAAGGAATTCATAGGCTTCCCCATACTGGTTTGTCCAAGTAACTCAGCATCTCAGTGATTCAGGCACCTTTCTATGGCTATAAATTGCTGATGTGTATTGGTAGAAGGAGTTTCCTTACTGGGAGTTCTCTATGCCAGTAAAATCAGAGTTCTAGATACTCCCTTCCCCTATTCTACTGTACCAGGTTTTGGGGGAGATGAAAAGAATTAATTTTAATAAATTAAAGTCCAAAGCTTATTGTAAACATCTCCAGTTTCTTTAATTGATCTTCCTATGACACATGTGATGTAGCAAAAACAATAACAGAAAAACAAACTCTAAAACTTAGGCTGAATTAATAGTGGTGTCTGGGCCAAATGAGACAGGTGAGAGCCATACTGTACTCTCTTCTGTTCAGACCACCTCTGGAGTACTGTGTTCATGGCTTCAAATTCTTTTCCTACCCTGGACATCCTTTTGTGAGTATGCTCCAGTTTGGAAAGATCTTTCTTGAAATGTGGCATCCACTACTGGATATAATATTAACAGATTTGGTCTAATCAGGGCAAAGTATAGTGGGACTATCCTGGACTTGGAATTCTACTGATGTAATTCAAAAGAGTAAATATTTATTAACTACCTCCTACATGTGCCAAGCAGTCTAAAATCACAAGGTTATGAATGCTTCAGGACTCTGACAAAATAGAACCTAAAATGGAAATTTCAGCTACTTTTGTTTTCCTGAGAAAATATGGCCTGAGGCATTAAAAATAGGTAAAGGATGAATAGGTCTTCAAAATAATTCTTGACTAACTTTCCTGTAACAATCACTGTAGTACAGAAATGATGGAAATTCAAAAGCAATGATTGTGCTCAACATTGCTTCATAGTACCCGCTGTCAGATGACATCTCTTCCCACTTTTACCTAACATGATATTTTAATCATCAAGGGGGAACCCTAATGAAAGGCTCTGTGTTAGACTAGGATGCTGATAACACCAAGTTTAGCAATTGGGGTGGCCAGAGAATTGTTGTTTCTCTTACTTTATGGTTCTGCTGAGCCATTAGGATGGGCACCTGAAAGATAAATGCTAGGGCGGCTAGGTGGCGCAGTGAGTAGAGCGCCGGCCCTGGAGTCAGAAGGACCTGAGTTCGGATCCGGCCTCAGACACTTAACCCACACAAACAAAAACCTAGCCGTGTGACCTTGGGCAAGTTACTTAACCCCAATTGCCCTAAAAAGGGCGGCTAGGTGGCGCAGTGAGTAAGAGCACCGGCCTCGGAGTTGGGATGACCCGAGATCAAATCCGGCCTCAGAAAATGAGCACCCACACATAAATAATGACTAGCCGTGTAACCTTGAGCAAGTTACTTAACCCCAATTGCTTAAAAAAAAAAAGATAAATGCTAGAGAGTGCTCTTAAAAGGTTCTGTTAAGTCACTACACACACACACACACACACACACACTACACACACAGAGACACACATGTGTCACCCTTGTAGGCAGTTGAGCCACATGTTGAGGTGATACCACCATACCTATGTTTTGGGCCTTTTATAGAAGTCTCGGTTATAGCGGCTGGGGCTCATCTTGACCCATAATTACACGGTTCCTGTCAAAGGACAAGTTTTGTGGTAAGAAGGAACAAAGAGCAAGTACATGTGGAAATTTGTTTTGCATGACTTCTGTAATGAGCTCAGTATTTTTTGCTTTCTCAATGGCAGAAGGGATAGAGAAAAGGGTGGGATTTGTAACTGAAAATATAATAAAAACAAACAAATTTTTTTAAAAGAATAGGTACAGAGAAGTACTTAGCCCCCGCTTTTGTTTGGCTTATACACCTTCATTCAAATCTGGATGGAGATAGTTGAAGCAAGTTGTAAGACATTACCCGTTAGAGAGGTCTGTAGGACTGCCTGTCTAGTGATTAAATTAATTGAACAAACATTTATCAAATTTGAATTGAACCAACATTTACTTATAATATGCAAGGCAATGTAAAAAGATAGAAAGAGATAAAGTAAGAAACTAAAACTATGTAAATTCCATGTGGAAAACGGAAAAAAATTCCAGAAATAAAAATGTGACACAAGGTAGAATGTGATAAAGGAAAAGGGGAGATCTTGGCAAAGTTCCATAAGAAAGTTTGGGGTGGGATTCTTAGACAAATATTGCTCATTGAACACCATACATTAATCATATTATATTATAAAATATTATATATTGTTATTATTACATATTATCCTAGTAGCTTTTGGGGGGAATTCCTTTCATATTACTGATTCATTTATCTTAAACTCCCAAGCCTTTTATACACGAACTGCTATCTACTCTTATCTTCCTCATGCTGGACCCATACAGCTGATTTTTTTGAACTTAAATACAGAATTTTGCATCTATCCCTTATTACATTGTATTGGATTTGGCTCATTGTTCTAGCCTGATGAGATCTTTCTGAATCCTATTTCTGTTATCCCTAGTATATTAGCCATCTCTACCAACTTTATCATTCTAGGCATAGAATCAATATCTTTAGTCAAGTCACTGATAAAACTGCTGAAGTGCCAAGGACAGAGCCCTAGGATGTGTCCTTAAAAAGCTGATGCCAATCCATTCATCTCTTCTTTGGATATGAAGATTCATATTTCTAAATTCATTGTTGGAATGAATTGTTTCATGGTTTAGTAAAAATATTTATTTGAAAATTTATTCTTTTCATTTTTTGTAACATGTTGTTGCAACCTCAGTGGCCAGGTCATTGTCTTGGAAGGCCTCATACAATTAGGGAACCGACTTTAAATGTCAAATTTGGCTCAGTCAAGTGACACCCTTAGAGGGCTTAGTCATTAACTCCACATGCACAGTGATATAACATGTCATCTAAAAAAAAATCCCTGAATTACAGTGTTAAGACAGATGGTCCACAATGTGAGCAGAAATGTCCTCATCCATCTGTTGATTCTGCCTATGAAATTTAGAATTCTGAATGTCAGATAATGATTATAGCTTACATTTCTATCAAACTTTAAGACTGACACAGAGCTTTCACACACATCATCTATTCTAATTCTTACAATCACTGTGATTGGTAGAGAGTGCAAATATTATTATTCTTATATTAGAGGTGAGGAAACTGATACTTGCAGAGATTAAGTGACTTGCCCAAGGTTACAGTGGCAGAGGCAGGAATCAAACCTGGACCCTCTGACTCCTATTCTAATGTATTTCCCCTTCTAACAAGCTGAGGTGAGACATTCATTCATCAAATATTTAATAAGTTTGAGAGCTATGCTTTCAGTATTCTACAAGTTTATGACATGTCTTTAGATGAGGCAGGGTTAGCAGGGGATCTTATAACATTTGTTTGGGCTCCATTGTCAGTCTGGGGCAAAGTATGCTAATGTTCAAGTCCCTATATTAAGTTTACTTCAAGACAGAAAAGTTTTTCTGTACATAAACCCCATGAAACAGGCCGACCAAACTAGACTCTATATGCCCCAAATCAAGTACACACACAGTATTTGCTCAGGTTTCATCTTGTGTCTCATATGCAACTGCATTCTTGAATCTGTAGTTATCCTTACTACAATGGGGCAAAAAGCACTAAGCTAAATCAGAAGATGTGGGTTGTAACCCTGGCTTTGGCATTTACTAGCAGTATAACAACTCTGATCCTTTCTCTTTTCCTCCCACCCAGGTCATAAATTCAGTGGCCATTCATAGGTTCTATCCTACTGCTGATGGCAAGGAATCCTGGCAGATTCATCCCTCTCTAGGCTCTTGGTAGGACCCCCCACCCCCTGATCCCATTCATAAGGGCTCACCACATTGGTGTGAGACTTAGTATGGATACCTAATTGGCTTTAGTCCTAGTGTAACTCAGAACTCCTAAGCTCAAGTGATCCAGGAGCCTAGTAACAGAGATTATCAACATGTGCTCCTATGCCCATTCCTAGCCACTTAACTGCTCTGAACTTAGTTTTCAAATCTGTGAAATGGAGAATAATCATTCTTATACTAACTGATTCTTAGGATTTTTATAAGGAAAGCCTTTGTAAGTTAAAAAAAACCCAAATGTGCATTCTGGATATGAGCTATTGCTGTTATTACTGTTACTTAATAATAACCTGCTCATGTGGCCAGAAAAGGTGGTATATTGGGTAAAAGTAAAAATAGGTAAGCAATGGACAGATCAACATGACTGTTCTTTATTGCTAAAAAAACCCCAACCCAACAAAAAAACAAAAAACCCCAACTACCTTAGGTTAATTAAGTTAATTCTATTACAATATAAAAGTACAGGAATTAAAAAGGAATAAAAACAGACACTGCAATATAGCACTCCCTGGGCACATATAACAGAAAATATGGAAGGGCTAATCTGACCTAAATCTATTCCCAACTAGTAAAATTAGACCACCTGGACATTATTTTCCATGACAAATTTTCAAACCATAACTGAACTTCCTATATTAACCTGTATTAATACAGGAGATATGAAATGGCACGAAGTGTGTATTAATGCACTTCAACAAGGGGATAAAGTAGAGATGCCAGAATTTAGAGAAAATGTGTTCCACTGCATATTCTACTATAATAGAAATGTTAGCTATTATTTTTCATGATATTATCTGTGCAATGGAAGATCATAGAATTTCAAAGCCCTTAGAGATTAGCTTGTTTAAATTTATTATTTTACTAATAAGCTAAGAGAAGCCAAAAGAAATTGTTTCCTTCCTAAGGTCAGACAAGTAATAAGTATCAGATAGAGCATTTGAACTCAGGCCTTCTGACTCAAACTCCAGTTCTACCACACACGCTGCCTCCCAAGATCAAGGAGACAGCAGATCTGGATGAAGGGAGAGAATCTGGATTTAGGGTCTCATGCTTCCTGCCTATGTTTCTCTTACATTCCACCCTGGCTACTTCTTGTCCATCCTTGGCTGACCTTTCACATTCCCTACCACTGAATCACCAGAAACTGCCCTAGGAATGGTGGTGGTGGTGGTGGAGTCTTAATCCTATCGGGAAATATCACCCTCAGGCTCACACTGTGCTGATAGTATGTCACATGGTCCACTCTATATCTCCTCAGACACCTTCTTGGGAATAAGTGAATAAGCATTTATTATGTGTTTACTATGTGCCTGGCACTGAGCTAAGCTTTTTTATTTTTAAACAAATATTATCTCATTTGATCCTCAAAACAAACCTGGGAGGTAGGTGCTTTTATTATCCCCATTTTGTAATGGAGGAAACTGAGGCAGAAAGACATGAATAGACTTGTGCACAGTCTCGCAGCTTGGAAGCTGGCTATAAACCCAGGTGTTCTATCCCTTGCGCTTCCCCACACTTCTCTTGGCACACCCCTATGCCCCCCCACTCTTTTTCTAGTTTTGGAAGTATGACCAAACTAATATTGTCATTGCTGTTGGAAAGGGCATATCAATCACTCTCCTATGGCTCTTTTACCATCCCTGTGGCTTCCCAAATCAAAACATTCCTCCCTTGTTTGCCACTTTTGGGTTTGTTTTCCCCAGTAGAATATAAGCTCCTTGAGGGCAGGGACTCTCCTGTTTTTGTGTTTGTATCCCAAGAGGTTGCCACATAATCATAATCATAGAATTTCAAAGCCCTTAATTCTTTGTTCTAACTTATTATTTTACTAATGAGGAAAGAGAAACCAAAAGAAATTGTTTCCTTCCTAAGGTCAGACAAGTAATAAATAAATGTTTCTTCATCCATTCATTCTAGGGAGAAAAAAGGGCCCATTATGTGTCACTGGATTTGTTTCCAATTTTCCCTGAGATGCCTTACCTGGAAAGCAGCGAACCACATGAGCCAGTCTAGTCGATAATGATATGGAGAGATCAGGCATGGTCTCCTCTTCAGGTTCCCAGGCTTACATTTGAACTCATATTCCTCCCATACTGCAGTGGAATCATTGGCTTCAAGGCTGGAAGTGCCCTGGATAATGACCTCAGTCCTCTCTTTGGTGATGCTGTGGGGAAAGGAGCAGAGTTAGGGCAGGCTGCAACGTGATGGGTCAGTAAATTCCTCCCTAATTCATTTTGCTGCTGGTGGGAGACTTGAGTCCTTTTGCTTTTTCCAGGGACAGAAGCTTCCTCTGGCTTTTGGCAAAGCTCAGGTTCTTGGCCTCTTGCTAGCTTGAGCCTCCTCAGCTCACTGTCTTTTGGATTGGCATCCTTGGTTACCCTATTTTTCTTCCCCTCTTCCAAAGCAAATATAGGTAACTAAAATTCATAATGTTTTCTTGTATTATACATAAGACATTTACATGTGGGACTAGGATTTGAATTCACACCTATGTATGCTTGAGTAGGGGCCTGATGCTTGGTCTAATATTTCTTTCCTGTTTCCTTCTCTTTGTTGACTAAAGAGATTTGTCTGGAATTCAGCTCTGTCTACACTCCAAGGCAAACTTCCTTGGTGATGTCATCTGGAGCTACGTATTGCACCTTCACATGGGGCTTCTACAACAAGCCCGAGGGTGCGGGGGCTCTGGACCAGTAAGCATAACCACCATGGCGCACATTTTATTTTTTACATAGAGGACTTGTCTTCTAATAAACCAAGGGATAGGTGGGTACGGATTTGGGGGTAGGAGTTTTGCCTTTTTTGTCTCAAGTCCAATTGGGAGCAGGAGTTGTAACTGGCTCATGGGCACAGTGTAGTGGAAGACTTGATGGTCCCAGCCCCTGGGCTGTGGGCAAGAAGTGGCTGAGTGGACTGAAGGATGCCAGGAAGGAGAACACCAGCCTTGAGAGGCTCTGGGAAGACACAGATGGGCAGAGGCCAGAGCCAGGCTTCTGGATGTCCACAAGGGAGACAGTGTCATTCTCATCCCCAGAAGCAAACACTTCACTTTTCTGAGAATGCCAGGTCAGTAAGATAGGAAGGTCATGGGAGGCACTTCCCGTCATGCCAGTATGTGCTGCTGGCTTAGGACACCAGCAATCCCAACGTAAATTCTCTTGCTCTCAGTGCATGACAGGAACACGGGGTCCTTGTATGGACTTGGCCAGAGTTCTATAGGATCTCAGCACTTTCTCTTGCTGCCATTGACAGTCTGTGTGCTGAGCACCAGGACACTCACTGACAGCGGTCACTGCCATCATGCTCATATTTGCAAAAATTGCTGGTGATCTTATCCTTATCCAGTTCCCACAGTTCCACAGTACCTGATCTGGAGGCCACGAGAATGCCCTGGTCCCCAATCCAGCTGAGGCTGGTCAGCCTGACTCTGACCTGGGCCCTAGTCAAGCAGAAGCCCTTCCTGGAGGCCATACAGGGAGCAAGCCCAGGATGTGCCCAGGAGTCAGGAGCCACTGGATAGGTAGGAGGCATGGGCTGCTGGGGCAGCAACTTCTTCCACATGTCTGTGGCTCCAGCTCTCATCCACTCCCCACACGGTGTCCACTTGGGCTCCCTGCCCCTTTCCCGCCAGAGGACAGAGCCCCACTTTTTGAGACTTGCCTCCTTCTCACATTTCTATAGTCTGTTAAAGTCTACAAAGCACTTTCCTCATGACAAACCTGTGAAGAGGTAGTACAAAGATTATTACCCTCCTTTCACAGAGAAGGAAACTGAGGCTCAGGGCCACATATGAGTTAAATGGCAAAGCCAAGGTCTGAGACCAGCTTCTTGATTCCAAGGACAGGGTTCCATAGACTATCTCTCTGTACACCTGTAGTGTGTTAGTCTGCCCCTCACATTTTTATCAATAATACTATTCTGGTCTCATTTAAAAGGAAAGTCTAAGCACAGCCTCCTAAATTATGACCTTGGACCTCCCTAGACTTGGTAGTCGCCAAGGGAAAGAATTACCATTGCCTTTTTTGTCTGTGGGGAAAATACGGCTTTCAGAATTTAGACAACTTGCCAAGGTTCCAGTGTATTATTGATAAAGCCAGGTGCAGAACCTTCTAGCTCTTAGCCCAATGCTATAGCCAAAGTGGGACAGCAACCATGGAGCAAGCCTAATAAAGTTCCACGATGCCATGGTTGGACAGAATTCCCCAGGGTCTACTTACTGCTGCTCTACCTCCCTGGGAAAATGATGAAAGGTTTTAGCTCCTACCAGGGGCAATGGAAGTTACTTTATTTAGATATTTGACAACTTTTTAATGTTAAAGTTGCTTCTAGTTCTTTAGAGCTACATATTATCAAGAGGCGGCATAATGTAAGTAGAAAGAATCCTGGAATAAGAACCCAGAGTTGGGTTGTTGGTGAGTTCAGGTAGTTACTATGGTAACCAGACCATCTTGGTGCTGGGGAAGTCCCTCAGGCTCAGGGCTCTTGAAAGTGACACAATCAAGATGGTGAGGTGGCGCAGTGAATACAGCACTGGCCCTGAAGTCAGGAGGACCTGAGTTCAAATCTGGCCTCAGACACTTAACACAAAAACTAGCCATGTGACCTTAGGCAAGTTGCTTAACCCCAACTGCCCTCCAAAAAGCTAAAAAAAGAAAAAAAGAAAGCGATAGGCTGGTATCTAGTAGGAACAGTAACAAGCTAAGCAAGCACTCAAAAAATACCTTTTGACTGACCAATTGTAACTGAGACAAGCAGAGTAGAAGAGTGGCTCCAAAAGCTTTATAGAAGATTGGGAGGCTCCCTCTAATTTTTTTATTCCTTCTCTCTTTGAATCAATGGGGTGTAAGTTTAGTTCTATTGTGGTATAATGAAGACCACACACAAACTCTCAGTCTCTCTCTCTCTCTCTCTCTCTCTCTCTCTCTCTCTCTCTCTCTCTCTCTTTCTCCCCTTCTCCCTCTCTCTCTCCTTCCCTTAGTTACTGCCTGGTTTTCTGTTCTAGTGTCTGGCCTCCAGTCAGCTGAGAAAATCCCAGACACAGTGCTTGAAGAACACCCATTAATAGCTGACTCATGGGGCCCCATTAACAGCTATCTGAAAGCATCCAAGCATGGCACCATTCTGGCTGAGAAATGGGTCTCACAAAGCCATTGCTCAGCAGCAGTTGGGGGTGGGAGTAGAAGTCATAAGAGGTTGTTAGGGCAGGAGGAGGGAGGGCTGTGCCAAGGAAAACAGAAAGTGAAAACAGAATCATTGCACCTAACTGGAAGTGTATAGAGAGGGTTAGAAAGATAGCCCCTAAGCAGGCCCCCATATATGTTCTCAGGATGCCACACAGCAAACACATATGTCCTATACATGCATGTTACTTGCATTTCAGGTATTCATTCTACATTTAGTAACTACCTACCGTTTGCAATTAGTATAGTCAGTGCTGGGGGAGCTACAAAGATAAATCAGATATGGCCCCCTGCCCACAAGTGGAATATTAAACAAAAATATGTAATATAATAAAAATAATTATAACAACTACAGTGCACAGCAGAATAGGATAAGAGAATTACATAGCGCATTATCTGAGGTTTGAAGAAAGACAGTTCACTTTTGCCTAGTGGGCTCTGGGAATGTTTTATGGTCCAGGTGGAATTTCAGCTAGGCCTTGAACATAAGCCCACAGAGACTGGGACACGGGCTCCGGGAGATGGCAAGGATTCCAGTTTGCTTGGAGCAGAGCATAGGGTAAAGATTGGGGAAGACAAGAATAGGTAAGACATGAGAAGAAAGCCAACAGAGTCCTATTTGTAAACAGGCCTTTACTGACAAAATCAGATACTCCTACGAGTGCAATTAAAGTAACTCAGTGGAATGCAGCTCGTGGACACATGGACACATACACACAAACACACACTCACACTGACTTATTTGGAATTTATATGCGTTTTTCCTAGGGGCAGTTAGGTGGTGCAGTGGATAGAATTCTGATCCTGGAGTCAGGAGGATATATCTTCCTGAGTGCAAATCCTGTCTCAGATACTTCCTAGCTATGTGACCCTGGGCAAGTCACTTAACCCTATTTATCTCATTTTCCTCCTCTGTAAAATGAGCTGGAGAAGGAAATGGCAAACCATTCCTATATCTCTGCCAAGAAGACCCCAGAGGGGTAAAATGACCAAACAGCAAAATGTACTTTTCCATCCTATCTTCCTCTCCCCTTTTTCCTTTTGTTTCAGTAATGAAAGAGAATTTATTTGATGGGAGATAGATTCTTGTGCTCATTTCATCATGTAATGGTCACTTTCACCCACAAAATTTCTAGAATTTACAAATCACATGTAATAAATCTTTGTTAAATGAATTAATTAATGAATGACTACATGACTGAGTTATACCCTAGGTTGAAGCCCTGATGAGCTACCCACTGGTTAGAAACACAGTAGAAACAAGGGACAACAACTTCTATTAATAATAATAGTTCCTACCATGTATTCTATATCTCACTTTTTACACCCTTGAATGTTCAGTATGATCTGGAATCATTTTTTATTGGTTGATGTAGGATTATCCAAACATCACAGAAGTATTTTAGTACATCTTCTTTGGGTTCTTCTAGCTTTCTAAACAGAAAAGACACAACAGAGGGAAGAAGGATCCCCAAAGGAAAAAAAAACAGACCTTCAAGATACTGTGATACCAATCAAAGGATAAAGAATAAGTACATGTTAAAGTACCTATTGCCTCTAGCACTGGGGATGCAAGTACAAATAATGAAACAATCTCTCTCTGAAAAGGAATTTATATGCATAACTAGAGACACAAGAAGTATAGATAAAATACAGCATAAATACAAAAGGAATTAATATAAATACAGACAAAGCAGTGAAATACAAGGTAGTTTTAAGTAAGAAGGCACTAATAGTTTGGGGGGATCAGGAAAGGCATGGAGATAAAAGATGGATTATCCTGGCATGAGGAAAATAAAGATCAGTTTGGCTGGATGGCAGAAAGAGCAAATGGAAATTATGTTTAAGGACACTTGGAAGAGAGGCTGGGAAGGGCTTTAAAAGTTAAACAGAGGAGATTATATTTTATTCTAGAGGCCATAGGGAGCCACTGGAGTTGGCTGAGTAGAGGCATCACATGATCAGATCAGCATTTAAGGAAAATTACATTGGCTGCAGTGTGTAGGAGTGACAAGAGCTGGGAGACCAACCAGGAGGCTACTACAATACTCTAGGTAACAGGTGATAAGGGCCTTAACTAAGGTGGCAGCTCTATGGGTAGAGAGAAGGCACTGGATGTAAGAGACGTTGTGAAAGAAGTAATGGCAAGATCTGACAACTGCCTTGTGGGTAAAGGACAGTGAGGAGTTGAAGATGATGCCAAGCACTAAGCAGGGCGCCTGGCACAGAGCAGCTGCTTAATAAATAGCTACTGACTTGATTCTAAGAAGCCCAGGAGTGATCCCTCTAGATTCAGACATCCCCTTCTAAAATACTGCTTAGAAGTGCGATCAGCAGAGCCAGGAAACTCAGTGACTAAATCAGCGGAGAAGGGAAGAAGGGCCGCCACAGAACAATCAAAATCACAAAGAAGGTTGGTCCCAAAGAAGAGATAAGAGAAGGTACCTGCCCCCTGTTCTTTTGTGGCAGTGGGGCTGGGGGTAGTTTATGGTTTTGGAAAATTGCATATGACATCAGATTTTTTAAAATGTATCAATTTGCTGATGATTTTTCTTAAAAAATTTTTTTTGGTTGTTATAAGGAATGGCTTTCAGAGTGGGGGAAGGATGGCATATGGGGGAAATTTAGGCAATGTAAAAATAAAAAAAATCAATAAAAATCTGTTTTTTTTTTAAAAAAAGTACCTTTGAAAATGACCCTGTATTTTCTGTGATCTTTTGACCAGAGCTGGTTTGATGCTTTACTATATGCTAATATGAACTTGCTCTTTCTGTTTAGTGAACACTGGAGGCTGTGAATATTTCTCCTATTTCTCTTAGACATTATCTGGTCCATGTTATTCCTGAATAAGAAACCCTTCTACAACACACCCAACAAGTGATGATGCAATTTGTGTTGACAACGTCCAGATAGACTACCTTTTGGGCCAGACATTATGCTTTTGTATAACATAAAAAGAAAACGTCTAAATTTGTCTCTTTATGATTTTAGTTATTGTTTTTGGTTTTGCACTTTGTTGTCAAACGAACAAATCTTATCTCTTTTATGAGTCAATTTTCTGTACTTCTCCAGTCTTCTCCAGCCTAAAGGTCTCTATTTCCTTCCCTAGGATCTTCCCATAGACTAACTGGGCATGAACTTATGCTATTCACCATAAGGAAGGCTGCCCTTCCTTAGACATTCTTCACTTTACCAAAATCCTTCCTAAAATGTCTAGAATTGAATCCAATAATGAACCTTGTGCACCCTCCTCTCCTCAGCTGCAGACACTATCCATCTTTTAATGCACTTATGACTACTTTAGTTTTTTCTTGACTCTTATATCACACTGCCGACTCCTACTGAACTTCAGTCCACTAAAACCACCCAATCTTTTTTTTTTTTAGATGAATTACTGGTGGGTTATGCCTCTTTCATCTTGTACTTGTGAAACTCAGTTTTTGAACTCCCGTGTAAAACTAAATTTATATTCCTCCCTATTAATCTCTAGATTAGATCAAATGTTCAAGCCTCTAAAGATCTTTTCGTATTTTATTCTGTCACTCAGTGTGTTAATTATCCTTCATAGCTCTGTGTTCTCTATAAATTTGGTAAAAATACCACCTATGCCTTTCTCTGAGTCATTAATTAAAATGTTACATAGAAGAAGACTGAGCACAGATTTCTAGGGAACTCCACTGGAGACTGCCTTCCAAACTGACATCAAACCTGTAATGAACTGGGCCACTGAATTCCTTGGATCATAGATCCAAAGCCTAATGGGGCTTTAAAGTCCAAACCTTTAATTTTAGAGATGAGGAAACTGTGGCCCAGAGAAGTTAAATGACTTGCCCAAAGTCATGCATATATGGTAGATAGCAGTGGCAGAATTTAAACTTATCCACTGATTCCAAGTCTAGTTTCCTTTTCACTGCCGTAGCCTGCCTATTCAACCAGCTCCAGATAATCTAACTGTAGTGTCACTTAGTACTGGACACCTCTCTCTATTTTCTATAAGATTAGCACAAGAAGGGCGGCTAGGTGGCACAGTGAGTAGAGTGTCGGCCCTGGAGTCAGAAGGACCTGAGGTCGGATCCAGCATCAGACACTTAATGCACACACAAACAAAAACCTTGGGCAAGTTACTTAATCCCAATTTCCCTCCAAAAAAAAGATTAGCACAAGAGACTTTGTTACATCCTTTATTGACATCTAGGTAAACTAGATTATGTTACTTCCTTTATTTACCAGTCTAGTAACTCTTTTCCAAAAAAACAACAAACAAAAAACCAAAATAATGATTTATTTTTAATGAAAGTAAGCTGGCATTTTATGATCACTGCTTCTTTTTGTAGATGTTCATCAGCCATCGGCTTAATAAACCATTCTGGAATTATGCCATGAATCAAAGACAAACCCGCTTATTTTATAGGTTTCTGATCTAATTTTCTTCCATTTTTTTTGGAGATCTAGATAGCATTTGTTTTTTATCCAATCCTTTGGCACCTTTGCTGTTTTCTGTAAACTTTAAGAGATGACCGATGATGGCCCTGCCATCACATGTGCCATTTTCTTTAGTATGCTAACGTGACCATTTGGGTCACGTAAGTCTCACTTATCAAGAACAGCTATGTGCTGCTCTCTTACTATTATGTCTTTATGTGTTTTGGCTATCAACTTCTTATTAGATAGTCTTGTTCTGTCCTTTCCAGTCCAGAGATCATTCTCATTTTCAGAGAAAACAGAAGCAAAATAACATAAGCAAGTTATCTTTTGTCCACTGTTAATTATTGTCCCATGCACTCCAAGCAATGTGATCTTTTATTCTCTTCAATTTTTTTATCCATCTTAGCTGAAAAAAAAATCCTCATTTTGTTGTTCTTAATTTTCCTTGTCAGCCTTAGCTCATTCTGAACATAAGTGCTTCTGACACTATTCTTACAGGGCCAGGCCATGCTTTTATAGTCATCCTCTGTTATTTACCCTTGCTTCCATGTTTTAGACAATATATATATATATATATATATATATATATATATATATATATATATATATAACCTAAGTTGACTGGTGAGTTTTTTGTGCATTCACATTGGTATCTTTAAGCCAATCCCTCCTTTTGATCCTCACCATAAATATTTCTCTTTTTATATTCAGAATTTCACCTCGGGCACTTTCTATTGCTTTGGGGCTGATTATACAGAACTTTACTTTACAAGATCTTTGGCATCCTCAAAATCAGCTCCCTTAAAATCTAGGGTATGCCTTCAACTACACACAGTTTTTTTCTAGTTCTCTATCATAGATTCTATAAGATAGAGTGGTCACTTCCCTCCAAGGTTCCTTCCCATTTTTTTTCCTACCTCAGGAACCAGATCTTTTTTGGTTAAAATCCGATCCAGACTAGAATTTCCTCTTTTGGTTCTTGTACTTTTGGAAAGAAGTAATTATCATTATGGCAAATCAAAAAAAATATTAGTTGTTCTGCTATGGGTTTGTGTGAAAGGGCAAATCCATGAGATATCCAGATAATAGAAGGCTCAGTCCTGCTTTCCCCCAACACCATTCTATCGATCATATCTCTGTGCCAGGCTTATAAACTGCTTCTGAAATATTTTATCTATTTTCTCTGTTTAGATAGTCTGCAGTATGCCCCACTGACAAGACTGTTTCTTTATCTGCCTTTGTTTAATTTTTGCCAAAATACTGTATTTCCTAGATTTCTTTACATGAGCATGTTTTCTTAACAGACCTTGGTACTTACCACCTCCTTCCACACCCTGCTGTTTTTCTACCCTATTTCTTCTGAATTAAGTGTGTTACTCTAGAGCCTTAATCCATCACATCTCAGTAGTACCTGTGAGGTAAACTTTGCCTCCTTACACTAGGATATCTAATTCATTCTTATTTGTTACTCTGTGCATTTTTGTATAGACATCTGGACAAATGGTTCCAGTACAGACTCCTTTCATAGATCACACCTCCTCTGAACTTCTGTGTGGATCTATTATGAGAAAATAGGTGACCTCCAGGTTTTTTTCTAAAATTCTATGATAATTCTAGGCTTTTTGCCTATGTGAAAGATACCTTGTTTCCTGATTCATAATCAGTTCTGGGGAAGAAAATTAGTAAAGATGGGTAGACTCACAAGTACCTAGGGTTCAGTTTCTTTTAGGGCTAGTGAGCTGCCAAACCAAGCTATATCAGTTCTCCATGGTTTCCACTTTGAAATGGGAACTTTTAGCTAATGACTAATTATTACTGTTATTCTTGCAATATTCTGAAAATACATTTAAAATTCTGGAAAACCAGGTTGTAATAAAGTAAAAAGCATTTCTACCTATTTGTCCTCTCTGTTTCTCTTGAGGAAGGATGCAGATGTATTAGATACTTGAAAGTGGCACAGGGTTACGTAAAAGGTGCATTCTCTTTGCACTATTCAAAAAAGATAATTTAAAAATTTAAATAAACCTCATCTGTCCTTGAGTGCAATCATTTGTTTAGGCAGAGGATTTCCAGTAGGGCAGCTAGGTGGTACAGTGGAAAGAGTGGCAGGCATGGAGTCAGGAAGACCCAAGTTCAAATCCAGTCTCAGACACTAGCTATATGACCTTGGACAAGTCAGTTCACCCTGTTTGCCTCAATTTCTTCATCAAAAAAACAAGTTATGGAAGGAAATGGCAAACCATTCCAGTATCTTTACCAAGAAAACCCCAAATGGGGTCATGAAAAGTCAAAACTGACTGAAAAACAAATGAACAACAAACACAATAGGATTTCCAATGGTTGGTTAGAATTGAATAGTTTTATGAGTCAGGATTTAAATTCAAACCCTCTCACCCTAAATTGAATGTTTTTTTTTCCTACTACAGTTCAGCAATGCTACATATCTTGAATTAACCCTACACAATTTCTCCTGAGGCTTCTGGAGAGTACCATGTAGACAACAGGTCTTTGATTTATATATGTTGATTAAATCTATTAGAAATTTCCTATAAAGAAATTTCCCTCAGATTCTAGTCATTTAGCTACTACCCTATCACCTTAAAACTTTGGAGTACAGCCATATATATAGGCTACTAGTTTTGTCCTTGACATTTTCAATTGTATATGTTACCTTTATATTGGCCCAGCATGTTGTAGTTGGATAGAATTCTGGGCTTGAAGTCAGGAAGTTGTGAGTTCAAATCCTGTCTCTGACAATATTATGTCAAAGGCATGATCTAAGGTAAAACTCAGCTAAGTCACTCAACCTCTGTATGCCTCAGGATTTATCTATTATGTTAGATTAGCTATACCCTTCATTGGTGGAAAAAACTCTCATACTGAGAGCTCCATATATTAACAAAAATCGTAAATCCTTCATTTATTTGTGTATATATTACCTTACCTAGTTTACTAGACTGTGACTTTGAGGACAGGCATCATGCCTCCTAATTCCTGTGTTTCTACCCCACAGTGGCCACTCAGAAAGGTTGATTAATTGAATAGTTCATAAAAATAGATGAAAAAAGAATGGAAGGAAAAATAATCAGAAAACAAAACCGGAATGAAAAGAGAAGTATGGATAAAAGACACCCTGGAAGTGAATTGTACCTTCCAAATGCTCCGTAAGTGTTGACTATTCTGAGAGGGTTGAATGAGGTATTCATAACTTGTTTGGAGTTAAGCAAATTCATAATCACAGGAACGCTTAGGTAGGCAATCAGGACACCTAGAGAGATGTTTACCAGTCTTCGAACCAAACAACCTGGAAATAAGAGAAAGAGAAAATGAGTTGAAGTTTTCAGTTTGGGATGGTGGAGAAAACATGGACTGAAAGCACTGGAATAGCAATCTGCAGACGTGAGTTCAAGTTCTGGCTTTACCTTTTACTAGCAGCATGACTTTGGCAAAACGCTTTACTCTCCTGAAACTATTTTCTTGTCTGTAAAATGGGCATAGTAATACTTTATGAAGAAAGTATTAATAGAAATGAAAATGCTGTGTGTACTGTTGTTGTTATCACCTTCAACTCTTTCAAGGCTGATCTGTTTTTAATGATCAGAACTAAGGTCTTTCTGACTCCAAGCCCAGCTGGCTGATAAGATACGATGCCAGCGGAGCCAAGATGGCAGAGTAGAAAAAGCCTGTCCAAGCCACTCTCCCCCCAGACTACCTCCAAACTATGTAAAAGGGGACTGAACAACTTCTGGAGCCCCAACACCCACAGAACTACACAGAGAAGCTAACCTCCCGCTGAGGACAGCCCAGCAGCCCTGCAGGAAGGACCAGCACAGCGCCGGCAGCACAGTGCACAGGGAGCCGAGCACAGGTCCACCTGAGTCACGGTTTTTGCCCCAGGGCAGCAGGGCCAGCAGCCAGCTGGAGGGACCCCAGAACACCAGCAGCTGTGGCGATTCCAGAATTATCAACATAGACATGCCTAGGACAAAGTGAGAGGTTAGTGTCCTATGGACTCTGGGACCAGTATCTGGGGGATGCGGCAGCTTCCTTCCCTGGGGGCTAGAAGCCACTGAGGAGACACGCCATTTTGTAGTTTTCAGAGGCAGCTCCAGCTCCTCGCCTGTGAACTGTAGGGAGATCCAGCAATCAGTCTTGGGGGGTCATCGCTCTTGCTTTAACCTCCATGGATCTGGATTGTGATCTGGGGTGGAGGTCGTGGGTGGGTTTCCAGCTTGCCAGAAATGGAAGTTGTCCCCCCCAACACGTTCAGGACGAAAGTTCCTGCCTGGCACCAGAGCCATACTGTGGCAACAAGCCCAAAAGTCAAGTAATTAAGTAGCAACATGCCAAGGCAAAGGAAACAAACAGAAAAATGCAACCTTAGACTCCTACTTTGGGGGCAAAGAGGATCGAAGCATAGAGTGAGAGGAGGGCTATGAGGTCAGGAGTCCTGCAAAAGCCCCAGGGGAAAACATGAGCAGGTTGCAGGCCATAGAGGACCTTAAGAAGGACTTTAAAAATCAAATAAGAGAAGTGGAGGAAAAATTGGGAAGAGAAATGAGAGGGATACAGGAAAAGTATAAAATGAGGGTCAACAGCCTGACTGAGGAAAACAACACCTTAAAAAATAGACTAACTCAAATGGCAAAGGAGGCCCAAAAGGGCAATGAGGAGAAGAATGCCTTAAAAAGTCCAATTTGCCAGATGGAAAAAGAATCTCAAAAGTTCACTGAGGAGACTCATTCCTTCAGAGTTGGACTGGAGCAAATGGAAGCTAATGACTTTATGAGAAATCAAGATGCTGTTAAGCAGATCCAAACAAATGAAAGATTAGAAGACAATGTGAAATATCTCATGGGAAAAACCACTGACCTGGAAAATAGATCCAGGAGAGACAATTTAAAAATTATTGGACTACCTGAAAGCCATGATCAAAGAAAGAACCTAGAAATCACCCTTCAAGAAATTCTCAAGGAAAATTGCTGATGTTTTAGATCCAGAGGGCAAAATAGAGGTTGAAAGAATCCACAGATCACCTCCTGAAAAGATCCCAAAAAGAAAACTCCCAGGAATATTATAGCCAGGTTCCAGAATCCCCAGATCAAGGAGAAAATACTACAAGCAGCCAGGAAGAAACAATTTCAATATTGTGGAAACACAATCAGAATAGCCCAGGACCTGGCAGCTTCTACACTGAGGAATCGAAGGGCATGGAATATGATATTCCAGAGGGCAAAAGAGCTGGGAATGAACCCAAGGGTCACCTACCTAGCAAAACTGAGTATTTTGTTTGAGGGGAAAATATGGTCATTCAGTGGAACATAGGACTTTCAAGCATTCTTTTTTTTTTTTTTAAAGCAATTGGGGTTAAGTAACTTGCTCAAGGTTACATGGCTAATCATTATTTATGCGTGGGTGCTCATTTTCTGAGGCTGGATCTGATCTCGGGTCATCCCAACTCTGAGGCCGGTGCTCTTACTCACTGCGCCACCTAACCGCCCCTTTAGGGCAATCGGGGTTAAGTAACTTGCCCAAGGTTACATGGCTAGGTTTTTGTTTGTGTGGATTAAGTGTCGGAGGCCGCTCCGAACTCAGGTCCTTCTGACTCCAGGGCCGGCGCTCTATTCCCTGCACCACCTAGCCGCCCCACTTTCAAGCATTCTTGAGGAAAAAAACAGAGTTGAATAGAAAATTTGACATCCAGACACAAGAAGCAAGAGATGCTTGAGAAGGTAATCAGGGAAAAGAAATCAAAAGGAACTTATCAAAGTTGAACTATTTACATTCCTATATGGAAAAACAACAACTATGACTGATGAAACCCCTCTCAGTATGAAAATAATGGAAGAAGGGTGTGTGGTCATATGAATACATATGTGAATGTGTGTATATATGTTTACAGTTATATGTGGATAGAGGGCATAGGTTGAATTTATTGGGAAGGGAGAATACTTAAGGGGTGAAATTATGAGGTGAGAGAGGAAAGTGGCAAGAGGAGATGGGGAGAGACAGGGTAGGGTAAACTATCTCATGTAGAAAAAGCAAGGGGAAGTGGTTGCAAGCGAGGGGAAGAATAGGAAGGCAAAAAGGCAAAACCACATTCTCATTGAATTTGGTTCAGGGAGAGAATGACATACATACTAAATGGGATATCTCAACCTACAGCAGAATAGGGGGAAGGGGGATGTGAGGAGGGATGATGGATGGGAGGGCATCCTTGGGGGGAGGGGAGGTTGGAAGTACCCACTATAGAAGAGGGACAGGATCAAGTAGGGAATGGACCAGGTGGTGGGTGGGAGGGAATTATAAGCAGCCTTGTACAATATATCTACTATGGTAATGTTTTGCATAGCTAGACATGTACAACATGTACTGAATTACTTACCTTCGCAGAGGGAATGGGTGACAAGGGAGGAAGGAAATGGATCTGAAATTCAAGGTCTTAAGATGAAATGTTTCAAATATATATAAATACTATTATTAATACTCTTTTGCTTGTAATTGGGCGATAAGATGTGCAGGCATTGGAACACAAAGATTTACCTTCCTCTAATGGAAAAGTCGAAGGGGGTATGGGAGAAGATATGGGAGAGAGCAGATTGGAGGAAGCGATATCTTGTGGGACTGCTATTCTGGGAGGCTGGGTAGGGGAAAAACAGGGGGGAAAAATAATTGTAACTCAAAATCTGGCGGTAATGAATGATGTAAAACAGAAGTTAATAAAGCATTTGTTTAAAATAGAAAAAAAAAAGATACGATGTCTAGGTGCCTTTAAGAAGAGAAAAGAATTATCAGTCAACCAAACAATCAAATGCTTTTGATTAAGAGGGAATGAAGTGACTTGAGAGGAAGTGTTCAGATTGGCTGAGGAAACTTAGTCCTAGGGCCCTGTGGGCTGCCTATAAAATAGAAGAGCAAGTTATTTAAGCATCTGGCAGAGACTGGGATTCTAGCAAGTGAGAGGCAAATGAGGAGAGAGTTTCAGTTAAACCCCATGAGTCACTTGGAGGAAGAAGAAAGCACTTTGGTCTTGGTCTCCTTTCCCTCTCTACATGCCTTGGCTAGAGGAGGAATCTGAGTTTCAAAAGGTCTGGAGGGATTTTATACTACCCATCTTCCCATTAGCATTCTAGTATTATCCTCTCTAAGCCAGCAATGGCTAGTGCTATAGTCTGCATTGGGTGCCAGGGAAAGATAGATGCAGACTGACAGTTCTTAAAGGACTACACCATATCTAAGGGGAACTTCTTATATACCCCCCTAGTAATGGAATAAAGGAATTTCAGGAACTGGGAGCTAACTTACTTTCATGCACTCACTAAGTTTTAGCCATTTATACCATGGTAGTCTGGTTGACTAAATTGATCTGCAATTGACAGTCAAGGCAGCAAGTACACAGCTCATGAGTTATGTAGTAGTAGAAAGACAATTCCTCTAGCCACTCAGGTTTGCTCTGAGAATCCTAAAGGGATATGGTAGCCCAGCACTGGGGTGAGTGGGAGTTGGGGATTGAATCTGAGAGGACATGCTACATATGCCTAATTTATCTCTTCACAGACAGCTGTGTTATTGTGTCCTCCAAACTGGCTTTTCCCATGTGTCCTTTCAGATTATCTAATGGTGGTCCTCTTTTGACAGTAAGGTCAACTCTAAATTCCTTTATCTGGAATCCAAAGCTCTTCACAGCCTGGTCTCAACCTATGCTTCCAACTTGAGCTTCCTTTTCTTATCAACACAAACACTCAGTATCAACCAGGCCATCTGGCTCTTTGGTCTCTGAATAATCATGCACATGCTTATCATTGAACTTTTTGTTCAAACCTTTTCTCTGCTATTTCCTCAGGTAGCCAATCACTTAGCCTCTCTGATTCTCATTATCCTCATCTGTAAAATGAATATGATATTTGCACTACCTACCTCACAAGGTTGTTATGAGGTAAGTGCTTTCTAAACCTTCAAGTGTTATAAAAAGGTGAGGGATTACATGTGCAAAGGCTACCCCAAGCACTGTCTATGATTATACTAAAAATTAATCCACAGATTATTCAATAAATGTGAATTGAATATGCACCATCTTCTCCATTCTGTTCTCTAATAGGCTGCAACAAAAGTGAGTTCTGTAGGAAAGATAAATGTTCTACATCTGAGTTTAAAAAATTAAGTATAAACTGATTAACACAATGACCAACCACAACTCCAGAGGACTGACTGTGAAGTATGCTCTCCTGACAGAGATGGTGGACCCAAGAGGCAGAAAAGGTGGAACATTTCTGGACATGGAAAATGTGGATTTGTTTTGTTTGTCTGTGCTTATCTGCTACAAGTTCTCTATTTTTCCCTTTTCATTTTTGTATGGATGGGGAGACTTGGATAGTTAGTGATAATGTTGCCAAAAAAGAAGAAAAAATTTTAAATCATGTAAAAAAGATGAATAGAAGGGAATATGGTGAAATTTAGAGGGAAACGCAGACAAGCAAGACAGCTTCAACAGTAACATGTTGAATTTATTTTATGTATATGTAAAAAGACTAAAGTTGTATGTAATATTCATGATTTCACATAGTCTTTTTTTCTGCTTTTTACATGTAAATATTCCTTTCTTGGTGTTAAATTAAGAATGAAACAATGAAAAAGTCAAGTGTAGAATCTGGAAGTTGTGGCTAAGTTATCTAGGTCTTAGTGGAAGGAAAGTTCCATAGATGTCAACAGTGTGATACCACAGCTGAAAAAGATGGTCCTATATTAGTATCCAGAAAGAAGGAGATTAATGCTCTCCTGCTCTCTATCCTGGAGAAGTCTGTTCATGTCTAAGTACAGCATTTTAGGAAGGACAGACGACAGGATGGAGTCCATTCAGTGCATAGCAACCAGGATGATGAGGGAACTTGAAACCATGCCCTCTGAGGATCTGTTGGAAGAACTGGAATGCTTGGCATGAAAAAAAGATAGCTTAAGTTGGGGGGCTGGAGGGAGGACATGACATCAGCAGGATTGGACTTCTGCTTAACCCCAAAGGAACAAAGAAACCCAAGACCAGAGGCTGGAAGCTGTAGAGAGGCATACTTTAACACAATGTGAAGAAAAACATCCTAACAATTAGAGGTATTCAAGAATTCAATTCTTGCTCTCCAGCAGGCTGTCTTTGGAGGTGACAAATTCCCTATCAAGGAAAGTATTTAAGTGGAGGCTGAATGACCACTTACCAGGGAGGATTTTTGCTCCAGCATGATCTCTGAGGTCAAAGTCTGTAATATTCAACTTTGTTGTACCTCAGTTTTCTCGTCTGCAAAACGGAGTGATAAAACGCATATTTCCTACTTCCTAGAGTTGTGAGGAAATTGTTTAGTAAAGGAAAATGTGGTATAGAAATAGTATAGATGATCATGGATGTATTTTATCTTCCACATTAGATGGCAAGTTTCCTGAGGGTAAAGATGATTTTATGGGTCTTTTGTGTTACCTCCAGTAATCAGTCAATGGTATGTATTCAATTCACATTTATTGACTGATCTGTGGATTAATTTTTAGTATAATCATAGACAGTGCCTGGGGCAGCCCCTGTACATGTAATAACTCACCTTTTTATAATACTTGAAGGTTTAGAAAGCACTTTTCTCACAACAACCTTGTGAGGTAGGTAGTGCAAATATGCTCATTTTACAGATGAGGAAAATGAGAATCAGAGAGGCTCCATGATTCGCTCAGAGCCACGTGGCTAGGAAGTGCTGGATTTGGGAATTAAAACACAGGCATTCTTTCTTGCCTGCTAGCAATCACTAAGACCTGGGTAAATATTCTGTTCCTCTATTAAGAGTGAGGAGGGCATGAAGAAGAGTGTAGATGCAGGAAGACTCCTACTTTAATGGGAAGTGAGAGGCAGAACCTACACTGCACCACCCACCCTTCACTTGTGCCTCAGTCACAGTCATAACTGTTGCTCCAAGAATGGGGAATGATTCTCCATAGAGGATGCTTTACTCAGTGCCTCACACCATTTAATCCAACCCTCTTACTTTTTTTCTGTAGGTTAGATCACTTAATATTTTTTAACATTAATTTTTTTATTAGTTTGAGTTTCAAATTCTCTCCCTCCCTCTGGCCCTGACCCTACCCTTTGAGAAGGCAAGCAATGATACCTATTGTACATATGAAGTCATACAAAACATTTCCATATTAGCCACGTTACCAAAAACAGAGCAAGAAAAATAAAGTAAAAAAATATGCTTCAATCTGCACTCAGGGTTTATCAGTTCTCTTGCTGGAGGCAGAGAGCAATTTTTTTTGTCATAATCCTTAGGAACTGTCATGGATCATTGTCTTGATCAGAGTGGTTAAGTCTTTCACAGTTGATCGTCCTTAATATTGCTGTTACTGCGTACAATATTCTGGTTCTGCTCATTTCATTTTGCATCAGTTCATATAGGTCTTTCCATGTTTTTCTGAAATAAGCCTGCTTGTCATTTCTCATAGCACAATAGTATTCCATCACAATCATACCACAACGTGTTCAGCCATTCCCCAACTGATGGGCATCCCTTCAGTGTCCAATTCTTTGCCACCACAAAAAGGGCTGTTATAAATATTTTTGTACAAATATGTCTTTTTTTTATCTCTTTGGAATACAGACCTAGTAGTGGCATTGCTGGGTCAAAGGTTATGCAACAGTTTTATAGCCCTTTGGGCATAGGTTCAAATTGCTTTCTAGAATGGCTAGGCCAGTTTACAGTTCCACCAAGTGCACCTATTTTCCTACATCCTCTCCAGCATTTGTCATTTTCTTTTCCCATCATATTAGCCAATCTGATATGTGTGAGGTAGTACCTCAGAGCTTTAAAATTTGCATTTCTCTAGTTATTACTGATTTAGAGCATTTTTTCATATGACTATTAACAGCTTTGATTTCTTTTTCTGAAAATTTCCTTTTTGTGTCCTTTGACCATTTATCAATTTATTAATGGCTATTATTTTTATAAATTTGACTCAGTTCTCTATGTATTCGAGAAGTAAAGTCTTTATCAGAGAAACCTGCTGTAAAATTTCCCCACAGTTTCCTGATTTTCTTCTGATTTTGGCTGCATTGGTTTTGTTTGTGAAAAATCTTTTTAATTTCATAAAATAAAAATTATTCAGATATCCTTATATCCCGAGATCCCTCTACCTCATGTTTGGTCATAAACTCTTCCCTTATCCATAGATATGACATAGATATAATTTTTTACAGTCTCACCTTTTAAGTTTAAGTCATGCACACATTTTGACCTTATCTTGCTATACAGTATGAACTCCCTTAAAGAGGAGAGAACCAAGACCCAGAGTAAGCAAGTGACTTGTTGAGATCACATGATTAGTAGAACACAACATATAAAGAAAGCCTTCTAGAGTGTGTCCTTTAGATGTGTCAGGGTTTTACATCTACCCCAAAGATGTCTCACTATTCCATCTGGAAAAGTGTACCAATTAGAGTTTTGACTGTTAAAAATCTGAAATAAATCTTGCAGGACATATAACGAAATATAACTACCTACAATACTGAAATGTTATTTCAGAGGAAACCAGCATTTCACATGGAGTGAATCTTCTAGGACAAAACTCTCTCCATTGGTTTCTTGGGTTACCACTTCTTGCTATTGTACAATGTATGTAAATGATAATGATGTACTAAATTGGTAAGAAATAGTATCCTGGAGAGTATAAACAGCCTCTCTCCTCTCACATGTGGCCTGTTTCCTTGTGAAATCCCTGGGCATGTGAAACAAATTCTTCATGGGACAGAAATTAGGTGATGAAGGAGGTAAGTACACATCGGCCTATGCTTAATTAGGCCCTTCTCCTCTTGGTTAAAAAAAAAAAAATCCCCTATTTCCTTTTTCATGATTATCTGTAGTATAGTGATGCCAAGTTCAAATTCACAGCCAAGCTTCACACTCCCAAATAGGCCTCCAACTCTTGCCTTTAGTGTGATATCCTAAATCCTGTGATTCTGGACTTGCTGGAGAAATGAAGATTAAGCATGTTTTTAAGGTTAGTGCCCATTTAATGACTTGCTTAATTAAGGAAGCAAAGGGTCCAGCATGTATGTGTCTAAACTATTATAATTCCCCAAAGATGATCAGAGCTGAGCCATGGGATCAGTGGGAAATAGTGGGAAACTGCAAGTAATGAGGTACACAGGAGGACTTGGCCCCCCACTGAGCTTTTAAAAAGAGGCATTTGTAGAACTGATTCATCTAACCTTGTGACTTCACTTCTCAGTCCCCAAAATGAGCCTCGTCCCACGTGCCAACAATCCTAAACACCCGCTGGTCCCAGATGCAAAGCCCCAGAAAGTTCAAACAAATGGAATATCTCTACCCTTTAATTTGGTAGGGAAAAGATAAAGATTTTTTATACAAGCTAATACCATTTGTTTACTCATGGTATTTTACATTTAAATATCAATGTGAATGTGATTACACATTAATAGCATGTACTTACTATAAATAGTTTTACATTTAAATACATTTATTACCACTATTAACAAGTAGCTTGTATCCCCTTAATATCTCATTCCTATAATGTTTTAATATTTACAAACAACTTTCCTCACAATAAGTTAAGCAGTACAGATATTATTACCCCAATTTTATAGAAAAGGGAAACAAGGCTCAGTGTGCAGTGGGTAGAGGGAAGGACTTGTGGTCAGGAAGAACTGAGTTCAAAGTGTGCTTCAGACACTAGCTGAGTGATCCCAGGCAAGTCATTTAACCTTTCTCTACCTCAGTTTCCCCATTTATAAAATGGGGAAAATAACAGCACAACTCCACAAGGTAAGTGTTGTTGAGGGTCAAATGTTGTGATCCTCACCCTACTGTTGTGAAGATCAAAAGAGATAATATACATAAAGCACTTTGCAAATCTTAAAACGCTACATAAATGAAATTATTAGAGAAATGGAGAGACCTGTCCAAGGTCATGCAGCCAATCCATGTCAGAGCCGTGTCTCTCTGACCATAAAGCACATAAAAGGAACTTTTATGGTAGGATACAGCCTGGACTCATCCCAATTTCCTACCTCCCCTGCTACGTCCGTACATTGCCCTGTACATTAACACTGGATGTTCATGAGGATGCCTGGAGTGATGTGTTTCAATCACAGGGCCTTACACAGAGTAGGTGGTGTCCTTGCTGAATGTCATGTTATGAGGTTTTATGGTACAGCACTGAGAACACCTAAGTGAGAATGAAAAGATCTGGGAACTAGTCTTCCTTCATCCACTAGCTGCCATATTACTTTGCACCAGAGATTTGACCACTCTGAGCTTGTTCCTTCATCTAGATAGCTAAAATGCCTAGAAAGCAATTCTTGTGAAAAGGACCTGGGAATCTTAGTGGCTTGTAGGTTTAACATGAGTCCCTTGTGAAATGTGGCAGCCAAGAGAGCAATCTTTGCATTACTAAAAGGCTAGTGTCCAGAGCAAAGGAGAGGGCAGTTCTATCCTAAAGACATCTGGAGTATCCTGGGTGCCTCATTTTAGGAGGGCTAGAATCCACAGTGGGGATGGCAGGCTGGGCCAATGGAGCAGTAATAGTATACCAAGGGAACAGGACAGGAGCCATGCTACATGAGAAATGTTTGAAACAACAATAACAACTGGGGTTGTTGAGCCTAGAGAAGAGATTTAGACAGGAGAACATAATATCTGTCTTCAAATATTTGAAGGGCTCTTATGTGGGAGAGAGTTTAGACTTGGCTGGCCCTGAATGCCCACTTTTCAGGTATGGGGTAAAAGGAATTGTTTTCTAAATTTTGACTGACCAAATGGCTACTGAGTTCCCTCCTAGCCCTGAGATTCTTGGATTCTGTTATCATTAAAAAAGCTCAAATCACTGAAGACAGGGGAGGTATTATTTTTATATAATAATAATGATAACAATAGCTAGCATATACCTATTGTGTTCTATCTAGACAGTGTGCTAAATGATTTACAAATTTCTCATTTGGTCATCAGAACACCACTGTGTGGTAGGTGCTATTACAATCCCCATTTTACAGCTGAGGAAATTGAGGAAAAAAGAGGCTAAGTGAATGACCTTGTCTAAGGTCATTCAGTTGGTAAGTTTCTAAGGCCAAATTTGAACTCAGATCTTCCTGACTCCAAGCCTGGCATTCTATTCAGTGCTTCACCTAGATGCCTACTTCTGGGTTAATATAACACGTAGTGCACATGTACTGCAAGTTCTGTACCAGAATTTATTATTGTTGTTTGTTCTTCATTCTGGAAGAAGAATGTGGCATTAGGAAGGTGATGTCTTGATTTGCAAGTGAATTGGATTTAAGTGAGGGAGGACCCTGCAGAGTCACCAGCCTCACCCTCTCTTCCAGAGCCATCTGAGTCCAGTGGCAATATAGAGATTAGGACAACTGCAAATGGCCCTGTATGCAGTGGGAGATGCTGGCCTTTTTAAGCTAAGGTCTTTCCTAAGTCTCAGTTTGTCTGAGAAAACACCCAATCAGTGATTAAGGCTAGGTAAGAAATAAGGAAAAAAAATAGCTTTTATTACCTACTAAAAAAAAAAAAATCTATCTGGGAGGGGAGGATCCTTAAGGTTTCTGTCCAGAACAGAAACAATTGCTATTTAAACTCCCTCTGGGCTAGCAAAACCCAAACAATGACCAAGTGAGGCATGTGCTGGGACCTGTTATTGGCCAATCAGTGAAAGCCAGAGTGAATTGTGTTTAGGGTAGGTCAAGTAGCTCCATTTGAATCCCCAATGGGTTCACTATGGAAGGGCCCTTTGATATCATCCAGTTCAACTTCTTCCTTTTACAGGGAAGTACACTGAGGTCCAGAGAAGTTAACACAGCTAATTGAGCCACATCTTTTCCCTGTCTCCAAAGCCCTGGAGATTGTATTTGTATCCCTAATGCCTAGTATTATACCTGCAAATATACAAATATACAAAAACTCTTCTACAGTAATGCTTTCTCAACTGTAGCTAAGGCAAGTTCCTCACCCCATTCTCTTCCCTGGCTAGGTCTCTCTTCCTTAGATGCCACTCTCTCTTCACCCTAAAAAGAAAGCTTTATTACATATCAGAGCCAGAAGGGACTTCAGTGCTCTTCTCACTCACCCCTCCTTCACCTGTGTATAGAAAGGGAAACTGAGGCTGAGAGGGAAATGACTTACCCAAGATCACACTATGAATTAGTTATAGAGTTAGGAACAGATTCCTCTCTCCTGAATCCCAGCCTATGACTCTTACTGATGCAAAAGGTCATGACAATTTTTAGGCAAATAGGATTTGAGAAGAAAAAATTCAAGAAATGACAACGTTCAACATAGCCAGAAAACATTCTAACAAGAAAATAGCCTGACAGGAAGCACAGCTTGTGCCCTCTAGGTAGACAAATGCAAATCATCCATAACCTTCTCATTGTACTATACCTGGATATGCCCTTAGGAAATTCTGGTGGAGACCATTGTTTGGAAAACTTAATCTTCCTGGAAAATAACTTACCATATCTCACAGGGGGTTTATTTTCCTTTGCCTCTTCAAGCTGCATTTTGTAGACTTGATCTTTAACACCTCCCAACTGAGAGCCAAACAGGAACCCCAAGGCAGCATCATCGAAGCAGGCAATACTGGGAATGATGGTCAACCAGTTTAGGAAGCTCAGGTTTCCACTAATGATAAGAATTACCTAAGGTGGGAAAAAAAAAGAAAAGGTTGTATAGGAAGGAGTTCCCTCTAACAGAAGCACCCTTCCTAGCTGATAGACCAGTTCCATCCCCCTCTACCCTCCAAAGGAGAGAAAATAGAATAACAATAATTATCTCCTATTTCTATGGCACTTTATGGTTTAAAAATGGCTGTGATTTGTGGAACACTACATCTCAAAGGAATCATAACTTCAGGTGACCCAAAGGGCAATTGAGAGATACATGATGGCTGTAAAAAAAGCTATCATATATTAACAGGGATGACCCATGGGTGAGAAGTGATGTAAAAGGAATCATTAAAGACAGGTGGAACAGGAAATGGAAGGGAGCCTGTCCTATAGCAAGAACAAGGGAGGACAGATGGACAGCCCAAGTTGTACAATAGTATCCACTGAAAGAATCAAAGAAAGGTTTCCATTGTAGTGGATGGATTGTGGTGTTGTAGAAAGAAGGCTGGATTTGGAGCCAGAAGATGCTAAATTTGAATTCCAGTTCTGCCACTTTCTATGTCTTTGACTTTGTAATTTCCTCAGTTGCAAAATGAGGCATTTAGGCTAGATTACCTAAAGTTCTAGGTCCTGTGATACGTATACACTTCAGAAAAGTAGGTCTATTTCAAGTGGTCTATTTCATTTTTTCTATTTGCAATTTTTATTGATATCTTTTATTTTTGTATCACTGTCATTTCTGAATCTCTCCATGCCCAGTGAGCTAGCTTTTGTAACAAAGAATTTAAAAAAAGATTGGCTAATATGACAAAAAAGGAAAATGACAAACTTTGGAGGGGATGTGGGAAAACTGGGGCACTAATGCATTGTTGGTGGAATTGTGAACTGATCCAACCATTCTGGAGAGCAATTTGAAACTATGCTCAAAGGGTTATAAAACTGTGCATAACTTTTGACCCAGCAATACCACTGCTAGGTCTGTATACTAAAGAAATAAAAAAGGGAAAAAACCTCTTTATACAAAAATATTTATAGCAGCCTTTTTGTGGTGGTTAAGATTTGGAAATCATGAGGTTGCCCATCAATTGGGGAATAGTTAAACAAGTTGTAGTATTATGGTTGTGATGGAATATTATTGTGCTATAAGAAATGACAAGCAGTATTTCAGAAAAACTTGGAAAGGCTTACATAAATTGATATAAAATAAAGTAAGAAGGACCAGGAGAACACTGTTCACAGTAATAGCAATATTATAGGATGAAGAGTTGTGAATGACTTAGCTATTCTCAGCAATACAATGATCCATGAGAATCCCAGAGGACTAATGATGAAACATAATATCCACCTCCAGAGAAAGAACTGGTATTGTCTGAATACAAACTGAAGCATCACTTTCTTTCTTTGAGGCTTCTTGTATAAAATGACTAATATGGAAATGTTTTACATGATTGCACGTGTGTAACCTTTATCTGATTGCTTACTATCTCAGGCAAGGGGGAATGAAAGGAATGAGGGATGGAGGGAATTTGGGACTCAAAACTTAAAAAAACCCCAAATGTTAAAAAATTATTTTAACATGTGAATGGGGGGAATAAAATATTATATATTAGAAATGAAAAAGAAAAGGAAATTCAGCAAAAGTCTCCAAGACATAAACCTGATCTGACAATGTATGTAATGTTCCCTACCTGTAAATCCCTTGACCTTTGCAAAGAAGGAGGGAAGGATAAATTTTCTCAACTACTCTTCAGGACCATGGTAATTATATGTAATTATAATAATTATATATAATTATAACAATCTTGGTAATTATTATTAGTGTATTTCTTTTTACCATGCTCTATTTCTTTCACTTGACCCAAATGAACTATATCTGTGGGTCCTAAAAAAGTTGGTAAATGTGACAGCTGCCTTGGTTAGTGATATTTGAAAGATCATAGTAAAGAAGAGAGGCATCACAGGACTGGAGGGGGGCAAATGCTATTCCAGTTTTCAAAAAAAAAGTAAAGGGAACACAGTCTGCAAATTATAGGCTGGTGAGTTGGGTCTAGGGAAATTCTAGAAAGGACCATTAAAGAGATGGTTGGTGAACATCTAGAAGTGGAAGAAGCGATTACAAAGAGCAAACATGGCTTCATAAAAAATAGATTGTTCAGGCTAACTTCATTTGCTTTTTTTTTCCTGGAGGACAATTGGGGTTAAGTAACTTGCTCAAGGTCACGCTAGGTTTTTGTTTGTGTTTGTTAAGTGTCTGAGGCCACATCTGAACTCAGGTCCTTCTGACTCCAGGGCCAGCACTCTATTCACTGCACCATCTAGCTGCCCCCTTCATTTGCTTTTTTGACAGGATTACCAAAAGACTAAATGAGGGAAACGCCAGGTAACAGTTTTTACTGGTTCAGTATCAGTGTGGCAGAAAGTCTCCAGTGGAGTACTCAGGGATCTGTGTACTCAGGGATCAGTTCAAAGGAACTGAATTTAGTCAATGATTCTGATTAGAAGATGGATGGTATGTTCATCAAATATACAGATGACACAAAACTGAAGGGATAGTTAACTCCATGAATGAAGGGGTCATAATCCAAAAAGATCTTGACAGGCTTGACCATTGCTAGTGGCTTTTCCTAATGCTCAAACTCTTTGGTTCTGGGAAATTATAAAAGGTTGTTTCTAAAATCAAGTTTCATTTTAACTTGAACTGTGTACAGTTAATACTTACCTCCAACTTAGATACCTGAACAGCAGCAAAACAAAGTTTAGACATTTCTTGCAAATGCTGTCTACAATAATCTGGCATAGATTTTAATGTCTTTATACAAGGTAACCAATAATAGTATTTCAGAACTTTATAGTTGAATAAAAATCTATTTGATTTTAGTTATGATGCTGTTTGTAAGGCAGCTTGGCAGAGTAGATAGAGAGCTAAGCTTGAAGTTAGGTTACATAGGTTCAAATCCTGTCTCTGAAATGTATTAATGGTGGGGCCCTTGGCAAGTCATCTAACCTCTATGTGACTCACACTATTCCCCAGACTTATCTTCTAAGTCATATGCTGGTGCTATAAACATATCAGGAGTTTCCACACTAACATAACTGTAAGCTCAGATCAGGAGTTCTTCATACTGATGAAATTACAGGCCCTTTGAATATTCATATAAAAATGTATCCTAAGTAACATTCCTAAACATTGGACATTGTTAATATTATAATCAAAGGGAGTTGAAACCAATAATTTTTAAGCTGCCAAAAATCTTGTTCAAGCAATTAAAATACATCTGATTTTCCCATGATATCAGTGAAATTAACTTTAAAAAATCAAATGCTTTTCATGACCTTATTTCCTGACCACACTCTACAAATTAGATGGCACAGAGTAGTACGTTAAGTATGAAGCTGTTAGGAAAATTAAGACTCCACTGATGTTATTATACTGATCTCAGTCATAAGAAAACAAGAAGTCAAATTTTCATTTGTTTATGGTCAGGTGTCAACATCTGAATACTATTACCTAAAGAAGGAATTAGACTTGGTTTGTGTTTTCCTAGAGGTCAGAACTAAGACTAGTAGAGAGAAGCTACAGAAAGATTTCAGCTTAATACCAGGGAAAACTTCCTTACTACTGGAGCTCTTTAGAAATGGAGTAGCTAACTTTGAAAGTTAGTATCAGTGAATCGGCAATACCTCAGTCAAACTGAGATCTGTTAAAGACCTTAATTTGAAAAGGCCAAAGTTCCCCACTGCATCCTGGGACATCTCCTATATCTGGCTACTGGACCCACATGCCTCTGGAGGAGAAAGTGAGGCTGGTGACTTTGCACATCCCTTCCTCACTCAAATCCAATTTACTTGGATGTCAAGGCATCACCTCCATGATGTCATGGTCCTCTTTGAGAATAAAGCTCAAACAGCAGAAGCCAACTTTGGGAGTTAATGAATTCTTGAAGTCCAAAATCATTGGGGAAGCTGTAGGTATGCAAGATGATCTCTCGAATCATTCCAACTCTTCAATTCTATGATTATCTCACAATTAATTACTCTTTTCTTGATATTAAGATGTCTTTTTACATTATCAGGACATTCAGTTTTCATGAAGAAAAGAATTCCAAATGAAAATCATTACTGTTTTATTATTTGTCATTAGAGAGACATTGGTTTTGGGGGAAAGGGCCAGGAAGACCTGAAGTCAAGTCTATCCCCTGACGCATACTGATGAGGTGACCCTGAACACACCACTTGGTCTTTCAGTGTTTATGGCTCTAAGATGGTCAGCTGCAGAGAAGTACATTTCATTAAAATTTTTTCTAGACATCTATATATTGTGTGATTTGATTTTTTTGTTAAATTTTACTAATGAAAGAGAAATATGAGTCTAGTAAATTTCATCTCTTTAAACAGAGACTTCCCCTTTGGGTTCCCATGAATTTACTCTAATCTTGGCTCATGGGAATTTCCTTGGCTACAGAAGACACCAGGATCAGCCAAAAATTGATTTCTTTTGGCTCTCTGACAGACATGGAAACAGTAAAAACTCATTAATTCAGACTCCATTAATTTGTAATATTTTAGACAGTGCAAACTGAAAATATGTTTTAGGGAGATTGTTTTTAAAAAGTAAGTATTTGCTTGCAAGCATCTAGAAGCACATATTCCTAATTTCTATGGTAATTACAAATCACTCTTATCTATGCATTACATTTGATTCCATTAAGACCTCTACTGGGTAATAATAATTTCTTAGGCTCCTTTGAGTTAATAAACTTAAAAGCAATAAATTGATTTTCCTTCAAACTGGTTTATAATCCAGACTTTTCCCCATTTGTAGGTGGGCCTTATCCATCCTCCTCAATCAGTGAAATTTGACACCTAATTTCCAGATATTTATTGTTACTACAGGTAACAGTAATTCTCTATTAGCATCTAACTGTGGTGTCTTAACAGGATGTAGAGGAAGTGATGTCACCCTAGGCTCTTGAATACAAGCTAATAGCTAGCATTTACTTAATGCTTTAAGGTTTCCAAAATGCTATGCCAACATTATTTTATTTTTTCCTCACAACCTGAGGGGTTGCTAGCCCTAATCTTGTTATTATCCCCATTTTAAACTTGAGAAGACTAAGGCAGAGTTAAGTGACTTGCCCACACTGCTACTAAGTGTGTAAGGCCAGAATTGAACTCAGGTCTTCCTTATTCCAGAGAGAGTGCTCTAGCTATTCATCATCAACATCATCATCATCATCCTAATCCTATAGTCATCAGGCCTCCAGTACACTGATGACTCCATTTCCCGAGTTGTAGTCCTCCAAAGTTCCAGAGTGTTTATAGAGTAATGAGGTACTGGTAAATGGGTTGTCAGGGGAGTGGACAGAGAAGTATGTGCACAATCTTAAGTTTGTTGTTGTTCAGTCATTTTCAATTGTGTCAGACTCTTTGTGACCCCATTTGGGGTTTTCTTGGTAAAAATACTGGAGTTGTTTGCCATTTCCTTCTCCAGGTCATTTTACAGATGAGAAAACTGAAGGAAAGAGGGTTAAGTGACTTGCCCTGGGTCACACAGTTATTAAGTGTCTGAGGCCATATTTGAACTCAGGAAAATAAGCCTTCGTGATTCTAGGCCTGGCACTCTATCAGCTACCTAGCTGACCACTCTTAAATTTAATTTGTATTATTAATATTTCTTAAGACTAGAAAGTAATAAAATAACACATCAAGCTCTGATTTGTAGTGACTGCCAATTTCTGAGGAGTAAATGCTCACACTGACAATTTAAGTAGAAGTATGGTGTACCATCACCAGAAATAGGGGAATTCAGAGGAGGAGTTAGTTTGAGGAGAAATATGAGTTCTGTTTTGGAAATGTTGAGTTTGAGATGCTTATAGGACATCTAATTCAAAATGTCTAATGGAAAAATTTTCATATATGTATATATATATTTATGTATATATGTATATATCTGGGAATATGGAGATATACAGAATAGGGAATCATGTGTAGAGATGATAATTGAACCCATAGGAACTGATGATATCACTAAATGAGACTATCTGTCTATCTATCTCGTTGGAAGATACTGAGAGTGGCATGGCAGGAATAAAGATCCAACTAAGGTGACTAAGAGTGGGTCACACAGGCAGAAGGAAAACCAAGAGAAAGCACTGAACATTCTAAAACTCGCTGGCTCTTTGGCCTTGGAAGACTTAACCTAGTTTATGTAAGACTCACTTTCCTTATTATAAAATGGGATAGTTGTATCTGCAATACTGTCCATTTCACATAGTAATTCTAAGGAAAAATGCTTTGTAAACTTGAAAATGCTATATAAATGTGAATTGTCATCTTGGAATTCAAAGCCTTCTAGAGTCATCATAGAGGCTTTTGCCAGGCATGGAATCAAGGACTCAGTGAGGTAACCTGGATCTTATCCCTCCCTGGGGCGGGGGAAGTATGTCTATGTCAGACAGACTGCACAGGTCCAGGGTGTTGATTCTCTAATGAATCTTTAAAATATTGTCTTACATGGGAGGATGGCAGTACTGTAAGTTGGAAGAATAGTATAGGTTTTGGGGGAAGTCAGAGCTCATTGTGAGAGAAAGCAGTTTTAAACTTTTTAGTAATCTTGAGATCTTTGCTTGGATGGGGTGAGCAAAACTTCCATAAAAGGTAGAATTTAAGTCAGAAGGACTATAGTAGGTGCCTTTAGAAATAGAGTCCCTGTAGAAAGGGAAGAGGCTCTCTTAATTTTCTCTCTATTTTATGGTGTTGGATAAAACAAACTATATGTTTATGTCCTTGTTAGCCTGAGTGCTTGTAGGGGACTTGAAGGCACCCCTTTCTGTGGAAGTATCATATGCTGCTGAAGTTCTCAAGTGCCACCTCTCCAGTGGGTAAAGACAAAATGAGGCAGATACTAGAGTTCCCAGATTTAAAGTCAGGTCTTTGTGACTTCAGGCCCAGCGCTCTATCATTACCAATAACAACTAACATTTATATAGGGCTTTAACATATGCAAAGACATTTCCTCATATCACCCATGTTTTATTTGAACCCTGGACCCTGACATGACAGACCTCGATAAACTTGATAAGGCATCTCAAATGTTCTCTGATTTATGTACTCACCCAGGGAAATTCTTGGGAACTCTAGTATCTGCCTCATTTGTAAAGCCCCTAGCACAGAGTAGGTGCTATATAAATGCTGTTATTATGATTAATGATAACAACAATAATGTGTTTATTAATGACAATAACTCTTTTTCAGTAGTGAAAGTACCTGTGTTGGCATGAATACTCCCACTCTGTTACAAATTGCAATTCCTTCTGTTTCAGTAGATGACCTTTGTGAGTTCCTTGGCCAACGTGTTAATGAGCCTCTCTGAATTTAGCTAGGTTGGTCCTTGGGCAAGAAATATACAGTCTATCATCAGGTCCATACTTGAAGCCTCAGTTGAATCAACTGACACTTGTATCTCATTGGTGAGTCTTTTTAAAAATCCTTAAATAAGGACATGCTGCAGCCTTGTCTACTTGTCTAGGAATCAGTGTAGCTAGACAAGCAGATAGGATATTTAAGTGCTTTACTGCATGCTAGGAACTGTTTAAAGTGCTGAAGATACAAATACAAACAAACAAGGAAGTTCTTGCCTTCGAGGAGCTAACATTTTAATGTTAGAGGGCTCTAGAAAAATAAGGCAAAAATTCACTGACTGGGGCCAAGGGCCAGGTAGTTGGGGGAAGTTCAAGGTTCTGTTTGAGTAGAAAAAGATCTCATTTGACCCATCCTTCAAAGCTCTCTCCCATACCAGCCATATGGCCTACAACTTAGCCCACTGAGAGAATTTATCCCCATTCCCTAGGGTATCTTCTCTTACCAAAGTAAGAGTACTTACGTCCAGTTGCATGTCTCTTGTAGTATCCTTATGGATAAGGACCCACTGGGCTAACAGAAGAGGCACATAATCAAGGCTTAGACTGGAGGTCTCAATTTCTAGCAAAGTTGTAACTGGTATGTGAAGGGTACAGACACCCAAGGGACCTTGGCAAGTATAATTCTGAATGTTACATTTCTATTTGATGATTAAAGTTTTCTATTCTCTATCTATCCACCTTGTTGGGGGAAGGGGCAGCATTTTGCCTCACCCAAATGACAATGGACAACTTTGGATGAAGGGTGATTTTATGACTTTCCAATGTCTGTTCAGTAGCATTTAGGGTCCACTAATAACAAGTAAACCACTGCTTTTCAAAATGGGTATAGCAAATGGCTCTGGGGAGCTTACTGCTCCAGAAATCTAAAGGTCACTTATTCTGGCTACCCCAATGTTCTTGCTAAAGACTCCACTAAAGCCTCGTCTATATGGATAGAGGTCACCAAAAACATGGGACCTACAGTATCTTAATGGCCCAAGGGGAGAGATTTCTGGGTGGCCCATTTAAGGGCTGTATCTTCTTCTGGGCCTCACTCACAAGATGCAGACTTGCAGATGATTTGAAGTAAGGGTCATTAAAATACTTGGGGGCAATATGGATTCTCTAAAACTCCAAAAGTCTGATAAGTCTCTTTTCAGGTTATGTGGAATCAAGAGTCAGTATCTCTAGGCTGTGTCTGGAATCATCTAGAATCTCTCCATTCACCATATTTCCCTAAACTGGACTGAGCAGACTCCCTGGATTTTCTTAGGGATTTTTCCCCCCTACTTCATCCCTCATATGGGCCACCATCTGATCTACCCTATTGGAAGTTCTCTGGTATGATAGTCATAGAAATAGGGGAAAACACACATGACACTGTCTGGCCCAGTTAATATGATGTCATCTATGTAGTGGCATACATCAATGCCCTCAGGAAGGGAAGCCTCTTTTAGGTCTCTGTCCAACTGCATTTGGCAGCATAAGGAGAATTCAGGTAGTTGTAGGGAAGGACAGTGAAGGTATATTGGACTCCTCAGGTGAAAGTGACCTGACTACTACTGAAAAAGTGGGTATGAGGTTAATACAACTCATCCTAGGCCTGGGACTAGCTGGTAAACCACAATGATATAGTCAAAAATAGCTGCAGTAACAGGCATTCATTCATCTCTCCATAGTCCATTGTAAGGTACTAGGTGCCATCTGCTTTCCTGATGGGACAGGTGTGGTTTTTGTAAGGGTAGTTGGTAAAGCAAAGTACTCCAAATTTCTAAATCTCCATAATCAGAAAGGAAATATTTTTTATGTCATCAGAGACCTGATACTGTTTGGTGCTAACTACACAGGATGGTTCGGGCAATTCCAAGTGTTTCCCTTTTGCTCTATTCACAAAAACCAAAGAAGTTGCTGAGAAGGTCCATAAAGACACCAACTCATAAAAGCTCATGATACTCTTTGGTGGTCTTTCATCTATAATACTCCCTACCTCCGGTGGAAACTGGGGTGCCTTGATAGACCTGTTGGGTTTCATGGTATGATAGCTACAGGAATAGAGAAAAAGTATTGGGGAAGAAGATAACCCCATTCTACCCAGGCCAGGCTAGGCCTGGGCTACCTGGTCTACCACATCCCTGTCTTTGTGGTTCTAAGCCAATATTGTTTGTTATTATTTAATGTAATGGGAATGTAAATTTATGATGTCGCCATCTTTCTAAGATTGTATTGTGTAAGATTTTCCCTTCCCCTAGCCCTTTGATAGGCTTAAGAGCACCTGGAGCCTGTGGTGGGAGGCTTGTTTTTCAGGAGATACTTTGTGATTGGGCAATGGGTCAAGAGGGTTGTTACATTCTCTGAGCCAGGAGAAGGCTATATAAACTCTGAGGAGAGGCTTTGCTTTGGGGCTCACTTTGAGAAGTGTTATGTGATTTGACCAGACGAGACTCTGGGCAGCCATTGAGAGCCCCCCGGCTTTGAAAAACCCAGATGTTGATGCTTCCCTGTCTGGTAACTGACTAAGTATGGATGTAATGGTTGGACAGTTGGAGGCCTGTCTGCTTGAAATGTTTCTCTGTCTTGTAACTTCTGCTTGTAACGTTTGTATACTCTGAAGTTCGGGGTGCTGACCTTTTCCCCTGAACTAGGTAAGTGATATGCTTGATTTATTAAAGCAAGATTGTTAACCCATTTTGAGTTGCTTTCCTTTAGAAAAGCAGATCTAAGAATCTGTGTTGGCAGCCACTCTGGGGATGCTGGGTTGTTTGCTGCTACAATTACATGAGATGGTTCAGACAATTCCAAAGATTTCCATTTGGTCCTATCCATTTTATTATATAACTATTTTTACTGTTTAGTTATTGGCTAGACTTAGTAGGTCAGTCTTCAACTTTCATAAAGGTATTATTCTTAGAAAATGGCACAAAAGCAAAAAATGCAAATGTTGTTACATTGAACCTATGGAAAATAGGGGGGCAGGTTCCTGGAAACCATGAGTGGCACAGTCTTGGAAACTTGTTCATATCTGTTGCATTGCACATAGCTACAAATAACATGAAAGTGAAAATGAGGTTACTAGTAAAATCATAGGAATGCTTGAAGTCATGAGAGTTAAATGTGTGGATGTTGTGTTGAAGATTGACTTTATTTCTCCCCTTCTCTCCCTTTACTCCCCAGGAACAAAAGCAGAGACTTTGGGGGTAAGATATTGGTAAAAAGGGTGGGGCATTGATGCCAGGAGAGTACTGTTCTCAGGAGAGTTTGTTGGGTTATATTCTACATAATTTGAATAGCCAATACGAGGAGCTGCTGATTAAGTCTGTAGTTCTACTACAGTACTAAGGGGTATAAAGAAGTAGGAAGTAGGTTGTATAGATGGTTTGTTGGGAGGCAAAGATGACCCTTAGTGGTTAGAAACTGTGCTTCAGGCAGCCAGAAAAGGGAACAGTGTGGGAAGAGACTAAAGAGGTTGAGAGGGGTGAGGCCGCAGTGACATTCCCAGTGTTTGGCTGGGTGTCATCCCATTGTGTTCTTATTAATGGTAAGTATGGATATTCATGAACATTTATGGCAGCCTAGGCTGTACCTCACATTCTTACGAGAGGTGGTGTAGTATAATTGAAAGAACACCAGGCTTGGAATCAAGATAGATCTGTGTATTCCCAGCTTTACTTCTTATTAACTACAACCATGGGATGCTCATTTAAATGTGGCTCGGTTTCCTCATCTGTAAAATGAAGAAACTTGTACTTTTTACCTTATAGTATAGCTGTGAGGAAAGTGTTTTGTAAATCTTAAAGCACTTTGTAAATGTGATTTATAACCATTATCATTATTACTCCTGAGTTTACATGCCCTTGTTAGGAAGAATAAACAATTAATGAAGATAAAAATAAGATCCATTTTTAGCATGATCTGTCTGAATTGTACCAACAGAATTTACTCCTAATCCCTAATCCTAAAGAAGAGTTCTGGTGACAATTCTAGGCATTCCTATCAATAGGCAAGGAAGAAATCTGCTGCCACATTCACCAAACCTGTTCTCTGAAGGAAAGGAACAAAAAGAAATAATTGTGGTGGGAGACAGCAAGTCTGGATTTTATTGCTATTACTCTGCATGGCAGGCAATGGTGCTGGCAGATAGCACAGTAAAAATCTGAAATGAATTAAACTATTTCATGGGAGAAATGGATTCTTTGGGGTTGGCAGAGACTTGCAACATTATTTGTGGCTTTGTATGGCAAAAATACATCTTGGAACTATAACAAATAAATACAATCCCCTCCCACTTAATGTTGTAAGTTGGGTCCATGAAAGCAGAGTAGGTGAAACAACATTACCTGGGACAGTTACCTTCCTATGAACAATAAATGTTTTAAGTAGAACAGTCAACAGACTGATGCTCATAGGAATTAATGCTGTTGGGGCTCAAGCACTAGACTAGATTGTCACCAACCATATGATGTGAATCTTGGTTGGTCAGCTAAACAATTTTATAATGTAGTTTCCAAATGTTATGGTACAGTTTGGTGATAATGTATTAATGGCTGACATTAATGGCTGCATGACATACTTCAGGAAATCATAAAGGAAAATTGCCCAGAAATATAGGAAGCCAGTAACAAAATATAGATCAAAAGAATTCACAGAGAAGTAACAGAAACCTTTCAAATTCCAAGGTAAGTAAATCAGAATAAGAGAGGATTGATTACTTCTTGTTCATAAGAAATCAAAGGAAAAAATAAAGACTAGCAACCCCAAATAATAGTGTGTTTTGCTTGTGACTTTCCAACTCTATATTCCCTCTTAAACTCTATTTCCTCTCTCCCTATCCCTGTGGATTGAAATCTCTCTCTCTCCACACACACATACTTACACATATGTATGTATGTTGTACAACCCCCTTTTGCCTGACTCAGCTTGGAGTGAGGTTCATGAGATGCCCATTCCTCCCTACTGATTCATCCATGTTTATATATTTTATTATTGCACTACAAGTTCTTCCCTTTTCTTCCTCATAGTATTCTTTTTTCCTTCCTTTTTATTTTGTCTCTTACAATCAACAAAACAGAACAAAACCACCCTTTGGCTCTGTGTTTATCTTCTTAAGCTCCCTCTATGTCTTAAAGGTATTAGAACTCTGAATGGACACTTGTTTCTTTTCTTTTTTTTTTTTGGACTACAAGTACTCCATTGTCATTTAGCTCCTTCCCACTGCTCTAATGTGTTCATTATTCTAGGTTTCTCTTATTTGTATTTACATTTCAAAAATTCTAACCAGCTTGGATCTTTTTAATTAAAAAATGCTTGAATGTATTTTATTTTGTTAAAGGTCCATTTTTTTAAGCCCAAGTTTGCAGGATAAGTTGTACTTTATGCCTTCTGAATTAATGCATTCCAGTATTTCCCTTTCTGAATAGTAGTTGCAGCATAGTCTTGTGTAACCCTGACTGTGGCTCAGTGGTATTTCAATTCTTTCTGGTTGCTCAGTGTATTATTTTTTTTTTTTACTTAGAAGCTTTGGATTTTGGCTATGACATTCTTTGTTGTATTTGTTTTGCACTCTAGTTCTGACAGATCTGTGGAGTATTTGTTTGGTCATGATTTTTATAGCGTTTGATGATTCTTAAACTCGTTTTCCTCACTCTGTTTTCCTGATTGGTTCTTTTTGGCAGTGCCTATCTTAGATGTTCTTCTAAATTTCCAATCTTTTAGCTTTGTTCTAATAGAATATCTGGATTCTATTTGTCCAATTCAATTTCTTTATAATGGAGTCATTTTCATCCTTTTATTCTACTTGTAAACTTTACCCTCAGGAGCTACTTTGTTTTTTATCTTTTTTCATTTCTTCCATCTGCTCTTGGGGCAAGATATGGAGTTTTCTCCTAAACTTCTACTTGTACTCATTATGGGGTTATTCTGTTAAACCATCCTATTTCTTCATTGTACTTGGAATTTTCTGTTCACTCATGTCTTCAGCCTCAGTGCCTGGATTAGGACTGCACTCTTAGTTGAGGTTAATGTCCTGCCTAGTCTTGTCACCTTTGTAGTATAAACGCTGCTTCTGGATGGGAAGTTTTGGTGGGACCAGTTCCTATGCACTGCCTTCATGTCCTGATGGTCCAAGATAGATGTCTGCCTTAGTCTCATCTCTGTCTTTCTTCTTGTGGTCATTCACCAGGAAGTCTATCCCCTATGGGTGCCCTGTCTACAATATTAAAGGTCAGGATGGTCTAGGGCCCTCCAGCATAGGTTACTTGGGTGTTAACATCCACTGAGAACTGGCACTCTCCTGCTGTAGCTCCAACAAAAGTACTGGCTTAAGAACTTTTAGGGGGCCACAAGGTAAGCGTGCACTGCTCAGTCCTGGCTCCTTACACATTTGACTTATCAGGGGCTGGCTCCATCACCTGTTGTGACTTCAACAGCTCACGGCCAATATTCTGTTGGCTTCTGACTTTGTTTACTGAAGATTGGGCTGGCATACACTTGATCAGGGTACCCACAAGCTTCTGGTCACCTTCTTGTCTAGTTCTAGATTAGACAGAAAACATTTCCCTTTTTTAGAGCCACTATTGCCTTTGGTGTGCTTTTAAAGTTTTGTTAGAGTTCCTCTGCTGGTTAGAAATTTTTATATCACCATCTTGACTGCTTAATGGGATCTTGGAGGTTGTTGTCTTTCCTTACCCTCAAGCTCCCCTAAGTTTGCTGATACCTCAAATTCTTCCAAAAGAGGACAATGTTTTTTACTCCAGAATGAAAGATGTTTTCCATACTTTAATGGTTCTATGATAACTTCAGTTTGAGCACACTTTCCATAAGCACAACTAGATATAATAATAATATGCAATAGGAAATATAACAAAAATGTATTAAATGCCTACTATTACAGTATAATTTCTCATCTTATGGGATTTTTGTTCATGTACTTTGGTAATCTTCCATAATGATCTCCCTAATACAATGGAAGCCCACATAGCTGGTTTTTCAATATTTTGTGGCTACCAGTACAACACTTAGGCTATATAACCAATATATACCTTTCTACTGTTATTTGATGAGCCCATATTTTTCTACTCATATATGTCCCCAGTCCTGACTTACAATACATGCAAGTTGTCAGTAGTACCTTCTGCAGTCTATATTCATCATAATCTTATGCACTTTAGGATACTTTCAGTAGTATTGAGTTTAGAACATCCCATAACTCAGAGCCATACAGTATCACAGAGAGACTATTGTTAATTTGGTACCAGGGAACAGGTTGGGATCACTGAAAGGAACAGTTTTCCCAATGTGATCAATCTCTCATCTGTTCATACTATTGATGGAGGACTGAAAATGAACTCAAAACAAGATGAAAGATAAAATAATGAAAAAAAGAAATAACACTTTATTGTGAAGGAATCAGATAATTAGAAAATATATAGAGATGTGTAGAGATTGGTTATTGGGTCCTAACTTCTTTCTGTCTCTTCCCCTCCACATATTTATTTTGATAGGGAAGAAAGGGTTCAAATCATGGGTCCCTGAAATAGGGATAATGATTAACACCTGGGGGAAGAAAAAAGGAACCAAAAGTGAATTCCCAAAAAGAGAATTAGGAAAATCTGTAGGCTGGACATACTTGCCTAGAGATGGCCTTCATCTGAGCAGGTAGACAAATGGATACTGAGAAACTGACATTTCTACCATGCAGCTGTGAATCTCAACATTTTTGCTCTGAATAATTTATGAAGGATTTTATTTCTTTTCTTTTTAACCTGCTGACTTCATAAAATAGCTTTTTTCCGTTAAATGGGATTGCCAGAATTGCCCACACAGAATTGCCCAAGTAGCCTCAGCTATGGGGCAGATGACAAAAGGAGAGAACTCTCTGTCCACACCCAACCAGTCTGCAGTTAATAAACTGGAAAGATAACTTTCTTGGAGTCTTGGTATAGGATTCTAGAATTTGTCATAAAACTATGGACCTTAATGATCGTTGAGTTCAACTTTAGAGATGAAACTAAAGTCCAGAGAGAGGAAGGTGCTTGCCTAAGGTGACACAAGCTCTTGACTCTCTAATATGCCTACCCTGCTTCAGCCTAGACAAGCAATTTATCAAAATGTATTGGCTCTTTTGAGTAGTTGGGAAAGACTCATTGCCAATATCCAGAGCGATTAACTTGAGTCCTCATACAGTATTCTCTCTTGGGTCTCTAATCCTTGAGGCATCTTGGGTGGGTGCTGCCCTTTTGCTAGCATGCAACACAAGCCACATGTGACATGGATACAATCCCAGCAGGGTGAGTTCCAAGACGCATCTGGATTTCTGTATAAAGGATTGCCTCACTGAACAGTCTAGCCACTTTACTACTCAAACCCAACATGCTATAAATGATTTAACATGCTGGCATAACCCAGTGTGGAGGATTCTACAGAGAAAAAGTAGATTCCTGTTCAAGGCTGTTTGTGTTTTGAGAGTGATCTGGATTCTTACCTAGTTAGTCATGTTTCTTAGGATTTGGGACTAGTTAGATTAATTAGCTGCTTTCTTTTTCTACTTGTATGCCACCAAAAAGGGACTTGCCATCTTAGCCATAAAAAATTAAGGTAATAAAGTCTACTTAATGGATTACGCGTTGAAAAATAATGCCCCTGATGTAATCAAGTCATTTATTTTCCAGACGGAGACCAACTAATGAGAATTTCCTCCACACTCAGGTCAGATTGAAAGCAATAACTTTGATTGGTTCCATTATTTTCTAACCATGCCTTACTATGCACACAGCTGGCCTTTATCTTCCCAAGAATCTGTCCATCTACATGATTTGTATTGAAGTCAGAATATAAACTCAGAGATCAGGAAATCCAAAATCTAGCTTTGGGTTTGATGTACCATTATCAATGGAGGCCAGATTTTTCCAAAACAACTTGTAGGTTAGTCTGAGTTTTTAGAGCACTGACCTTAGAGTCAGAGGATATGTGTGCCAGTCTTTATGCTACTTATTAGTTTTAGGACTAAGGAAGTCACTTTGCCTTTCTGATGTTAGCTATTTCTGAGCCTCTATTTCATAATCACTAAAACAGAGATAATAATACATGCACCATGTACCTCAATATATGAGAAAAATGAGTAAGCTGCAAAGCATGTTGGAAATATCTATGGCATCAGTAACATTTATAGTTACCTTTGGGAGTTAAGATTTCTGTCAATGATTTCATACTTTTAGTGACAACAGAAGTAGCAAGAATAAATGAAAGCAAGGCCACAAACCAACTTCACCAGAGGTTCAGACAGGCTATATCAGCTGCATTCACCCTAGCTAACATAAGATGGCCTTAAGTAATAGCCAAGAAGTAGGAGGTTCTGAATCTTACTGGTGATTATCTGAACATGTTTTGCTATAAGTTCATCTCTGTTTATTACTTCTTTCTCCCTATATTGTGTCTTTCTTTATGTTCACACCTAATTCAATTTTTAAAGAGGGTATAAATTTCTAATTTCATACACTTAATCCTCAAATTGAGAATTCAATCCACAGGATAGTTGGCTAACTCTAAAAAGTCAAATCTGGGCTATTCAACAGTATATATCACCATGGTAAATACACAATTTTGGGCTGAGGTCTTTAAATTGGCTGTTAAAGAAGACTTCATTTTTCCCATTTAAAAAAAAACGCCTCATCACATACTTGTGTCTCTGAAAAAAGGCATGTATTCATTGAGAAGAGTGATTTGAAAGTTAAAATTTTCCAAAATGTTGGCAGGAAATGTAAATGGAGGTACCATGAGATCCTACAGAGGATATCCGGCCTATCTACAAAGGTCTCGGTAATACAACACAAAACTAAAATTAAAGAGAGACAGCCTGGGGAATAAAAAGCCTACCAAAAGGTCAGCCCTGGCTTCAAGGCTCACCTCTGACATAATGGCTCAGGTGACTTCAGGTCAATCATTTAACTTCTTGTGTTCTCTAACTGCTGAACGTTCCCTATATACCTCTGTAAGAGTTTCCTCGCCATAGTTTACAATAGAACATTGATGAAATCACAAGTCTAGACCACCTCTACCTCAAAACAAACAACACCCCTATCCTAAAATAATGCTGATTACTGAGTGATCATAGAATTGAATAATTAACTGTACAATCTCAGAACAAAATTATATGCATATTTGATGTCACTGGCTGCAACACAGTGGTTCACAAGTTCTGAAGTTATAAACTGATCAAAAGTCTTGTAATTTGTGTCCATTAGCAGAAAGCCATGCTATTGTGTTGCCTTGTTTCTAAGACACTTTTGGGATGGAATTTTGAATTTCTTTTGATTTGATTCTGATTGAATTAATTGTTGCATCATGAATTTTTTTTTAATTTGGGCCCATACAACACAGGCTCATTTTATAGCTAAGTCATGACTACCTGAGTAGTCTGTTACCTCTCTTATAAGGCTTGGATGTAATGACAACAAAAGATATCACTTATACTAGTTATATATATCTGGGGATTAAAAATAATATACATTTGGGCCAGTGGTCATAATGATAAAAACCTGAAAGAAAACTGGCTCATCTGTTTGAGCTGGTTCTTGGTGATCACTGTATAAAGTAACTCATTGTCAACTGCTATATGGTAAGTGGACCTGGACTTACTCAAATGAGTAGGTAACACATTAACAACAACTCGTTTTAACAGGACACTTGGAGCTTGGATTCATCTTCCATTCAATTGGCTAATTTTGGGAGACATACCTAGCTATTCAAATAACCACTTTCTCAGTTAATACTTTAAAGAGTTAATATTATTTCATAGATTTGTGTGGTCAACACTAAGCCTAATGCTTTGTTAGTTAAGGAACAACTGTCTTCTGGAGCTTAGCATACCCTCCAGCCAGTAGATCTGTAGTGAATCAGCTTCTTATTTATTTTGGCCAGCAAGGAGTATTTATCTAATCCTTCCTTTCTTTCTGCAATTTCCTAATTTCCTCCCTGCCCCCCACATTTTCTAGTCCCAAAGAGAAGTCCATATCAGTCCCTATTATTCTTCAGAAAACATGCATTAAATAATCCAATTAAAAGCCACTGTCAGAAATGTTTCAAGTAAGCCAAATTTGCCCCACCAATTCATTTATTCATTCATCCATTCAATTCATTAACAGTGCAAAGCAATGTTCACAGAACCATTCCTCTCCAGCTGAATTTATGTATTAAAATCATTCAGCCTAGTACCCGATGCAACTTGCAATATTTAAATAGCCTGCCAATAGAATAGTCCATACACATAATATTCTGTAATGTTAACCAAGAAAAAGGAAAGTGGCCTGTTGGTATAACCTTGTATGAGGGACTCCTAAGGATAACAATTGTTTGTCTTCACTCTGTAATTCCCATCTCAATGCATTTTGACATCCCCAATCTTGTTCTGGCTTCTCTTTGCTAAAGTTCCATCTCTTTTTAGCTGGGCAAAATTTAAACACACAATTATAACAAACAGATGGTACCTGCCCTGCTTTTTGGATTTTATTAAGGCACAGTATTAATCATGGTAATTGGGTAGGAATTTTAAGGTTATAAAACTACAGCATGTCTAATGAGCGAACTCCACATAGGAGGAGCCCAGGCTTTTAATCTAATAATGTCAGTTTTATGGATTATGACGGGAGTTTTATGAAGTGTGATATGAAATACTGTGGATTCATGGCTCTCGCTGGATTAATTTGGAAAACTAGTTTTCCTGGTTCTAAGCCCAAAAACAATTATTCCTTATATTTCTCTCTCTTGCACTGTTACCAAAGCCCTGGGCCAGAAAAATGGTACAGTGACTCCCCTCATGCCCCTCCCCCATCCCAACTCTCTCCCCTATTCCTTAATTTCGGTTGGTTTGCCTTTCAACATATCTACCTGCAGGCCTTCGGAGTGCCTGCTCATTGGCACAGACATGTCTCCAGTGAAAAGAGAAGCAATGGCTTTGTAAATGGTATAGGTCAGCAGGCTGGTGCATTGACATGCCCACCACAGGTTCTATATGTTACTAACTTAAGACTTCAGTTTAAACAGGTAAGATATCATCCAAAAAAAAATGTGATGTCCGTTTTCAACTGGACTGGACTCAGGACAAAAAGGACCGGCATTATGTTGCCAGACCTTCTTTCAGGGAAGCCTACAATGCTGACTGTTTGGGGGCGTGGGCTGAGGTGTAATATGACTCACTCCCCTTGGAGACATGTGAGAGCCATCCTCTCTCAGCTCTCTGCAGCTGTACTACCTTTGGCCTTGCTTGCGATTACATTTGTGGTCTGAACCAGTTTCTGCAGATGGAAGAGTTGAAGTAGTTTCCTCTCACTATCTATCTTCAGGATGCAGATTTAACCATGTTCACCATCTGGAAGTTCAAAATGGCAAATCAGGTTTGGATCTCTACTTACCCAATTATTGGTGATGGAATTCAAATGGTTTCAATTTCCTCTCAGTATCAGTCCGAGATATCAATCAGAATAGGGGTGGATGGCATTGCTCTGCAGGGCTTAGGATATTCAGAAAAGCCCAGCATGGAGTCTTTGCTCTTTTCTCCCTCATCTCCTGAGCCAGGAACAATGACTTGGGAGGCTGAGGCCATGGAAAGATGAAAGCTGAGCACTCAATGATCAAACTGCCTTCTGTGTCCACAGAACTCTGACTTTGGAGTCACAGAGTCACATATTGTCAGAACTGGAAAGTTCTTAGTGGCCATTTAGCCCATCACATGAAAAAATATATATATACAACCCCGTTCTTGAGGAGGGGTCATCCAGACTCCAGCCTTTTCTTAAGGACCTCTAATGAGAGGGAGTGAATCTAGCACTTCCTTAGACACCCCATTCCATTCAGGGTTTGTGCCAACTACAAGAAAGCTCTTCCTCGTTTCAGGCCTGAACTTGTCTTTTTCCAGCTTGCACCTATTTATTCTAGTTCTGCCTCCTGCACCAAGGAGAACAATCTTTCTACTACATGCTTATAAGATCATGGAGACACCTAATGGTGGCGAAATGGCTAAAGTATAACCTCCAAACACACAGCCTCAGTTTCCTTATCTATAAAATGGATATTTAACAGCACTTACAGGGTTAATGTGAGGATCAAATGAGATTATATATATATGTATATATGTATGTATATATATACATATATATACACATATATGTATATATACATATATAATATATAGTATATATAAATGTGTATATGTATCTCTATCTATATTACTTTGTAAACCTTAAAGGTCTGCATAAATGTTAAGTATTTGATGATAATATCTTCCAAGATGCTTCTTCCCCAGACTGAATATCCCCAGTTCCTTCATATAGCCTGGATTCAAGCCATGGATTCAAAGGACAATAATCTGCCACTTACTACTTTTATGACCTTAGGCAAGTCACTTTGCCTCAGTTTCCTCATTTGCAGAATAAGTGGAGTTGGAATAACTGATCTTTTAAACTCTAAGTTTCTTATCCCAATTTGGGGGGTGGGGTTGTCAGCTGGAGCATAAAGCAAAAAAAAAAAAAAAATTGCAGGGATGGGGATTCAGTCTTGAAGATGCCTGAGCTAGTCCCTTTCTAGAATGCCACCATGCCAAGTTTTGGTCACAGATCTAGCTTGTGGTACCCGGAGGAAGCAAACATAGCCAGTTAACCTCAAAGCAGTTCTCTTTCTTCTTCTAAAATGAAGAACTTCCACTCAAGGAAAAAATTACCCCCAGTTCTTCCTACTCACTTTAAATCCAAACTTCAAAAAAGGTCAGCCATACCACAAGACATTACCATTGCTGAGAGATAGGAAGGGCAAACTGAAAAAGTCCAATTTGATTTTAATGTGCCTCCAGTTACTTGCGTACCATGAAAACCCAGCCTCCCACCATGAAAAACTGGCTATGATTTCACCATCTGGTTTTAGTTTGAAAAATACTTATAGATGGAGTATTTCCTGAGAGTTACTATAGGCAAAGTAAAAAAAAAACCCAATAAATAACAATGGTGAATCTACTTAACTTGACTCTGTTACTCATTTAATCTCATTCATTTTTTGACTCTCTGCTTATATGAAGCTTTAATCTTTCTCACACAGGAGCATGCAAAGAGAAGCACCATGGAGGAATGTTTTCTTTTAAATTTGTTTCCCTTGTGCAGTAGCTGAGGACATATGTATGCAAGCCAGAGAAAATAAGGGCAACTTGTCAGGGGTTTTGTAGATGGAATTCATGTTCCAGGTAGCAATGGGATTAGATGACGCCTGAGAGCTTTTCCAACAGTGAGATTTTGCGGATCTGAGAAGGTCATGAGAACTTCCAGGCCACCAGTTGAAAAGAAGCTATAGGCTTATGGCCACCTCTTTTCATTCAAGAGTTGATTAATCAGTTTGAGTATTAGGCATGCTGTTACCTCTTTTCTGTCTGTCTCCATGCTCTTTGACCATGTAAATGAAAACATTATGAAAAGGAAGCCCTTTCTGAGTAACTAAAAAAAAAGCCAGTGAAGGTCCCAGAGAAAAGATAATGAAACCTCTTTCCTTCCTTACTGTAGAAGTAGGAAACTATTAGGGAAGAATAGGTACGTACTGGCAAGTGCTGTTAGATGTTTTTATTTGTTTTTTTTTTTTTTTGGGGTGCTGATATCAAACCATTTATTTAACAAAAATATTACAAGAGCAGCAACAAAGAAAAATAATAACAAAGGGTGTGTGTAAGAGGCATGGGAGAAAAAAATGTGACAAGAGATCTTGATTCTTAGGAGACCAGCACACCAGCAGAGCTGGCCTTGGCCCCAGACCCCTCCCCATTGTCCTTGGCTGCTGGCTTCTCATCCTCACCCATTAGCCGAATATGATGTTTCTCCCTGAAGTCATTCAACTCCCTTCCCTTTGCTTGAAGCTGCTGGGTCAGTGTCTCAATGATCTTTTGAATCTGCTCCTTGTTACCCTCCAAGGCAGGTAGCACCTCTTTGACAGTTCGCTCCACCAGAACCCCCCCCAACCATTCGATAGCACTTCCGGGTTGGGTCCACTTCTCTCAGTGTATCTATCACTAGGCTGTGCTCATTCAACTCCATTTCCAGTTCAGCTGCTTTGGATGCCAGGCCCCTCTGTTCCTGCCCAAGGCGGTTGAAGCCAGCAACCACCTGCTCCGCCGACACCGCCCCTTTGCCCGCGCTGCCGGCGCCGCTGCCGCCACTGCTGCTACTCTTGTTAGCCCGGTTGCTGGTCTCCGCCATCTTTACCCGCCCTCTAGGTCTTCATTGGTTTTCTTTGTGACCAAGAATGGCTCGATCTTGGGCTGGGAGTTTCCAGAAGTGATTATTTTATAAAGATATGTTTATATTATTGTCATTTTAAAAATTTAAATTAAAAAATTAAAAAAAAGCATTGAGCTTCAAATTGTTCACTACTGTCCCCTATTGACACAGGAACTAAGTAAAGTTGCTCAGGCCAAAATGAACATCCCTTGGCATGTCTTATTTCTGATGCTATTATTCAGACAAATTATTTGTGAGGCTAACAGTCTAAGACTGGAATCAGCTCTGGTTTGGACACAACAATGTGCTTAGAATTCAAGACTCTCAGAGTCTGGAGAATATTTTCCATTATATTTCAATCTAATCTGTTATAAAACTGGTCAGTAATCCATCCCTTTCCATGAACACAGATGCAGGTAAAGGAGCCTTATTTTCTAAAGGTGAGGCATCTGCAAACCCAAGTGCAAAACTGAAACCCAAGAGCAATGAACAAATGTAACATGTCTATGTAGATGCCAGCAAATGGGCTCCCGGGCTGCAGTTACTTTCCTTCTGTTTTCCATAGGTATATTGTTTGTGGCAAGGCCTTAGTTCTAGACTGGGCCTCTACCACTGGGCAGTCGCTTAGAGTTGCCTTCCCTAATTCTACAAGCAGAAAACAAAACAAACCAGCAAACTGTGGGACCCATTTCAAAGTAAAGTGGAAAAAAAGTTTTGGTTTATCTATTGTTTTGGATTACAAATATCACTATTTTCTTCCACTATTACTGGTAACTGGGAGTTGACTGTTTATTATAAGTAATGCCAGCTTCAGGAGTCCCTCTGACAAAGACTACAGTTACTGTTACTATATCTTTAAGAGGAAATATGATCTTGGGGACAGGCTGCTTAATTGTCATCTGGAGATGGTTAACTGTCATGGCTGAGAGAGACTGTGTGATGCACAGAGAGGAAGGATAAGAGAAGTTCTTTCCTGAAAGACTGAGTATGTTAACTGTTAAGGAGAAAGAATCTGGAGAGACATCTTTTACGGGAAATGAGTTTAACTCTTATCCTATGGAGAAAATGTCCTAAAAATAATTCTTAGGAGACTTCCATTTCCATCCTGGGGTAGAGGAATGATGGCACTTATTAGTCATTAATGTCTGTGGAGAAATAAGTTGCAGTTGATATCTAGAAGTGACTTTGGTTGTGATTTTTCACATAGCTGATACATTGTTGAAATATTTAAATATGTCTGGATTATTTGTTAGGTTGTTGATAAACTATGTAGCGGTATAATTAATGGTTGTTTAAGGCTATGAGATTAAAGAACTTCATACTGAGAGAAAAACTAGGATAGGGATTTTAGAGTTAACTAATGACTGACTATGAATTTCTATTAGCTTATGATAAAATATCAAGACATACCCTTTGACTGCCTTAGAACCCAAGGAAGAAAATTAATGAGAAAATAGACCAGCAGCCCTCAGAAAGGGGTCAAGGTTGGTATAATTGTCAACCAGTGTAAAGCCCCACAAAGCCTACTAGGTAGTTTCCCTGTAGAATTATTATTTAAAAAATCTAAGTCACACATGGAGTCATTGTCTCTAAACTCTGATAAACATATATATATATACACATATATATACACACATATGCACATATGTATAGATGTATGGATATATGTATGTTCATTTAAATTCCACAAAATGATAGATACTCTATATGGTATGTGTGTTGATATGTGTATTATGTGTATTTATATGCATATATATATGTATATGTGTACACACACACATCAAAGAAGGCCTGTCCCTCAGACTTTTCTCTATAAACTTTACTGCCATAATTCTCGTATCTTAAAGACTTTAAGCTGTCCTTGTCAATACTTGGTATTTCTTCGTGTTTCATCAGCAGCACTCTTCTCCGCTCATCTCACCTCACTCAGATGCCTTCTGCTTCTACCTTACTTTTCACCCTCGTATCCCATAATGAGGTGGCTTTCTCCTTCCTAAGAAGAAGGCCCTTCCTCTTACCTGCACAAGTGATCCCCTGCCACCTTCTCTTCTCCAACAGACTGCTCCCTCTAACATCCCCCTACTCTCATTTATCCTCAATGTCTCCCTATCTACTGGCTACAGGCATGCCATGTCTTCCCTGGATGCACCCAATCTCTACTAGCCACCATGCTTTATCTCTCTTCTGTTTTGTGGCTAAACACCTCGAGAAGGCCATTTACAATAAGAACTCCCCTTCCTTTCCTCTCACTCTCTTCTTCACTCTTTACTATCTGGCTTCTGACCTCCACATGGTTCTCTTCAAACTTAGTCACCAAATCTAATGGGCTCTTTTCAATCTGCATCTTTCTTGATCTCTTTGCAGCCTGCTGATCACCTTCTTCTCCTTAATACTCTCTTCCCAGGTTTCCATAACCCTACTCTCTCCTGGTTCTCTCCTTTCTCAGTCTCCAGGTCATGCCTGCTAACCATGGATGTCCACAGGGCTCTGCCTTGGGATCTTTTCTCTTCTCCCTCTGTACTTTCATCTGGTTATTTAAAATCTACTTATTAAACTCTAACCTCTCTCATAACCTCTAGTCTCACATCTCCAACTGCCTACTAAACATCTTGAACTGGATGGATGTCTTAAACTCAACATGTCCAAAACTGAATTCAATATCTTTCCCTCCAAACCCTGCCTTCTTACTAATTACCCTATTACTGTTACTAACAAATTCCTAGTAATCTAGGCTCAAAACTTAGGTGTGATTCTCAACTCCTCACTCTCTTTCACCACCTCCTACCTCCACATTCCATCTGTTGCCAAGGCCTGTCCTATCAATTTTGCCTTCACAACATCTATCACATATGTGGCCCCTTCTCTCCTCTGACACTGCCACCACCCTTGGGCAGGCACTTATCACCTCACGCCTGAATTATGCAATAACCTGCTGTGCTGGTTGGTCTTCCTGTCATATTTCTCTCCCCACTCCAGTCCATCCTCCACTCAGTTATCAAAATGATCTTCTTTTCTTTTCTTTTTCTTTTCTTTTTTTTTTTGCTTTTTGGAGGGCAGTTGGGGTTAAGTAACTTGCCCAAGGTCACATGGCTAGGTTTTTTTGTTTGTGTGTGTTAAGTGTCTGAGGCCGGATCCGAACTCAGGTCCTTCTGACTCCAGGGCCAGCACTCTACTGATGGCACCACCTAGCCACCCCTATCAAAATGATCTTCTTAAAGCACAGGTCTAACCATGTCCCTCATCTCTACATCCCCTACTCAATCACCTCCATGTTTGCCTGTTACCTCTACTATTTGATAATCAGAACCCTTCAGAACCTGCCCTCCTACATTTCCAAGTTTTCTTACACCTTACACTACCCCATATACTCTGTGATTACTGACACTGGTGTCCTTGCCATTCCTGGAACAAGATGATGCTCTCCTGACTGCATTTTCTCTGGTGGGTCCCCATGCCTCCCCACTTCTCTTGCTTCTCTCAAGTCCCAGATAAAATTCCATTGTCTACAAGAAGCCCTACTTCTAGTGCCTTGCCTTTATTGACTAAATCTAATTTATTCTCTACATGGCTTGTTTGTGTGTTGCCTCCCCCATTAGACTGTGAGATTCTGGAGAGCAGAGACTATCTTTTGTCTTTCTTGATATTCCCAGTGCTTAATACAGTGCCTGACACATGGTAACAAATATTTATTGAGTGACTATTTGTATTAAATTTATATAATGATAATAGCTCACATATCCATTGAGCTTACAGTTTTTCAAGCTTAGTGAAGTAGTCAGGAGAGAAGTTATTAGCCTCATTTTACAGATTAGGGGACTGAGGCTCAGAAAGGTGAACTGATTGGTTTAGTTACCCAGCTACTGAGTAGCAGAAGTAGTACTCAAATCAAGAGAATCAGAATATTCCCTGCTATTTCTAGAACTAAAAAAGAATACTATCTTAAGTTTGAAATTTCTGGTACTCTATTGCTACTCACCTCATATGAAGTTCCCTGGGGAAATATTCAGATGCCCCTACTCCTCCCTCATGCTCTAAGAAGCAATTCTTGCCAGTTTTGTCCATTCAGTAGCTACCTGCAAAACAGGTGCTGAATAATTGGAACACTAGGGGATTCTAGGTGGCCTGGGGGGCAACTACAGGTAGAAATCCACCACCTCCCACCCCTCCCATAGATTTTGATAGAATGAAGAGATGTCAACAAGGGAATTTAAAAAGTTTTTGACTTCTAGATTGGCTTCATAATCATTTCCATACTGTGGAAAACTGGAGACAATTATACAAAGCCGTTCACTAACATCTTCCTTTGATGATTCATCATGGTATGAACGTGACCTTGGGTTCTTGAAGGCTATACCAGCAAAGTACAATCTCTGGCAGGCACTACAAAACTGGGAAGGGTTGGAGGAAGGGTCCAGCGCCAGACTGTCTATCATCCCAGAACCAGCCTTGCTGACTACAGAAAGGTTCATCACAATAAGGTTAGCTAATAACAAATTCACAGCAGATTATGAAGCACCATCTACTAAGGACTAGAGGTGTTGTGATTTATGTCAATGGAAGGAATATCCACCCCCCCTGAACCCACAGATCCTTGAAATACTAAACAAGTGTGTAGGGTCATTCCAACCACACCTGGCAAAATTATTTATAAGTGTGTCCCTGTGAATGGTATCAACACAACTAAGTAAGAAACCTGTAACTGCAGAGACTTGGGAAATGGAAATCATATGACCTAATCCTCAAAAAGCTTTCAGTTTAGTATAGTATCATTATAATTTAGTGTTAGTAACAATAGCCAACATTTTTCTAGCATTTTAAAGTTTATACAACATTTTCTTTATAATCATGTATTGTGGTAGCTAATACAAATCTTATCACACCCATTTTATAAATGAGAAAACTAAAACTCAGGGAGGTAAATTAACGATGCAAAGTCATGTGAGTAGTAAATGGAATGTTTGAGACTTGAACCCAGGTCTTGGCTCCATGTCTTCCTTTACTATATTTCTGCTACACTTAACTGCCCTAGGAGAGTCAGGACTGAGACAGATAAAGCCAATGTATCTCACCAATCAGGTTTTCCCATGTTGACTCAGCTATGAAATAAATTGATCTTTAAAAAAAATCTCTTTAAAAATTATCTTTTTTTCCCTTTCTTTGATCTTTTTCATTTCCTTCCCCATCTTGAATTGGTCCTAAGATACATTATGGATACTGAACTTGTGCCTCAATATCAAAAGCAATGTGAAAGGATTTAGAAGTGTGACTCCAATTAAAGTTAATGGGAATCGTGTGGTTAATCCCTTGTGCAATGCTTTGAAACTATACCCCCTTAGCAATACATATGTACTTTTGGCTGGTTTTAGATTTTTTACCCCCAAAACTTTGACTTTCACAAGGAAATGTGAAAACATAGTTTGTGTCTGAGGAACGTTTCCTTTGCACTTCAAGTATGGAAAATACTATACCCTACTACAGATCATATTAGGATAGAACCAAAAGAGAACTAAAAACAACTTCTTTTAAATACATTTTGTATGTGCAAAGAAAATTTATACATGTAGGGGGAATACTCCCACCCAATATCTCTAACTAGTTTTGTGGAAACGTGATGTTAGATGAAACAACATTACTGGGGGCAAGTAGTCCCACATGAACAATGTTCATGTAAAGGCAATAAGCAACATGCTGATGGTTGGCAGGGTAATGCTCAAGGAAACTAGGTCAGATCATCACAGACCAGCACAGGGACCTTTGATACAATATAGTCCAAATTCTTCATCTGACTAGTGGGAAGCTAAGGCCCAGAAAAATTAAATGACTTACTAATAGTCATACAAAGAGTCCTAAAAGCACAGGACTCTTTCCAGTATATCATGCAGCTTCTTCAGTGGGTAGCCAAATGGGCTACAGTGGTGTTTCTTAACTTTTCACTGGGGTTTGTCATGTAAAACTGAGTTCTTATGAAATTATGTTGGTACAAAGAGGGTAAGATGGAGGCATTCCTCCTGCAGCCTGCTCTTATCATGTAAGTTTTATATTTCAATATGGAATTTCAGGAATGAGAAATTAAGACATCCTCACTGAGATATTATGATCTAGAAGCTAATCTTTCAGAACTGCTATGCTAAATTTTCTGTATAGATTCAACCCTTGACTGTTCTGGTACAAGCTGTGACAAATTGGGTTTATACTCCCTATGAAATACTTTGCAGAAAGATTGTTCTTGTAAATGCTAGAACACTACAAAATGAAGTCATCAGATGAGAAAATAAAATGCTCTCTTCTCCTACCTTCAAGTCATCCATGTCTATCTAGCATTGTGGAGGAATTACACTTTGTTTTCTGAAACCCTCAGGAATTAAATATTTCTGGAGAGATGAGTGTTTTAGCACCATAACTTCTTTTAGTCTTAACCATTCTGGATGGAGAGTTTCCTAAAGTGAGAAGTCTATTTCTCTGCTTTCTTTAATAACTATTCATTTTAATATTGTGCTTGAAGGTTTATAAAATAATTTTCTTCCAACTACCTTGAATTATCAGTAGTACATGTATCATACTCCCCATTTTACAGATGGGAAAACTGTTTGGTATAGTGAACAAAGTATTTGCTCTGGAGGTGGATGACCTGGTTCAAATCCTTCCTCTGACACTTATTATCTATGTGAACTGAGGCAGGAAACTTACTATCCCTAAGGTTTCCTCATCTATAAAATGAGGAGGTCGGTCTGTATCAGGGTTTCTTTTTTATATCAAGGATCCCTTCTCAGAATAATGTTTTAAAATGCATAAAATAAAATACATATGATTACAAAGGAAACCAGTTATCAAAAATGTTTGAATGAATATACTGAAATCCAGTTATCAAAATATTTTTTAAAATTATGATATAGCTATATCTAACATATATAGTCTAATAACTATAGCAATTTCCAAGTGGTGATGACAATACATATTTTGAGATATTTAATATAAATAATATATTATTATGTATATATGTATATTATATATGCCATATATTTCCATATATATGCCATTATATATAATATGTATATTATATATGCCATATATGATATAATACAATATATGACATTTTGTATTATATATAATGCATTATATATTATATAAAATCTATCTATATATCCAATAATATCTGTATATAATAATATATATCTATTGTATATATCTAATAATATATATTATATATGCCTAATATAATATAACATACAATATAATGTAATATAATAATATAAAATGAAGATATCTGTGATTGTTATAGGTAACAAAGTTATGGGTTCTGTTAATATTATTGTGGTTTGTTGCCTACATTCATAACTGAAAAAAAAGCTAAATTTTAGAGGTTAGTGAAAATAAATATGTATTTTTCCCAATCTATCCACCAATCCCTTGAAGTTCTGTGGACTCTCAGGGAAAGAACACCTAGAAGTCCCTTTAAGTTTTAAATATATAATGACCATTTTCCTGACCAACTCACATGGTTGGCTAATAAATGTTAGAACCCAGATTCAAACCCAAGTCTCATGACCCATGTACTTTCCATTCAACCTTATTGCCTCCTATTTAGGCTATACTGAATATAATTTAACCTTTGGTTTTGTATTTTGTATTTGAAGTGTCAAGGTTTTCATAATTAATACCAATTTTTCTTCCATATTATAGTATGCATATTGGTACCTTCAGATGATGTTGAGGTATGGGGGCTATCTGCCCCTACTAGTGTAAAAATGGTTCTGGACAGTTGTGCTTTTTTAGTATTATTCTTTGTTTCTTAGTTGTTGTTGTTTTTGCCTCGTCCTGGGCAAGTGTACTTTCTAGAAACAGGCTTTTCTTCAATTTGCTGCTTCTAATCTGTGATAGACTTGGGGACTTTATCACTAAACTTATTGAGTATGAAATAAAAGTATGTTGGTTTAAAGTGAGGACTCGAGGGATTTTAGTGTTCAGTGTGTGGGCTTCATGATCTCTATTTTGGATGTCTGTTTCTTGGCCTGTTTGAGGAGTGTTGTCAATAAATGAGGATGCTGAATAATGGACATAGATATGGTGGAGGTCAAAGGAACATGGGACTTAGAACTCTAAGGCTCCTCTAAGATCGTTTAGTCCAAGCTCCTCATTTTATGATTGAGGAAAATAGTCTAAATTTGTCTAATTTGTCCATGGTTATAGAGTTGGTTAAGTAGCAGAGTTAAGACTCCTAAGCCAGGGCTAAACATTACTGAAAGACAGTTTAGTTACACACTTAAACCATCACAATAAGGCACAATCACTAAATCAACTTCTCTGTAGAAGAGATTGCAAAAACCAAAGACAATGACAGGCTTAGTTTTCATCTGTCTGAGTATAGTTGTGAATATTATATTAAGATGTCCTTGAAGTCAAGGAGATGTGATCTCTGTGTGGGCATTCCCTTCACTAAAGTAGATTTTAACTTCTCTGTAGCAGATGGTCTCCATGAGTTACAGCAGCTAAAAAAATGTGTCACCTTATTGTTAATCTAGTGATGACCCTCTCTAGAGTTAAACTCGGCTGGTCCCCAGATAGAAGACATACAGTTCATTACTTGGCCTGAATTCTAAGCCCTTCTAGCTTATTAGATTGTGACAGCTTTTGTTCCACTGTCATAACTTTTGAGAACACAGTCACCCTCCCGTGCTAAGCTGAAACATCAAAGGATGCTGCATATAATTACATGCTATTGTTACTGCCTTTTGAGTGCAAAAGTCAGTAGAGAAATACCTTCCGAACTGTTCAAAATAGCCAATATTTATCCTAGAATATTACATTACACTCCAGAATACATTCCCATAGTTCTTACTTGGTGGCTGGGACATGGCTGGGAGATGCCTTGCCCAGAAGTGTCCAGAATCTGAGATGCACTCTACTCCCTGGCAGGTGGTTCCTCTCAATGACAATAATATTTCTCATTTTTGCAGTGTCTTAAGATATACAAAGATCTATCCACAACTCCTGAAGCAGAAGATGTATTACTATCATTCCCATTTTTTTAAATGAGGGGAATAAGGCTTAGGGAAGTGATATGAGGTGCTCATCACCACAGCATAAATATTGGAGGTGAGATTTGAACTTGGTGTCCTGACTCAGAGTCCAACACTCTTCCACTACATGATGTTTTGGGGGGAGCAGAGCCTGAGGACAGTATACTCAGAAGATACCATCATAGACTGATACAAAAAACTGGAATGTGATAGAGCATTGAGCTTGAGAAAGGCCTCAAAAGCCAATCCTTATAATCCTAATGGACAGCTGGCCATTTCCCATACTTGTGGAGCCCAAGGTCTCACACCTGAGATACTTCCTGATGCAATTCAGGCCTACTTCCTCAATTTCCTCTTTAGGGACTTATAGAACAGCTGTTCCCCATGCTCCATGCACATGCTTTCCAGTAGACACAAATATGGAGCTACTGTTCTTAGGCTACATATTTTAATTTTCCACAATAGTGGTGATGGATGTGTTCCTCTCTATCCACATTGTCCTGCTCAGGTCCCCTCCCTTGTGACCAATGACTTGCATCTCTGAGGAGGTTAGGGTCCAGGTTAATAATTTTTAACCATGGAATGGAGTGAAACTGACTCAGAGCCAGGATCAAGTACGTGATGACCTGATTAGTACCACAATAATTAACAGAGGCAGCCTTCCAGAAATATTCTCATTCATTAACACCTAATTAAGGGCCTTTTGAATAGTCAAGCTCTATGTCAGATGTTGGGGGTCCCAGAAAAGTAATTGAGATATAGTCTCTGCCTTCATAGGGCTTACAGTGCAGGGGTAATAGGGGAGGGTATCATGTGTTGACAAGAAAGAGCCTTAGATCTGGGAATCAGAAGGTTTGGGTCTAGTTCTTAAGTTCTGATGCTTTATAGCTACTTGATCCTGGCTAAGGCATTTTCTCTTCCTGAAACTCCATTTATTCCTTTGTAAAATTCATAGTGGGAGGAAAGAAATTTGTCAATCTTAAAGCATTATGAAAATGTGTCATTATCATGACATGCACCTGATTATTTTTCATTTGCCAAACACTTTTTGAGACCCTATTATATCCTAAGCCTTCCTTTACAGAGGACTCACAATCTTCCTGGTAACTCCATTTCCTATCAGACCCTCAGTGTAGCTGGCTACTCTAGGGAACAACATGGTGGGGGAGGGGTAGAAGCTAGGTGGAACATAAGCTGATCACCTGAAATCATGTCACCAGGAATATTGACTCCGGTTTTGAAACTCAGCACCTTCTCAACTTACTCTCAGTTGCCTCTTTCCTCTGATTGGAGGGTGGAGTAGTAAACTCCTCCCAAGTTTATAGAGTATAGAGGCTTACAACCTTCCTGATAACTTTATTTTCTACCAGCAACTCTGCTTGGCATCTATTTCTCCCCCTCCCCCAGCTTCCTTTTATGTGTGGTATTCCACAGCACTTAGCACAGTGTCTGGCCCATAGTGGAGTCTGATAAATACTGACCAAATGGAAGTTTTCAGTATTCTCTTCACTGGAACAATTAATTCCAATTCTAGCCTTTCCTCTTAGAACCCATTTAAAAAAATTAGTATTTGTGATCAATGATTCCTAGATATTATTCGATTCCTTTGTACACAGCATTTTGGACTATTGGTTTGTTGTTGTTTTTGGAACAGAGAAGAATAGATCTTTCTTTCTTGCTGAGGTGAAGGGTCTTGATTGGTACCAAGGCTTTGACCTGCTCATTTCTAACCTGGGTTGTTTCACCTCTCCTTAAGTAGTCTGATGGCCCCCTGTCCTGGGGGCTCGTCATGCCGTTGTGGCTTAGTGTGTAGACACTCTATCAGCTTTGCCTTACTGAAGCTCAGTGCACCTGAGCTCCGTTGATTCACATGCCTTGGCCTCTCTGGTAGCACCGATTCCAGTTGTGCACTACCATGCCCCGTTGCATACTATGTTCTATTGACTGACTAATATTGAATATACATAACAAGTTGTTACATCAGTTAGCTCATTCTAAGCCTAATGACAATATAATGGCCCCTCAGTTCCATATGATTCCCTCCTGGCCTCTTTGTGGTTGAGGCAAAATTCAGGTTACCAGAAATGTTTGGGGAAAGAAACTATGGAGAATGTTGCAGTGTCTGCTGATAAATAAGCATAAGGAAAAGTAAGGGAAAGAGCCGACCTTTTCTTGGAACTTTCCTCTCAGTCTCTGGGCAGGTGGGTACAACATTACATTAACCTGAGTTTCTGTTTCAAGATACCTGTAAGGTAAATGGCTATCTTCCATATCTCCCTTCTATTTTCTCTTTCTCCTTTTGTTAGTTGCCACAAGGCTATCAGTTCTTTTCAGTTCAGCTCTGGATGTCCTCCCTTTACCCTTTCTGCCCCCCAACCTTCTAAATCTCTTCCTGATACCTAACTTATTCCTGCTTTCATAATGTTCCCAAAGGTGCCACTCTCCCCACCCCTCCACTCCCACCTAATCTAAGCATGCTTTATGGACATCTAGTTCTGATTGATTGATCCAACCCTACCTAACAATAGTAACTGCTTTCAAGAGGAGTGAAGCAATTACACTCATAAAAGAATATTATGCTGCAGCTACTATGCTACTTTGGGGATTCTTGTATTAAGGTAGCTGAGAAGATTCTCTGCAGGGTTGTGGGGCACTAGACTGCTAGATATTCTGTCACAGATGGATGGCAAACCTGGACCTGACAGACCTGAAGGCTTACAAATGGTATATATTTGTCAGTTTCATATTTCATTTTTTTCTACCTAAAAAAAATCTTCCTACTATTTCTACTGTCAGCATCAACTTTTCCTGCTTCTTCCTGGGTGAGAGTGTCCACCACTGTGTAGGGCATCTAAGCCTTTTCAGACATGTTTGTACAGGGCAAAGGATTCTTTTGGCTCTCCTTTGGCAGTCTAATGAAGTTTATGGACCCCGTCTCAAAATAATGTTTTAAATGAATAAAATAAAACATACAGGATTACAAGGGAAAGCAAAAGTTAGTGAAAATAAATGTCATTTTTTCCCCCAGAAAAGTTCGTGAATTATCTGAAATCTATCCACAGATGCCTTGGGAATTCATGGACCCCAGGTTAAGAATCTCTGGCATTAGAAATTCCTTAACCTAACTTTTTAGATCTTCTATAATCTGAACCCAATCAAGTTTTCCAGCCTTATTTTCTACTGCCCAGCTACATGAAACTTCTGCTCCTATTAAACTGGTCTGTCTATCCACTGTTCTGAAAAAACATCATACATTCCTAATCTTTGTCTTTGCTCATACCATTTCTCCATTTAATGATACCCATCCCTCCATTTTCCACATTGTTCAAGTCCCAAATGAAGTGAAGCCTTTTTTGGACCCTTCCCATGCACAATGATCTCTCCCTCCTCTGAACTATTTCTACCACTCATACTTCTTAGTGCAAAGATGTTTCCTTTATATTTATTACTACTTAAAATATGTAGCTTCCTTTAAAGCTTCTCTTTTCCCTGATCTCTCCCTTACCCTTCAAAATTACCTTGTATGTATACATTTAATATCTACTTTTACTTTGTAAAACCCTTATCACAGTGCCTGGCACCTATTAGGTACTTAATATAAACTTATTCACTTCCTTTCCCTACTTTTATGTGCACTTGTGGTTTACACTAATGGAATGGAAGCTCCTAATGAGCAGGGAATGTTCCATGTCTGTCTTTCTATCCCCAGTGGTTTCCACAGTGTCTCTGGAACACAACAGGCACTTAATGAATGCATACTGATTGACTGATTGAAGTACTTAACTAGTTCTGGGAAAACAGTACTTGGTGAAATAGTATTAGAGTATGAAGTTAGTTCTATAGGAAATATATAAAATGCAAGATCAGCTAAATGTGAGGTTTCCAATGTTTATGGTGGAGTTTAGTTATGATGCATTAGTTACATTCATGTTAATTAGGCTATGCCAACAGAATGAGTTAACTATTTTGGGGTGTATTATGCTTTGTCTCCTCAACTGAGGGCAGTGACACAAAGTCCCATCCATGTCATACTCATTTCTATCTTCCTTTCTGGAGCACTGCGATAGGGTCCTTCATATGGTAGAAGTTCAATAAATATATTGGCTCAATTAAGAGAGTTCAAGGAATAATTATGATTCTGTTGACAATTCTTCTTCAAGCAGAGTCATAAATGAAGCTAATTAATTGATAGTCCTTGCTTCATATTGGGGTACTTTAGGTTTTAGTCAAGAAGAACATTCAAATTCACTACAGGTTGTTGAGCTTATTAGTGGAGGTAATTTGTTTCACTGTTCTGTGCTATACTATTAATACAATCAAAATGAGAACTGGGGCTGGATGCAGGACAAGCAAACAGGACAAATTTAAAGATCCTTCTAATCTTGCCCTTTCCATTTAATCCATCCATCCACTCATTCAATAGACATTTACTAGTTACCTGATGTGTACAAAGCATGGGGTGGGTACTTTTAGATAGAACACTGGCCCAATTATCATGGAACTTACGGTCAAGTAGGGGGATAATTTGGAAAAGCAAGTAATTGCAACAAATGGTATGACTTGATGAGACCATTCGTGACACAAGTTGTTCTATAGGTATAAAGGGGAAGGTCTTTGGAAGCCCAGGAGAGGAGGGAGCAATGTAAGGCTTCCACAACGCCTCCCAAGTTTACCCAACCTAAAAGTTCCTTGAGGACATGAACTATATTTTATACCTCTCTTGTAGCACTTTTCTCATTCTGCTCTCTTCCATCCCACCAGGGTCATAAGTGCCTAATTTAGGGATATGTTATCAGTGCCCAAAGAAGACTTGTTGATAGATTCAGTTCCCCCCAAAAATTCATGTGAACAACAGGGGAAATTGGTGGATGGGTGATAGGAGCTTCCCTTCCTCTTCTTCTCCCACCCTCATCCCACACCCATCCCCTATAACCAGGGTCATTTGCACATTCACTCTTTCTAAATTGAATCCCCAGGCTGTCTTCCAATAGAGGCCCTGTTTTCTTGCAAATCCAATTCATTTCATCTGACAGCACTAAGAGACTACACCAGCCACAGGAGCCAATCCAGCTGCAGTCAGCCTCTGAGTAGCAAAAACATTTAACATGAGGAGCTTTTACAGAGTAAAAAAAAAAAAAAGATATTTTTTTGGCAAAACATGCCAAGGGCACCAAACCTTAGTTGAGCAGTTTCCCTGGGAGGCATGAGAAGTCTTGTACATATTCAGTCAAGGTGACATTAAAGGAGAATGGCCCCAATATGGTCCTGGACTTTCTCAGTGTCCCTAAATGTGACCTGGCTAACTCATTTAGAAAGTGACTGTCAAATGAAAGAAACTAAAATGCTTCATGGAAAAACCTTCGTTGCTTTCAATACAGATAGAATGTCATTCAAAATATTTCAAAAGACAAATATAAAATGGCTCCCAAACCATAAAGGTTAATTCAAACAAGTTCCTTATGAAGGTCTTCAAAGAAGTAGAGCCCAATGCATTGAGACACCAAGCAACCCCTGCTGATGAATATTCAGCTGAGGGCTTTTCCCCTCCTCCTTCCTTACTGTGGTTCACTGCCGATTCAGATATCAAGACTTCAGAGGGAAAATCCCAGCCCTGTGATTAATCATGGGCTGTCACAGTTTTCCATAAGGCGCAAATTTATGGTAATAAAACTGTCAAAACTAAGGTGATACAGGTTGCTTGCTTTAGTGGTTGGAGGAGACTATTATGAGACTCAGAAAACAAATATGGGTGATTGAGCTACTGGCCTGTAGATATTTATAAGATCCAGACCCCCCTCCCCCGCTTTTAAACAAGTATTCCTTTTCTCCTCTTTCCCCACCCCTCCCATGGAGGAAACACATCAGGAGAGAGTACTGAATTTAGAACTAGAGGACATAGGTTTGAATCTTGGCTCTGCTACTTACTAGCTGCATGACCTTGGGCAAATCTCGTACCCTTTCTGTACCTCAATTTCTCACATATAATAGCTAGTATAATCATAAGATTTATATAGTGCTTTAAGGTTGGACTAGACCAGCAGGGTCAAACCCAAATAGAAAGGGATCTCTTAAGGCAGCATATTGACTTAGAAAACCACAAATTAATATTATCTATGTTGTATTGTACTGCTTTTATTAAGCATTCCCCAATTACATTTTAATCTGGTATTGTGGGCAACAAGTGGCTCTAGAGTTTGAAACCTCATATATGAATTTCTTCTAGCTCAAAATCATATTGAATTTATAGAGTCTCTGATATAGTCAAACTTCATTTGTGCTATAGCAAAAAACTATACCATGACTGTTGGGTTCCGGTTGGTAGGAGCTTGGTGGGTGGTAGCAGGCTGAGGGCTCCCACATTTCAATACTGTAGACCACATCTAGATAAATATGTTGCTTCATTTTAGGATTGGTTTTTGACAAACTCGAGGGCATCAATCATAGGGTCATGGAAATGGGAAGAGAACTATGTCATACAAAGATCAAAGGATCTGAGCATGAAGAAGAGATTTTGAGAGGTTGTGTTAGCTATCTCTGCATATGTGAAGGGATATCATATGGTTAAAGAACTGGACGTTCTGCTAGGCCCTAGAAGGCAAAAAAACTAATGAGGGGGGTTACAGGGAGGCAGATATGGGCTCCGTATAAAGAAGATCTAACAATATGAATAGAGCTGTCAGGGAGCTCCCTGTCACAGAAATCTTCAAGCAAAGGCTTGGTGACTACTTGTGAGATACAGAAAGACTACTTGTAGGACCTATATCTGTTTCATGTCAGGGTTGAATGAAATGACCACTGAGGTCTTTTTAGCTGTCTAATGAACACAGACATATATATGTACAAATATGTACACAAATACATACCTATACATACGTGTGTGTAGGTATGACCACCTTTCAGGGATGCTATGGATGAGATTTCTGCATTGGGTAGAGGATTGGATTGGATGCCCTCTGAGTTTCTTTACAACTATAAATTGTTATGATTTAATCATTCTATGAATTCCAGCTGGGCTATGTGATAATTGTGTGACCTTGGGCAAGTCACTTCTCAAGGCCTAAATTGTCACATCTACAAAGTGAGAGACTTTAACTAAATGATCTCCAAGTACCATTTCAGCCTTAAAATCTGTAATCCTTTGATGAGTTGAAGGCAACATTTCAATGAGTTTGAAGAAGATGGCCTGAGGAGCTCTGGATTACTAGCTTGTATCCAGCTGCTCCTACCCTCAGTTGTACTGGTAATACCACACAGTGCCAAAGTCCATTGGAATCCAGGCTTTTGGCTAAGCAGGTCCCCATATTTGGCCAAAGTATTAAGCAATTTCTTCTTCTTCTTCCTTTTTTTTTTTTGGTTTTTGGAGGGCAATTGGGGTTAAGTAACTTGCCCAAGGTCATACAGCTAGTGTTTTGTGTGTGTGTGTGTGTTAAATGTCTGAGGCCAGATCCGAACTCAGGTCCTCCTGACTCCAGGGCTGGTGCTCTACTCACTGTGCCACCTAGCTGCCCCTTAAGCAATTTCTATACCCATGTTCCCTTTATATTCTAATAAGAATTTCTGGTTAGACAGAGCTTTTTACTTTGAAAACTATAGTAATATTCTATCATCAGGTGGGTGAGATAGGTCTTTATGGAAAACAGCCAAATGTGTTGAACCTTGCAGATTAAAGCAGTTACTTGGTTGACAGATCAAAAGGTAAAGGTACAGCCTGCTATACTGGAAAATCAAGAGACCTGGTTTTGAATCCTTCCTTTGTCATTTAATAGTGGTAGGAAGTCACTTTATCTCTTTGAGTCTCAGTTTTCTCATCCATAAAATGGAGATAATTATACATGGACCACCTGCCTCATTTGAATGTTGTAAGGAAAGTACTTTGCTATCTGGAAAGTACAATGGAATTATAAGTTATTGTGAGTTTCATTGATGAACCTGGAGATAATAGATTTTGAGCTACAAGGAGCCTTAAAGGCCATCTAGTCCAATCCCTTCATTTTACAGATGAGAAAACTGAGGCTAACAAATTTAAGTGCTTTGTTCAAAGTCATATAGGTAGTTAAAGAGTGGAGCTGGAATTCAAACTCAAGTGATTCCAAAGTTAACCTTTTTGCCATATTACTCTCATTCAATAAGGGTCAAAAAAACTGTAAGAACCAAAATACAACCATAGTTATAAGGCAGTTAGGTGGCACAATGGCAGAATGTTGGATCTGAAGTCAGGAAGACCTAAGTTCAGATCCTGCCTCAGATACTAGTTGTGTTACCCTGGGCAAATGACTTAACCTGTCTGCCTCAGTTTCCCCATCTGTTAAATGGAGATAATAATTGCACCTACCTTTGGGGGGGTTGTTGTGAGGACAAAATGAGACTCTGTAAGTGCTTTCACTTTATAAACCTTAAAGTATTACATAGATGCTATTATTATTAAGCAAAAGGAAACACTGAAGCAAAACTTGGAAAAATCTATTAATTTTAGCAATGCAATCATTAAATAACTGTAGCAATACAAACATGGAAAATATTTCCTGAAGCAATTCAAGTCTGGGAAAGGAAGGATTATTTAGGCAAGGACAATCAGCCCTGGACTATATGCTTCAGATCAAAAAGAAATCAGAGAAGAGGTCTTTCTTGCTTTCTGTGGGAGTGCATTGTGGATAGGCTTCAGGCTATGTGCTTGCCCAAAGCTCACACTAGAGTTTTCTGAATTGGGTGCAGAAGTAGAGGTCACAGGATCTGGGAGTTGGGGGGTGGCGTAGTCCAACCTGGACTAAACAAGAATCCCTCACAAGGGGTTGGAAAAGAGGAAAAATGGGCAGGGTGGGAGGGGCCAGTGCAGATTTCTCAGGAGTCCATCACCTAATGACTTAGGGAATGATTGGCAACACTTAATCATTGTTCTCAACCCTATTGGCCAAGATACCTTCTCCACCTTTCTTGGAAACAGCTGAGATATATCCTTTGTCTTATTAGCATTATAAAAATATCAATTAAACTATTTTTAAAAAGAGACCTAGAATCAAATGGAAAACTCCAATTTGTTAAGCAGGCAGGCTAAATTAACATACAAAGAATGTAAAGAGCTTGTTTTAGGATATTGGGCCAATTGGAAATTTTGTCACTCAGCACCTTAACTGAAATCCTGCCAAATATTTTTGGCAAGGGGGTAGCTCACATTTGCCTAGGGCAGGTTACACACAGATAACTTGATTTTCATGTGAGTCTTCTAGCCTTTCAACAAATAGCTCAACTGGTGCCAATCATAGCTCCTTCCACTCCTTTAGAAAGTAAATTGATAATTATGACAGATGACTAGTCTGATTGTTAACAATGTGTTGTAGTTTGTGCAAGGGATAGGGATTATTCTAGAAGCCTTGTTAAGATTTCCCAAACTCCCCTCCCCCCCAATTTACCACAGTCAAAAAGCCTCAACACCAAACTACCCAAATGCAGTTGGTAAAAACAACACAGATGATGCTGTCTTGCACTTAGTGCTTCCTCACAACAGCCCTGTGAGGTGAATAGTGTAAGCGTGTCACCCTTGGCAAACTTCACCAAGCCTCAGGTGCCCTAGATGTGAATGGGGATAATAATGTTGTATTAGCTATCTCACGGGAGTGTCAGAAGTTAAGCATTTTGTTACCTTTAAAATTTTGTAGAAACATAAGTTATCATCTGTGTACAGCAAGAGATACCATGGTACAGTGGAACCATACACTAGATGTCAAATCAAGAGACTTGGGTTCAAATTCTCACTTGCTTACAACTTCCTGATGTTGTGACCTTGGGCAGATAACCAACATCTGCCTATCTCAGTTTGCTCACTGGTAGCATGGGGATACTACTTGTCCTCTACCTCAGATATGTGGGTAAGGTGAGTGCTCTGCACACCTTATGATGCGATAAGGCTGTCTTTTGGTAGATGAGGAAAGTTTCAGAGAAGTGAAATAACTCAACATCCCATGGTGAGGAAATGGTGAGGCTGGGACTCTCATCCTGGTGCCAAAGGCTAGGAGCTGAGCAAGCAGTGGACAACCACACAGCTGTTGAAGCAGTTGCTTACCCAGCAGGGATACTTAAGGAAGTATTCCGAGCAGCCCATGAGTGACTTCGAATACATCTTAGGGAGAGTCTCTTTTGCAATGATGACAATGGGAAGCAGTGTGCTTCCCAGAGGAGCAGGCTGCTCTTGGCCTATTTCACCATCAGGCTGTAGAGCAGAGCAGGGTTTTCTGTAGCAAAGTGAGAGTGAGCATTCTGCCTTGCTATGCTTCTGGCATTTATCAACTGTGCTAATACCAGCCTTCATCAGATGATCTGGGGTCCAATAAATTATGCACAGGATCTTCGGGCTTCATGTGGGTCTCAGAGCATGGGCAGGCTTGCTCAACAGTCTTTTCTACACCATGTATACAGCTCCAGGTCCCATGACTAACACTATGATTCAGCTCTCTGCTCCTCGAGTTCATTAGTCTGTCTACTTTGCAGTTAACTGATGACAGAAGGAATTCCCTTTCCTTTCTCTCTAAAAAACCACAAGTTGTAAATGTGGACCACTTTCAAATGCATTGAAAAAAAATAAAAGAACAAAATCTTCTCAATGTCAACATGCAGTCTTTCTTTAGTACAGTGGGTTCCGGGAGTGGCAGCACTGTATGTCCTTGGGGATTGCTTTCTTAATGTCACCTATAATTCTCCGGCCTGAGTACCAAAACAAAGGGAACTCCCTTCTTGGCCCTCCTGCCAGTATCCCAAGAGCCAGGGCCCTGAGAATAGAAAGAGAAGGGAAGAAAGGGCCTTTCACCAGAGTAGTCAGGGAGGCAATGTGTTCTGCATTGGACAAACAAAACAAAACTGGTTTTCCTGAACTTTCTGTTATCACTATTCTTACTTCTCTGGATCTGCAACAAAACCCTAGCAGTAGTGATTAGCTGAAGAAGGCTTTCACTAGCTTAATGGTGATCTAGAGGAAGGTGTTTCTTACAAGGCTAGGTGAGATGGGAGGGCAGGAAAGGGGGAAAAGAGTCAGCGTAGTGGTCTCCAAGCTGATCTTATAGGCAGTGATAATAATCATGATTCAGCTCAACATGCATTTATTAAAAGTCTACTCTAAGTGTAAGGCCCAGTAGTAGTCAGTGGAAGTACAAAGAAACGCTTTGTAAGTTCAAAGAGTTTACAATTCAATTTAGCAAACATTTATTAAGCACCTACTATGTGTAAGCCCTATTAAGTACTAGACATTCAAAAGACAAAAAGGAAGTCTTTGCCCTTGAGAAATTAAAATTTTACTTGAGGGATAGAAACAGAGTAGTGCAAAAATGATGTGCTAAATAATTCAACAGATAGAGAACAAGAGCAACTAGGGAATTTAGGAAAGGCCTTCTGTAGAGGGTAGGAGCTGAGGATTCTATGAGGTAAGGAGGAAAAGCATTCCAGAAATAGGGGAATACCTGTGCAAAATTACAAAGATGGCAGATGGATGGATATGTGTGTGTGTGTGTGTGTGTGTGTGCGTGCGTGTGCGCACGCGCGTGTGTTAGAGAGAGAGAGAGAGAGAGAGAGAGAGAGAGAGCGTACATTTAAAATGGAATGGAAGTGGGGAAGCTAGTGGCACAGTGCAGTGAATAGAGCACCAGTCCTGGAGTCAGGAGGCCTCAGACACCTCATGTACTAACTGTGTGACTTGGGCAAGTCACTTAACCCAAACTGCTCTGCCTTACCCTCTCCCCACGCCCCCCACCCCACCCAAAAGACAAAAAGCAAACAAACAAAAAATGGAATGAAAGGCTGGAAAAGGCGGTGGGAGTTGTGAAAGGTGTTAAATACCAAACTGAATCAGTCAATATACCTTTATTAAGCACCTACTACACGCAAGGCACTGTGTGAAGTGATGGGGAAAACAAAGAAATGTAAAAGATAGCCCCTGATTTTAAGGAGCAGTCTAATGCACATAACAACATACAACGATGTACAAACAAGCGACATACAGAATAAACTGGAGACAATCCACAGCCAAGATCAAGAAAGGCTTTCTAGAGAAAGTAGGGTTTTAGCTGGGTCTTGATGGACACCTGATGAGTTTTCCTTTTATTACAGAGGTAATAGGAAGCTACTAAAAATTTCAGAGTGAGGCAGTAGTATGATCAGACCTGTAATTTTAGGAATATCAGCTTGGCAGCTGGGGGATGATGGATTGGAAAGAGAAGAGACTAGAAGCTGGAACACTAGTTGGGGGGCTTCTGCAACAGTCCAGGTGAGAGGTGATATTAGCCAGGACTAAAGACGCTAGGTGGCAAGAAAGGTATGAGAGATATTGTCGAAAGAGAATTAACTAGGTTTGGCACCTTACTGGCTATAGCAGGGGAGAGAGGAGAGTAAATGATGACACCAAGCTTGTGAACATTTGAAACTACAGTACTTATAACACAAATAGGAAAACTTGGAGGAGGTATTATAATAATAATCATAATATTTATTAATTAATATGTAATTAATAATTATCATAATAATTATAGTTGTTATAAACTCATAATGATAATCTCTTGTATAGTGCTTTATAGTTCACACAGAGCTTTCACCTTAATTTTCTCATTTGATCTCATAAAAACATTGTAATTTTATTCCCATTCTGCAGTTGAGGAAGCAGATTCAGAAAGGGGAAGTAACTTTCCCCAAGGTCACAAAGCCAGTAAAATGAGGAGATAGGACTAGAAAAACGGGTCTTGTGATGCCAAGTATTGTGTTCTTTTTTTATATTATGTAGGAACATAACACCTGGGAATCAATGCCAAAGGGATATTCTTACTCCCAAATGATTCCAGGATCTAAATCTCCTGGATAGAAAGTAGTTTGGTACTTATGAAACTGACTGGGCAGCAACATTTCTTAGGTCAGCTTTGTCTTTTAGGAAAGGAATCTATATTTCCATATTGTCAATGAAATATTAAGCATTATGAATTACTCTGTAAGTTATCCCATCACCAGTCAGACTTCAATGTGACCTCTGCCTCTCTGTACTGTCCACTCCAGGTGGCCTCCCTTCTGGGACCAAACAGAACCATTCTGCTCACATTCTTTTGGGCACCTGTCCACAAAATATTTTTATCATGGCAAGTCTTCTTTGTTCCAGGAGAATCATTCCCAGTCCTTCCAACAACTTCTAGTATGACATGGCTTCTGAGTCTCTTAATCTACTGGTTAGCCTCCCCTGGATAGGCTCTGGCTTGTCAATGTCTTCTTTTTTAGACCATGATGGAGACAGTCCAGAACCCTGAAGCCAAGAGCCCTGGGAATAACAGAGTCCCTCTAATCAGATCTTGCCCCTAGCCTGGACCCAGAAGCCTTGCAGTGAAGGTGTCTACCTTCCTTGCTAGCACCAATACCAACTGCTAACCAACTGCTATCTATAAGAAGGTAAGCTCAAGGAACCAAGGAGTGGTGATAACCTTCAGACCACTGGTCTTCTTTACAGAAGCAACCCCTGTTAAGATATGACCTGTCAAATGTCTCTGCAGTTTTTACAGTCATCAACTACTTAGTGACCATAGCTACTGAAGCCCTGGAAAAGAAAGTTCTCACCACCAAGGTTCTTGGTGCTGTCAAATGATTCAGTATCAGAAATGGATATATCAGTGGAAATGACGTTAAAAATGATGCATTACCATTTGCTTTGCTTCCATACCCTAAGGACCTTGAAATCTTTCCTTCTGACTTGCAGCCAAAACTTTGTATATATTTGTTCCTCCATTGGAATGTGAGCTCCTTGAGAGAAGGGGCTGTCTCCACTTTGCAGCCCCAGTACTTTGCCTAAATGCTCAATAAATGCTTGCTTGCTCTTTCCTTCCTTCCTTCCTTCCTTCCTTCCTTCCTTCCTTCCTTCCTTCCTTCCTTCCTTCCTTCCTTCCCTCCCTCCCTCCCTCCCTCCCTCCCTCCTTCCTTCCTTCCTTCCCTCCCTCCCTCCTTCCTTCCTTCCCAAATTGCAGACAATATTCTAGGTATGGTCTCAACAAGATGGAATAGACCGGGTTAATTATAGTCCTTCTAATTGAAATTATATTTCTTTGACAGAGGCTGTACCCACGGAACATGTATGGAAATGGGTCTGTGGGGCCATCCAATGGAATATTCTTAAGGAAGATGGAACTTTGAGAAGACAAGGCAAACCTTTTTCTACCTTATTTAGTGCTGAGCAGGAAAAGCCACTAACTCAATGAATCCCACCCAAACTGCATGGCAGACAGGAACACATGGCAGCTAAATAAAGCACATGTCTCCTCTGGACATTTACAGTTATGCGGCCTTCTCTTAGGCCATTACCTCTACTCCCTCCTCTCCAAAAAACTGGACTCTACTTCTGTAACCTCCCTGGCTTTGATACCTCTAGAGCACTCCCTGGAGATCTGCTATTGCAATAAGAGCTATATAAGGGCAAGGACCATTAAGCATGCTCTTATTATATTCTCAGCAGTTTGTACTGTCTGGCATATAGCAAGTGCTTAATAAATGCTCTAACTAACTAGCTATTCTGCCTAGCTGAAACTAAGACTAGATCCCAGAGCCTTAGCTACTTCTTCAGGTATAGGTGGCAGATAGCAACCCAGTGTCCAATCTTGAAAGTCACTTGTGAGTTCTTGAAACCCAGAGCTCTGTAGGACCCTGTATCTATTAGAATGTCCTTGGAAGAGGAGACAAACACTGGCTGGAAGATGACCTAATCCCTGGCCTGGCTTATTAGAGTTGAAGTGAAATGTAAACTGCCAATCAGCAGTCCCACAGACTATTTCATCTGGGAAAATATAACAGTAGTTATAAGTTACTATGTCCTTTTTATGTCAATGTATACTTGTGAGTATTCTGTTTTTAGTGTTCTTTTGTGAGGAGGAAATAAATAGCTATCCTATATCATATCTAGAGTGTATACTGAATATTTTTTTTGCTACCTCAGTTGAGATAATCTAGACATGAATCTAAACCTAAGCTTTAACTAATTTTTCCCTTAGTAAGGTATAAAGGGCCAAAGAATATGAGAAAAAGGAGCTTGATTCCTTCCTTTAGAGGCCAGGCTTCCCCATAACTAAAGCGTAGGTCTAGGCTGAGAGAAGGTCTTTCAATGGAAAGAGAGAGATGGAAATTACTTCAGGACCCTGGGCCCAAGAGCAGGCTATAATTGTTAGACTTCTGTTAATGCAGCCTGTGATTAAATTAGCTTTTGGGGGGTACAATGTCTTGCTTTTAAAACCCAGGTTTACATGAACTATTGTCTGTTTCTCCCAACCTATACTTGTGTCACTGATTATTTTTTTAACTCAAGTGTAGGCTTAACATTTATTCATATTACATGTCACCTTACTAGATCTGGTCCACCATCCTAGCCTGCTGAGATCTTTAGTAGGAAAGGGGCCTGTTGAGATAGCTAGGGAGTGTCATGGAGGTCTGGGCCCCAGAAAGATAAAGTAAAAACTCACCTCTAAGAGGTGGAGTCAAGGTTTTGGTTGTAGAAAAGGTGGCAGTGGTGCTCCTAGTAAAGAAAGCATGATCATGGAAGGTCAGGCAATGACTACATCTTCATAGCATTTATCATATTTTAATTTGTGTTGCATATATTGTACAGAAGGAAATAGAGAAGTCCATGGTGAGTGGAAGCAGGCTACAATGTGTAACTGATGTTTCAGGGTCATATTTATCTGTGTATATGTTTTTTCTTTTTACTAGCTGTGAGCTACCTGAGGGCAATGGCCAAATCCCATTTATTCTTTTATCTTACCTGTGCCTAGCACAATACATTGTACAACTAATGCTTAATAAATGTTAATTGGTTGCTGGATATCAAATGAATCTCTTCAGAAAGACATTTTGAGGGGTGGCTAGGTGGTGCAGTGAATAGAGCACTGGCCCTGGAGTCAGGAGGGCCTGAGTTCAAACCCAGCCTCAGATACTTAACACTTACTAGCCATGTGACCCTGGGCAAGTCACTCACCCAAGTGTCCTCCCCCGCAAAAAGAAAAAAAAAAGTAGTACATTTTGAGCTCCAAGCTCTTATAAACAAGTTCTCCAAGTCAAGTTAGGTTTCTCATATTGGTGTTATCTGAGCAGATAAAATGATGGGTCTATTAAGGAGAGAGGTTCTGTTTACTAGGTCTATTTGATACATTGGTTTAGTAAGAATGTACTTTTCCATGAGTCATTTCCCTCAGTGCTGATAGGAGGTCTCTGATTTGGAGGCTGAGGTTCCAGGAGGTGATAGAAGTGGAGCCTTCTAGGAGCTCCCGTTCTTTTTATAACCCAGATTTGGGTGGTGGTAGGTAAGACAACATGAGAAACATTTCTCACAGATTCCAGAAAGGAAGGAGAAATATTCCACCCACTACTAAGGTCACTGCTGGAATGAGATTCCTGTTTATGTCTCCATCTTGATCACTTACATATGAAGCCTTTGTTTAGAGGTCCAGCTTAGAAGACTGATCAGAAACAGGGTATTACAGGGTTCCACTAAGAGCAAGTGCCAGGAAAATGACAAATGCACATAAAAACAGTGGTGGCATGTAGGGGAGGGATCCTTCCTACCTAGCCCCATCATAAACTCTGTTCACTAATTTCCTTCCTTGGATACCTTAAAGTGGAATGTCCTTTTCTCCTCTCTCCTTATTTAAGACGATTATGAACGAGGATAAGAGGGTGCTAATTTTCAGAACCAAAGTGGATGTGCTTCTAGTTTAACTGATAACTGGCTGGGGACCGGCTGGATTATTGCTCAGTAGCGTCAGTTATCTCACCTCTCCATCAGAGCTCAGTTTCTCCATCTAGAGAAAAGGGCAAAAGCACCTGTCCTCTAACTTTCAAATTAAAAAGATTGGAGAAGATGAACAATATGCTTTTGGTAACAGGCTTGTGATTGATGCCTCACGCTTGCCTCTCTCCCTGTCTTTGTCTGTAGTGTTCCCCACACCTGGGAGTGACTATTCTTTTTTTTTTTTTTTCTTTTTGGAGGGCAATTGGGGTTAAGTGATTTGTCCATATGACTAGTTTTTGTGTTAAGTGTCTGAGGCCAGATTTGAACTCAGGTCCTCCTGACTCCAGGGCTAGGGCTCTATTCACTGTGCCACCTAGCTGCCCGTGACTACTTTTTTTTTTCTCAGTTGGAGCTGGTCCCTTCCTTCAATTCCCAGCTTAAATCCCACTATCTCCTTTCAGAAACTTTACATGATCTGTTTATTTGGGAGTGGTCTATCTGTCCTCAACTACATTTTCTTAGGTTTTGGAGCTTGAAGAGATCTTAAAGATCATCTACTAAAAGCCAAGCTTTATTATCTTCCTCTCTCCCTTAGTGCTAAGCACATAGTCTTTTAGATTCAATACTATTGGAATAGAGGCATTACACATGCCCTCAAAATGGTCCAGAAAAAGGCATCGCTATCAATGGTGATTACAGGGTGTTTGCTTCCACATTCATTTTCTAATACATCTATTGATTTACTTTACTAAGTAAAGTACTTTACTAAAAGACCTACTCAATGACATTGCCCAAAGATACTTGAATTTCATATCTGAAATCAGCATAAAATTAACTCCTTAAAGAATTTAAGTCTGAATTTGAGTGTCTGGGACCTGATCTTTTTATCAAAGTAAATCACACCACATAAGCAGTACTCACTAAGCAAGGTCACCTCAATGGAACTATATATTTCAGTGCCTTTTCTGATACCTGTTTGGATAGGAGTGATCCAGAATGACATTCCTCTCATTTCTACGCTAATAAAGATCACTGAATCATTAAAAAACACACAAAAAAAATCTATTTCTGCCTAGGTAAGGTTATAACCTTTCCTGTACAAAGCTGCTATCCTCAAACAAGTCATTTAGCATCTGCTTTGAGCTGTGTTTTAATTTGACTATTCTCAGTGTAAGTAAGTGCTGTTAAACCTATGGAATTACAAAATGTCAGAACTGGAAGAAAACTTCCAGTGAGCTAGAGAGACTCTTAGAAAATAAAATGTCAGAAATGAAAAGAACATAGAAATTTCCAACCTTTGCCACCATATGAGTGACATCTCAGTTATATTTATGATTAAATGAAAATCACATGGGAATTTAAAATGTTTCATCAATTTTAAGAGAAAACACTCAACGCATGTTGCTACATACTATCATCCTAGGAAAAGCTGGATGGGAAACACTGGGGCTGGTAACACAAATTCCTCTGCAGTGGTCTGTGTTAACAATAAAATGTAGGATTGTACAAGTGCCTTTGACTATTTTTCTCAAAGTCCAACTTCATTACTCTATGGGAAAAAAGGTCTAAAAGCACAAGTTACCTAAAACTGTTCTTGCTTTTACACACCAGAATTTTTCAAATCTCACTCCTCACTGTCCGCCCCCACCCCAACTACAATACACACACAAAACAATCCAGCATTCTAAATATGAGTCACAACCAATTTTGGATTAGTTGTGTCCAATTTTGGATAGACCCCAATGCTCTTTGGTTAATTTTATATAGATAAGGTCATCATAATAAGCATTTACATAATGTTTAAGGGCTTATAAAGCACTTTACAGATATCTCATTTTATCTTTATCAAAACTCTGGCAGTAGGTACTATTATTATAATACCCATTTTACAGATGAGAAAACCAAGGGAGACTTAGGTTAAGTGACTTGCCCAGGGTCACACAGCTAGCCACTACCTAAGGCAGGATTTTAACTCAGATCTTCCTGACTCCAAGTCCAGTGCTCTAGCCCTAGCTACTTCCAGAAAAGAATTAGCTCAAACTTTTCTGCAAATCCTGTCACTTAATAGAAGTCAGTTCACCTCTATTTAACCTCAGTTTCTTCATTTACATTACTACCTTGGAGGACCATTGTGACAATCAAATGAAGTCACTGAAGTGGAAATGCTTTGTAACTATGAAGTACTTTTTAAATGTGAGCTGTTATTTCATCTTGGAATCACAGGATTTCAGAATGGAAAGAGCCCTCCAAGGATATTTAGATTCATCCATATTCAAAACAGGAATCCTTTCTACAATACTCCCAGCAAGCAATGTGAAGGACTTGGCTTAAAGATCTCCAGAAATGGATACTTCACTACCTATTATGTCATACCATCCCACCTTTAAGAGTAATACCACTGGCTGAATGAGTGACAAGGAAAGAAAAACAGCAAAGCTGTAATAGTGAGAGATTTTAATACAGTCTTTTCACATCAAAAGAAAGCTAACAAAAATAAAAGAAAGATGTGAAGGACCTGAATAACATTTTAGAAAAGTTAGATACCATATATCTCTAGCAATCATTGAATAAAAAACGGACTACATTTTTCTCAGCTGTGCAATGGCATCTTTATAAAAACTGAATATATAAAAGGATATAAAAAACTTTCAAATAAGTACAGATATGTTAAACACATACTTTATGTCCACAATTCAATAAAATTTAAAATCAATAAAAAGTTATTGAAGAAAGCATTAAAATTTTAATTGGAGACTAAGTAACTTAATCTTTAAAAATGTCAGAGAAGTAATCATGGAAATAATAGACAATTTAATAAAGATAATGAAAACAATGAGACAACCTACCAAAATTTCTGGGATGCAACCAAAACAATTCTTAGGGGAAAATTTTTTATCTCCTAAACACTTGCATCAACAAAAGGGAAAAAATAGGACAATGAATTGTGTATGCAATTAAAAAAAAACCCCATAAAATCAACAAATTATAAAATCAAATACCAAAATAGAAAGTGTAAAAATGAGATTAATGAAGTTGAAAACAAAAAAGCAATTGAATTAATAAATGTAGCTATAAGCCATTGTTAAAAATATGATAAATCATCAGCTAACTTTATCTTAAAATAGAGGAAAGTCAAATCAAGAGTATTAAGAATTAAAACAGAGACTTCTTAACAAATGAAAAAAGGAAATTATTAAAAAACTATTTTGACCAACTATGTGCCAATAAAACCAACAACTTAATTGAAATAATGAGTACTTACAAAAATATAAGATGCCCAAATGAATAGAACAAGAAATAGAAAATTTAAATAATCCTATCTTAGAAAAAGAAATTGAATAAGCTTCAAATGAAATCTCAAAATAAAAAGAATATGGTTCCAGATGGATTTTGGAGCAAATTCTATTAAACTAATTCTAATACTATATAAACTTTTCACAAAAATAGGAAAAGGATTTTACTAAATTCTTTCAGTGATGCAAATGTGCTTTTCATACCTAAAACAGGGAAAGAAAATTCTAGACTAATACATCTAATTTACATTGAGTCAAAATTTTTAAATAAAACATTAACAACATATCAAAAATATTATACACCAAGATCAGGTTGAATTTATATCAGGAATACTGGATTGATTCAATATTAGGAAAACTATCAACATAATAGAGCATATTAATATCAAGAACAAAAAAATCACATGATTATATGCCAATAGCCAGAGACAAAATATAATATCTATTTCTGTTAAAACTAGAAAACAGAAATACTTAATACTATAAGTATTACCTATCTTAAACTAAAATCCAACATGATATGTAATGAGGATACACTAGATGTCTTTCAAATAAGACCAAAGTCAAAGCAAAGTTATCTTATCACTACTACTGTATAATATAATGATAGAATTACTAGTCACCACAAGAAGACAAGTAAAAGAATTTGAGGAAATAAGTATTATAGGAAATAAATGATTATGTTTTACAGATGATCTGATGGTTAACTAGAGAGCTCTAGAAAGTTAACTATTGTTATGGGAATGGTAATTTGAAGATCTTCCCTGCCCCTAGGCCCTTTGATAGGCAATTCTGAGAACCTTCCTGGATTTGAAAATATACTCTGCCTCTTAATAGGCTGAATATGGTCACATGGAGCCTGTGGTGGGAGGCTTGGTTTTCAGTAACAGCCACACTTTGGTGCTGTGAGATTGGGCAGTGGGTCAAGAGGGCTGTGACATTCTCTGATCCAGGAGAAGGCTATATATACCCTGATGTGAGGTTTTGCTTTGGGGCTCACTTTGGGAAGAGTTGTGTGATTTGACCAGATGAGACTCTGGGCAGCCATTGAGACTCCCTTTCCCCCACTCTGCAAACACCCACCCCGTGCCCCCTCTTTGAAAACCCAGACGTTGGTGCTTCCCTCTCTGGTAACTGTGACTAGGTATGGATGTGATGGTCAGACAGTTGGAAGCCTGTCTGCTGAACTGTTTCTCTATCTGCTTGTAACTGCTGCTTATAACATCTATTTGTATACTCCGAAGTTCAGGGTGCTGACTTCTTCCCACGAACTAGGTAAATGATATGTTTGATTGATTAAAGCAAGATTCTTAACCCATTTTGAGTTGCTTTCCTTTAGAAAAGCAGATCTAAGAACCTGTGTTCTTACAGAACTATAAATACTTTTACAACTATAAAATAAATCAGCACAAATCATTAGCATTTCTATATACTACTAAACAATACAGCAGGAAGAGATAAAAAGATAAATTTCATTTAAAATAACTACATAATGCTACATAATAACTACATAATGGAGTCTAACCAGTAAAACACACATAAGAGCTATCTGAATACTACTGCAAAACACTCTTTACAGAAATGAAGACAGATAAAAATAATTGGGGAAATATTAATTGCTCATGGCTAGGCTTAAGCCAAAATAATAAAATGACAATTATAATTAATATAATTAACATTTACTTTATATTTATTTTTATAATTTACATTTTATCTATATTTAATAAATATATTCATATCATATCAATATATTGTATTAATATTATATTTAATTAAGATAATTAATAAAATTAATTTACTTATTCAATGCCATACAAATCAAATTACCAAAGGATTACTTAATAGAGCTAGAAAAAAGTTAAAATGAAATTTATCTGGAGGAATAAAAAGTCATGAATATCAAGGAAAATTATGAAAATAAAAGTATGAAAGAAGAGAACCAACAGTACCAGATTTCAAACCATAGTATAAAGTAGCAATCATCCAAATGATTTGGTACTGGTTAGAAAATGAAAGCTTAATCAGTGAAATAGATTAGGTATACAACATACAGATGGAAACAAACACAATAGCCTCGTGTTTGATAACCCAAATATCCCAGTTAATGGGGTAAGAGCTCATGATGTGGCACAAATTACTGGGAAAACTGGAAAGCAGCTTGAAGAGACTGGGTTTATACTAACCCTTCACAGCATACACTAAGATACGCTCTAAGTAGATGAATGATTTGGACATAAAAAGTTCTATCATAAGCAAATTAGAGGAGCCAGGTAAAAATTACCATTTGGATTTATAACAAAGTTCATGACAAAACAAAGTATGAGAGGATAACAGAAGAAAATAAAACCTATGCAGCTAAAATTAGATGTAAAATTAATTGGGAACAATCTTTTCTAGATGCTCTAATAAAGGTCTAATTTACAAGATATATAGGAACTAATTCTAATTGAGAAGAGTAACAGTACTTCTGTAATTGAGAAATGGTCAAAAGATATGAGAAGCCAGTTTTCAAGGAAGAAAACCAAGCCATCACTTACCATATTAAAAAAAATCAAAATCATCAATAATTTTAAAAATGTGAATTAAAGCAACTGTGATGTTCCACCTCACACCCATTGCATTGGCAAAGTTGACCGCCCCCCCCCCCCAAAAGAAAATAACAAATGTTGAATGGGCTGTGGAAAAAAGGCACATTAATACAGAGCTGTGATAGAGTTGTGAACTGGTCCAGCCATTCTGGAAAACAATTTGGAACACTGCTTAAAAAGCTACTAAGCTGTGAATATCCTTGGACCTAGCAATATTCTTACAAACCTATACCATAAAGATAACAAAGAAAGATGAAAACAATCCATATGTACAAAAATATTTATAGCAGTTTTCTGTGGTGGAAAAGAACTGGAAACTAATGGGGTGACCATTTATTGGAGAATGGCTGAGCAAATGATTATAATTATACAATGGAATATAAATATATTGTAAGGAATAATGAAAGGAATGGTTTCCGAGAAACATGGAAAGACTTGTATTAACTGGTGCAAAGTGCAGTAAGCAGAACCAGGAGGCAAGGCACCAAGCATTTATTAAACACTTACTATGTACCTGGCACTGTGCTAAGCAGTGGGGATATGAATATAAGCAAAAGGATAGTTCTTGACCTCAAGGACCACACATTCTATTTTAAAAATACAATTAATTTTTAAAAAAGTTTTCAACATTCACTTCCATAAGATTTTGAGTTTTAAATTTTCTCCCCTTTTCTCTTCCCCCTTCCCCAAGATGGTGTGCAATCTGATATAGACTCTACATATACATTCATATTAAACATATTTTCACATTAGTCATTTGGTAAAGAAGAATTAGAACTAATGGGAGGAACCATGAGAAAGGAGAAACAAAACAACAGAAGAAAAGGAGGGCAAATAGTCTGCTTCCATCTGCATTCAGACTCCAAAGCTTTCTCTGCATTTTCTATCTTGAGTCTTTTGGAGTTGTCTTAAATCCTTGCTTTGCTGAGAAGAACTAACTCTATTAAAGTCAGTCATTGTTCTCCTGGTTCACTCAGAATCAATTTATATAAGTCTGTCCAGGTTTTTCTGAAGTCCTACTGCTCATCATTTCTTATAGCACAATAGTATTCAATTACATTCATATGCCATAATTAGTTTGGTTATTCCCCAATTGATGGAGATTCCCTCAAATTCTAATTCTTTGTCACCACAAAAAGAGCTGCCATAAATATTTTTGTGCAAACAGGTCTTCCTCCCACTTGTATGATTTCTTTAGGATACAGCCCTGGAAGTGGTATTGCTGGGTCAAAGGGTATATGCACTATTTATAGCCCTTTGGGCATAGTTCCCAATTGCTCTTCAGAATGGTTAGATCAGTTCACAACTCCACCAACAATGCATTAGTGTTCCAATTTTTCCATATCCTCTCCAGAATTTATCATTTTCCTGCTTTGTCATCTTAGCCAATCTGACAAGTGTGATGTGGTACTTAAGAGTTGTTTTGAGTTGCATTTCTCTAATCAATAGTGATTCAGAGCATTTTTTCATATACTTCTAGATATCTTTAATTTCTTCCTCTGAAAACTACCTGTTCATATCCTTTGACCATTTATCAATTGAGGAATGACTTGTATCCTTATAAATTTGACTCAGTTCTCTGTATATTTTAGAAATGAGGCCTTTATCAGAAACACTGGTTGTAAAAATTCTTTCCCAATTTTCCACTTCCCTCCTAATCTTGGTTATGTTAACTTTATTTGTACAAAAGCTTTTCAATTTAATGTAATCAAAATTACCCATTTTGTATTTTGTAATGTACTCTATCTCTTCTTTGGTCATAAATTCCTCCCTGCTCCATAAATCTGACAGGTAAACTATTCCTTGCTCTCCCAGATTGCTTACAGTCTTAGCCTTTATATCTAGATCATGCACCCATTTAGATTTTATTTTGGAATACGATGTAAGATATTGGTCTATGCCCACTTTCTGCCATACTATTTTCCAGTTTTCCCAGCAGTTTTTGTCAAATAGTGAATTCTTATCCCAGAAGTTAGGGCCTTTGGGTTTGTCAAACAGTAGATTACTATTGTCATTGACTTCTGTGTCTCATGTACCTAATCTGTTCCACTGATCCACCACTCTATTCCTCAGCCACTACCAAGTAGTTTTGATGACTTCTGCTTTGTAATACAGTTTAAAATCTGGTATGGCTAGGCCACCTTCCTTAGCATTTCTTTTCATTAATTCCTTTGATATTCTGGACCTTTTGTTTTTCCAGATGAATTTCATTACTATTTTTTCTAGCTCTATAAAATAATTCTCTGGTAGATTTATTGGTATAACACTAAAGAGGTAAATTAATTTAGGTAAAATGGTCATTTTATTATATTGGCTCGACCTAGCCATAAGCAACTGATGTTTTTCCAATTATTTAGATCTGACTTTATTTGTGTGAAAAGCGTTTCATAATTGTGTTCATATTTTTCCTGGGTTTGTTTGGCAGGTAGATTCCCAAATATTTTATCATGTCTACAGTAGCTTTAAATGGAATTTCTCTTTCTATTTCTTGCTGTTGGACTTCATTAGAAATGCATAGGAATACTGAGGATTTGTGTGGTTTTATTTTATATCCTACAACTATGCTAAATTTATTTGTTATCTCAAGTAGTTTTTTTTTTACTTGATTCTCTAGGATTTTCTAAGTATATCACCATATCATCTGCAAAGAGTGATATCACAGTCTCTTCTTTGCCTAACCTAATTCCTTCAATTTCTTTTTCTTCTCTTATTGCTACAGCTTATACATCCAATTCTAGTACCAAATTGAATAAGAGGGGTAATAGTGGACACCCTTGTTTCACCCCTGATCTTACTGAAAATGCTTCTAGCTTATCCCCATTACATATAATACTTGCTGATGGTTTTAGATAGATGCTAGTTATTATTTTAAGGAAGAATCCATTTATTCCTATACTTTCTAGTGTTTTTACAGGAATGGGTATTGTATTTTGTCAAAGCTTTTTCCGCATCTATTGAGATAATCATATGGTTAGTACTAGTTTTATTGTTGATATGATCGATTATACTAGTAGTTTTCCTAATATTGAACCATCCTTGCATTCCTGGAATAAACTGTACCTGATCAAAGTGTATTATTCTTGTGATAAGTTGCCATAGTCTTTTTGCTAATATTTTATTTAATATTTTTACATCGATATTCATGAGGGAAATTGGTCTTTTAATTTTCTGTCTCCATTTTGTCTCTTTCTGATTTAGATATCAGTATCATGTTTGTATCATAAAAAGAATTTGGAAGGACTCCTCCAATTTTCCCAAATAGTTTATAAAGTATTAGAATCAATTGTTCTTTAAAAGTTTGATAGAATTCACTTGTAAAACCATCTGGCCCTGGAGATTTTTTCCTAGGGAGTTCATTGATGGCTTGTTCAATTTCTTTTTCTGAGATGGGGTTAACAGTCTTTCTTAAGGAAGGGATTTGGAATCATAAAATCTAGGTTCAAATTCTGGCTTTGCTAATTACTATCTGTATGACCTGGGTAAGTCACCTAATCTCTACAGGTCTCAGTTTGCTCATCTCTAAAATGAGGGCCTTGAACCAAATGATCGTTAAGGTGCCTTCTAGTTCTAAAGGCATGATCCAATCATAAATTGTATTATCTACATTTTACAGAGGGAAAAACTGAGGAAAGAGACTTGCTTAGGATCGAATAGTAAGTGAGGTGCCACAGGTGGGATTTACTCAGATTTCCCAACTCAAAGACCAGTCTTCTTCCCATCACAGCATACCATCTCTCACTTTGGGAGAGCTTTAAAAGTTAGCAGTTTTTTTTGTTTTATGCTCAGGCTAAAGTCTGTTACTCTGTAATTGCCTCTATTAGCCCTGATCGGCAAGTCCAAGAACAATTCTAATGCTTCTTTACATGATAAATATTAAAAGAAAGTTATCATGTCCTCCTTAGGTCTTCTTGAGGCTCAAAAGCTCTTATTCCTTACATCACAACTCACCATCCTGGATGTTCTCCTTTGGTCAAGATTTGGCTCTTCAACATCTTTCTTACAATGTGGTGCCTTGAACTGAACACAGGATGAGGATGTGGTCTACTCTGGGCAGAATACAATGGGACTGTCATCTCCTTTCTGGATACTATGTTGTTCTTAATGAGCCTATGACTACATTAACTTGGTTAGTATCACCCTGTTTATTCAATCTGCAATCTACTCAGACCATCCTGTCCTTGTCATATAGGCTTTCTCAACTATTATACCCCTCTTTTCCTTCTTCTGCCTGAAATTGTTCCCTCAGTGTCCTATTTCCTTTGGTGAAGTCCTAGTGAATCCCAATGATAAAAGGCAAAAAAAAGGAAAGCTACAAATTAGCTTGACTAAAGTAACTGAAAAAACCGAGCTGCTGAATAAGGTAAAGAAACGTTAAAAACCCATTAAACTGCAGCAAGGCTTTATGAAACCTTTTCTCTTTCTACTAGTTGTCAGTGGTGAAAATGCTAGTTAGGTTTTCTCTATTATGACCTAGTATGAACATAAGCTCTTAAAACATATGTGTGTGGGTAAAGACATTAAAAAAATTGTAACAGCAGGAATTCAATCCCACAACCTCCCTCTCTTACCACAAAGGCCACAAAAGCACAAGAATAAAATGCTTGCTGGAATATTCCTGGTTTTCCACTATGACTGTTGATGAACTTCTGATACTCTGAATCCTCAGGGGTCTCCGCTGTGTAATCAGAGTTGTTTGTGGGGGTAGGGCACTGAGTTTCTAGCAAACTGCTACCAGACACACTAAGTTATGAAGTCCTACTCCAACCTTGGAGTAACTAATCATTAGTTAAATGATACCAAACCAAGGATATTCTCAATATTACAGCAACTAATTCTCAGTCAACATTAGTCAAGTCTCCTCCAGCTAATAACATATTGAGGATGCAAAATGAAGACCAACAAAAAGACAAGACTCTTCATTTAATAAATAGAATAACTAAGCTCCCACCAATATGGCACCACCTACCAGGTGGATCACAACTGTCTATCTGCCCTTTGCTTGGTTGTTACACATTCTCTCTCTCTCTCTCTCTCTCTCTCTCTCTCTCTCTCTCTCTCTCTCTCTCTCTCTCTCCTGGTTTCTGTGCCATTTGGGACTTTGGTTTTCAGCTCTCAGTTGTATATGAATGATCCTGCCCACCTGCTGGGATACTCCTGTTTCTCCTCTTTCCACGTGTAAATATTTTGGCTCCTGAATTTTTGGTTTCTCCATCCCAGCCTTGCTAATAATCATAGCACTGGTTCAACAGATACAGCATCTAACGAAGAGTCAGAAGACTTAGAGTTCATTTATTAGCATTTATTGCTAATACATTTATTAGCAATGTGACCCTAGCCAAGTCTCTTAATTGCTATTTGCCTCAGTTTCCTCATCTATAAAATGGGGATAATAATATCCCCTACTTCCTAGTATTGTGAGAATAAAATAGGATGTTTGTAAAGTGCTGCTGCTGCTGAATTGCTTACTCCCACTTAGCACCCTGACCTAATCTGTATACCTCCACCCTGACCCAGTACACCTTGGTGATTATACTCACCTACCAGGACTTGACCAAATCTGCCAGAGTGAAAACAATATAAACAATAATTTGCCAAGTTTATTTTTTACTGTGTCTATTTTAGTTAGTGCAATGTATTGGATTGAGAGCTGGCCCTAGAACCAGGAGGACTTGGGTTCTGACTTCTGTTTTTAAATTTTTTTTTGTAAATAGTAATTTATATTTTCCAATTACATGTAAGGATAGTTTTCAACATTTGTTTTTATAAGATTGTTTCATTTTTTTCTCCCTCCCTCTACCCCATCCTCCTGTCCCAAGACGGCAAGCAATCTGATATAGGTAATACATGTGCAGTCACAGAAACATATTTTCACATTAGTCATATTGTGAAAGAAGAAACAGAAGAAAAGGGAAAAGCCACCAAAAACCAAACAAACAAAAAAGTGAAAATAGCTTGTTTCAATCTGCATTACAACTCCATAGCTCTTTCTCTGGATGTGCATGGCATTTTCCATCATGAGTCTTATGGAATTGTCTTGAATCATTATATTGCTGAGAAGAGCTAAGTCAGTCATAGTTGATAATCACACAGTGTTGCTGTTACTGTGTACAATGTTCTCCTGGTTCTGCTCACTTCACTCACTACTGGTTTTTTCCAGCAAACTCCTGCTTCTGACACATAGTAGCTGTGTGACCCTGGGCAAGTCATTTTCAGTGCCCTAGGCTAGAGGTATTAAATTCATAGCAAGCAGCCTACAAAACTTCTAGTAGGGTTGGAATCAGATTAAAATGTAATTGGTTGATCTGGAAGAACACAAGGTCAAGGATATTGAGGGAATTAAGGGAAAAAATGTGAAGGAAGATGGTTTAGCTGTACAAACTACTTTATAGTAAATAACAATAGTAATCTAGTATGTAATAAATCCAAAGATCTAAACTTTTTGACCAAAAACTTATTATTTGACAAAAAAATTTTGGGAAAACCAGAAAACAGTATAGCAGAAAATAGTATAGACCAACATTTCATATCATATATCATGATGAGGTCAAAGTAGATACATGATTTACACATAAAGGGTGATACAATAAGCAAATTAGGAGATCAAGGAATAGTTTGTTAGATCTTATCTGTCAGATCTATGGATAAGGGAAGTATTTAGGGCCAAAGAAAATATAGAGAGTAATGTAAAATAGATAATTTTGATTATACAAATTTGATTATATAAAATTTAAAAGTTTTTGCACAAAAAAACCCCAATACAACCAAAATTAAAAGGAAAGCAGAAAACTGGGGGGAGTTTTTGCAACAAGTATCTCTGATAAAGGGCTTATTTCTCAAATATATAGAGACATGAGTCAAATTTATAAAAATACAAGTCATTCTCCAATTGATGAAATGCTCAAAGATTATAAACAGTAGTTTTTAGAAGAAGAAATCAAAGCTATAGTCATGTGAAAATTCTCTAAATCACTATTGATTAGAGAAATACAAATTAAAACAACTCTGATGTACTACCTCACACCTATCAAATTGGCTAACATTTTTAAAAAGGAAAATGATTGATGTGGAGGGGATATGGGAGAACTGGGACATTAATGCACTGTTGGTGGAATTGTAAACTGATCCAACTATTCTGGAGAACAATTTGGAACTATGCCCAAAAGGCTATAAAACTGTGCATACCCTTTGATCCAGTACTACCACTGCTAGGTCTATATCCCAAAGATAAAAGCATGGAGGGGAAGGACCTATTTGTACAACAATATTTAAAGCAGCTTTTTTGTGGTGGTTAAGAATTGGAAGTTAAAGGGATGCCCATCAACTGGGGTATGGCTAAACAAGCTGTGGTGCATGATTGCTATTACTGTGCTATATATAAGAATAGTATTGTGCTATAAGAAATGGCAAACAGGATGATTTCAGAAAAACCTGGAAAGACTTACATGAACTGATGCAAAATGAAGTGAACAGAACCAGAAAGTTTTACAGAATAGGCAGCAATACTGTTCCATGAGGAACTGTGAATTACTTAGTTATTCTCAGCAATACAATGGTCCAAGGCAATCCCAAAAGACTATTGATAAAGCTTGCTATCTGCCTCCAGACAAAGAACTGAATTTTTGAATACACTCTGCATACAAACTGAAGCATACTGTTTTTCATTTTCATTCTTTTTATTTGCTTACTGTCTCAGGGAGTAGGGGGTGGGGGAAAGGAAGGAATGATAGAATTTGGAAATCAAAACTTTAAAAAAAATCAAAACAAAAAAAACTTTAAAAACTGCTTTAACATGTAATTGGAGGGCAGGTAGGTGGTGCAGTGAATAGAACATGGACCCTGGAGTCAGGAGGACCTGAGTTCAAATCTGGTCTCAGACTTTTGAAACACTTACTAGCTGTGTGACCTTAGGCAAGTCATTTAACCCCAATTGCCTTGACTTCCCTCCACCAAAAAAACCCCAAATAAAAAAAAATGTAATTGGGAGAAAATTAATATATTTTAAAATGTAATTGGAAAATGTCTAATGAAATGAATAAAAATGCAGTACAACATAAGTAATGTTAATTTGTGGTCTCCTAAGTCACTATGCCACTCAGCCCACAGGGATATGTCTTTGTTTGACCCACTGCTAGATAACTAAGATTGTAAATTAAAAATGGTACAGATCTATACTGATGGATAGTTTCCTCAGTCTTTAGGGATTCCCTCCACAAATGAGATCACAAGTCCATACCTTTTTGCTATCTCTCTTTCATTTAGAATGGGAGTCATAGGACAGGGAGCTGTCATTTTATATTCTAAGGCTGTATAAGAGGTATATCCACATGCTATAATGGATAGAGAGCCAGTCTTTAAGACAGAAAAATCTGGGTTCAAATCCTGCGTCTGACATGTACTGCCTATGGGACACTGAGGCAAGTCCCCTAACTTCTCATCTCCTTTTTCTAACTAAAGATTGTTACAGAGTAGATGTCAATAAGCCTTGAGATGGATAAGGCCTGTTCAAATAAACTTCAAGAGATTTTCCAAATGTTTTCATTGGGCTATCAACTAGACTTCAAAAATATTCTTAAGCTAATGAGATGAGCGTTATGCAGCCATACCTCACTATCACATTGCCCCAATCAGTATCATACTGAAAGAAAGTCATTATAATCCACTTCATCTAAGCAGGACAATACCCTGTTATATAGAACATCATTTAGCCAATGCATTTGGGGCAGTCTGCAAGAAGCTGAGCTTGCATTTAAGCCTGACAGGTCTGAGCCTGGTTATTACCTCCATATTTTCTGCAATAAACATCATTTCCATGTCCTTGACTATCCTTAACATATCAAATGTTGATTCATCAAATGGTAGTCATAGATACCTAGAGCTAGGAAGCATCTATTTAGAGATTTATTCCAACATCCTCATTATATAGAGGAGGAAACTGAGGCCCAGGGAGGGGAAAGGTCTTGTCTGAGGCCATAAGCATCAAGCCTGGAATCAGTACCCAGATGACCTGACTTTGAGTCCCGTATTCTTTCTACCACTTCTTTCACAGAACCAATGAATGAAATTGGTAGGATATGTCTGTAGCTGGATTTTATTCATACTAATAATGATTGTCTTCCAGTGTTCATTCAAATTTAGTGGATGAATTGATAAGAAGATGAAAGAAACTCAAGAGAATATAGGTAAAGGCAACAATATAAGACATAATATGAATAGAACTTAGTGAGTACTGGAGAGGATCACTTAGTTCAATGAGTAAATCCTGGTAAAATCCCACTGGGGACATTTCTAGGACATGGTGCTAAAGAGCCCTGGACCACACAAGATAGTCCCAGAACATCTAATGTTTTCCCTGTTGTAAACATGTTGGAATGGAATGAAGTTTTTCAGAGAGGAGCTCTGAGGGTTATGACTCCTCTTCATCAAATGACTGAAGGAATTTCAAATTATGTGCAATCTGGAGGGAGAAAAAAAAGCAACCCAGCAGAGAATACAAGATCCATACCAAGTGCCAACTACAACCCATTTTCCTGTTGTTCCAAAGGCATTAAAATTATCTGCTAAGACTTTCTGAACCACTGAAAAAATTGTCAAAGGAGTCTCTGCTTTCCAGAACAGAGGGGAAAACCACTCTGAGAGAGAGAAAAAGGCAAACTTGTCTGTCACAAGGCTTGAAGGAAGCTGAACCACATCAAACAAAGTAGACAGGCCTCTCGGGGGACTTTAGTTCTCTGATCTGCACCCAGGCATCTGGGAAACTCCAGGCCAGCCCGGCCAGCCATGTGCCAGGGCAGAAGTCCAAAGGAGCTTTATTAGGATCCTGTGCTCTGGTCCTTCCGGAAGTGTCTAAAGATAGAGGCTATACCTTCATTGTGTAGAAAGTTAATAGGATTTAGAGCTGGACATTTTTTCTTTCAAAGCTGGACCAGTAATTACAGCAGTATAAAGAGTTCCCTATAAGGAACCTCCTTTTACTAATACCAATCAGCATTTTCTCTACAATTTATAGCCTTTGAGAGTTTCTTGGAAGCACTGAGACTTAGTGACTTTCCCAGGGTCACACAGCCATGCCAAGTCTATGTCAGAGATTAGACTTGAATTTTTATCTTCCTACCTCTGAAGTGGGCTCTCTCTACTATACCAATCTCCCTCTAAGGAAGGGACCTTAGAGATCCTCTGAGTTAATGCCTTCATTAACAGATGAGGAAACTGAGTCCCAGAATGATTAAGTGGTTTGCCCAAAGTTACAAGGTAGTAAGTAGCAGGGTCAGGATTCAATTCAAGAGCTCTGACTTTCAGTTCAGCATTCTTTTCGCCATACAATGTTGCCTCCTGGTCTTCTGTGACAAAGAATCTCTGTGGATATCTCTTAGGGCTCTTATGTTATTCAGAGCACTATAGTTCTAGCTTTGATAGAATAAAGGGGAGAAGTTTACTATTAAAATGCTCCTGAAAACCAAGTCACGCATCAATGCCAAAAACTGAGGGAAGGGGTGCTCAATATGGCTTTCCTTTCCTAGAAACAGTCATCACTCTGTTAGTGCAAAATTATATGATGCTAGACACTGTGTGCCACGCCACACTCATCTCCAATGGGCGATTTTCTGTTGAAATATCTCCTTATGAGAGATGCATGAACATTTCAGACATGACTGAGGGAAAGTTTAATGAAGCAGCAAATTACAGTCTTCCTTGGAATTTTTCTGTAGAAAATGCCACATAGGTATTTGGTAGCAAAAGCACGTAGGCATTTGTGGTCAGAGGAACTTTTTTTTGGAGTCTCGTGGTGGTACCACAGCTGTCCTGGCGCCAGTGGTTGTGGGAAGTGTTCAGTCCAACTTGCAAAGCCTTCCTCGCACAACGACCTACCTGCCACCTCTGTGTATGAAGTGGAAAGATGCAAGTCCTTGGCCTCTCTGGGTCTCAGCTTTGTATAAAAGGAAGCCATTGAACTTGATGACCTCTTCTACCTTGGTTTACCATTTAAATACACACACATGTATGTTTGTGTGTGCATATATATGCATATTGTATATATAACACATATATAGATACACATATAGTATATGTATACATATGGAAATATAAATATATAAACAGTTTCTAATATTAATGGTGAGAAAATGGATTTTGCATCCTGACACTTGAGATCAAATCCTGGCCCTACAACTTATCAGCTATGTGCCCCTGTGTTTGCCACTTTTTCTCCTTCTGAAAAATGAAAAGGCTGGATTAGATTAACTATGAGTTTATTTTCAGATTGCATAGATTAGGAGGCCAAAATTATTTAGCATTAATGTATGAAGTAAATGTCTGGCAGGTTTTCACACCATTATTTTTACACTTCCCTCCCGTGTGTGTATGTGTATGTGTTTCAATTGTTGAGTGTTCAACAGTAATTACTCTGTGTTGATCTGGAAAAGACCAAACTCATCATCTTTGATGAAAAGCTATTATGGGGAAGAGCTATGGGTTACAAATCAGAAGACCAGGCTTTATCATATAACTCACCATATAGCTCTGAGCAAATCAAGAAACTTGTCTCTTGCTTACTTTCCCCTTCTATAAACTGGCCTTACAAGATAATAGTGTTAGCAAATTAAATGAAAACTGTAAAAATGCTTTGGGACAAAGGTACTAAAAGATATTCAAGATGGAACCCTCATTAAAGGTCATGATTTCTCCCTACAGCCTCATTGTGGTAAGGAGGTGATCCAGAGTTGTTGAAGGCTGCCAGGCAGGTACTAGAGGTTGGGAACAGACCTGACAAAGTAATATTTGTCTGTTATCTGAGAAGAAGCCTGGCTAAGTCCAGAAATGCTGATAACAGCTTAAGATTGGCTACAGGAGGCCAAGGCAAAAAGGCTTTGAGTACAGGCATGGCAAGGAGCTATGTATTTATACACTAAGGACAAGCCTAGGATCATTAGAAGTTCGTTCCCTTAATGATGTTGACCAGCAGATGAAGATTTGGAAGGGGGCGGGGCACAGCAATTCATAAATGCCACCTACTCAAAACTGTAGCTGGGGTGGTAAAGGATTGAAGGGGTTGTAACCTATACTGATGGGAAAAGTGTCAACATCAATAAAATCGGGGATTTTAAAAATTATTTAAGATCATGTGAAATTGTGTGGCCCTTTCCTATTTCTACTCTAAAATCTGCAAGGTCAAGTCAAATTAACTGCTACCATCCAGTGCTAACCTCAGAAACTCCATCCTTTAGATGTTGACACATTACAGACACCATGATAAGAAGGTAGCTGTATACAAAGGGTGGCAAAGGGAAGGGCATATGCATTTACGTAGTGTCTATTAAGGACCAGGCTCTGTGCTAAGCACTCTACAGATATCATCTCATTTGATCCCCACAACAACCCTGGGAGGTGGGTGCTGTCATTGTTCCTATAATTATGGAAACTGAGGCAAACAGAGGTGAAAGGGACTTGCTATGAAGTGTCAAAGGAGGTATTCCTTTGATTTGGGGGTGTGGAGATTTGCTTTTTAATTATTAGTTTGTTCTTCATATACTAGGAGACAGAATTATTATAGTTCAAACTGGCGTATGTGTATGTGTGTGTATGGGGGCTGCCTGGCGGGGGGGGGGCGAGAGGAGAGGCCTTTGTGTCCCATCTGCAACCAATTCTGCCTTTATCCTTGCTTGGGGGAGGGGGGATGGGGAGGAAGGGACCTAGGAATATAAGGAGCATGGAAGAGGGCATGTCCCTTCCAAGGCACTAAAGACTTCCTTTTGAGCCTTAACATCAGCCTATTTCTCCTGCCCATCGAGGTTCAATTAAACCAATAAAATACATATTTATTAAATACTATTACACCTAAGATATAGAGGCAGCCTTGAGTTTTGTGGGGCTTGGAGTTAAGTAGACATAACCACCTCTGACACTTACTGGTATGTGACCTGGCGCATATTACTTTCCATCTGTGTGCCTTAGCACTTGTATCTAGTTAAGTTACCAGTGGGTAGTGATCCCTGTCCTACTATAAACATGTGCCAGATTCTCACATAAACATTATTCTCAAGGATCTCCTGTGCAACGGGGTGGGGGGGGGGGATATGTACAAATAACTTTGACATAAGTCAATGATAGATAGACAAAGTTCTAGAGAAAAGTGAGAGGGATGTGGCCACTTACAAATGCATGGGAAGGAGGGGAAGGAGTCTGGGAAGGTTCCATGATTGATAGGTTGGGGACATGTTGTGTAGGGCTTTAAATACTAAGCAGAGGAGGCGACACTTAACATGGACCATAAAGGGAGAAAGAGAGAGAGAGAGAGAGAGAGAGAGAGAGAGAGAGAGAGCGAGAAAGTGATGTCTATGCCAGGTACCAGAGGAAAAAGCACAGAAAATGGGAGAGGGTAAGATGAAACTAAAAGACAGAAAGCAATGTAATTTAGCTAGAAGGAGAAAGTGTAAGATAAAAATCAAGAGGTTGTTTGGGAACACACCATGTAGAGCTTTAAATGTCAGGCTAAAGATCTTATACTTTATTTTGTTAGCAATAAGGAACAACTAAATGCTTCTAAGCAGGAGAGTAACATGAGAACAGTGAATTAGGAATATCACTTGGAAAGGGTGAAGGATGAATTAGAGAGGAATAGAGGATAGGCAGAAATACCAATTTGGAGGCTGCTGTTAAAGTCTAGGGGAGAAAACTGACCATCTGAACAAAGGTGGTTGTACTGGAGAATAAAGGGAGTGAACTGAAAGAAAAGAGTAGAAGTAGAAGGGAACTGGGATATGTGGTACAGGAGATGAGGAAGGCTCTGAGAATGAGGTTCTAAGCCAAAGTGCCTGGGTGCTATCAGCAGAAATTGAAGAGAGGCAGATTTGGAGAAACAAGAATTCAGTTTTCAATATCTGAGTTTAAGAGATCAGTGGGATATTCAGGAAGAAATACCCATCAGTCATTTAGAAATACAAGACTAGATCTCTGGGGAAAGGCCAAGGGTAGAGAAGAGGGTCATCTAAATACAGATGATAACTGGAGCTATAGTAAGAGGTAATTCCCTCTTTTTTTATTTTTGGAGGGGGGAAGGCAGGGCAACTGGGGTTAAGTGACTTGCCCAAGGTCACATGGCTAGTAAGTGTTAAGTGTCTGAGGCTGGATTTTAACTCAGGTCCTCCTGACTCTAGGGCTGGTGCTCTATTCACTGCACCATCTAGTCACCCCTAATTCCCTCTTTTAATTATTTCCTATTTATCCTCTACATAGCTTGTTTTGTATATATCTGTCTGCATGCTGTTTCCTCCTTTAGACTATAAACTCCTTGAGGGCAGAGATTGTCTTGTGACCCTTTTTGTATCCCCAGTGCTTAGCACAGAGCCTGTCACATAGTGCTTAATAAATGTTTACAGATTGATTGAAGGTGCAAACATAAAGAGGTATAAATAAAGGATAGAATCTTGGGATACTCACATTTTAGGGTGGGGAGAGGATGAGGAGTCAGTAAAGGAGACAAAGGAGACAGCTCCCTAGGATTTATACAGTGATTTACAGATGAGCAGTGGGAGAAAACAAAAATAATAGTGTCAAGGAGGAGAGAATATCAGTCAATCATCAAGAATTAAGCACCTACTATGTGTGCAGGCACTGTATTAGGTTCTGGGGAAACAAAGAATGAAATAATTTCTACTGAAAAGAAACTTACATTCCAGTGGAGATAAACACATAAAACATAAATAGAATGTATATGAGGTGAATAAATACAAATACACACATATATATCCCAACAATCTATTTGTCTATGTAGTTAATACTTTGTGAAGGAGGGCACTAGTAATTATTGGAGGGGGGTAAAAAGGCTTCATGTAAAACTTAGAGGTTAAGCTGTGTCTTCATGGAGGAGAGGTATGAAGAAAGTATGTTTAGACATAGGGAACATCCATAGTGAAGGCACAGAGATGTGGTATCCTGTGGGAAGAACAAAGAGAAGACCAGCTAGGCTAGACAGCAGAGTGTGAAAGGGGCAGTAATATGCAATGTGGCTGGAAAAATAGATGGAGGGCTTTAAATGCTAAGCAGAACAGTTTATATTTTCCCCTAGAAACAGCAGGGAACTACTGAAGTTGAATATTTAGGGGAGTAATATTGTTAAGTCTGCACTTTAAAAAAATCAGTTCAGCTGTAATGTGTAGTATAGATTGGTGTAGGCAGAGACTTGAAGTAGGGAGAATAATTAGTAGGCAGTTGAAATAATTGGCAGTTAGGTGGCATTGTGGATAGAGCACTTGAGTCAAGAAGACCTGAGTTTAAACCCAACCTCAGACACTAACTGTGTGACTCTGGGCAATTCACATAATCCTGTTTGCCTCAGTTTCCTCATCCATAAAATGAGACAGAGAAGGAAATAGCAAATCATTTCAGTATCTTTACCAAGAAAACCCCAAATGGTATCACGAAGTGTTAGATGTGACTGGACAACAACAGTTGCACTAACCAAAGTGAGAGATGATGAGGATGGCAGTATGAGTGGAAAAGAGAGGTCAGCTATGATAGATATAAAGGTAGAGATGACAAGATTTGGCAACTGGTTGGATATGTGGGGGGAATAAGAGGAATTTATAACAAAATCAAGTTATGAACCTTGGAGACTAGAAGGATGATAGTGCCTTTGACAGAAATGGATATGATACACTTTTGGACTTGGACAATGTGGGGATTTGTTTTGCTTGACTAAGTATATTTGCTACAACGGTTTTCTTTTTATTTTATTTTAAATTGGGGGTAGATGGAAAAGCAAATAAAATGTTAACTAAAAAAAGAAAAAAGAGGAGAGATCTTAGGGGAAAGATCATGAGTTTAATTTTCAACATGTTTAACATGTTCAACGTGTTTAAGATGTCTCTGGGACATCCTGTTTGAAATATTTAAAAAGTAACTGGTGATATGGGACTAAATCTCAGGGGAGGGACCTGATAGGGCTAAATATATAGATATGGGAGTTATTGGTAAAGATAAGATTGTTTAACCAAAGGGAGCTGAGGAGATTACCAAGAAAGATAAGAGTACAGAGGGAGAAGAGGGCCTAGAACAAAATCTATGAGTAATACTTTTCAGTAGGTGGTGTGAGATGGGTAATGAGTCAGTGAAAGGGAAGGAAAAGGAGCACTCATAGAAGTAGAAGGAGCATCAGGAGATGAGTGTGACATTAAAACAGAAAGAATAACCAAGAAGGGTGGTCCACAGTGGCAAAGGCTAAAGAGAAATGAAGGATGATGATTGCATCTTTATGCTTCACAGATTTCATTTCCCTTTAGTCTCCAAACTCTGATGCAGTGAAATTGAGTATTCTTGGAAAAACTGAAGGCTATGGGAAGCTCATGCCATACCTTTGTACAGTCAGCCTGGCTGGGAGCCTTTTGCTTTTGCAAGAGCTAACATTTATCAAATTCACCCACAACGTTGATTAGAGAGACACATGCAAATGGGGGCTCCAGAACTGCCATATGGAGTTTTGATTCATTCAGCAGCAGATCTTGTTCCATCTGCTGGATGTCACAAGTGTGTCTGAGCACAGCTACCACTTGGCCAAGGAGAGATAGTGTCTCATCACAGTGCTGTACATGTGCAAAATCTTATTTCTTTTGGCTTTAAGAAGATCTTTCATAATCTTTTCCTTTATGATTAATAGTAAGAGTCATACCCCTAATGAATTCTCTAATTTGGCCTGTTTTTCTACTTACCATTACTGAAATTTGGGACCTGTTTTGTGTTTTTGAAAGTTATTCTGTTCTCTCATTTTACAAGTCAAATTCCTTGTTTAGTTAGAACTATATCTGTATTATTGGTTATTACAGTTTGTGTTGATGGGGGTAGGTTTTTATTTTAGTGAGAGAACTTTAGGCTTCACCTTAGCCAATTTAAAAACAATATGCCTCAACCAAAGTTGTCTTTTTTTTAAAACCATACCATGGTATGGTATCATACCAGAGAATTGACTTTGGATTCTTTAAGGGTATGCCTAGCTCTGGCAGATATAACTGAGCTTTGAATAAGCTCTGAGTAGTTAAGGCTCTGAGTACAGTTCTACGTCTATAATTAGATACCAACCTCCTAATGTTATGTTCCCTTCAATTTCCTTGAACTTTTTATCTCTCTGCCCTCACTCCTTCCCTGCCACAAACCTGGGAAGCTCATTCAGCTCTAAATCCACATCCCCAGTTACCTAATGATGTTACCTAACACGTCTAAACTTTGCTTTACCTCTAAGCCTGCTCCTCATCTGTTGTACAACCTTTCTATCTATCTTTTAACTTGTTTCTCGAGTCTTATAGATTCCACTTCCACAATCTCTCTCACAATTGCCACTGTCACCACCAAAATAAAGGGTCTTATTATTACCATTCATTACCACTTGACTATTGCAATAATCTAACAGATGTATCTTCCTCCATTCTCTTACAAGCCACCAGAATACTCTTCCTTACACAGAGATCTGGTGATATTTGCTCAAAAGTTTCATTGGCTCACTGCTGCCTTATGAGAACAATTCAAATTCTTTTTCTTGGCATGCAAGGTCCTCAACAATTTGGTCTCATCCTTTTTAGTATTATTTCATATGATCTCTGTCCAGACATTCTATATATTCCTCCAAACTGGACTCTCTTCTGCACCTACTGCATCTCTCTAAACATACATTAAAACCCAATTCAAATGTTATCTCCTCCATGAAGCCTGCTTTGATTCTCCCAGTTGGTAACAACCTTTGTCCTCACATAGCATTTTCTCATGAAAATAACGTACTTATCACATACTATTATATAAAAATTACAAAGAAGAACAATAAAAAAATAGTCCTGAATTCTGTGCCACTCCCTGATTTTCTTTCTGCAATGAAAGTGACAAAGTAATGGAAAAGTAGACAGAGAGTTCTGACAATCACATAGTTTTTAGACCACTTATTAACCTAAATTTAGCTATTACTCTTAATATGATATCTTTGTTCAATGCTCAATAAGCTGACTGGCAAAACATAATCATATCAATGTAGACATTCTCAGTGCAAATGAAACAGATCGATAAATAAAGCTGTAGATAAATGGAAGGATGGCTTGCTTTGAAGAAGTAAATGAAAGAGCTGGTGGAATCAGTTTTTATTATACATCCAAAGGCAAACAGAAACATCATCTCATGGGTTACGTAGCCACTAGACCTTGTAGAGTTTATAAGAAGAGTCATGAAGATAAATGTAACTTATGCCCTAACAGTTGCTGCAGAGAATGGGGAAGTAGGGAAATTCTATGAAGACTTCCATATGATATTTCAGATTTGATCACCATATACTTTAATAATCAATGAATTCATTGTAAAGGTGGACATGGGGAGAATGGTGAAAAATGTTGAAAAGATGGCTCAAGATTAAGAAACTAAATAAGCCAAAGGTCTATAGCATGTACAGAAATGCCACAGTTACGTACAATGAAAACTCTTTTCAACAAAAGGATTTGGAAATGCTGGATATGGTAAACACTCTAACAAAATGAAACATTTTATTTTAACATTAGGAACAATTGATTACTGATGTGGGAGTCATTTTGAATCAGCTATTTCTAACAGAGCATTGACTTGTTAAAGTAAAAAAACAAATTTAAATGTAGAAATGAGAAGATATGAAATTAAATTAAAACAAATCGATGACAAAAATAGTAACTGGATAAAGAAACAGACCAACAACATAGTTATAATAATTTTCTTTGGGTGTTTAATTTATATAAAGCAATTACTAAGAAGCCAAGAGTCTAGAAACTACCTTAGCCAGCACATACTTAATCTCTTTGCTAAACAGAGAGAGACATTATGACCAAGGGTAAACTAGGTTTAGAATATAAACTTATTTACAGAGCCTTAAAGAGGAAGAGGGTAGAAGAAGGTAGGAAGGAATGGAGGAAGAGGGTATAAGATTATGAACAATATTAATTCCTTCAAAGAACAACAATAAGTATTAGATTTTTTAAAAATAAGTTTTTAGAAAGCTTGGCATGGGGAATAATTAAATCAGATCATCCCAAAAACATTTTAAAAATTAAAAATAGAAAAACAAACAAAAAATGGAAAAATATGTTAATTTTTCTATGAAACTTTTTTCTCTATTAATTATAGTTGAGCCACTACATTTGGATTCATACCATAATCCCTAATGAACTGGATAAGGGAGGCAGGGAGGGAGAAGGGAAGGATGAGATAAAGAGTCTGGGATAGGCAGAGAGAAGGGTGGAGTGAGAGAGAAAGAGACAAACAGTTGGATCAGACCAGTCTAACACACAGAGTAATTCTGTGTTAGGGGTAACACAAGTGAGAGGTCTAATTCTCAAGATAAGGAATGACTGGAAAACATTCCAACCAATATTATTGTCCCTTCCCTCAAAAAGATTATTGAGAGGAAATTAATACTTACTTTCTCATTGCTATTAAGTTTTTAAGAGAATAATGTCCACACATATCAAGGGCATCCTTAATAGCAATATAAGGAGGGAATAAGGTAGATTTTTGCGAATTATACATGGCAGATTATAATATGTATGTATAATGTGCAAAGAATATATAAGAACCCATTGTGTTTGTTGACTGTAAAAAAGCAATGGATTTGGTAAAGAAAAATGAAGATTTAAAGGCTCCTCTTGAACAAGGTGTCTCTTGTGTATATATATGTTAAAATCATACAGAATCCTTTGTTAGATCAACAACAAAAATAACTGTGGATCACCAAGGAAGACGTGTTAGCCAAAGGTGTTTGCTACTGTCGTGGAAGATGTCCAATACACAGTCTAAATGGAAGAAGGATTCCCTATATATCATGAAGTCCTCCAGATGTTTGCTTGCAGGTGATATTTTGCTGATCATGTCAAATCCTGGAACATTGTGGAGTCCCCTCCCCTCAATGAAACCCATAAAACCATTAAAACAATTCATTCTTATATTCCACACAGGAAAAGCTAAGTGAATCAAGAATGTTGATGGTCCAGACTATGAGATATGATTAGATGGCCAGCCCACTTGATCCATCAGTACATATATCTTAGGCATATACTATGGATCAACAATTAACTAGGCCCACAAATGAACAGAAGGAAGAAAATGGGATGGGTTGTATTTGGGAAACTGCAGCACTTTTAAAAGCCCCAAGCTTTTCCTTAAAACAACAACTCATCTTCTAAACATTAGCATTCTTTCAGTGATGGTACATGGCTACAAATTATGGAATACTATCATCTCTGAAGCATCAAAATTGTAGTCTTCCCCAAAGGGCAATGGAGATGCATATGGTAGGTAATAGTGTGACATTACCAACAACTAATCACATACAAGAAATGGTGCAAAAGATATCTGTAAAGATAGATGTATGGCTGGAAAAGGATGCTGAATGTTATTGTCAGATGATCTAAGGATAATAAACGAACAATATTCATGATCCATTGATGCCCAGGTAAGGTTAAAAGACCTAGTTAAGACAACCTGCCCCCCAGCATGTTGGATGGTATCCCTACTGAACATTTAAAAGACAGACAAGAATCATATGGGATGAAAAGATGTGAATCTACAGTTATCCCTTCCCCATTGAGACTTTTCCCATTGCAGTTTCAATATATCACAGGTTGGCATGAAAAATCAAATGGGAAATTTTGGGGAGTTTTGTGAAAGCCACAGATGCCATACAAAGGCCAGCAGATAACACAGAAAAATTCAGCAACTCAGAAATGCATATAATATATGTGTAGTATTGTATGATTTCAACCCAAATTTTACAATAGGTAATGTAAACAGCCCAAAAAGAAAAAGAAAAAGAAATCAGATGTCTTTTCTGGTAGAAAAGGAGGGCTAAAAGATTTTATATGGATTTTCCAGATCATGGGGGCACTGTACCTCTAACCCCTGGGGTATGGAAGGGATAGCTGTACTGTGATTCATATGTTTGGAAGAAGCACCCACTTCAATAAGAAAACAGATTCACTGAAATACTGTACTGTACTGTAGTCATTTGTGTCTATATCTTTCCTACTGCTCGACTGTAGGTTCCATGAAGACAAAGACTGTGTCTTAGACTATGTCTTAGTTGAATTTTCTTTAGAGCCCAGCATGGTACTCTGGCACACAGAAGGTACTTCTTGGCTGTTGTTTGTCCTTTGTTATCAAGTTTGTACTCAGTTCCGCCAATTCCATTTTCTCACTGAGCATGTTAGGTACTGATTTGGTAGAGTTCAAATGTGGTAGTTTTACTGTAACTGAAGATGAAACTACATCATTAGGATACTGCTGACAGATATGTTATACTTCAGCTTTGTTGTCTCAGTTTCTCTTACAAATGATCCCAGGATAATCTGGCTGAGTTGAACACCAAATTCTCTGCAGGTTTATTTTCTCACCTGATTTTTGCTGTGTTTGAGGGTAGACAAAACTGCCTAGTTTTCCTTCCTCAACTGGTTTTTGCATTTTTTTTTCTTTTGGTAGGAGGTATGGGTGGGGGTGGGGTAAAAGACATAGTTCTCTCCCACTTTTTACATAATATTTTACATATGAACCTGTATTCTAGACTAGTATTGCCTTCATTCCCATATCTGTACTTAGCAAGGAAAGAATGTGTCTGTCTGACTGAAGTGGTTTCTGAATATTGTCACCTTCTCTTTGACAATGGTTCTGTTTTAACTAGACTTCTCTAGGAAATGATGATAGTCAATGTCCTGTTCCATTTCTTATTTTTTCGGAGTTGACAACTTGTTTAAATATATCAGCTTAGAGCTACAATGGACTGAATGTTTATCCTTTTTCCTAATTGGTATTTACTCTGACCTCTGCTCTAACCAGCTCACAACTGCATATTGACAACTAATTAAAGGACTATTCCATCTCTAATCAGTTATTTTCAATTTAAGATTCAATTTTTTCCTTTACAGTTCTGTTTGGTGCTAGCCATGTCCAGAACTTTCTGGTATAGAGGGGTGAGACTTTTTTTTTAAGCAATTGGGGTTAAGTAACTTGCTCAAGGTTACACGGCTAGTCATTATTTATGTGTGGGTGCTCATTTTCTGAGGCTGGATTCGATCTTGGGTCATCCCAACTCCGAGGCCGGCGCTCTTACTCACTGCGCCACCTAGCCGCCCCTGAGGGGTGAGACTTCTGAACAGTCTATGAGCCTTAAATTGCTTATATTTCTTAATCTCAAATCATGATTTCCAATATAGTTTTTACAGTCCTCTCCAATGTCAACTTTAATACTGAAATCACTGTATTAAAGCATATGTGACCTTGGTTTGGGGACCTTTGCTACTTTCTTCATAGAAGCTCTCTTCATTTTCAACTGATGTTGGAGAGTAACTGCAATCACTTTCATGATGATCGTTTGTTCCTACTTATCTTAAGCACTGGAAGATTAGATGCTGCTGTCCAGAGTGTTAGATTTGGGGTTGGATGACTTGGGCTTGAATCCCAGTTCTGCTCCTTCTTGTCTGTGTGACCTTGGGCAAATCACTTCTCTGGACTGTCATCAGAAAATGAGGTCCCTTCCAGCTCTAAAAGAATGGTCCTATTTCTGTATTCCATGAAGTAACATTTCTCATTGCCTTGGGTGCATAGTAAAATGACCTCTTCTAATTCCTTCATTCTAAAAAGAACCTCCAAGTTATTTTTACATTTAGTGTAATTTCTTTATGTCTTCTGGTTTCACTGATAGCAGAACTGGTTTTTAGGGGAGGATAAACAGAAGAGAAACCTCTAAGACAGGTAGATCTGGAATTGAAATTATAGAAAACATAAATTGCTTACGGTTCTACTAATATGGCAATCATTCAAACAGGATGTGGGCTGATTTGTCTTTGTATTCTCTGTAAAGAAAGATTTGTTTAGCTAATGATTAATATTAACAAAATGAGAGAGAAGAGGCTTAACCTACTTGAGAGGCAGTTTGGTGCTGTGGTAAATACACATCCCTGACAGGTAAAGGACCCAAGTATGAATCTTGGCTCTGACACTTAATATGTCTTGGCCTTGGCCTAGCTTTTCTGGGCTTTAGTTTTATCCTCTGTAAAATGATGGAACGGGACTAGATGATCTTTAAGTGTCCTGCCAAGTATTAATCCCAAACTCCTTTGGTGAAATCTCAAAGACTTTAGAAGCCTTACTTCTCAATCAATCTGACACACTAAGGCAGCCATATGCCACTACAGGAGAAGCAGACTTCACGGCCCCTTTCCTCGGAAGGTTTATAGTAGTTACAGTGTAGTGGAAAGAACACTGGAATTTAGAGTTGAATGACCCAAGTTCAATAATTGGCTCTGTCACTTACCAGATGTAGGACCTCAGGCAAATGATTTTGCTAAAATCCAATTTCTTAATGTGTAAAATGTAGGTACACAGCACCTGCACGTAACTGTTTGGGGGGATTAAATGACATACCTAATGTCATAGAGGTAGTAAGTAACAGAACCAGGATTTGAACTCAAGTTCTCTGACTGAATCCTGGATCCCTTCCTGAAAAAGCGTGATAGCTCATGATCAGTGGAAAAGTATATGTGGAACGTGCACTACCACTTCTCAGGGGAGCTGTAGAAAGGAATCTTGCTTCTGGCAGGGACTGAACTGAATGATTTCTGGAATGTTATCCAAGTCTAAAGTTCTATGATTGCAATCTGGTTCCTGAACAAAAAAAGATCACATTTTCCCTCCTTTAATGAACAAAAATATTCTCATTCCTATTAAAGTAATAGTAAATCTTTTTGACCTATGAAATCTTATCATGGAATAAACTTCAACTGAACTAGTATGATGTTGACTCATTAACTTTTATTAACGTTAGAGAGGTCTACAAGGAGCTAATTCACAAATTTATCCAGGATGACAAGGTTATTATTCCAGGTGGATATAAATTGTTATTTGTCCATAACCATCCACATCTAGTATATATTTTTTACAATTCAACTGTTTCCTTATGTGTTGGTAATTGATTGTAACTCAGAGCATACTGCCACCTGATAAACTCAGAGGGAATCTTGTCTTTTCTGTCCTTTCATAGTCAAAACATTCATGGCAGCTCATCTCCTATGAGAAATATGAATTGGATCACATTATCCATCCATGTTTGCCAAAAGTAAGTGGAGCCTAAAATGAGACCACTGTGCATTCAATATGCATAGAATGAAACCCCACCCCAACCTGGAGCCACCACATAGAGTACCCACAAACTGAAAGCAGGCAAGAGGGGAAGACCCTGGAGAGTTTCAAAGGAAGATGAACCTTTAATATGGCAGAATCTTTGGGAACCCAGGAGACACTCCAGCCAGATGTTCTGAGGTCAAGGTAATATGATTCCAAGAAGGAAGAGGATGTGTTTCTGAGAATTCCCTGTTGTGCTTTAATTTACTGCAGTCTTGCAGAGGACACATGCAGTGATAGCAGGTGGACTTTTAGCCTGATCATTAACCTAAGACTGGGGCACAAACTTAGGGACATTTCTTTCTTGACTACAGTTCTGTTCAATAGACTAGTAAATCCATCTTTTTCTAGGGCACTATACCTGGTCTTTTGAAGTCTGGGTTAGAATGAAAAAATGTGGACTCAAGAAACTGCTGTTAACAGCATTGAGAATGAGGTATAACCAACTTGATAACAAATACCAGAACATATACACATATATTCCAGCCACCATGAACTCTGAAAAAGTTATATCACCTATATAGCTCTGTTTCCTCATTAGAGAAGAAAAAAGGAAGGAAGGAAACACAGAAGGGAATACTTAATAGATATATACAGTGTGCTAGGCACTGTGCTAACCACTTACATATATATATATATATATATATATATATATATATATATATATACACACACACACACACACACACACACACACACACACACACACACATATATATATCCTATTTTATGATCCTCATTTTACAGATGGGGAAACTGAGACAAGAAAAAGTTACATGACTTGCCCAGGGTCATACAGCTAGGAAGTATCTGAGGCCAAATCTAAACTCAGGTCTACCTGACTCTAGGCCCAGCACTTTATCAACGATGTCACCTTGCTGATCCCTAAAACCTAAGTCTTCTTTTAATTCTAAGCTGTTTGATGCAGTGGATAAAGCTCTGAACCTGGAGTCAGAAAGACTAGAATTCAAATCCTGCCTCAGATACTTCCTAGTTATATTACCTTGGGCAACTTACCTAACCTCTGTATGCCTCAGTTCCCTCATCTATAAAATGGGGAAAATAATAGCACCTACTCCCAGTGTTGCTGTGAGGATGAAATGAGATAACATTTTAAAGTGCTTTACAAACCGTAAAGTACTATATAATTATTACTCATCATCACCATCACAATGACAATATTGGAAACTTCCTTTTGGAATTTGCTTTCAAAGTCAGACTATGATTCCCAAAGATAATGAGCTCTGTGACATTTGGCTCTGCTTTACTTTTTCTTAACCTAATATGGCATCATCCAGGAGTTCTCTTCTTCCTCCCTCATTTCCCAGTTCCCCATCACTGCCACACCAGTTCATTCGCTACACTTAGCCTCCAAGTGACATTTGGCTTTTTCTAAAAATTAAATACCTTTTCTGTAGAGCAAGATTTGTTGCCACTGAGGCTCTTCAAAGGACTGTCCCATTAGCTCCTAGGGCCATTTCCAAAGAGAAATCCAGAAATTATCTGAACAATCACATTGTCGTTGGAATAAATGTACATCCTCCTCCTTGGACTATGAATGGGACAGCCCTTATCTGGAGGTCTGAGTTCTCATGTGTGCATCAGTCACGTGACTAACAATCCCCACTTTGTATAAAGGATATTATGCAATCACTGATACTCCTATTACCTAACACACTTAAGTCTTTTCCACTTCCCAGGAGATATAACCATCTCTTGTGGAAGCATTATCATTTTTTTATCTTATGAATATAAGTCTACAATAATATTTAAAGACTCCAGCTATAAAGGTAGAGTTAAAACTCAGCTAAAACATTATTCCCCCTTGGTTGTTGTCAGTTAGCTTCTCACTGAAGTGGAAAGTAGATTGAAATTGAGAAAGGTACAAAGGCCTATATAACATTGATGGAAAAGAGGAACAATGATTTGTGAAGAGATGGTTTCAATGGGACAATATTCCCTTTACTTATTCAAGGAAAAGCAGATTATAGAACTTCACAAAGATCCTTTTATCTGCTAGTGCTTTCCTAGATGAGCTCTAATGAATCTAGCAAACACTGCCAAGCTGATAATCAACAGGGAAATGACAAGGATTCCAGATCATTTTGAAGTTTTACCTATCATTAGATCTTTGAAAGTTGATGTACTAGGGGCGGCTAGGTGGTGCAGTGAATAGAGCACCAGCCCTGGAGTCAGGAGGACAAGAATTCAAATCTGGCCTCAGACACTTAACACAAAACTAGCCATGTGACCTTGGGCAAGTCACTTAAACCCAATTGCCCCTCCAAAAAAAAGCAAAAATAAAAAAAAGTTGATGAGCTAGCTGAGGGGCTTTATTGTACAAGTTCCATTTCTACCAATGTTAAAAGCAAGAAGGACTTCGAGAACAGAAGAGTTAATTGCATTTGTTCCTCAGCAATGAGTTTGTTTGTTTGTTTGTTTTTTTACTGGACAAGGCGAACTGATTTTTCTACTAGATAATTGTACTTCAAGTTCCTATTAGCTTCTGCTTTTGGCACAGGAGAATCCTATCAAACAAGTTCTAATTGCCATAAAAGTTGGACATATCAGCCTAGAAACTTCACAAAAAACAATTCAATGCAATAACTATTTGTTAAATGATTGCTCAGAGAATGATTTCACTGAAACATTTTCCTTGAAAGTTTCTAGAAGTGGAGATCATAATCTAGAGCTTCTATTTTTCTTTTAAACAGATTATGAAATATAACAGTAATCTACATGAATTTGCTCAGAGAATGCTTTACAAATTCTTATTATGAAAAGTACTAAAATTCTCTGAATACTGTTTGAATTAAATGAATGAAAATGGTCATTTTTTTCTTGAATTAGTAAGGGTCTCAAGTAATCCAACCAAATAAGCATTTAGTAAATCCCGACTTTATGCAAGGGAATGTGCTAGATGTTGGAGATGCAAGAGCAAAAAGGAAAAATAGTCTCTGACTTCAAGGGGTTTATATTATAGCAAAAGGGACACAAGAAGCAAAACTTAGTCTGACTTTATGAAAATATAGCAAGCATAAAAACTTTCTTTTCTAGAGATTTTTTTTTTTTTTAAAGCAATTGGGGTTAAGTAACTTGCTCAAGGTTACACGGCTAGGTTTTTTTTTGTTTGTGCGGATTAAGTATCGGAGGCCGGCTCCGAACTCAGGTCCTTCTGATTCCAGGGCCGACGCTCTATTCACTGCACCACTTAGCCGCCCCAAAACTTTCTTTTCAGTCTCTTTTTCTTCTGTTTTAAAAAACCAAAAAAGTCTCCCCAAACTCAAAAGATCCTGACACACAGAGAAGCTTTTGCCTAGTCATCTTCTGAACATTTAAACATAAGTGAATTAGAAAAGCCCCAGTTTCCTCCCTATTGCAAACATAATAGTTAAACAAGGGAAGGAAGGAGCCTGGCAAAATGTATTTTCTCAAACTCAAACCACTGGAAAAACAGTTGGAGACAGTCAAACAACTGCAAGTCTCCCATCCTTACTCTGAAGATTTATAGATCAGATGAGAGATTGAACTTTGCCAAACTAAGGTCTCTGCAATTTTCCTCCTGGGATAGAGGTAAATATTTTCAAGCTGTTCTTTGAAAAGATGTGTTTAACTTCCTCGTCTTTAGGGTCCTCCTACTATGATTTCCCCAAAGTCTCATTTCCTATCCTTAATCTCATTGTGCAAACAATGACAGGAAGACACTTCCAACTCAGATGTTTTATTCAGTGCCATTAGGTATTTAGCATTTACCTGTTTATTTACATAGGAGTAGGGCTTTTACAAGAACGCATTACTGAGGATTCCAGAGAATTTTAGATATCAACAGGGTTTCTTCCCTTTCAGGTCTCAGTTCATGAATTTGGAGGTGGAAGAAATATCAGAGATGATCAAGTGTATTTCACTCTTAAAAAAAAAGGTGAAGAAACTGGAATGGCATGGTTCATTGCCAAAAATTGCACAGGTAGCAGGGTTGAGATTTGAACTCTAGCTCCAAATCCAGAACTCTTTTCCGGGCATCATGTTGCCTGTTTTTCTTCTTTTCTTTTGCTACTCACTCATGTTAATCACTGTTGTTGAAGGGTGGCTCCAAAATAGAGCCAAAGTCTCTATTCTTGATCTTAACAAAATGCTTCACCCCTTTTATGGAGAGTCCTAGTGTAGCTCTTACATGAGATGTGGCCACCCCCTCTCTTACTCACCCTAACCTACTCTTAGACTGGCAGATCTAAAGTTCCCAGAGAGAAGCCACTGACCAGCAGCTACAACTCAAACACTCATGGTCCTACAGATAACCTTGCTGATAGTGGCAGGGACGGGGGAGTGCCTAGAGATACACTACTTGATGCTTTAGTTCCTGAGACCTCACCAATGTGCTTCCTATTTATATGAAATCAGTCACCCCTAACTCTTAAACCTAAAACATGTGTTTAACAATATGACAAAAAAACTCAAAACCCCCCAAAACAACAACAAACAAGGATAGCCACCACATCTTAATCAACATAAGGCAAATGCAGGAATAATAAAAATATCATAGTCCACCTATTAACTTGCAGTAAAACCTACAGAAATCTAACAGGCAGGTACAGGAGTAGGGAAATGCATGTGCTCCAGGGCATTCACAACTCTGAATTTCAAGACTTTACATTCTTGGTCCCTTCATGAAAAAAAAAATCTACTCCACACAAAATTACTTTTTTGCTAAGTGATCTTTTTCTGCTATTCATCATTCTTCTGGGCAAAGTCACTCCCTTTTCTTCTATAGGGAATGGATGACTCAACAGGCTCTTTTTGTTCATGGTATCATTCAACAGGGTACTAAGAAAAATGTTACCTCCTTCTAGTGGCATGTAGTTCCCATAAGCCAAAGAATGACCAACTGCTCAGTTCACCCATAACTAGTACAGGATTTTGCAACACCTACAAGATTTTGCTTTGTCTAACCATCTCCAAGCATGCCCTTATAGCTCAGCAGAATTTACAGCTAAACTCCTTACATTGACTTTCTGGGCAATGCTTGTCTAAGCACAGCCAGCTCTTCATTCAACAGGACTTTGCCTTGTTCAATCAGCTCCAAGATTCTTCTCATAGAAAAGCAAATGCAAATCCTATCTTTCTCCTTCTGTTTCTCTCTCACACACCAAATCCTATCTTTCTCTTGTATCTCTCTCTCAAGATGTAGATAGTCTTGGAGGGCAATAAACGCAATGAGTTTGGGGTCTTTCTCCAGCCCATCAGCAGACTCACAGCATAACAGCTGAAGCCTTCCTATCAGCTTACTGTCCTGCCAATTCTTTACTACTCTGCTGTTCTTGTTGCCTTCATCAATTTTTTTAACCTCTCAATGATTCTCACAACAAAGGCTCCTTTTGATTAGCAATATCTTAACCTTCCAAAGTAAGATTCAAGAAACCCATGTTTCTGTCAGTTATGAACTTAACCATCCTTAATGTTCCCATTATCTACAGTTACTTTATTTATAAATTTTACTTATAACTTATTAAAACTCTAAAAATTCACATAGAGGGGGCAACTAGGTAACGCAGTGAATAGAGCACTGGCCCTGGAGTCAGGAGGACCTGAGTTAAAATCCGGCCACTTGACACACTTACTAGCCATGTGACTTTGGCCAAGTCACTTAACCCCAAATGCCCTCCAAAAAGCAAAAAAAAAAAAGTCATATACAGATGAATAGTGGGACCACAAAGCCCTACAGCCACAGTTAGCTCAATCTATCTCTGTCTTCAAACAGATTCTTTGAGTATTTTAATCTGAGTTTAAACTCTATCCAGTCCTCCTAATAGGCTGGGTCCTCTTCATATTTTATCTGAGAAACTGTGTTTCTTCACAAGTTGATAATATCTTTCTTCCTTACACAAATTTTTTTTTCTGCTCCTTTTAGCAACCAAACTGTTCACATATGAAAGGGGTAATATTTACACTAGAAAAGAGGTAATGAAAAGGGGTTATCAGTCTTTTATCATCATTCTCTACCAGGTCCCAAAGTAACAAGTGTTTTGGCACTGATTTCTTCAAGTCTAGAGTCTTTTTAATATATGTAACTTTTTTATTATTCCAGGGTTCATGGTACAATTTGTAGACTATCCAAGCTTTTGGTATTTTCTTTTTCCTTTTATTTCTTTCAGCCACTGGGAAGAAGGGGAGGTGGTAAAACTCAACCAGATAATAACAGGCTACTTGCTAAGAGTTCTGCTACATTTTAAGATGAGAAAGGAGATGAGAACGGATATCTTCATGTGTCAGATCTAGTCAAAGTGCATTGTGCATTTCTCTATTCAAAAAATCATTCCCCCCCCACCCCATGCCTACTGAGTAAAATTTGAATGTCTTTGTTTAACATCTTTTACACATTCTATGCTCCAGCCAAATTGGACTTATTCTATGTCTTCTGAGTCAGACTGTTATTCCCTGCCCCTTGCTATTCTCTATTCCTGGAATACACTTTCCAATTCAACTGATGAATTCCTACCTATCCTTTAAAACCAAGTCAAAAGCCACTTCATCTAGAAAGCCTTCTTTGATGCCCATTATCAGTAACAATTTTCCCCCTAAAAATAGCACTATTTTTCCTTGGGCAAAAATCTTGCCTGCGTAGTATCAGTTCCTCAAGAAAAGGGATAAAATTTTTCTTCCTGCTTGAAAGTTCTTCTAGCTCTAAAATTTTAGGATGCTTGTGTTTTCCCCAGGACTTAGCAGAATGATGGTATATAGTAGGTACTAAAAAATGTGCCTTCATTGCTATATATTTTGAATCCTCTCTTATGTTCTGCATGTGGCAATGCTTTTTTTTTTCTTTTCTTATTTTAAGTTTTTAATATTTAAGTTTTAATATTTTAAAAATTAAAATATTAAAAATATGCCTTGAGTGACATTCAGGATCATTATTCTTCATAATATTTCCTGAGTAAATTCATATGACTTACTCTCACAGTTCATAACTTCTAGTTTAGAAAAAAAAATCATAGTACATCAGATGAATATGAAAGCTGTTTAGTAATAATACTTTGGATGACTTGCCATTTTATTTGGGAATATTATGCTACTCTTCCATGATGTCTTCTCCCTACATCCCATTTGATGCATCCTTATCTAATCCCCTTTTTCCCCACATGCCATAACAGAAGATTCACCCATTGCACTTGAGACTTTCTTTCACCTTTTCTTTTATCTAGCAGGCCCATGCACACCAATACAAAACAAAGAAATATGGGGAAACTTTATGGTCTAAGGGAAAACCAGCAATCCCATTAAAGAATTCAGTCATAAGTAAATCAAAAGTTCACCCCATTCTAACCAACTCATTCTTAGAAATTCTGTTTTTCTGGGTCCATACAGACTTACTTCCCATGGAAAGATGAAAGTTGTGAATGATATAGGTTTCCTGTAGTTTCCAATGTTTGCTTCACCAAACAGATAATGTATCTTTTGGCCTCAGGGGAATGAGAGAATACAGCTGTATAAACTTAGTGTGGGAGGAGGTATCTGAGACAGCATGATCATATCCTTATCTCCACCTACTCTTCCCCCATCTTGTGCACATAATGCAAATGTACAATGTGTGTATATACATAAACAACAACAACCAGAGTAAATTAAATCCTTGAAAAGCAACCTGATTAAAAAAAAAAACTCAACACCAAACTGTACAATTTTGACCATACTTATTGGAAGGATGATACCCATTTAAATAAATAGATGCTTGTTAATTAGTCTCTCAAAGCAGCTTTGAAGCTAGTTTTCAGTAGTGACCTGAACAGACCAAATCTGTTTTCAAAGGCTTTTTCTTTCCTAAAGCATGTGAAGGGGCCCAAGAAGAAAGCCATAAGATTTTAAATATGAAGCAAGACAAAGGGGTAACACACCAGTCCCTTCTACATGTTGGTTGGATTGAATTTTTCTCTGAGTAGTTTAAACTCTGCAAAAATTGGTTAAATAAATGTATAGATTAAGCTACAAAGGTACCCATGCCTGGGATGGAGAACCTCATTCTTTTCTCCTCATTTTTGGTGATCTTTTGTGAAGCCAGAGTGGTTTAAAATACCTAGTCTAGGAAACATGGAGAAACATGGGGACTGATAAAACAAATGGGGAGAAAGTAGGGGTGTGCCCCAAATCCCAAAACTCAGCAAGAGATGCTGATATAAGCAGGAGACACTACTTGAATGCCAGGGGGAGAGAACAAATAGGACTGACTCATCCTAAACTACCAAGGAGCAGAAAAAAGAGACTCATTTGGATAGTGCTAGAAAAAAGGAATTCCCAATAGATTCTGACAGACCTTTTGTCAATCCAGGTAATAACAAAACCCAAAGCTACGGGATTGGGTAGTGGGGGGTGGAGTTTGGGGAAGGTCCAGGAGAATGCTTCAAAAGAATATTAGTATTCTTGTTCAGAGTTGTGTTTTATGTTGCAAATATAGTTATTCTGAGGCTGTTCTTTTCCTTTAAAAAAAAAAAACATGGATCAACTATGTGGAGGCTAGTTCTCTGAGGAAAATAAGGCACACCTTCAGTTGAAGAGCTGCAGAACTGTGGAATCCAACAAATAAGGTGAGCTGTGGGAGGCAGAGCTAAGGATCAGAGGAGGGAGAGAGCTGAGGGTGATGGGAAGTAGTAAGCAATGTCACCTAGTACAAACTGCCACAAAGAGAGTAATGTGGGAACAAAGTGGGAGGAGCAATGGGCAAAACCCTCCCCTCACAGGAGTCCTACTCTGGGGAGCCAAGGAGCTTTCCAAGTCTCCAATCAAAGAGTTGCTCACTAGTGTAAGGAGTGATAGTGTCTGACTCTCAGTCTCTACTCTAGTCATCCTTCTCCTTTCGACTGGAGTAGAATCTTGGATTCTTCTGTGATTCTGGGCTCTGAATGGTGAGCTTTCACTTCTATCTTGCCTGCAAGTAAACCTCCACAGTCCCTTCCACACCATACTGTCTCCCCCTGTCATCCTTTTCCAGCACCATTTTATGTATTGTCTTCCACCATTAGAATTTAAGCTCCTTGTGGGGGGCAGAGCCAAGATGGTGGAGTAGAAACAGCCGTCCAAGCCACTCTCCCCCCAGATTACCTCCAAACTATGTAAAAGGGGATTCTGAACAACTTCTGGAACCTGAGCACCCACAGAACAACACAGAAAAGCTAACCTCCTGCTGAGGACAGCCCAGCAGCCCTGCAGGAAGGACTAGCGCAGCGCTCTGGGAGCCAGCAGCACAGCGAGCAGTGCGCGGGGAGCCAAGCACAGGTCCACCTGAGTCACGGTTTTAGCCCCAGGGCAGCAGGGCCAGCAGCCGGCTGGAGGGACCCCAGAACACCAACAGTTGTGGCGATTCCAGAATTATCAACATAGACATGCCTAGGACAAAGTGAGAGGTTAGTGCCCTATGGACTTTGGGACCAGTATTTGGGGAATGCGTCAGCTTCCTCCCCTGGGGGCTAGAAGCCACTGAGGAGACACGCCATTTTGTAGTTTTCAGAGGCAGCTCCAGCTCCTGGCCTGCGAACTATAGGGAGATGCAGCGATCAGTCTTGGGGGGTCATCGCTCTTGCTTTAACCTCCCTGGATCTGGATTGTGATCTGGGGTGGAGGTCGTGGGTGGGTTTCCAGCTTGCCAGAAACGGAAGTTCCCACCCCCACACATGTTCGGGATGAAAGTTCCCATCTGGCGCCAGAGCCCTACTGTGGCAACAAGCCCAAAAGTCAAGTAATTAAGTGGCAACATGCCAAGGCAAAGGAAACAAGTTAAACAGAAAAATGCAACCTTAGACTCCTACTTTGGGGGCAAAGAGGATCGAAGCATAGAGCGGGAAGAGGGCTGTGAGGTCAGAAGTCCTGCTCCAAAAACCCCAGGGGAAAACATGAGAGGGTTGCAGGCCATAGAGGACCTGAAGAAAGACTTTAAAAATCAAATAAGAGAAGTGGAGGAAAAATTGGGAAGAGAAATGAGAGGGATGCAGGAAAAGTATGAAATGAGGGTCAACAGCCTGAGGAAAACAACACCTTAAAAAATAGACTAACTCAAATGGCAAAGGAGGCCCAAAAGAGCAATGAGGAGAAGAATGCCTTAAAAAGTCGAATTTGCCAGATGGAAAAAGAATCTCAAAAGTTCACTGAGGAGACTCATTCCTTCAGAGTTAGACTGGAGTAAATGGAAGCTAATGACTTTATGAGAAATCAAGATGCTGTTAAGCAGATCCAAACAAATGAAAGATTAGAAGTCAATGTGAAATATCTCATGGGAAAAACCACTGACCTGGAAAATAGATCCAGGAGAGCCAATTTAAAAATTATTGGACTACCTGAAAGCCATGATCAAAAAAGAACCTAGAAATCACCCTTCAAGAAATTCTCAAGGAAAACTGCCCTGATGTTTTAGATCCAGAGGGCAAAATAGAGGTTGAAAGAATCCACAGATCACCTCCTGAAAAAGATCCCAAAAAGAAAACTCCCAGGAATATTATAGCCAGGTTCCAGAATCCCCAGATCAAGGAGAAAATACTACAAGCAGCCAGGAAGAAACAATTTCAATATTGTGGAAACACAATCAGAATAGCCCAGGACCTGGCAGCTTCTATACTGAGGAATCGAAGGGCATGGAATATGATATTCCAGAGGGCAAAAGAGCTGGGAATGAACCCAAGGGTCACCTACCCAGCAAAACTGAGTATTTTGTTTCAGGGGAAAATATGGTCATTCAGTGGAAGAGAGGACTTTTAAGCATTCTGGATGAAAAAACCAGAGTTGAATACAAAATTTGACATCCAGACACAAGAAGCAAGAGATGCCTGAGAAGGCAATCAGGAAAAAGTAATCAAAAGGAACTTATCAAAGTTGACCTATTTACATTCTTACATGGAAAAACAATAACTATGACTGATGAAACCCCTCTCAGTATGAAAATAATGGAAGAAGGGTGTATGGTCATATGAATACATATGTGAATGTGTGTATATATGTTTACAGTTATATGTGGATAGAGGGCATAGGTTGAATTTGTTGGGAAGGGAGGATACTCAAAGGGTGAAATTATGAGGTGAGAGAGGAAAGTGGCAAGAGGAGATGGGAAGAGACAGGGTAGGGTAAACTATCTCATGTAGAAGAAGCAAGGGGAAGTGGTTGCAAGGGAGGGGAAGAATAAAAAGGCAAAAAGGCAAAACCACATTCTCATTGAATTTGGTTCAGGGAGAGAATGACATACATACTAAATGGGATATCTCAACCTACAGCAGAATAGGGGGAAGGGGGATGTGAGGAGGGATGATGGATGGGAGGGCATCCTTGGGGGGAGGGGAGGTAGGAAGTACCCACTATAGAAGAGGGACAGGATCAAGTAGGGAATGGACCAGGTGGTGGGTGGGATGAGTGGGAGGGAATTATAAGCAGCCTTGTACAATATATCTACTATGGTAATGTTTTGCATAGCTAGACATGTACAATATATACTGAATTACTTATCTTCCCAGAGGGAATGGGTGACAAGGGAGGAAGGAAATGGATCTGAAATTCGAGATCTTAAGAGTAAATGTTTCAAATATATATAAATACTATTATCAATACTCTTTTGCTTGTAATTGGGAGATAAGATGTGCAGGCATTGGGACACAGAGATTCACCTTCCTCTAATGGAAAAGTCGAAGGGGATATGGGAGAAGGTATGGGAGAGAGCAGATTGGAGGAAGTGATATCTTGTGGGACTGCTATTCTGGGAGGGTGGGTAGGGGTAAAACAGGGGAGAAAAATAATTGTAATTCAAAATCCGGCGGAAATGAATGATGTAAAACAGAAGTTAATAAAGCATTTGTTTAAAAAAAAAGAATTTAAGCTCCTTGAGGGCAGGTTACTGTCTTGCTTCCTTTTATGTGTATCCCCATTATTTAGCATAGGCCTAGACAGCATACGCAATGCTTCATAAATGTCTTATCTTAATAAAATTAGTTTATGTTTTCAGCTTTGTGAGCCTTATTACATATACAGAGAGTTAGTGGCTACCTTCGAGAGAGTGCCAGGTGTTGTCATTCTCAGTTTACCCTGGGTGGGGGCGATGTGCCAGGGAAGTAAGGGGTCCTCAAAACATACCTTGGGACTTTTGAGTCAGAAGAAAGTTTGATACAAGAGCTACATGGTGCAGAAGGAACCACTAGGAAACAGGCAGTATTAGAGTATACACTGCACAGGTAGAGATTAAGGAAGAAGAACCTGACATGAAACATAATCTAGCCCCTCCCTCACTTTTCAGTCTTATCTCTTACCCTTTCCTATGGAGCTACACTCTGGCCCACCAGGGTAATATTAATAGCTAATATTTATATAGTATTTACCATGTGCCAGGCGCTATGATAAGTACTTTATAATTATTATCTTATTTGATCCTCACAACAACCCTGCAACGTAGGTGCTTTTATCCCCATTTTACAGATGAGAAAACCAAGGCAATAAGAGGTTAAGTGACTTGTCCAGGGTCATACAGCTACTAAGTGTCTAAGTGTTCAGGATTTGAACTCAGGTCTTTCTGACCCTGGGCCCTGAGATCTATCCCCTGTACCACCCAGCTACCTGGATTATCTAACCACCCTCATGTACTTCTTGTACTTCTTCCCCTCCATGTCCCCTCATGCTTCTCCCTGTGCCTGGAACACATCTCCCTTCCCTCCTTTGGAATCTTACATGTCTGTCACATCCCAGCTCCAATGTCATCCCCTCTTACCCATTTTCCCAGAGTTCCTCGGTTTGATATGATCTTCCTTCCTCTGACCTTGCATTATATTTTGTGTCTCTTGCATTTTTATTATTTTCTACACTATAGTACAGGAACTGAATATGTGTTGCACAGTATCACATGCTTTTCTATGTGTTGTATTTCTCTTAGTAGATTATAAGTTCTATGAGCATGGGGACCATGTTTTTTAAATTATCATTCTATCTCTCTTAGCACAAATTATAGTGCACATAATAAATAGCCCTCGAATGAACAAACAGTTAAATAGCTTGCTAGATGCCATTTGTGAAGGACTCGGTGAGTTTCAGGTTCTACAGATGAGCTGAAGATCCTTGCTTTTAAGGCTTGTTTGGTCTGTGGACTATGGAACAAAGTAACCCAGTGTAAAGGAGGACAGGAAGAATCATGATTCCTACTTATGCATTTGTTCAGGACTTTATATAGTTCTAGGTTTGGTCTCCCAAAATAGAAACCAAATGAGGAATTAAAATCAACATAAGGGGAAAACGTATAACTCCAGCAGGACAGGACCAAAGAAGTTAATTCAGTAAAAGAGATTCTTCCTGCAAAATACATGGTTCTTCACAAAGGAATTCCAGGGATGCTGGCAATGTGGACATGGGTTAGAATTAGCTGCTTCGTATTGGAAGTAGAGACTGAGAGACAGGGGGCTGGAAAGGTAGGTTGGGGTCAAAGTATTAGCCTTGGATACTGGGCTGAAGAGTCTGGACTTTTATCATGTAGGCAATAGTGAATCACTGATGATTAAGAGAGTAAGGTACAGGGCTTCCCATTAAGATGAATAAAAAAATGCTTAAGATGGACTGGAAATAGGAGAGAGTAAAGGGAGGGAATCCAGAAAAAAGGGATACTGCAATAATTCAAGGAGTTAGGGATCTGGTTAAGAATAGTGGCACTGGGCATAGACAAGAAATGGATATGAAAGCCATTTTCAAGGAAGAATCAACAATTTGGGCATCTAGACAGATACAAAGACATGAGTGAAATAGACCTGACATTAAGTTTAACTCCTTGAGGATAGGGATTGTTTCATCTTATTAATGGTATTTTCAGTGCTTAACACAGTGCCTGACACATAGCAGGCACTTAATAAACGTTTATTGGATTGGATTGAATTTATCAAGATGCAGAGAGACATGTAAATTCAGCTTTATGGGATTTTAAGGAGCACAGCTGCAGATATACTGGATTCAATGGGAATTTGGTTGTTCATGAGTTTATTTGGACCCACATAATTGTAATGAATTGCTTTAAAATATGATACAATCCTATTCTGTATTTCTACCAATAATGATGAGGAAAGATCAAGTTATTTCATTTGGAATTATCCCTACCTCCAGGGAGACCTAAATTCCTAGTTTAAAAAATACTAAGAGATCATTCAGTTTATTCAGATTCGTGTTTCTGCGATGAAATCAAATATAGCTAGATCATTCGTGATGTGAGTATTGTTCCTATCTTTCTTTTTAGGGAATGTATAAATAAATCAGATAGTCTGAGATCAGGTAGGGTGCTGAGTGAGTCCACAAAGTTCCTTATATTTGCCCAGAGCAAAGCCTGAAATTTAGAACTTTGTTACTTTCTGTCATGGCCAACTTAGCATCCTGGCTGCCTCCTAAATATTTTCATAAATTGATTGCAAACATAGTGAAGGGGAACATAGCCCAGACATAGAACTGGGAATACTTCTCTGCCATCAGCAACTGTAGATAATTCTTTGCCACTGACTCAATGTGTGGCCTAGGGCAGATCCTATAACCTCAGTTTCACTGATAAAAGGGGAGAGCTCATCAGACACTCAGAGAAGATAAATCTCAGGAACAAAAATAGAATGTGGTTCCTACCATTCTTACTCATCAAGGAATAATAGGAGATCAGGCTGTAAAAGTAGGTTATTGACTGGAAATGATGCTAACCTGAGGCTCATGTTGAATGGGGTCTTTTCCAAAGTACCACCATCTCATTCATGCATTAATCCCTTACCTGTGTGTGTCTAAACTATGGCCAGTGTTTGCTCTAAAGCATAAGCTGATGGGCCAATGGTGAATCTCACGTTCTTACAAGATGTGTTTCAGAAGACTGCCAGGCTGCCCTGGTTTTCGGACCCTGTGATGGCACCTAGTTCCAATTAATCAGGTTCACATACTGATTAACAGCATGATTCATGTTTCTTATTAAGTGCATTTTGTAACAAACAAAGCTGTATTTCAAGGCAACTGGCTTAATGGTTAAAATAAATACCTCCCAAAATTCGATTTTCAAGTAGCTGAACCTTTTCCACCTTTACTACTAATTCAAACTTCCTTCAAATTATTTTTTTAAGTAATATAACAATTTGTTTTTCATTAGAGCTTGTCAAAGCTGAGCTTCAGTTTATTTTGAGAGAAAGCAGTACTCTCAAGAAACTGTTTAGTGCAATTTGAATGACGCCCAAAGGGGTTATTGCAGCCACAATCAAAATAGAGTTTATAGCACTGAATAGGGCTGACACTTTATTTAATGATTATTTTTTAAAAAAGCCAGGCTGAATCAGAAGCCAATTAAATGCACTCCTAAGGCTAGCAATAAGTGCTTCTGGGTCATTCTTGCTACTGCAAAATGTAAGAATGTAGTTTATAACTATTCACTACTAGATTTCAAAGTTTCTTACCTAGTTGAGGGGGGTGTTAGCTCAGACTTATCTATATTAGTTGTTGTCTTTCTTGAAACAGATCTCATGAGGCACTACCATGTGAAATAGAGCCCTCTTGGGAAAATTCTGAGTGATACTGGATTCCACCGACAGAAATTGCATTACCTAGGGTTAGAATGGTATTTAATGTTGGATGGCTTAAGTGAAACTAAAATAAATATATATGTACACATGTACACACACACACACACACACACACACACACACACACACACACACACACTCCCAACTTACTTGATGACCAAATCACAGAATCTCAGAGTTGGCTGGGACATCAGATCTTATCTCATATATATCTTCTACATCATCCTAGAAAAATTATCATCAAGCCTCTGCTTAAAGACCTCTAGTAACAGGAAGCTCATCACCCCACAGGGTATTACATTTCATTATTTGGATAGTTCTAATTTAAAAAATATATATTTTTATTTCATTAAATATATTCTAATTACACATAGATTTTTCCATATTCACTTCAACATTTGTCATTTTCCCTTTCTATTATTTTAGCCAATCAGATGGGTATAAGATTATATCTCAAAGTTTTTAAAATTTGCATTTCTCTAATCAATAATGATTTAGAGCATTTCTTTATATGACTATATAATTTCTTCATTGAAAAATTGCCTGTTCATATCCTCTGACCATTTAACAACTGGGGAATGACTCATACTCTTATAAATTTGACAATGTTCACTATAGATTTGAGATATGAGATTTTTATCATAGAAACTGTTTATAAAATCCACCCCCCCCCCATTTTACATCTCACAGTGCTCTCTCTTACTTATTCATAAATTCTTCTTCTATCCATAAGTAGCCAGGGTCCAATTAATGGCTTTATTTTGGCCACTCCTCCTGGCTTAGAGTAAAAGTCAATGATAACTGCAACCCTGAGGGCCTTCCCCTCCCAGCTTGATTTTTCCCCTTTTTTTCAAATCAAAGAGGCCATCCCTCGACTCACTTCTTAAAGAGGCCTATTCACTGAATGGGTGTTACCTTACTCTAAGTGAGAATGTGAAAAGGCCTTAGCCTAAAAGGGCCACAGTCTCCCATTTCATCCTGGGTCACCTCTAGTCATCCTGATGACTATAGGGTCACTGGATCCAGATGGCTCTGGAGGAGAAAGTAAGGCTGGTGACCTTGCATAGACCTCCTTCCCTCAATTCAAAGTCAACTGCAATTCATGTCATCATTTCCCTGATGCCCTGGTCACCTTTGAAAACCAAGGACAAACACAGTCTTAGTAAATGGTGCAAAATATTTGATCTATACACAATTTCTGCCAGACTACTTTCTACTTTTCCCGACAATTTTATTTTACCAAATTTTTATCCCCAAAGCTTAAATCTTCACATTTGCACATATAAATTTACTGTAATCATTTACTACTATGTATTGTATGTCTTCTCTGTTTCACTGATCCACCTTTCTATTTCTTGGCCAGTACCAGATAGTTTTGATACTGGCTTATCATATAGTTTAAGATCTGGTACTGCTAAACCTCCTTCTTTTACATTTTTTCCTCATTAATTTCTTTGATATTCTTAACCTTTTATTCTTCCAAATGAATTTTATTATTATTTTTTTCTATCTCAATAAAATAATTTTTGGTAGTTTAATTGGAATGACATTGAATAACTAGTATAGGTAGAATTGTCATTTTTATTATATTGGTTCTGCCCACCCATGAACAATTAATATGTCTCCAATTAATTAAATACGACTTTAGTTGCATAAATAGTGTTTTATAATTATGTCTATGTAGTTACTGGGTTGTCTTGGGATTTTCTCTTTTCATTTTTTTTGAAAGTAAATTAACCAACAGTTTATCCATTTTATTAGTTTTTTTTTTCCATAAACCAGTTACCAATTGTTGGGGTTTTTTTTCTTTTTACTCACAATAGTATTAATCTCTCCTTTAATATCCATTTTGCTGTTTAATTGGGGATTTTAAATTTGTTCTTTTTCTAGTGTTTTTTTTTCTCTTTTAGTTTTTTTTTTCTTGGTCATTGTTATTGCGTACTTAATTTATTTATCTGCCCTTTTTCTCTTTTATTGATATATACATTTAGAGATATAAATTTTCACCTGAGTACTACTTTGGCAGCATCTAACAAATTTCAGAACATTGTCTTATTGTCATCATTCTCTTTAATGAAATTCTTTATTGTTTCCATGACTCACTCATTCTTTTTATTTTTTTGGAAGGGGGAGGGCAGAGCAATTGGGGTTAAGTAGATTTGCCCAAAGTCACATGTCTAGTAAGTATGTCAAGTGTCTGAGGTCACATTTGAACTCAAGTCCTCCTGCCTTCAGGGCCAGTACTCTATTCACTGCACCACCTACCTGCCCATTCTTTAGGATTAGATTATTCAGTTTCCAATTATCTTTTAATCTATGCTTCCATGGCCCTTTACTAAATGTTATTTTTATTGCATTATGGTCTGAAAGGGGTACATTTAATATTTCTGCTTTTCTGTATTTTTGTGAGGATTTTATACTCTAATACATGGTCAAGTTTTATAAAGGTCCCATGTACAGCTGAGAAAAAATATGCTCCTTTGTATCACCCATTCAGTTTTCTTCATATGTCTATCATACTTAACTTGTCTAACATTCTATTCATCTCCTTGACTTCTTATTTTATGGTTATATTTATCTAGTGCTAAGAAGGGAAAGTTGAGGCCCTTGCCAGTATAGTTGCACTATTTGCCCCTGTAATTCATGTAACTTTTCCTTTAAGAATTTGGATGTTATGCTATTTTTGTACAAATATGTTTAGTATTGATATTACTTCATTGTCTATGATTTCTTTTAGCAAAATGCACTTTCTCTGATTATCCCTTTTAAGTAGGTTTATTTTTGCTTTTGTTTTGACTGAGATCATGATTATTACGTGTCTTTTTTTCTTTACTTCACCTAAAGCTTAATAGATTTTACTCTAGCCCCTTATTTTAATTCTGTGTATGTCTTTCTGTTTCAAGCATATTTTTTGTAAACAACATATTGCTGGATTCTAGTTTCTAATCCGTTCTGCTATATGCTTCTGTTTTATAGGTGAGTTTATCCCATCCACAGTTATGATTATTAACTATGCATTTTCCTCCATCCTATTTTCTTTTATTTAGCGTTATCTTTTTAGCCTGACCCTCCTCTAAAACCTGTTTTTCTTCTGACCCTTGACTTTTAAAATCTGTCCTCCCTTTTATCACCCCTCCCCTTTCTCTTATTCCCTGTTGGGTCAGACAGATTTCTGTTACCAATATGTATATTTATTTTCCCTGTTTGAATCAATTTAGATGTAAGATTCAAGCATTGCCTACCCCTCCCCACATCATTTCCCCTTCTACTATGTTTCTTTTGAGTCTTATTCTATTCAGCTCTGGTTTCTTAAGTCAGGAAAGCTTGAAAATACGCCACTTCATTAAATATCCATTTTTCCACCTTTAAAGGTTATACTCAGTTTTCCTGTGTAGATTATTCCCGGTTATAATCCTAGCTCTTCTTCCTTCTGTAATATCATATTCCAAGCCTTTTAATGTGGTAGCTGCTGAATCTTGCGTGATCCTGACTATGGTTCCATGGTATTTGCATAGTTTCTTTCTTGCTGCTTAAAGTATTTTCTCTTTGACTTTTGAGCTCTGGAATTTTGCTATAATATTCCTGGGAATTTTCATTTTGGGATATCTTTCAGGAAATGATCAATAGATTTGTTCAATTTCTATTTTACCCTGTGGCCTGAAGATATTAGGACACTTTTCCTTGATAATTTCCTAAAATATGAGGTCTTGGTTCTCTCTTTGATCAGGGCTTTTAGGTAGCCCAATAATTCTTAAATTATCTCTTCTCAATCTATTTTCCAGGTCAGGATTTTTTTGTTTTTGTTTTTGTTTCTCAAGGAGATATTTCACATTTTCTTCTGTTTTTTCATTCTTTTGACTTTTTTGGTTTGTTTGTTTGTTTCTTGATAATCCCATGAAATCATTAGCTTCCACTATCCCAATTTTTAAGGAATTCTTTTCTTCCATGACCTTTTGTACTTCTTTTTTTTCCATTTGGACAATTCTGCTTTTTAAGGTTTTATTTTCATCAGAGAATTTTTCTATCTGTTTTTCCATTTGGTCAATTTCTATTTTTTAAGGTATTTTTTCTTTAGTATTTTTTGTGCTTCTTTTACCAAGCTGTTAGTTGTATTTTTATAATTTTCTTCTTTCATTTTCATTTCTTTACACATTTTTTTCTTTGCCATTCTTATTGAATTTTGAAAATATTTTTTTAGCTCTTCTTTGAGTTCTTATGGGCTTGTGTCCAATTCATGTTTTTTTCTTTGAGGCTTTGCTTGTAGTTGTTTTAATTTCATTATCTTCTTCTGAGTTTGTTTCTTGATATTTATGGCCAGCCTCTTTTTTTTGTTTGTTTGCTCTTTTTTCTACCTTATTTCTTGATTTGGAGTTGTTCCCATTATGGAGGGCAGGGAGGGGCACTGTCTCAAGATTCAGTCTTTTTGGCACTGGTGTTTTCAGAATTAGTTTTGAGGGCATGGAAGTTCTTGGTGTTTCTCAGGTGGTGTGCTATAGAAGGGGTGTGGTCATTGCTCTTATGTTTTGCACTCTAGTCCTTATCCAGGAAAGATTCCAGATCACTAGAGATTACAATGGATACTGTTACTTAGGGTCCCTGATCCCTTGGGGCCAAAACTGATACTGACCCATAGGGCTTTAACTCCCTCTGGACCAAAAGTTCTCTTTTCTGACCTTGAACTATAACCTAGAAGTGGATATCAGCAGTGGAGTTGCCAAGCAGCATCTGATTCTGCATCCAGTGCTAGCACAGGGGTACCCTGTAATCTTTCTTATCAGTTGCCAGGTATCCTAAATGTCTCTGGCTTGAGAGCTCCTGAAGCTTCTGCTGCTGTTTTCACCAGCACCTAGTTGTTTATCACCTCTTGTGTTTCATCCACATAGGCTCTAGGCCACAGGTGTCTTCTCAGCCTTCTATGTTGTCTTGGACTGGAAGAAGGTCTCACTGTGATCCTTTGTTGGCTCTGTCACTCCAGAATTCGATATGTGATATTATTTTAAAGTTATTTGGAGAGCTTGACTGAGTGCCATCTTGACAGCTCTAATTGTTAAATAGTTCTTCTGTATATTGAGCTGAAATCTGTCTCCTAGTTACTTCCACCCAATCAAGCAAGCATTTATCAAGCCTCTTTGATAGAAACCCAAACTGTTAGAGGGCAGCAAATTTATAAATACAAAGACCATACAATTCTTGCCCTCAAGGAGATTTAGAAATATCTAAAGGGGAATTTGGTATTCATGGACAAGTAAATAAAAGACTTATACAAGATAGATGCCGGGTAATTTGGCAGGGATTGGAGGGAAGATGGCATTTGAACTGAGACCTGAAAGTTGTTATGGGTTCCAAGAGGTAGAATTAGGGAGATATAGGGAATTCTATAATTCTATAATTAGAATTTGGGTGGTGTACCTTCCTCTCCAGACATGAAAGGGGGTAGTGTATGAAAAGTCAAAGAAGTGGGAGGTAGAATGTTATGTATGGGAAAAAGCAAAACAGGACGGTTTAGCTAAAGGGCAGAATGCTCATGTGTGAACTGTCTAGAGGAGAAAGTGAAACAGTCGAAGCGGTAGCAAGATCCTGAAAAGCTTTAAATTACAAAAGAAGAGAAGCTTGTATTTTATCCAATGGGCAAAGGCGAGCCACTAAAACTTTCAGCAAAGCAGTGTACAGGGTCATACCGATGTTTTAAGGATTTCAATTTGGCATCTGTATGGAGGGTACATTGTAGGCCACTTATAATGCAAATCCAGGTGATTGAAAGAATGGTGGTGTCTTTAACAAGAATAATAATTTCTTTCCTGGAAATCAAGAAGAACAAACTGACTCTTCCAAAACAACATCAAAATGATAACTCTTCAAACATTTTTTGATGGGAGTGACTGTGTGTTCTCAACTCTTCTGGATAACCATCTCCATTTCCAATGGCATGGTTTCAAGTTGCCTCACCATTCTCTAGCTAGTCTTCAGTTTGTCAATGTACTTCCTAAAATGATCTGAAGATAAAGGAATCTTCTAGAACTGAGAATAACCCAGATGGGATCATAACGGGGCAAAGGAGAGCAGAACAATCCCAACTCCACCTCTTTCCCCTCACTCTGGGCACTATATTTTTTGATTCAGGTTGCCAAATCACAATGTTGACTTATGTTGAACTTGTAGTTCACCGAAAACTGTCACATCTTTTCCACATAAACATCTCTCTAGCACATCTGCCCTATTCATGCACTTGCATAGTGGATTTTTGGAACCCGAGAACAGGACTTTACATTTACCTCAATTAAATTTTCTCCTATTAGAACGACCCCATCATTCCAGCTTACGATCTTTTAAGTATTTGATTCTGGCATCCAATATACTACTATCCAAGACCTATGACATTCACTAAATTGATATTTTTTTTCCATTTAGAAGAAAACCTAATCTGGGAAGCTGGACCCAAGTAACTTTTGTGACAATGAAGACCTCATAAGTATCTTTCATAAAAGAAGATTCAGAGTCCACAACAGGTAAGGAGCCAAGAATGATGGTTTGGGACAAGATATTAGAAGGAAGGGGATAATGATTCTTGATATGCCAGTGCATAGGCTATATGCCAGTGCATAGGATGCTCTTGATTTATGAGGACAACTCAAGCTCAGCTCTCAGGAATGTCCATAGCTGGAACATGGTGGCCCTTTCTCCATGCTGTTCTGCTGATCTCTTTTTTAAAAAAACAGATGATAGTGACAGCTGGGTGGTGCAGTGAATGCAGCACCAGCCCTGGAGTCAGAGGGACCTGAGTACAAAGCTGACTTCAGACACTTGACACTTACTAGTTGTATAACCTTGTTCAAGTCACTTAACCCAATTGTCTTTCCTTCCCCCCTCCAATAAACAGACAAACAAATAAAAAGGAGATGATAGCATTTGGAATTGTGGATGGGCTTGTTTTCTCATTCACTAGTATCAATCTTCTCAAGTACCTTTTACTTTATTTCTAAAATATTTTGCTGTTATGTTTTGCCTTTACATCTCAGTGATTCCACCACTACCCCTTGCTAGAATGAACCCTCCCTTGTGACAATGACATGATATAGTGACCCCATCTGATAGTGTATATGTCATTTTATTTCAGGTACATTTCAGAACTAGTAATGGGTTCTATGACTGATTCTATGATTCCAAAGGAAGACACTCACATTTCATCCCAGGAAGATTACTGACCTCACTAAACAGTAGTGGATGATTGGTTGCAGTACATCAAAATCAGGGCAACAAGTTACTTGTCCTTAATGAAGGGGAAAAAAGAAATGAAACCATGGGGCAAGTTTTCTTTTTAAGAGGCATGTGTGCACACGCACACACACACACACACACACACACACACACACACACACACACACAAGCTTCCTAATATTTAGCATGGAAATTAATTAGCAGGTTTCTTTGGATTTAGGCATTTTTAGTGGGTACATTTTTCTTGGTAGTATATCCCTCCAGCCCCCCCACCCCCTTTCTTGGCTGCTATTCATATGGATGCTGGCTCCCAGTGAGCAACACAATCCGCCACAGCTGTGGCACAGTAACAGCCTGAATTAATTTGTGTGTGTGTGGCTAGACGGCCAATTTATTTCTATAATCCCTCCTACTAGGGTGGAGGAACCCAGGCTGGGTTGGGGTGTGCATTTCATCATCTGCCCAAGCTCCTACAGCTTAACTCCAGTTGCACTTCCTAAGAGTGAGCATATGGCTTTGCTGGTGATTTTATGACTCTCTTCCATGGTGACAGCTAAGCCCCAAATGTACATTCTAAACAAACATCTGGACCCCAATTTCCTGGGTGGGCACAGAAAGGGAGTTACTCAAACTTTCTGCTTAGGACAATGTTTCAGTATTTGTTGGTCTGCTTTTTATCCTTGTCTTCTCGAACTGATTTCTCCACTGGCAATACTAGCTGATGTATTCTTATCCCCCTCCCTTTGGCTTCACAAGTGTTAGCCTTTGCAGGACATTTTTATTCATTTAACCTTTATTTTTTTTTCCTTTTGAGACAGACAAGGAATGGGGGTGACGCCTTCTCCTTGATGTTTCAGAGCCTTACCTACCATGAGGGTGAGGCCTGTTTAAGGGTGAGTGAAGCCTGTAGAACTAGATCAGGTCTATGGAGGAAGTTCTTCTATGACTTCCACTTCTTTGTTAAGTCTATATGTATTTGTTTGGGCAACTATTCCCCTCACTGTGGGTATTTAAATGGATGCTGTTTGGCCACTTTTGGGGGAGACTGGAGACAAAAGTCATGATTTGTTTAGGGGGAGGACTAGATGACTTTTGAGGTTTCTTCTAGCCTTGCCTGGAAATCTATAGTTTTATTCTGGGACTAAAGAGAAGCCTGTTTATTGGAGAAATCCTGTTGTTGTCTTCTCCCATGCTATCTGGAGGTCACAGGAGATCAGAGCTGCAAGGGATCTTATTTTATAGAAAACAGAAAGATTTTTTTATAGAAAACAGAAATGCTCTGTAAGCATACTCAGAAAACAGAATGCCAGAAATGGCAGGGAATTTGGTCATTAACTAGTCCAAGTACCCTTCATTTTACAGATGAGGAGAAGGACAAAGAGGAAGAAAGGACAAGCCCACAATTACACAGATGGCAAGTGGTATGGTCAGGACACAGAATAGTCTTTTTTTCCCACCAAATCATGTTGCTGCTATTTCTGCTAACTGGGAGTTCTAAGACCATGATGATGCTAGAAACTCAACTAGAGGGGGAGAAACCTGATGGCATTTCCCCTGACTGTAACTGGAGTGGCTAGCATAGTAGTTAGGAGGACAAGGCCATATTCTCCCTTCTTGGATTTTCCTTCTGCCTTTCTTCCTAAAAGCCTTGCCAAATGGTATAATTTTACAGGTCAGTTCCGGCAGCCAAGAACCGTGTTTGCTAATGCAAGCCGAGATACTCAGAAACATGTGTCTTCAGGATTCTGGGAGCTGGATATATAGTAAGGATGACACCCACAAAGCAGCAGGGCTGGTTTTCATTGTTGTTGATTCCCCCATGGAGCTCAGGCTGGGACCCAGCCATTCCTTAGGCTAGCTACAGTGAGAGAGAGAAGGAAAGGGCACCAGCTCTCCCTCCCTCTTTCCAGCTACTCTATTTGTAAGATTGCTAAAACAGGTGAATGAATGAATGAAGCAACATTTATTAAGCACTGACTAGGTGCCAGGCCCTGTGCCCCTACAAGAACAGTTTTCTTCTCATTTGAGGCCACTGGTTTTATGGGGTTTGAGTGCAGAACAGAGTGGATTGGGGACTGAGTTAAAAGTATAAAAGTCTCTGCTCAATTTTTATTGTTGGCAGCCATGATTTGCATGTCTGGCACCTGCTTACAATAAATTCCTAATGATGTTGAAAAGTTAAACTATCTATTTCATTTTATTTCTGTTTTGGGGTCAACATTGCTACATACTGTAAACGCTTCAAACCATGTTTTAGGGACAGCAGTGTCAATTCCAGTTGGATTTATGGTTAGAGTCATGGGTTCTCTAGATTGGAGTTTGGGTTCTAAGAGGAAAGAAAGATACTTTGGGAGGGACAGAGGCAATAGTTTATGTCATAAACATAATTAATTAATTCCTCCCCTTTCTCACCACAGGAAGGAGGTGGGACTATAGGTTTCCTGACCTTTTCCTGCCAGGACAACCAAGGGCAAAACCTATCTCATAGGATAAATTAATAGTTTTCATCATTGCAGTCATGCTTTGTTCCCTTGGACAAGTGGTCTGGAGGATGATGGAATATTCAGAGTGTGCTCAGAGCTGAATTTATCAAAAGTCACTTGTCCCAGCTCACTATGGCTCTTGAATACAAGCAATCTGTTGACCCAAAAGGCAAATCACAGCTCAATTAATTTTATTTTAAAAAAATTACAGAAAGGGATTAGAGGGCAACTTGGGTGCCATGTTCTTATAGAAATAAATAATAGTTAATGCTGCTGAACTGGACAATAGTAAAGAAGTTACCCTGTATGGAGCTGTACAGATCTCCCCTCCCTCCTAGGGGCAACAATGGAAGAACGTCACAAATGGGGAAATACTGTATCCTGCTCCATATGTAGTGGTGAAAGAGGTGATTCCCCATAGTCCTCTATGCTAGTTAAAATTAAGTACTTGAGAAAAGATCCAAACCCCTGTTTTGATTATTCCTTAACAAAAACCAACTGCTTTATTTTCAATGTTTATTTTCCTGCTGACTACTTATGGTGCCCATGTGTTTCCACGTGGCCATATCCACAAATGTGCCATCAGTAAGACCACTGGCATTCCCCTTTAAACCTCTTTTCTCTGCAGCCAAAAGTAGTACTAAGGGACATGATTCTTCCCCTTTCTCCCCCCCTCCAAAAAAAATACACACCAGTGTGGCTTGGCAATGCAGGATCTCATTGCCAAGTTGTGGAAAGATCTGATCCTAGAAGAACCACCTGGCTCTTTGGCAGAAGCAGTGAGCAGCTGTGCTCAGGGCTCAGGAGCAGTTTGAGCTGGCCATGGGGATCAACTGTTGATGGGAGCTGGCTGCTCTGAGCTCTTCTGACATTTTCTATTGTCTCACCTTTGATCCTGAACAATGTAACCTGGCCACTATAATGTCACTGGGGATAACTTAATGTCCACTAGCCTCAGCAAACCACCACCTTTGGTCATACATTAGAAAATCCTGTTTTGTTCTGATTTTAAATAAGGGAAACTTTTCCTAATGTATCTTAAACAGTTTTCCAGGTCCTTCACAGTTTTTTGAATCAAAGAATGTTTGATTGGGGACCTCAGATATCTAGTCAAACCCAAAGTTTTACAGATGACGAAATTAAGGCCCAGAGGGTGACTTGTCCAGGGTCACACAAGTAATTAGCAACTAAGGCAGAGCTAGACATCAAGGATATAATAAATACTTAATGAATGTTTGTTGATTGACTAGTTCAGGCACATTCTTCTCTTCACCATGGCACTTACTGAGATCTGCTTTATACCGAGAAATCCTCCAACAAAGTTAGCTTTGTCAATGCTTAGGGCTACTCTAAAAAGAGAAATCTTTGGCTTTTGTAGCTTAAGGAGGATTCCAGTCATATCATTTATATTTGTTTTCATTGACCCATTTCTGACTTAAGAAACTTAACTCCTTGAAAGCTGGTTTCTGACCTTACCACCCAGTGAAAAAATCTCTCTACCACATGTACAAAAATATTTACAGCAGCTCTTTTTGTGGTGGCAAAGAATTGGAAACTGAGGGGATGCCTATCAGTTGGGGAACAGCTGAACAAATTGTGGTATATGAATGTAATGTAATACTATTGTGCTATAAGAAATGATGAGCAGACAGACTTCAGAAAAACATGGAAAGACTTGAATGAACTGATACTGAATGAAGTGAGTAGAACCAGGGGAACATGGTATACAGTAACAACCACAAGGTGTGATGACTAACTTTGAAAGACTTATCTCTTCTTAGAAATGCAAGAATCCAAGACTACTCCAAAGGACTCATGATGAAAAATGCTGCCCGCATCCAGAAAAAGAACTATAGAATCTGAATGCAGATTGAAGCATATTCTTTGCTCTCTCTCGTTTGTTTGTTTCTTCTTTCTCATGGTTTCTTCCACTGGTTCTAATTCTTCTTTTCAACATGATTTATGTGAAAATAGGTTCAATATGAATGTATATGTGAGCCTATATCAAATTACATGATGTCTTGGGGAGAAATGGGAAGGAAAGGAGGGGAGAAATGGGAAGGAAATTTGCAACTCAAAATCTTATGGAAGAGAATGTTGAAAACTAAAAATAAATAAATAAAATTTTAAAAGAAGAAAAAAATCCAGATTACCTTTAATTTCTTAACTGTTAAATCCAATGTGTTTTATTTTACTTGACCTCTCACCCTACAATTTCTGATACTATTAACCAACCCTTTCTCCTCTCATGACTTCCATCACAGTGATTACTCTTGGTTCCCCTATCTCTAATAACCACTCCTCAGCATCCTCTACTGGTTTGCTATTTTCCACTCACTAACCATAGGTACTCCTCAAGCATCTGACCTAGGCTCTCTTCTCTTGTCTCTCTAAAGGCTCTCTCTCTTTATGATCTTCTCCTCTCTCCTCACAGCCAATTTCTTGCCATATCTTGTGGATTCTACTTTGGTGCCATCGCTAGTACATGTCTCCTTTTCTTCTCTGACATTGCCAACACTCTGGTGCAGATCCTTATCACCTTATGCCTAGACTAATGCAATAGCTTTTAAATTGGTCTCCTCAATCCAATCCACTCTTCACTCAGCTCTTAAACTGCAGGTCTGACTATGTCAGCTCCTTACCTCTCCACCCCCTTATCCTCCAAATAAGTACAGGATCAAATATAAAATCCTTTGTTTGACTTTTATAGACCTTCATTACCGGATCTTTTCCTATGTTTCCAGTTCTCTTACACATACTCTTCATTCAGTGACTCTGACATCCTTGCTGCTGTTCCTCAACCAAGACACTCCTTCTTTTGATCTGCATATATTCACTGGCCAGTCCCCCAAGCCTTTAATACTCTCTCCTTATTTACTTTTCCTGGCTTTCTTCATGTTTCAGTTTAAGTCTCACCTTCTGCACGAAGCCTTTCCCCATCCCCTTTAATGCTAATGTGTTTCTTGAGATTATCTCCAATTTGTTCCATCTATATTTTATTTGTAAACAGTTTTTTTGCATGTTGTCTCCTGTGTTAGATTGTGAGCCTCTTGATAGCAGGGACTGTTTTTACAATTCTTTGTATCCCCAGCACTTTAACACAATGACTGACACATAGTAGGTGCTTAATAAGTGTGTTTTGATAATTTGATTTGATTTCATTAATTTCTATACGTAAGAAGCTGAATTCAAAATCTGCATTTTCAGCCCTAACCTCTCTCCTAAGCTGTAGTCCTACAGCCCCACCTGACTATTTGACCTCTCCACCTGAATGTGTCCCATCAGAAACTCAAATTCAACATGTCCAAAAATGGAACTTATTATATTTTGACTCCTAAACCCATTCCTCCTCTAAACTTTCCTATGTCTGCTGAAAGAGCCACTATTCTTGCAGGCAACCAGATTCACAGAGTCAAAGTTATCCTCAACATTTCTCACTCTCATACTCCACAGAACTTAATCTCACAGTCTCCTCTCAAACATCATTCATTCTCCTTGACCTCTCTGTAGTATTTGAGTCAGCTGAGTAAGGTCTTCTAATCACTTATCTTTCTGGGACACCACTGGTTCTTAGTTATCTTCCTACTTCTCCAACTGATTCTCAATCTCCTGTGCTGATTCGTCATACGTGTCATGACCACTAATAGCACAAGCAACCCAGGGCTCTATTCTGAGTCTTCTTTCTTTTCTCTCTACATGCATTCTTGGTAGCCTATTCAATTCCCATGGGTTCAACTACCATCTCTATACATAAGATATGACCCCCTTCCAAAGCTATATATCCTGCCCCAGCCTTTCTCCTGAGTTCTAGTCCCACATCATGAATTGCCTATTGAGCATTTCCAACTAGGATGTCCTTTAGACATTTCAAACTCATCATATCTGAAAGAGAACTCTTCTTTCATCCTCCCCCCCTTTAAACTTCCATATTACTGTTGAGAACATTGCCATCCTTTTAGATCCTCAAGTTCATACCTTCAGGATTATCCTTGACTCCTCAGTCACACTCATTCCATTTATCCAGTCAGTTGCCACATTTTCTTGTTTCTATTCCCATAAAATCTCTCACAGACACTCCCTTCCTCTCCACTCACATGACCATTACCCTGGTTTGGGTTCTCATAATCTCTCTATTGGAAGACTGCAATAGCCTCTTATTTAGTCTACTTGCCTCAAGTTTCTCTTCACTTTGATCCATTCTCCACAGAGCTGCCAAAGGGATTTTGCTAAAACACAAATCTGATCTTGTCATCCCTCACCTCCCTTAATAAACTTCAGTGGCTCCCTGCTACCTCAAGGATCAAATATAAATTCCTCTGACATCTCTCTTAAAAACCTGGCACCTCCTTTCTTTCCTGTCTTCTTACACATGATAACCCTCCTTGCATACCCTGGTCCATTCATACTAAGCTTTCTCACTGTTCTGAACACATGACACTCCATCTCCCATCTCTGGCTGTCCCTTACTCAGCTTGGATCCCAATGCAGATGTTGCCACTACTATTTTTGGGATGCTCACTGTTGCCTACGGGAAGGCTGGAAAATTTGGACTTCCCTTTGGCAACAGTGAGTATCCTTAAAACAATAATGGCAGCTTCTGCACTGGGATCCAAGGACAATAAAATGCACATTTAGGATACTAAATGGGCTTTGAAGAGAGCTACCCATACCTCAGGGGAACTTCTCCAATAAGGTAGAAAAGGGCCACCATCCAAAAAGGAGCTATGAGTTTGCCACATGTGTTTATCTTAAGGCTTGGATCCATATTTCTCTGACTGACTGACTCTCATTCTCTCTCTCTCTTTCTTTCCCCCTCTCTCTTCCTCTTTTCCTATATATGTATCTGTGTATTATCTATATCTATGTATCTACACACATACACACACACTTGTAGGAGAGGGTTTCCCAGGCTTTTGAAGGGATATTTTTACATTTCAGTACTGATTATACCTATTCAGTACATATTTCTTTGGAAAAGAGGTCAAATCATCTCTTTATAAACCTTGCTCCCATATAAATGCTATCTATTTATTATTACTACTAGCTAATTGATAGTCATAAGTTCATTGATATTGGGGAAGTAGCAACTGGTTCATCTATACTGGGGGTATATCAGATGGAGGACTGTTGAGTTGAGAGCGCTATACTTATACATGTACATGTCTTTCCCATAAGAATGTAACCTCTTTGAAGGTAAGGGTCATTTCACTTTTGTCTTTGTATCCCCAGAACTTAGTGTAGTAAGTGCCACATCTAAGTACTTAATGAAGCCTTGTTGATTGCTCTTGATGAATAACAGTATCTTGTAACAAAAGCTTGTAACTTCTATCTCCATAATATCTCTAACATATTCCTACTCTCCACTCACAACCAACATACCAGCTCAGGGCCTGGATTTATTGCAACAACTCCAAAGGGGTTTCTCTGCATCCGGTCTTTTCTTCTACAATCACCCTTTCTCATGCTGCCAAGATAATCTAAAGTTGTAGTCTGAGCATGTCATTCACCTGCTCAAAGTTTTTCAGCAGGATAGCATGCAAATTCCTGAGTTTGGCATTTCAAATCCTGCATATAATCTGATGCTCCAACCGGACTTTCCAAGACTTATTTTGCATGACTCTTCTTAATGGATACTGTATTCAAGATAAGCTGATCTCTTTCCTGAACTTGGCATTCCATCTTGTGTATGCCTCTGCAAAGCTACCCCTATCCCTGGAATGTGTTCTTTATTCATCCCTACTTCTTAAAGTCCTTGACTTCATTCAAGACTCAGCACAACTATCATGTACCACTGCTTGTGCGAAACCTTTCCTGATCTTCCCAGTTCTAAATACTCTTCCTCCTCAAATTATCTTTTTTCTTACTTTTCTATGTATAATGCCCCCTCCAGGCCAATCCTCCATCTTGTACTTGAAATTTAAGGTTGGTTTGTCAAATGATGGCTGCTGCTCTAACAGGTTCTAGGGCAGTCTATGGGCCTACCCTTCTTGCACTAGAAGTCATGAGCCCCCATGAATCTCTGACAACATTACTTCAAAGCAGCCTTTCCACAAACCTGGAGGACACTGTCCCACAAATATATAAAATGTTAATAAGAAGAGTGGGCTTCTTTTTTTTTTCTTTTTTGGAGGGGGTAAGGCAAGGCAATTGTGTCAAGTGTCTGAGGTCACATTTGAACTCAGTTCCTCCTCACTTCAGGGCCGGTGCTCTATTCACTGTACCACCTAGCTGCCATGGGCTTCATTTTAAAGAACGATGGTAGTGAGGCATACCTGTAGGCTACATGTGTGGCAAAGGCAACTAACTCATACTTCCTGTAAGTCCTCTCTCTCTTTCTAGAGTCCTCATGTAGCTCCCCTTACATGCAACATCTCTACTAGGCAAGCTGATCAGCTGGCTTTCCAAGACCTGCTCCTCTCTATAGTCTAGATCTCTTTTCTTCCTCCAGGAGTTATTTTCCTCCCTCAGGTCGTTATCTCTTTGTATCTGCTTGTTTTGAGGGTGTGGGAGCAGGAGAAGTATTCTCTTTTTGACCCTGCACTCAAGTTGGATAGGCCTGGCTTAGACAGGTATAAGATAGCAGGAAGAGGTGTCAGGGGGAGAGATTTTTTTTTTTTAATCTTTGCCTCACTATATAGTAATTCTGAATAAGAGAGAATGCTGAGCTAGATGGCTAATGGCAAATTATTTGTAACCCTACTAAAAATTATAAGATTAGGAGATTATGGGGTTTTTTTATACATAGAGAGAGATGAGCAATTGCTTATGGGAAAAGAGATTTCTTCAGTTAATTAATATTTAATAATTAAACACAATAATTTGGAGTGGGGGCTCAGAGCTAAATTATTAATTAACAAGAAAGGTTACAATTTTAGTAATTAATGAAGATCTTAACATATGCCTAGACTGCCTCAGAATTGGATAAAGTAAGAATGAGTAATAAGTAACCTGATGAGGGAACCACACCCTGTAGGATAGACTTGAATGAAGTCACCACTAAAATCCTGCTATATTATTTGTATCCCACAGGGCACTTAGCATATTTGCCTGGTGGTATTAATCTTTTCACATGTATGCATCCCATCTTGTTAATTAGACTGTAAAAAGACTGTAAGGTCTTTGAGGCCTGGGCATATATCACATTCATCAGTCAACAACATGAATGTCATCATCACCATAGGCAGCATGACATAGTGGACAGCAGACTGGGAGTTAGGTTAAATTCAAATCCCTTCTTTGATCTCTTGTCACTATAGGCAAGTTATATAACTTCTGTGACCCTCAGACAGTTCTCTATGACTATATATTAAGTGATAGATGGGCCACAATCGGTGATCTGTTTTGGTGGAGAATATTCTCACACTGGTCAAATCACAGCTCTTTGACTTACTTACATCATATAAATATGCTGTAGAGCCATGGTTATGTCATTTCTTCTTTCTAGACTTCAGTTTCTTCCCATCAATTAAATGAAGGGCCAGATAAAATGATCTCTAAAGTCCCTTCTAGCTCTGACCTTTATGACTTTCTATAATATTTTGTAGTACTTTCCAGGTTTCAAAGAAATGTCACATACATGAAATCATTTGAACCTAAGCTTTACCTTTGATAGTACTTGGTGCCTTGTCTTACATACAGTAGGTATTCAGCATGTGCTGGCTGACTGATGGCAACTAGAGTAAAACTACAGATCAGACCTACACAAGTTGGCAGTATGTAGGGGCCAAAATTAAAGAGACTAAACTTCTCTGGGCTGTAGATAGGTTTTTGGTGCCTCACTTTCCAAGTAAAGGTCTAATTAATGATTATACTACTTTGCAAATAAACCATATTTTAAAAAGGGACATTGCAATTAATGTCAATTAATTACACTTATTACTGAAGATTTTTATTTATCATGAAATTGCTCCTCTCAGACTAGAGACAGACTGGTGATGGTCGGTTGCTGTGGGTCATGTGACAAACAGAAGAGTGTGTAGTGGCAATACACCTGCCAAGTTACATGGTAGGCACCATAGTGAGTAGTGGAAGGCAGGTTAAGCAGGGCATGGGCAAAGCACTCATTACATCTTTACTTTCTTTTACACCCTCTACATTTTTCATGGGTCACCTAAAATCCTTTGGCAGGCCACAAGTGGTCCATAGGCCATATGTTGTGCAGGCCTGCTACAGATTAAGGTTTCATCATATCATCATTAGGAATTCATCACGTATCACCCTTAAAACTTCAATACCAACTGCTTACAGTTTCTTGTTTTCCAGTTACTATACACCCCCAACCCAAGGAAGGTATAAATATGGACAGGACTTCAGGAAAGAGGCACAGTAGTCAAAAAAGAAAGTTCACACTCTTGTGTTCTTTCTGTTATGCTTTTTCAAAAACTCCAGACAAAGCCATACTCTAGTAGACTAATAGTAACCTGGAAAAATACAAGTACTTAGCCTAGCCACCATGACTCCAATAACAATTATAAAATGTCTAATAAACTCAGCATATAATGTCAATTCAAATCTTGAAAAGCAAAAATTAAGTGGCATATCAACATTAAAGTTTATTGCTTCCTTTGCAGAGCCGGCCTATTGTCAATAAAAGTCATTCTGAATGAAGAAAACAGCTATAAATACTGAATAAACAAGTTGGAGTTGAAATGCCATAAATACTCCAGAGCTGTACAGTACACTGGATCCCTTTCTCCTCTGCAAACTTCCCCAGCGGACTGAAATAGTCAGTCACTTGCCCAGTATCAATAAAATGCCAATGAAAAGCTAGTTGGATCCCCATATTTACAATCAATATATCATTACACATCTTTATGAAGTGCAGAATTTCCTATTTTTTTTTCCTCCAGCACCATTACACCTTCTTAAATTGGTCTCTTTCTCTTTCCCCCTGCAGCAAACAGTTGCATTGATCGTTCAGGGTCGTTGGGGTTGCTGGGAAGAATGTCTGGCTGGCTATTTCAGAAAATCTGAAAGGAAATTGGGCCCCATCTGAATTTGGTTCCAGGTGAGTGGCCAAAAGCAAAGCTTGGAGCTGGGTGCTCGGGAGGTGGCATCAGCAGTGCCAAACTGGCCTACAGATGGAAGGGTTTCTCAAAGGCTAATGGCATATTTATGCACAAAAGAAATAATCTCAGAGAGCTAACAGGGTCTGGAACTAGAGTCATATCATTAGAACTAGAAGAGCTCTAAATCTATAAGGAATTGACATAAGTCTATAAGAACCCATTCCCCGGTAGATAAATGATTAAAGGATATGAAAGTTCCCAAAGGAAGAAATATAATTTGTCAATAATAATCTAAAAAGTGCTTAAAATCATGAAAAATCAGTAAATTGCAAACTAAAACAACAATGAATTATTCCCTTGCATTCATTAAATTGATTAAAATGTTAGGGATGTAGAAAAATAGATTAATTCACTTTTGGGAAGGCTATGGATCCCTTTGGAAAAGTTTTTGGTATTGTGCATTTTTAAAAAAAAATTCATGCCCTTAGTTTTATATTCCATGGAAGTTATTGACAATAATAAACAACCTATAAGTCTTAAAATATTTATAGCAGGCATTATTGTAATAGCAATTAATTGGAAACACTGTGTGCCCAATGATTAAGGAATGGCAAAACAAATTGTGATATGTGAATAAAATGGAAAAGTACTGTGCCAAAAGGATTTCAAAGAAATACAGAAGACATATGAAGTGACACTGAATGAACAAAATATATCCAAAAGAACAATATACACAATTATTATTACTACATATATAAAAACAACTTTAACAGTAGCCAAACAGATAACAAAAACTGGATGACACTGATTTATAATGCACAAATTCTTTCTTCTAATTAATGGAAAAATCATAAAGTATAAAGTTGCATTATAATCACTTACAATCATTTCAATCTCTATATCTATAGCATCACAGATTCAGATCTGTAAGGGACTTTAGTAGTCATTCTTGCCAACTTTGTTATTTTATAATTGATCCAACAGAGGCAGGGAGAGGGAAAAACACTGGCCCAAGGTCATATGACTACAGATGGTAGAGACAGTCTTCTAAACAAAGTTTTTGGACTATAAATCCAAGGTTTGTTCCACTCTATCTCACAACCATTTTGTTGAACTATTTGGGGGGCTTTTATATTGTAAAAGTCAATTGGGAATGTGCTGGGCATCTGTATTATGTGTTTAAACACATTTACCAATAAAAATAAATAATATATAATCCAAAACCCCCAGAGTCAGAAAGGGAAGTGGCTTACCCAAAGTCATATGTTGGCCTTGGCAAAGCCAGTACTAAATGGCTATGTGGTTAAGGTGATGGACTTACTAATCCTTTGTGTTTTATATATATTTTTGTCCTTTTTATCAGTTAGGATTCTTATTACTTTGTTTAATATCTGCTCTGTATAAAGCACGCTTTCAGGTTTAAAGACATTATGGTATAGTGACTTCAGAAGAAATCTACACAAGGTTCCTGTCTCTGCAGAACTGGACCTTTAACAGAGGCTGGGCTCTAGAGTGCTCTGCATGCCTTAATCTTTCTCTGGTCATAAGATGTATACTTGGGAAGGTGAGTTAACACTCTGGGACCACTCATGGACCAATCAAAAAATCCTGAGCTCTGTAGGGTAGGAGAGAAAAAGAGCAATGGAGGCAATGGGAGATCTGGGCCTGGAAGCCAGGTCTGTGGGCTAGACAGTCTAGTGCAGAACCTATCACTTAAAATACAGAGACCCTGGACCATTACTCCAGACCATCTCTTAGGGAATATTTGATATAGGACTTAAAATTGGAGGATAAAAGCTGTAGCCACAATTTGATATGTTTAGGATATTTACAGAAACAGTATCATGATGCAAAACCTCAAAACTGCCACAAAGTCAAAATTGGCAGACCATAAAGAAAGTACTTTTCTCTTACTCTATGTCCTAGTACAAAGAAAGCAAACCATCTGTCAATGGCCAAACAACTAGGGTATAGACAGAGCTGGGCAGGTTCTATCTACCCGCTTTGCACACTGACTTGGAAGACCTAGCTTTCAAAAGATAATAACTTTTAATCTGTATTCTTTTCATGCAGACTTTGGAGACTTTAAGTTGAACTTAAAATGCTTTCACATCCAAATGAAATGCTTTTCCCTACTCAACTATTGTTCCCACTTCCTACGCCTTTGGGGAGATCTTGGTAGTCCCTAAAGAAGTCTCAGGAAGTGATTTCAGTCAAGGGCCTCTACCCAAAAGAGGTCAAAGACAAAAAGAAAGATCCCATATGGGCCAAGCTACTCATAGCTGTGCTTTTTGTGGAAGTAAACAAACTAGAAATAAAGTGAGTGCCCGTTAAATGGGAATGGTTGCACAAATTGTTGTTGATTTAGAAATGAAACAAAGAAATAATAATACCATAAGAAACAATGACTACAAGAAATCTGGAGAGATGTGGTAAGTCTCATGTAATATAGAATGAAGAATTCAAACACAGGAAACCAATATACAATTATTATAATAATGTAAAGGAAGACAACATAGAATTGTAAATTCAGATTCACTGCAAAAACTGATCTTGGTTCTGGAAAACCTTGCTTCCTCAATCTAGTTTGTGTCATGGGCCACTGTGGTAGTCTGGTGAAGCCTGTGGACCCCTTCTCAGAATCATGTTTTTAAATGTATAAAGTAAAATACTTTGGATTATAAAGAAAACCAATTATATTGAAATTCAGTTATCAAAATGCTTTCTACAAACAAGTTCACAGATGCCCAGGTTAAGCACTCCTGAAGTAAAGCTATGGAGGAACTGAAGGTGCAGAATGTCATATATACTGTCATTTTGTAGTCTGGGTTAGGTTAAAGTAGAGTTCAGTGAGGGTAGAACATAGATAAACAAATAGTGAAAAAATGAAAGGATCATCATAGATCCAGAGGACATTGTAGATGATCTATGTCAACCCCCTCATTTTATAGATGTGGAGGCTGAGGCCCAGGGAGGTCAAGCTGTTTACCCAAGGTCACACAGGTAGTAAATGTTATAGGTGGGGCTTGGCTTATAGGAGAGCCTAGGCCCTCTGCCTCTAGAACCAATGTTCTTTCCATTATGCCATCACATCAATAAAACAACAAATGAATAAACCTTCCCCTGTAACTTTCCTGTCCTCTGCTTTCCCTACTCTCACCACAGCAGATATCACAGGAGAAGGAAACAGAAACAAAATGTGAATTTTCCCCACAATTCTGTAGTAGCCTTTTCCAGATTTCTCAAAGTGCTGAATAATGCATAATAGCATATATCCTTAAAGGACAGTTGTTTAAATAAGTTTGTTCAAATGTACCTCAGTGAAAGCAAAAGGAGCCATGAATTTAGAATCAGAAGATCCTGGCTCTCTGACTCAGTTAAGTATAAACAAGTCATGTTTTTTCTCTCTTAGCCTCAGTTTTCTCTTCTATAAAATGGGGGTTGCAAAACAGGGCACTTGTTAGAAAAGCACTTTGTAAACTGTGAGCTCCATCAAAATGTAAGTTAATTATGCATATTCTAATGATTTTAAAGTAGTGAAACCCTCTTCTAGAGTAAAAAAATTTGTTACCCCTCTCAGGAGAAGGTAATAAATGATTAGCTAATTAACAAGTTATTTAGTTTAAATAACCTATGTTAATGATTTTAGCTTATATTTTGTTCAATAAAATGAAAAATGTATTTTATCAAAGTGTATTTTATAAAAACAACACAAAAATCTTGAAATACAATAAAAATAATTAAAGGGGCTTTTGAGTTTATAGAGTCTAACTTTTTCATTATGCAGATGGGGAAACAGAGGACCAGAGAAGTCAAATGATTGGCCCAGTGTCCCACAGGTATTAAGAGGAAGAGCCAAGATTTAAGTTCAGATTCTCTAGGCTCTAAATCATACTCTTTCTGTGGCCCTCCAAAGGTAAAAGCAAAACACACTTCAGGAGCTCCCGTACCTCCCAGTCATAGTCTTAAGTTCCCCAACCCCCATACATTCCTTACATGGGACCAGGAGTAGAGACGAGGCATGGAGTTGTTTTCCTTTTCCCAACTGTAGAATTGAATGGAGCCTCAGCTGGGCGCTCCTGCCTCTCCCAGCCCCACAACATGATGGTGGGATAGAAACAGAGGGGGCCAAAGAGTATGGCTGTCAGGGAGTTCCTTTAGGCCCTCATCCTTCTGCCCCATCTACAGTACAGTAGCCCAGCAGGGATCTTTCTGGTGAAGAGTCCTTGGCTCTAACCCCCTGCAGAATGGGCCTCTGATGAAAGTGCCAGGAAAGGAAGATGACACCCAAGACCATAGTCCCAACAACCCCCCAAAATCCAGTGATGACATGTTCCCCCTTCAATTTCACTTTGCCCCTCCCCAATCATGTTTAGTTGTTGCTTCCCTGGGCTTCTCTTTCCAGGTATCTAATGATGTGTCCTACAATTGATAACTGTGATTTATACTCAAGAAAAACTACCCATTCATTTTTTGTACCTAATCTAAAAACTTTTGTCAATTTATTTTAAAAAGTATTCTTCAATAAGAGTATTACAATCAAGAATACAGAGTTAATTTATTGACAAAACCTTTTAGCTTTATCCACAAGTTCTATTGTATTTATAACCTACTGCAGGCAGCAGACGCCAGGCATAATAATAGCAATAAACAGATGAAAACAACTGGAATAAATGACATAACACAATGTCCCTAACACTAATCTATCCCATTCCTTCACAGGACTGTATGCCTCATAAATGAGCTCATTGGCTATTGCTGGTTACAATCCCATCATTTGAAAATCACAGATAGGGCAAGAGTGGCATTAAAAATACAAATATATGAGGAAAAAAAAGCTTTTGGAAAGGGGGAACAATGTGACTGCCAGCAACTGGGCAAGTCTGCTTCCCAGTCATAATTACCTGAGTACTTGAAATGTTAAAATCTGCTTTAGTCCAAATCCCTCAAACTATGTAGGGATCACCTGAAGGTCTGTGTTTGGATTACACAGATTGGCTGTCTACACTGTTTGTATTTACCATAAAATTATTCCATAGCATTTGGCCTTTTGTGGGATAGCAGGTCTGGCATTTGTCTCTTACCCTTTGTCTTAACTGCTTCATACAGAAAAAACCACATTGAGATGGTAATAAATGCTGGAACTCCCCATGAACCAGGGTGAGTGCAAAGAAAAATCAAACCCAGTGCCCGGCAGGGTCTTTGCTTTTCTGCCAGATCAGGGCTGTCCATGTGGTGTGCTATATGTCCTGCTGACAAAGGACAGGATGTGGGATTCCAAAAGAAAAGCCCAAGGAGTGATTGTTCCTGCCTTCCTTCCTTCCCCACCCCCTACATCTCCTGTTGTTTCATTTTTAAGGTTAGTGGAAAGACCTAGTTTCAATAACCCTGGAAATAAAATACCTCTATTTCTGAGTCCCCAGGCCATGGTGGAGGAAGAGCCAAGGCTAAGCCCTCCACCTTAGCTTCCCTCCCAGCTCAGGACTCAATACTGATGTGGAGGGCTTGCACTGAGGGATAAAAAAGCAGTATGGTCCCCATGGTACAGGCAGACCTGCTTTCTTCCCCCAATCCCACCCCCATTCCTGAGCTGAGTCTGCCAACCAGGGGGCCAATTAGTGTCAATTACAAGGGGGACCACTGACTGGTAGGAGCTCCACTGACATCAATAACTCACTTCATACAGCCTTCCCCTTCCAACCATCACACAGTGATGACTTTCAGTCGCTAGCAATTTGGGCTGGATTTGAACTGATGACCTAGATGTGAAAGGTCCTGTATCCATTAGCAAATCCCTAGAGGCCTCCCTAACATCAATTTGAATTTTTTATTTCTGAAGTCCTTTTTACAGGGCTCTAGCCAGAGTGCTCAAATCAACTCTAAAGGTTGACTTTCAGGGCTGTGATGTCACCCTGGGCAGCTGCCAGCCTGCAAGGCAATTCTGGAGAGTCATTCCCATCCAAGTTCCCAAGGGAGGCACTCTGTAGTGACCTGTTCTCTGAAGAAGCACCAGGGGCCTTTGAAAGTTCTGGCCAGACCTTTCTGTAAGGGAATAGGCCCCTCCCTGGGTATAAGGAGGGTAAGAAAGTGTCTGAGGATGCTGCTAGGTCACCATTTAGCCAAAAGGTAAGGGAAATAAATAGCCAGAAAGAGTTAATTGACCTTCAACTGGAGCTCCTTCATTATCTCCCAGGGAAAAGGCCAATCTTTAGCAGGCTGTGGGTCACTCCTTCCCAATTTTTCACAGAGCTCCAGGGAGACGACTACAAAAATGGAAATGGAGGCCCATAGAGACAGGAAGGAGCTTGTAAGCAAATCTATGGCAAAAGTAAGACTTGCCTCTGACTTACCAAAGAAATGAGAACGCTTGTAAAAGTGACAGGCTGCTTTTGTACTTTTTGAAAAAACTTCTGAAAAGAGAAAAGCATACTAAAAAAAACTCACCTGGAAGAGGATCTGCACAATTCCATGAATGATACACATACGGCGTCCCAGAAAGACAAAAAATGGCACCACAAGCTCGATGAAATGATTGCTTAAGGTCTCAAACTGGTGAAACCACCATGGTGACTGGTGCAAGTAGTAGGCCATAGGGTTAGGTACAGGCTGTGTCTGTGGAAAAAAAAGAACATAAGTCATCTATATTAACTGACTAAATCAGCATAACAAAAATTTTTATCCTAAATTGTCATTCATAAAGAAGGAAAAGTCCTAGAATATCAGAGATGACAGAATCTTTAAATCATCGGCGTCTAACCCCATCCCCAAATCCCCCTTTTTAAGCTTGAGTTTCCCTCATCTCATCTAGGTTGGAAGTGTTGTGGTCACTCCTGGGGCTGACCCCACTACTGATCAGCATGGAAGCTGTGATCTGCTCCGTTTCCAATCTGGGTTGGTTCACCCCCTCCTTAGGCATCCTGGTGGCCTCCCATTCTTGGGGGCTCATTATATAGTGCTGGACTACATGAGGACACCCGATGGGTTCAGCCCACTGTAGCCCAGGGATTACAAACATGTACCTACCCAGCCCGACCTCCTCATTCTACAGAGGACAAAACTGAGGACTCTTGAGGTGCAGTGGCTTTTTGAACATTTACATAGGGATAGATTTGAATGTAGGCCTTTTTATATCCAGTGGTATCTCCTCTACCATCTAATCCAACAATCATCTTTGAGCACCTGTTATACAGGGTATCTCAAGAGTCTCAGAGAAATTTTAAGCTAATATAACTTAGATTCTTGGGCCATTTGGTATGTAAGTCACTGGTGTTAACTAAACAGCATGCTACATATGTCCTAGAATGCTAGATTTATAAAAGGGTCACAGGGCTCTAGAGCTGAAAAAGCCTTGAGAGGTCATTTACTCAAATCCCTTCATTTAACAGAAGCACAAATTGAGCCTCAGATACAGGAAAGTGATCTACCCAAGGTCATATATCAAGTTAAGTAACAGAACTGAGTTCAGAGCTTTGGTCCTCTGTCTTCCAATCTAGTTGGTGACCAACAAATTAAACTGAGTTGTTCAAGTCCCTCCCAGGAATTCTAGACTGAGTTACAGTATATATTGCCTATACTGTCTGTCCTCATTTAAATCAGAACCTTCTAAACTCCAGGTACTTGCTGTTTAATATATAAGCCTCCAAAATTTATAATTTAGAGAAGAAAAAATAAGTGACTAATTAAATAGCATAACAACTTTAAATAGTAACAGTTAATATATCATATATCATTAGGGTTATAGGATTAGTTTATAGCATTTTAAGTAGCACAACGCTACCAACTGTAGCATTACACGTATGTGTACACACACATGCACACACACACACACACATACTTTTTTTCCTTAATACAAATTCAAATTCATTATATTTGTTTTAAAATTCTGACAGCATAAAAGTTGAAAATATCCAGTTTAATTGGAGGAGACACAACACATCTTTAAATTATTTGTAGCTAAATCAAAAATACAAACAATACAGGGGAAAATTGCACTGTGCATGGCAATTGACTACAGTTGTACTGCCAAATCCCACAACTATTGTAATTCCTTATTAGCAAAGCTGGAATTAATAAAGCTTTTTCTTTCTATGGGTTTGAGGCTGCTGTAACCCCTAAGGACAAGAGACCGCATCCTTCCTTCCTCTGACACCGGGACAGGAAGAAGCAACCCAAGGGGTCAAGGAGTTCTGCCAAGTCCATTTCAACAAAGAGGTGGGAGGTCATGGTCTTCATATTTCCTGGGTCAAGAAGGTGAAAGGTCTGAAATGCCCTGGAGAGCTTTTCCTTGGGTGGAAACTGTTTCAAGTGAATATGGATGGCTTTTTTTTTCCTCTGTAAACTCCTCTAGGACAATCCTAAAACTGTTTTGAAATACTTTTTGCCTTTTTTTTTTTTTAAATGTGGAAGAAAATCAGGAATCAGACAGAAAAGAGTACAAATGGAACTAGGGGTGATCTTCCATAATTTCTGAGGGAAGGGGTTGTTTCCATAGCTCAGTACTATGAGCAGGCAACTGAAACCAAGGAGACCATCTAAAATCAGGACACTTCATCCCCTCATTTCACTACTGTCCTGAAATGTGATAAATATAAAAAATTTCCTAGTTCTACTGTTTATTAAAAATATCTTCACTGAAATGATGTTTGATTTTTTTAAAAAGGAAATTGCAAACCCAAAACCTTTAGTTTGGGCTGGGTTTTTTTTTGTTTTTTTTTTTGGCTTTCTGACCCTTGCTTACTCAGTTAATGCAAATTGACAAGAAAGGCAGTTTTTAATTGGGAGACCAGCCTGCGCATTATTCCAGGGAGGGTGAAGGATGAAGAGATCAGATTGGAGGAGACAATCAATCAATCACTCAAAGCCATCAAAGCGTTTTCTGCCAGAAGTATGAAAGAATCCCCACTGGCTAACTATGATTTTTATAAGGTAGAAGGGAAGGAGGGGAAAGGGCACTGATTTGGATAAAAGGCGTAGTAATCCAAGCCTTCACTCAAATCCCCAAACAGCTTGGATTTTTTTTTCTTTTTTGGATATATAAAAACATGCTGCTGGTTTTTAAAAACCAAACCAAACCCAACAAGTTTAATTCTAGAAATTCTCGGCTACTTGTTTCAAGCTGGGTGCCCATGTGAAAAGATGAGTCATTCAGCACAGAATCTGACATAGGATGCCAGAACTTAGGGGTCATCTAATCCAAACTCCCTATTTTAAAGATGAGGAAACTGAAGTCCAGAGAAGGGATGTCAAAAGTGATGCAGCAATGTTGGGGGAAGAGGCTTCAGGTCTCCTATTGCTCAGTCCTGTGCTTGGTCCACTAAAATACTCCTGGGATCATAAACCTTATAGCTAAAAAGAAATATAAATATCATTTACTCCCTCATTTGATAGATTAGAGAGAGTTAGTAAGCCACGGAGTAGGTTTTTACTAGGTCCTTTGACTTTGAAACTAGTACTCTTTATGAATTACTATCTCCACCTCTCATTAAAAGCTTTCAGTCCTTACCATCAAGGACTATTTGGTGAACACCCAATAGGAACAAGAAATTCTACTAGGCATAAAGATAATATTTTCCCAATGTCAGGAATAGCAGCATTTGTTCTCAGAGTTCTCAAAGATCTCCAGGTTCAAATAAATATTACAATATCCCAGTGATGGGAACTTTTAGTAAATTAGCAAACTTTAAAGGAACCAAATGCTTTTGAATAAGAGGCCTTAGCCAGGCCTATACCTAGGAAAACACGGAACTGTTCACTCTTGTTTCCATGCCCCATACTCCATGCTCCAAAAAGAATTCCACTGGGCAGTAAAGCCCCAAATGATTAGACCTTGGGGCAGAGATTAGGTTCTGTGGAACCAAATATCAAAGGGTTTTATGGCTCTCTAACAGAAACAAAAGGATTGAAATAGCTTTCAATTAAACAACAAAATTTTTACTAAGCACCTGTGTATCTACCATTATAGTATGTGTTAGGGAGGACTCCCAAAGACAAACATAAGATATGGTCAGTCCATAAGGAGATGGTGTGTGTGTGTATTTATATACACATAAATTTTAAGAATAATGCTGTAAGATATAAATTACATAAGGCAAAGGGGCATGTGACCGTATATTATCTAAACTTACCTAAATAGCCTCTAGGGGGTCTCAGTCTTCTTCATGTGGAAATCGAGGGGGTTAGACTGGTTGATTTCTTTTCTTCCTGCCAGTTCTGAAGCCTAAGAATCCATAAGGCTAGGACCTATGTCTATCTAAAGTTACATAGGTTAAACATGAATAATACAGGGGCTTTGTCTTTTCTAAACTTTCTCTCTCATCTAGCACTTGCCATGGTGTAATGTCCATTGGAGACAATAAGAATATGTGTATAGAGGGACAGAAGGCAGTACTATGCTATATATCATGAAGTAATTTGGGAGAAAGTAGAACTTGTGTTGAACCTTACAGGATGGGAAAAGTTTTAATTGGTGGAGAAACAGACAGGCATTGTAGACTGGGTGGTGGAGAGGGGGATAGCAGGAGCACTGGCATGGAGAGGCTGTAGAGTGGGGAGGGCAGGAGCAGTAAGTGGACCAGGTTGTCTGGAAAGGGTAGGTTCTTGATAAAGGAAAAGGACTTAACTAGGGATAGGTGAAGTTGGGTCATATTGCGGAGGGAGCCTGAACCTGGGTGGGTCGCTGAGCAAGGGAATGGTAGAATGGGAGTCATCTATCAGGAAGATTTACACGAAAGTAGAGCTAACTCTTCAGGAAAGGCCAACCACAAACCTAAATGGTAACAGTACTCAGGAATGGCCAGGACCTAACTCTAGAACCAAGTAATCGAGTTCTAAAACAATCAGCAGAGAGAATCTGTTCCTACTAGGCTTAAATAACAATAATTCTACTCTAATGAGAGACTTTTTTCCTTCTTGCTTTTGCCCAATCCTTCATAGCTATGGCATGACTTCTGCAGACCCACCACGAAAAACCATCACTTTTCAGTGAAAACATAGGTTGATTGCCCGACATGTAACTGGTTTCCTACTAAATCATCTAAGAACGGAGGAGTAGTGGAGGGAGGAAAAGAGAAGCAAAGTTAAGACAGCATTGCCTGTGTGTGTTCCCTCAGAATGGGCTCCATATGTCTGCAGAACATGGGAGTTGTGTGATGCAGTTTTCCCAGTGAGAATAGATTGTTTACTCAATAAAGAACATTGAGGTAAACTCTGTTTGCTGAGTTGGTTAGTGAATTAAGGCTCCCCCCAATATCCCCAACCTACAGGCACCTGTGATGCTGGAAAATTTTTGTTTTCCTTAACGTGTTCAGTCAACAGTGGCCTGTTGGCACAGGAGAGGGCTTCCTTCTCTTCCAGTTCTGACCTGCAGCTCTCCCAGTAGCATAGCTGAGGTTGGGAAAAGGCACACACTAGAGTTTATTTTAAGAGGGGAAAACTGCAAAATTACATAATTGTGGTACTTTGTGTACTTTTCCACTCCATTTGTTTCCGGCAAAAAGCTCTGAATAGGGCTCACTGTCTCCACCATTGGAAGGGGGTGAAAAAGATACAGTTGCCTTTGATGGGCAATTTGGGGGGTTGTTATAGTCACTTTCAATTGCCTGGCTGGCTAATTAACCTGAAACTCTCAAGAAAGTCTTCAAAAAAGCACTTTAATTTTAAGATACATAAGAGAGAGAGAGAGAGAGAGAGAGAGAGAGAGAGACAAACAGAGAGACAGAGAGACAGACAGAGAGACAGAGAGAGGGAGAGAGATGCAGTTTGAGGGTGATGGGTGAGGAATAGGTTAACAGCCAGCCATCCTTTAGGAGCTGGAGCAATATGTTCTAGGCCAGTAGGTCGGTTGACTGGAAATAAGAGAGAGAAAGCAGAGTTCTTGATTAATTTAGTGATGTTACAGTATCTTTTTCTCTTAAGGGTATCTATAAATCAATTATATGCAAAGTGAGGAGATATTAGAATATAAAGTATTTTATCTTATGGTTTCTTGATAGGAAGTAGGCCATAGGATTTGAAGTCAAAGGACTTGGAGAATTTGGCTTTGCCACTTAGTGACTCTTAGCAGACAGGACAAGTCAATTCTCCTTCCTGAATTATTTTTTCCATCTGTAAAAAGTGTGTGTGTGTGTGTGTGTGTGTGTGTGTGTGTGTGTGTGTGTGTGTGTTCAGTAACTTCTGAGATTCCTTTTACCTCTGGATCTAGGATCCTAGGATCTTAAATGACCCATGAAATAAGCCACTCTGCCAAACTAAATGCTACTGAAAAGGTAAACTTTCCTCTCTGGGAATATATAGTCTCAATCTTTTTTCTTGGTTTCCCATACATTTCATATTGTGTAAATTCTGATTTTAAAACAATGCATCTTCTTGTTATAGCATAAGATTTTACAGGAGAAAAGGAACCTAGAGATTGTCTAGCCCCAACCCTTACATTTTACCTGTGAGAAAACTGAGGCCCAGAGAGGTTAAGTAAAATTACTGGGGATCACAAAGCTAGTAAACAGGGATTTGAACGCAGGCACTCTAATTAAACATAATCCTAAACCCTCTACTACATAATGTTCCCTCCCTAAAGAAAACTTTAGGTTCTTCTACAATACATTATTGTTGAGTTGTTTCAGTTGTGTGTGATTCTTCATGATCCCATTTGAGGTTCTCTTGGTAAAGATCCTAAAATGGTTTGCCATTTCCTTTTTTTTTTTTTTTTTGGTTGAAGAAAATAAGGCAAATAGGGTTAAGTTACCTGCCCAGGGTCACACAGCTAGTAAGTGAACTCAGGTCATGCTGACCTCAGGTTTGGGGCTCTATTCACTGTGCCACCCAGCTGCCAGTTCGGCGGTACATGCTAAGGATAAGGAGGAAAAAAGTCCCAAAGTTCAAAAACAAACCACTGAGAGGGGCTATCATTATGTGCAAGATGCCTGAGAAAAAGTGGCTGCTTGTGTACTTGCGCGTGCGCGCGCACACACACACATCCCTCAAAGGAGTTAAAGAAATATACATAATAAAGGCAAGAATGTGGCTAGACCAGAAAAGATAAAGACCTTAAATAGGGGCTCAATTTTCTTCTAGTTTCCACAGTCCCAGTTTTCCCCTATTCATCTGCATGGGAGAGAAAGAGTTTTAGAATTGAGAATCTAGGAGACTCCAAATCCTAGTGCCCTTGGCAAGTCTGCTGAAAGGATAACCTCTACATGAATGATAACTAGGTATAGCTTTATCTGTTAGGAATTAAGTGAGAAGCCATGTAGACTTATTAGCTAAGTCTTAAGCTAGAGAGTGATATTAAATGACCAGGAAATGATGTTAAAAAAAAAAAAAAAAGCAAAGTCTGAGTCACCAGCTAGCTAAAAGTGTCTTCCCTGGAGAAAGAGTTTTAGGTAACATTCTGAAAGAAATATACAAACCATTTACTCCACAGAGAAAGAAGGGGGAAGAAACCCCACCACCACCAGGAAGGATCTCTCCTCCAGTATAATGGCTATATGCATTATAAGTTTCTGCTTTTTTAAAAGATCCATAGAAAACTCTGGCACCTTAAAATAAACAAAACAAAAACAAAACAAACAAACAAACATGGCAGGGTCTACTCATCTTCCAATGAAGAAGGAAAACCTCAGATGAATTAAGCTGAAGCCAGAAGCCAGGGAACAGAAAGAAACTCTACAACCTAATGCACAGTGGAACTGTGGTTGGCACTGGGACATGGGATCAATAGAGTAACACTATGTGAAACTACTAGGGAGCAATACCTTATGGAATTATAAAACAAACAAGACAACCTGGGTCATGCAGATCTGTTGAGAGTGTTGTACCCCAATAAAAGCGAGACAGAAGATCCCCAAGATTAAGTTTAAAAAGTGGATTTTATTACCATGGGACTGTCAGGGTACATGGTCACCCAAATCAGACAGTGCTATGGCACAGACATTGTGCCGGTTTTATAGAGGTTCCATAGCCAGGTTAAACTGAAATTATAGTGCTACATTTGAATTTCCCACCAGTGAGAAACCCTAGGCTGGGACTCCCACCCATAGATCAATCAAGGGAAAGCAAGGGGTGGGGGTCCTGCCTGTTTACAGATCAATTAAGGGAGAGTAAGGTGGAGTTCTCCGCTTTACAAATCAATGAAGGAAAGGGAAGGTTGAGTTGCCTGCTTTACAAATCAATGAAGGAAAGGGCAAAGTGGAATAGCATCCAACTGGGTGTAGTGAAAAAACACTGCCAGAAGATGTAAGAAGCAGGTGGAGCCAAGATGGTGGAAAGGAAGCAGTAACTTTTCTAAGCTCCTCCAGGAATCCCGCCACTAAACTTTAAAAAGTGAATCTGAACAGATTATGGAGTGACGGAATCCACTGGGAGACAGAGCGTGGCAGAATTCAGCACAGGAAAGTGCCCACGTGGTCCTGACAAGGGAAGCACAGAGCAGGTGGGGGTTGCAGCAGCTCGGACTAGACGGTGGACTGCAGCTGAAAGGAGCCCCAGCCAGCAGACTCACCCATGCCAAGGGTGACTCACAGCCATCTCACCACACTGGACGGGAAGATCCATTAGAGCTGGGTAAGAGAGGGCTCCGGGCCCCCAGCAGAGATAGCAGCTTCTCCCGGGGCTACCAGCCCCCAGCCTAGAAGTTTAGTAATCCCCTGCCTGTCCTTCCAGGGCCCAGGATGACAAAGTATACTCTGGCTGCTCAGATTCCCCCTCCCTGACCTAGAAAACCCAAAGATAAGTGTCCCACTCATAGTGAAATCCTGAGATAGTGGAAACAGATTCAGGCTTGGGAGTCACTGAGAAGGGGTGTAACTGAGGCAGCAAGGAGTCTGAAGAGAAGAGGGGGAGGGGTCCCAACAAGCCCCACCTCACCTGACCAGCAAGAGCCTGCCTGAGTGGTAGCCCAGGAGCATATAGGCAGAAATCTAAAGTGGCCAGACCACCCCTCCTCCACAGATTACTCTGTGAGTCTCAGCATAACTCGGGGGAAACTCAGGCCTTGGCCTCAATCTAGAAACCCAGAGGCTACAGAATACAAAGTCAACAGCCAGGCCCTTAGCTCCCAGCCTGAGAGATTAGGAAATATGAAATTACAATGGGCAGGAAGAAAGCTGAGAAAGAGAAGGGGAAGGCAAGAAAATCGATTAGAGCTTATTATAGCAATCAAGAACAACCAAATACAGAGGACAGCATGGACTCTATACTCACACCTGAAACCACAGAAGGAAACATGAACTAATCTCAAGCCCAAAAAGCATTCTTAGAGGAGCTCAAGAAAGATTTCAAAGGCCAAATTAGGGAGGCAGAAGACAAATTTAAATCTACAGTGACCAAATTGGAAAAAAAGTGTCACTGAAGAAATCAAATCCTTAAAAAGTAAATTTAGTGAAGTAATTGGAGAAAATACCTTCCTAAAAAGGACCTTCAAAAACTAACTGAAGACTATAATTTCCTAAAAATTAGAATCAATCAAAATGAAACTCAGGACTCTATGATTCACCAAGAGTCAATCAAACAAAACATGAGGATTGAAAAATTGGAAAAAAGTGTAAAATATCTCACTGGAAAAACAACTGACCTAGAGAACAGATGCAGGAGAGATAATTTAAAATTATTGGTCTACCAGAAAGCCATGATGAAAAAAGCATCCTGGACAACATCCTCCAAGAGACTGTCAAAGAAAACTGTCCTGAAGTCCTGGAATCAGAAGATAAAATAGTTATCGAAAGAATTCACCGGACTCCTCCTGAAAGAGATTCCAAATTGAAAACTCAAAGAAATATAGTAGCCAAATTCCAGAATTACAAGATTAAGGGAAAAATACTGCAAGTAGCCAAAAAGAAACAATTCAAATATCGTGGAACTATAGTCAGGATCACACAGGACCTAGCAGCTTCTACATTAAATGACTGGAGGGATTGGAATTTGATATTTCATAGGGCAAAAGAGCTAGGACTACAACCAAGGATTAACTACTTGGCAAAACTGAGCATAATCTTTCAGGCAAGGAGATGGTAGTTTAATGGAATAAGGGACTTCCAGACTTTCCTGATGAAAAAGCCAGAGCTCAATGGAAAATTTGATCTCCAATTACAAGACCCAAGAAAGACATGAAAAGGTAAACAAGGAAAACACACTCACACATACATATATGCATACACACACTCATGCACACATGTACATAACTAGGGATGCAATAAGAGCAAAATGGCCACATCCCTATATGAGAAGCTGATAACTGTCAATATTGAAATTTATATGATTATCATGACCTTTAAAAGGGTTATACATAGATAGAGGGTGTGGGTGTGAATGAACTAATCTGAAGATTGAAAAAAAAAACACTTATTAAGGGGGTCAAAGGGACTGTAATGGGATAAAAGGAAAGGATGAGACAGAAAAAGGTAAATTATGCCATCTGAAGAGGCATAAAAACATATTATAGTAGAGGGGAAGGAAAGAGGGAGAGGAACATCATTTGAACATCATTCTCACTGGTTGTGGTTCAAAGAGGGATCAACATAATTAGTTAAGTTTAAGATTCTAATGTGAAAAGACATGAAAACTAATTAAATAGAGGGAAAGGAGAGAGGGAGAAGAGCACTGTATGAAATTTACTCTCATTGGTTTGGGGTCAAAGGGGGAATAACATACTCTGATAAGTATACAAATCTACTGTGTCCTATAGGCAGTAGGAGGGTAAAGGGGGGGGGGAGTTAAAGGGGAGGGAAATAGTAGTAAGGGGAGAGGGTGGGTAAAGAAGGGGGGCCACCAGGTGAGAATACTGAGGGAGGGGGCGGTCAAAAGGGAAACCCTTAAGGAGGGGAAGGGAGAAGGAAGAAACAAAAACATAAGCAGGGGAGGGAATAGGATGGAGGGGAAGAGACCAGTAGTCATCATTACTGTAAATGTGAATGGGATGAACTCTCCCATAAAACAGAGGCAGATAGCAGAATGTATTAAAAACCATAATCCTACAATATGCTGTCTACAAGAAACACATTTGAAACAAAGGGATACCCACAGGATAAAGGTAAAAGGCTGGGGTAGAATATATTATGCCTCAGCTAAAGTAAAAAAAAGCAGGGGTAGCAATCCTTATCTCAGATAAAGCAAAAGCAAAAATAGATCTAATTAAAAGAGATAAGGAAGTTAACCATATCCTGCTAAAAGGCACCATCGAGAATGAAGCAATATCATTACTTAACATATATGCACCAAGTGGTATAGCGTCCAAATACCTAGAGAAGTTAAAGGAATTAGAGGAAGAAATAGATAGCAAAACTATATTACTAGGGGACCTTAATCTCCCCCTCTCTGAATTTGATAAATATAACCTCAAAATAAACAAGAAAGAAGTTAAGGAGGTGAATAGAATTTTAGAGAGGCTAGATATGATAGATCTCTGGAGAAAACTGAAGGGGGATAAAAAGGAATATACTTTCTTCTCAGTGGTTCATGGTACATACTCAAAAATTGACCATGTACTAGGGCATAAAAACCTCACAATTCAGTGCAGAAAGGCAGAAATATTAAATGCATCATTCTCAGATCATGATGCAATAAAAATTATATGCAATAAAGGGCCATGGAAAGATAGACTAAAAACTAACTGGAAACTAAACAATTTAATCCTAAAGAATGAGTGGGTCAAACAAGTAATTAAAGAAACAATCAGTAATTTCATTAAAGAGAATGACAATAATGAGACAACATAAAAAAAATTTGTGGGATGCATTAAAGACAGTTCTTAGGGGAAGCTTTTTATATCGCTGAGTGCATACATGAATAAATTAGAGAAAAGGGAGGTCAATGAATTGGGCATGCAATTGAAAAACCTAGAAAAAGAACAAATTGAAAATCCCTGATTAAATACTAAATTAGAAATAGTGAAAACCAAAGGAGAGATTAATAAAATTGAAATTAAGAAAACTATTGAATTACTAAATAAAACTAAGAGCTATTTTTATGAAAAAAAGGAAACCAATAAAATTGATAGACCCTTAATCAATATGATAAAAAAAAAAGAAAGAAGAAAACCAAATTATGAGTATCAAAAATGAAAAGGGTGAATCTATCTCCAATGAAGAGGAAATCAAAACAATAATCAAGAATTATTTTTCCCAATTTTATGCACATAAATTTGAAAATCTTAGTGAAATGGATGAATATTTACAAAAATGCAACTTGCCCAGATTAACTGAAGAGGAAGTAAATTACTTAAATAACTCCATCTCACAAAAAGAAATCAAATAAGCCATCAGTGAACTCCCTAGGGAAAAAATCACCAGGCCAGATGGATTTACTAGTGAATTCTATCAAACATTTAAAGAACAATTGATTCTAATACTCTCCAAACTATTTGGGAAAATTAGTGAAGAAGGAGTCCTACCAACCTAAATCAGGAAGAGATAAAACAGAGAAAGAAAATTATAGACCAATTTCCCTCATGAACATAGATGCAAAAAATTTAAATAAAATATTAGCTAAAGACTACAGCAACTAATCACAAGAATAATACACTTTGATCAGGTAGGATTTATTCCAGGAATGCAAGGATGATTTAGTATTAGGGAAACCATCAGTATAATTGATCATATCAACAATAAAACTAGCAGAAACCACATGACTATCTCAATAGATGCAGAAAAGGCTTTTGACAAAATACATCATTCCTATTAAAAACACTAGAAAGCATAGGAATAAATGGAGCCTTCCTTAAAATAATAGGTAGCATCTATTTAAAACCATCAGCAAGTATTATATGCAATGGGGATAAGCTAGAAGCATTTCCAATAAGATCAGGAGTGAAACAAGGGTGACCACTATCACCCGTCTTATTCAATCTGGTACTAGAAATGTTAGCAGTAGCAATTAGAGAAGAAAAATAAATCAAAGGAATCAAATTAGGCAAAGAAGAGACCAAGCTATCACTCTTTGCAGATGATATGATGATATACTGAGAGAATCCTAGAGAATCAAGTAAAAAACTGCTTGAGACAATAAATAAATTTGGCAAAGTTGCAGGATATATAATAAACCCACATAAATCCTTGGCATTCCTGTATATCTCTAATGAAATTCAACAGCAAGAGTTAGAAAGAGAAATCCCATTTAAAGTTACTGTAAACATTATAAAATATTTGGGAATCTACCTGCCAAAATAAACCCAGGACCTATATGATCACAACTACAAAACACATCTCACACAATTAAAGTCAGATCTAACTAACTGGAAAAATATCAACTGGCATGGCTGGGTCGAGCTAATATAATAAATAAAAATGACAATTTTACCCAAACTAAATTATATATTTAGTGCCATATCAATCAATTTCCCAAAAAACTACTTTATAGAGCTAGAAAAAATAGTGACAAAATTTATTTGGAAGAACAAATGGTCCAGAATATAAAGGGAATTAATGAAAAGAAATGCTAGGGAAGGTGAAATAGCTATACCAGATTTTAATCTGTATTATAAAGCAGCAGTCATCAAAACTACTTGGTACTGCCTGAGGAACAGAGTAGTGGATCAATGGAATAGATTGGGCACACGAGACTCAGCAATCAATGAGTATAGTAATCTATTGTTTGATAAACCCAAAGACCCCAGTTTGGGGGATAAGAATGCACTATTTGACAAAAACTGCTGGGAAAACTGGAATATAGTATGGCAGAAACTGGGCATAGACCATTATCTAACACCATATACCAAAATCAAGTCTAAATGGGTGCATGATCTAGGCATAAAGGATGATACTGTAAGCAATCTGGGAAAGCAAGGAATAGTTTACCTGTCAGATTTGTGGAGAGGAAAAGACTTTATGACCAAACAAGAATTAGAGAGCATTATAAAATGTAAAATGGATAATTTTGATTACATTAAATTAAAAAGCTTCTGTACAAACAAAGCCAATGTAACCAAGATTAAAAGGGAGGTAGGAAACTGGGAAAGAATTTTTACAACCTATGTCTCTGATAAAGGAATCATTTCTAAAATATACAGAGAATTGAGTCAAATCTATAAGAATACAAGTCATTTCCCAATTGATAAATGGTCAAAGAATATGAAAGGCAGTTTTCAGAGAAAGAAATTAAAGATATCTATAAGCATATGAAGAAATGCTCTAAATCATTATTGATTAGAGAAATGCAAATCAAAACAACTCTGAGGTACCACGTCTCACTGGTCAGATTGGCTAAGAAGACAAAACAGGAAAATGACAAATGCTGGAGAGGATGTGGGCAAATTAGAACACTAATGCATTGCTGGTAGAGTTGTAAACTGATCCAACCATTCTGGAGAGCAATCTGGAATTATGCCCAAAGGGCTATAAATAATTTCATACCCTTTGACCCAGCAATACCATTTCTAGGGTTATATCCCCAAGAGATCATAGAAGTGGGAGGAAGACTCAAATGTACAAAAATATTTATAGCAGCTCTTTTTGTGGTGGCAAAGAATTGGAAATTAAGGGGATGCCCATCAATTGGGGAATGGATAAACAAGTTGTAGTATATGAATGTAATGGAATACTATTGTGCTATAAGAAACAAGGAGCAGATGGGTTTCATATTTACCTGGAGAGACTTATACGAATTGATGCTGAGTGAGAAGAGTAGAATCAGGAGGAATTTGTACACAATCACAGACACAACACATGTATGATGACCAACTATGATAGACTGGACTCTTCTCAGCAATGCAGTGATATAAGTCAATCCCAAAAGACTCATGATGGAGAGAGATGTCTACATCCAGAGAAAGAACTAGAAAGAACTGGGTATGAATCCTGATTGAAGCAAACCACTTGGTCTTTTTCATTTTCTTGTTTGGTTTTATTTCCTCTTTACCATTTTTCATTCCATCTGGTACAATCCACCTTTGTAACCTGACTAATGTCTAATGTGAAAGTATTTGCAGATCCTATACTTGATTGTATGCTGTTATGGGTGGGGAAGGGGAGGGAGGGAAAAAGAATTTGAACCTCAAGGAACTGTGGAATTGAATCTTGTAAAGTAAAAGTAAATAAACAAATTAATAAAGACAAAAAAAGAAAAAAGAAAAAAACAAGATCTAAGAAGCCCTGTGGCATCAATGGAGAATTTTAATAAAAAAGAATCTGGTGTATGCCTTCTCTAAATCCTTTGGTATCTGTCCTCTTGATAAAGCAATCAAAAAAATTTATTTAGCACTTACATTATGCTAAGTACATTATGGCAGGCTCTGAGTATACAAACAGAAAAACAGCTTTCACCCTGAAGGGTCCTCTTTGGGGAGATATCATGTACATAAATATGTATATACAAAATAAATAAAACATCATTTTTATGGGGAGACACTAGGATTGGGGTAGGGAAAGACCTCACGTAGAAGATGGTGCTTCAGTTGGGCTTTGAAAGAAACCAAGGACTCTTAGAGGCAGAGGTAAGGAAGGATTATGTTTCAGAACTGTGTAAAGGTGTGGAGACAGGGGATGAAGAATCATGTATAAGTAACAGCAAGGGCTCACAGAATGCATGAAAGGAAGGAAACAAAAATTTATTAAGTTCCTAGTGTCAGGCACTGTGCCAAGTGATTTGCACTTAGAACATCCTGATTCTAGGCCCAGCACACTACCCATTGTACTATCTACCTACCTTGAAGGGAATAACATATGATAAGACTGGAAAATTAGGTTGGAGCCAGTTTATGTAGGGTTTAAGTTTTAAACAGAAGAGTTTCTATTTGATTCTAAAGGTAAAAAGGAGTCACTGGAGTTTTGGGGTTTTTTTCCCCCAAGGAAGGGAGCAACTTTATCAGATCTGTGCTTTGGGAATATCACTTTGGTACATGGATGGGGGGAGGTTTTGGGCAGGGGAGAGACTCTAGGAAGGGAGCCCAATTAAGATATTATTGCAATAGTCCATGGAAGTATAAAGTAGAATAATCATCATGTAAATAGGGAGAAAGGGTCAGATATGTAAATAGGAAGAAAGGGTCAGATATGTAAGAGGTGTTGGGGCAACAGAATGGGTAAAACTTGATAATTAATTGGATATGTGGAGTGAAAGAGAGTGAGGGATCAAGGATAACACAGAGGTTGTGAATATGAACCTTTATGACCAGAAGGATGGTGGGGCCCTCCTAAAATCAAGAGTTTATGTCAGAATATATTCAATTTCCTTTTCTTCTCTATCACAAATTCTAAAAGATCAATTCTCTCTAAGATTCCCATCATTTCCACTCAAACAAGTCCACCCCCATTAGTAAGAATCAGATCTGGAACAAAATTTCCTCCCACTTCTTGAAGGATGAAATTGTCTTTAAAGCAAGTCAAAAAATTGTAAGCTGGCAAAAAGAACGCCTTAGCACATAGGTGAATAATTGAAATCTCACATGACCACTATACTAGCTCTCAAAGGCAGGTTCATGATCTATTTCCAATTAATTATCTGTTTCTTCTTTCTCTCCAGGTAGTCCATGATATGTTCAAATGAAAATATCACTTCTTGTTTCTTTCTCAATTGATATTTCACCCAAATCTTTTTCACTCCAGTTCCCTTCTCTGGTCTCTGGATTTCCTCAATTTAGAGTATCTTTTTTTTTTTTTAATACACACCATTATTTTCCCTTCCCCTTCTTTATCTAACCTGAATAAGATATGTGCCCTGTTAGAACCATCTTTCAGTCATGTGCCACAACCTAATAAACCTCAATGATATCTAAGAGGTCAAATTTGTCTAATTTCATGAAGATCTCTGGTTCAATTCTCCATATTTTATGCAGTTGATACTGAGAATGCTGAGGACCCATTAGCTGTTGTGCCTTTTGCTAAGGTGTTTAAGGACAAAAAATGAATAGCTCTTTAATTGAAGGAATTAGTAAGGGGAAAAAAATTAACTACTTCTGATGATTTCTATAATCTGGAGGGTCAGATAAAACCCAAAGAAAATTTAGCTACTTGTCTTTAAATCCCACTACTTTTTAATGCCTGGGCTTATTTGAAGCTTAGTTTCATTTATCCTCATTATAAAAATGCTGTTGAAGAGGTATTTGAAACCCCACAAGCCTTCTGGTGAATTCAAGTTTTTCTTCCTAAAAATACAGAATGTTTTATGAATTTTAATATTTCAAACCAGTGATTCTAATTTTTTTTCAAAGAGCCACATTCTGAGGTTGGTGGGTTGATTCAAAAACACCATCTTTTCCACAGGACCAGGGGTAATATTTGGCAGAGATATATTTTTGAAGCTAGGTGAGTTAAAATAACTTTGTTTGGGGAATTCCAGTAAGCCCCTTGGGACAACTGGCCACACACTGGGGTGGCAAAACAGGTTAATAAATATTTATTGAGTTCTATTATGTGTAAGACATTGTGCTAAGGAATCACTGGTCATTCCCCATAGGTTCATTTTAAACTTGACAATAAAAGCTGAGTCCTTCTACTTTAAAAATATTCAAAATTTTAAACTTTTGAAGTAAGCAATTATCATCGCTATTAGGATATCAACCACAATGGTGGAATGGATTCAGCATGTTGACATGTGATAGTCAGTACCTCTTCCTTGTTAGAACTCTTCTTACAGTCTTTACAGTTGTTATGACTCATATGATACAGACAATGCCAGCCAATCTGATTCATAATCTCCATATCACCTATGGCTTACCCCTCCCCCCCCCACATCCTATATGCCAAGTTATGTCAATTTTACCCCCACCCCATCTTTCATATATGTCCCCCTCCCCCCATTCACACAGATGCTACTCTGTATCAGGGTTTCATCACTTCTTGACTGGGCTATTGTAAAGACTTTCTGGTTGGTCTGGGTTTCCTTCTCCACTTCATATTCAATAAAGCAACTAAAATAATCTCAAGGCACAGATCTGACCATATTTCTCCCTTGCTCAAAAAACTTCAGTGGCTTCCTATTTTCTCTAGAATTAAATACAATCTTTTATATCTGGTATTTAAAGGTCTCTACAACTCAGTTAAAGAATACTATTACAGGCTTATCATGAATACCCTTTAAAATATACCAGCCAAACTGCACTGTTTCCCAAACTCAACATTCCATCTCCCATCCGTCTGCCTCAGCCTTCCAGAATCTCTTTTTTCTTCAAAGCTCAGCTCCCGTGTTACTCTCTCCTAATCTCTCCCACCCCAAACCAAGATTTTAGGGTTCTCTCCTATCTCTAATTAATGGCTGATCATTTTTCTTTGAAAGGCAGCATGGTAGAGTGAAAGTGCTGATTCTGGAGACAGACAGCATAGTTTCTAAGTCTGTCTCCATTACTGTGTGACTCTGAGCAAGTTACTTAATCTCTCAGTTTCCTCACTTGTCAAATGTGGGGATTAGACTAGATTAACCCCTTCCAGTTCTCAGACCTTCCATAGAATGTAAACTCCTTAAGGGAAGGGATTAATTTGTTCTTGTCATTGAGCACAGTGCCTTAAAAACATGAATAAAGGCTTATTAGAATTTCCCATGTTGTTAGCACGCTTGGGCTTGCATGGTTCTTGATGTATCCCTTTGTATCACATGGATACCTGAAATAGTATCTTTGATTACTGAAGCTTAGGCAAGTTAGCCTTGAAGTTGAGTCCATTAAGAGGAATGGAAGAGTTCACAATTTTCCTGAAACAACAATTCTGATGCCAGTGCCAAATTAGGGTCATATTATTTTCAAAGTTAAAAAGGCTAGATTTTTTGGCATTTTAAGAATATGATAATAATGATTATTATTATTTGCACAGTGTCTAATGGTTTACAAAATGCCATACGTTTATTAGCTCTCTGTTTCCATACAACAGCATCATGAGGTAGGTTAAGGATTATCTCCATTTTACAGATGAAAAAACCGAGGCACAGAGAATAGAAAGGACTTGTTCAAGGTCACACAGCCAGTAAGTGGTAGAACCCTGGGATTTGAAACCATGTCCTCTGAGTCCAATTCTAGTAGGTTTCCATTATTGCTCAAGAAACAGAAACCTAGGGGCAAAAATCTCCCAGAAGGTACTAATCATTTTTGTGATTTGAAACTTTCCAAAGATAAGACAGTAAATATGTCCTTAGGATTCCAAGTAAAAGTGAAACTAGATCTTTGGAAACTTTCTCTAGATGTTTCCAAGATTTTCAGTTTAGCTTTTACAACCAGTCTCAGAATTTTGTATTAGCATTTGCCCTTATCTGATTTATGCCCAGTGCACTCAACATCTTGAAGCTTGGTCACTGAATGCTTATTTCGACCTAGACTATAAATAAACATGTTATCAGGTCACAAAGCAAGAACTAGAATTTTTTTTAAACATGAGGCAAAAAAAAACCTATCTGGTAGGCAGTAGAGAATGGTAGTGACTACAGCTGTGCAAAGGGCAGTTCAACTGTGGATGCAGTTATGGGCAGCAGAGGTGACCCATTTTTAAGAGAATTCAGCTTATGCCTCCACAAGGACTGAAGGGGCAAGGAAGACCTGGGAGAGTGATATTATATGCACAGATTCTGGGGCTAGTGTCCTGGTGTGGCAAAGGGAAGGGGGATTACATTGTAGAGCTTTGCAGACAACCTTAGACACATGGACAGTAATATGTGTACTACCATGAGAAAGAAGGATGTCCCCTTCATATTAGCATCCTAACGCAAAGGCTCAGCCATCCTACCCTGGTTATAGCTATGCCAGCTCATTCCCAGAAATTGCTTCTGTCTTATGAAATGATTTTCTTTTTGACAATTTAAGTATCTGGAAAAAATAAATTTTCTTAATTCCACAGATAAAATGAACTACTTAGATTGGTTAGTAGAATAACACTTCTCATATATCAATTTAATTGTAAATACATTTTAAAAAAAGTTAAGTAGACCACTTTTACCCTATGGGAGAAAATAATAAAAGAAACTAAAAATAAATAAATCTAGTCTATTCTTGATTTCTACTATAAACAGAGTGATGAGTCTGAAAACAAAGGTAACAGGTCAGGCAGGACAGGCCTTATTTCCTGATGATTATAATATGCCTTAGGTGGTATGTTATCAGGCAGAATTCCAAATTAGATTAACCACTCATGATGGGCAATGATCTCCTAAAAATGCATAGCCTGGAGAATCAGATTGCTATTTTGAAGTAGAATGCATAAATAAAAATGAGGAAAAAGCTTAGGCCAATGGAGTCACAAGACATCCTGACATATGTATATTATTAGAATGAGCCAATTAGAGACCTTGCATTGTTCCTGCAGTATAGTTTCCTGGGCAGCTCCTTGTTCTTATGTAAGAATTGGGAGGGGAGCAATTTTATGATTCTCAATGGGGAAAACATCTCTGATGTACCAAATCTCTTTGTAGTTAAAAATGGAGCGAATATATGGATATATAAAGCTCTCCCACAGATACCCAGTGTTTTCTGGATCTGTCCAGTACAAATTCAACACAAGGAAAGTCTTTTCTTGGGGCAGATCAGGATCTTCTCCTTCTAGAGCTATTAAAACTGGGAGAGGGAAAGGAAAAACAATGTATAGGAACAGAAAAAAAAAGTCTCCTTGCAACTTCATATTTCAATCTTCCCAAGGGAAAAAAATAACTTTGAATAACAGAGAAACCTTAGGTAATTTTGCATCTTATTAATTAACATGCCTATCTCATTGAAGAATTCTGTCTCCTCTCCAACACAAGGTCTAGGGAAAGCAACTGGGTCTATGTTCAATGTAGTCACTGTAGTCCCAACCAACACCAAGAGAGGGCAGTGCAGACAACATCAACTACCTCCCAAATCAAGTCCTTAGCTCCAAATCTGAGAGAATTCGACACCATTCAGTTTTCTTCTATCATTTTTCCTTTATACGGATGATGTTGGCCCAATGTGCGGTTGTGTATGACACAACCAACAAGTAACTTTTGGGCACCCTCAAAAAGTACATTAGAAAGAAACAAAACAATAACAACAACAAATCATATCCTTGCATAAAACCATAGCATTGTCATTCTGGAGATGGCTTTGTAGTTCAGGCTCTTCCTTTTACAGAGGGAAAGTCACATGACTCGCCCAAGGGCACACTGGGGGGGTCAGGCAGAGGCAGAATCTAGGTCATTTAACACTAGAGTTAGTGCTCCTCTACTTGTATCATGTTGCCATGGTTTGTCTGAAGCATGAGTGCTCCAGAAATGCAGTTTTGGTTTTTGTATTTCTTATGAAAATGTCACTCCATGGAACCAGTGTGATTTAGTGCTTAGAGGCTTAGACTTGGATTCAGAACACTCAGCTTCTAATTCTGGCTGTGTCATACTGCAGAGGCATAACAACTCTGCATAAGTCGCTTAACCTTATCATACCTTAGCTATCCCATCTGTACAAAAGGGTTAATAAAACTGCACTCTCTACCTTGCAAGGTTACTTTAAGGAAGGTGCTTTATAAGTGGAAGTGCTGCATGCATGTGATATTATTATCCCAAGAAAGACAGACAAGAATAAGAAGACGAAAAGGATCCTAGAAGAGGGAATGACTTAAGTATTTCAAATAATGGGTGATTTCACCATTGCCAACATTTCCTGCACCACCAAAGATTGCAGCACCTCTATGATTCAGTATAAAGTATTTATGGCTTGCTCTGGCCAGAAAGATGAATCACTTGGTGACCAACCTTCTGATGATGAGCCTCTGAAGTTAGCTAGGCTGTTTTTCAGAGAGCATTAGTTCAATGGACCTTTATTCAAAGTTTTTTCATCTAAGTAGAAATTATAAAAGCCTGTGATATCCCTTAAGGACTTAGGGATACCTCTATCCAGAGCTATTACTATCCTGGGCAAATCAAGATTTGTCCCATGGGGTTGAAATCATAAAGACCTAATTCTTCCCTTCAGTGACTTTTATCCTCATGCTTTGCCTTGTCATCATCAGAGAAATTGCTCCCAGACACCTCTTTCTTGAATTCTATGTGTTCCCTTTCCCCACTATCCCATTGGTATGGAAGGTTCTCTAGTGAATGGGCAACCTTATCTTCTGAAGCAAAAGCACTCACAATTGGACCATCCTTTGGTATATCCACTGCTCCTCTCCCTGCACTCAAGTATTGCTCCTCTTTAGGAAAGCATCATACCTCGACCTCTACACCAGGGTGTGGCAGATGTCATTTGTCTAAAAAATCATAAAAGCTTGTAGAGAAGCAGTAATTCTTGAAAGCTACAATGATATGGAATCCCTTTAAATCTGAAAGAGACCAGTTGAGAAAAATAAAAATTACTATTGTTTTTTACAATTCCCAGTAAATGTAAAGAATATAAAACTTTAAGAGGTGTTAAGGGAAAAAGACATAGCATTAGTAAAACATTTAGCTAAATTAGTGGATAATAAATGCCTTTTTCTAAGAAGTATATTGCTATCCTTGTTCATTTATTCATCTATCCAATTCTATCTGTCTTTCTCTGATTGGTTCTCCCCAACTCACCCACAAATGGACCTGTAGGCATTCCTCAGGGGCTCAGGCCCTCCTCACAGGCTCAGGCCCATCCCAATCAGCACAGGAGTTTTGCCCTGCTACATTTCCAACCTGTGCTACTCTAGGCCTCTTTAGGAAACCTGGCAATCACCTACTCCCTAGTGACTCAAGAAATCCACCAACCCCAGCCTCTGGGGTAGAGGGGCTGAGATTACAGGTATGTGCCACCAGGTCTGGTCTGACTATCCTTATGAGGTTGACAAGACAGAAGACAGACAGCTTGACATCTAGTATAAAATTCGAAAGAGGAAACCCTAAACTTGACCCAGAAAACACTTTATAGACTCACACACTTTCCTATTTTTACACTTGCAAAGCATAATACAACTTGCTAACCCTAAACATATGATAAAGATTTTTCCAGACTCTTGCCTTCTCTTCTGGGTTATATGCTATATTACCAGGACATGTCACCAGAGAATAAATGATGAGGAATAGTAAATGACAAGAGGTATTAGAAAGAGGGGAAGAAGAAGAAAAAAGTATCTATAAGGAAACAACTAGCTTTAGAGACAGCATTGTACAATGGGAAGATCACTAGACCAGGAGGAAAGACATCAGGGTACAAATCTTAATGGAGACAATAACTAGTTGTATGATTGTTCTGAGCTTCAGTTTCCTTCTCTATTAAATGGAGATAGATAATATTTAACTTTTAGTCTTGGAACTTCTGTATATTGAGTGCTTTTTATACCTTAAACCAATAAAAACCTGAATTATTATATTTTATTATAACAGGGACAAAAATTAGAGGTGACAGAACTTTCATCCTTTCTGATGATATAAAGTCAGATTGGGATGGCACAGAGTTGCTCCAACTATCCAGAAATCTAAACATGTTAACACAAATAAATGTCCAGAGGCAGAAAAAATCTTAAAGCTTTAGTTAGACATATATAATATAATTAAAGAATAACTACTGTATATGACACCTAAGGTAAGTTCTCTAACTACTGTATATCTTATAACTAAAACCATTTCATATTCCTTAATCTGTAGACCTAATCATAAAATGCTGACTAACAATATTCTCCTTAAGAAAGTTCATGGTAGATGCCATAATACTTAAGCCATTCAATCTTTAACAAAACTAAAAATTAGAATTCATATGTTAGAAAATAATTTAAGACCAAGAAATAAGACTCTAGAACTCAGTAAAACCCAAATGGCCATCACATTCAGCAATCAATTCCTGGTTAATTCAATAATTTCAACTAGATGAACATATATTGAGTGTGTATTATATTAAGAACTCTGTACCAGGTGATGAAATCAAATATAATTTCTCTTTTCAAAGAGTTTGTGACAGGATAGGTGGCGGGGAAATACCACAGTCCTTAAACATTGGAATGATTAGAATTATTCTTATAAAATTATTTTAAAAGTAACCATCAAAATAAAACTTCTCTGCTTTCACATTTTAGAAACAGTATGGATGTTTCTGTGTGTGAGTGAGTGAGTGTGTGTGTGAGTGTGTGTGTGTGTGTGAGTGTGTGTGTGTGTGTGTGTGTGTACAGGGGGGGGAATGGTAGTGGCACATAAGGGGTAGAGGAGAGGCTTATTTTAGTAATGTGACATCAAAATAATTAAATCCCCATAGATCTCTAAAAGCCAAAAAGACCCGTTACCTACCAGCTCTTGCTGGGAAGGGCTTTCCCTGCCCAGTCAATGGTAATATTCAGCTCATAGAATAACACACTGGAATCTGCCTCCTTCAAGACAGCAACATAAGCCAAGGAGATGTGTGTTTGACTTGGTGCCAGCGTAACCATAAAACGTTGGCAATTTACTAGAGACTCTATGCCGCACCACTCTCCCAAAGGACTTAAATAAACTTCAGATGGAGAACATATATTTTTACTTGAGAGAAGGAGAGAAAGAAATGTGCTAGTTCATTTTTAACCCATTTCTCCAGCATTTAATGTGAAAAAGGTCTTCAAATAAGTAATGGGCTACCTTCCCTCCCCCTCTGCCCCTCTCCTAGTGACCCCTGGAGACAGAGAGTTAAAAGCGTGCAAAATTGGAGAAATGCTTCACATCTAGGTATTTGTTTTCCTGGAGAATGATGGCTACACAAGCGGATAAAAATACTTGAGGGAAGGCAAGTCTAAAAGAATTCCCCTGCTTGGCTGGGCCATTTTCTGCCTCAGAGTTCAGACTATTTCCTGGGGGAAATTTCAGCTTTTACAGGGCTGGTCTTTTAGTTCCTTTACTTTAGGACTGCCATGTTTGATACTGGGATATGGTGACATTTTCCCATATGTTTATATTTTCCCAGGTACAGTTAAATTATAGATTTGAAATGGGAGGGGCGGAAGCTGATCAACTGTATATCGGAACTGTTTTCTTTTCCAGCCTGAAGTACTACCCAAGGTTGCTAAAATGGTCAAAATTTTCCTGCCCATCTAATAAAGACCACATTTCCATGGTCCACAGCAAACACGTTTATTGACAGACCGTCTGCACTTGTGAGCCCCAGAGCCACTGGCTATACATAGAGCTGTGAGTGAATTACAACCTAATCTATTTATTCTGTATATTCTGGGAGAGATGCAGCACTAAAATTACACATGGGGCCACTGATGTAATTACCTGATTTTCCTTTAACAGAATTCTTTCAGAAAAAGCCAGGGCTGCTTTGGGGGGTGCTTCAATACTAGGAGATTAGGGATTTGGAGAAACCAAAGAGGAGTGGAGAGATGGTAAGGGGTTATGTTCATTCAAAAATGCTGCTTGTTCAACTCAACTTTTTTCCCCATTTGGAGCACTTAAAAAAAATTTCCCATTTTTCAACTAAATCAATGGGAGTTCAATTAGCCCTCACCTTTGGGTTAAGGTAAACAATGAAGAGGATTCTTCTGAAGGAAAAGATCAAGAACAGTTGGACTTATGTTGGAGTTTAAGTCAGTCTATCTGGTAGGGAAGAATAAAGTACCTCTGGTCAGTCTTCTGAGATTTGGAACTTCTTAGAACATCTAATGAAATTCATGTGCTTTACTCAATATCTTTATGTTAGAGACATTTTTCTCATAAACTCTAATATCACTGTGCCTCCTACTTGCTAGTTTTCATTCATTTCACTAGGGCCATTGGTTGCAGCAAGTCATTGAGTTTGCCTACCATTTTTACTATACTTTTTAATTTCTTTCTTTAGATTTATAAACTGGTAAGCTTGAATTCACTGAATATCAGAACTAGAAGGGGCTTTAGAGATCAAGTAGTCTGATTTCCCACATTTAACACATGGGAAAACTAAGTCCCAGAGATGGGAAGAGACTCACCCAAAGTCACCTAGTGGTCTGGTGGTGGCATCAGAGCTACAACCCTGGTCTCATGATTCCCAATTCAGTTTTCTTTCTACTGAACTATGCCTATTAATTTGTTAGTCAAAGTTTCTCTCTTTCCTCAATTCCTACAGAATTTTGTCTTTATACCTTTGTTTCTTTCTTCCCTAAAATTCATGTGCCATACCTATCTCTAAGCCTGCTTGTTTGATTCAGTAACGCCTTACCATGTTTGAAGAAGCCCATGTACTTCATTAGAGTCTACACAAGTTCATAAGGTCTAGGAAGGGGTACAGCATGGCCTGTGGATCATCTCAGGTACAATCACGGAATATATATATAGGAGTCACACAGGATGAGCAGGTATGGATGTATTGTGTGATCTATATCAATGGAAAGATTACCCATATCACAAAGCTATGGGAATATAACTGGTAGATAAGAGCTGAGCCTGGAGTCAGGGAGACCTGAGTTCAAATCTGGCCTCGGATATTTCCTAGCTGTGTGACTCTGGGCAAGTCACTTAACCCTGTTTGCTTCAGTTTCCTCATCTGTGAAATGGGGATAATATAGCACCACCCTCCAGGGCTGCTGTGGAGGTCACATGAGGTAATCATTATACAGTGCTTGGCAGGGTACCTGGCACATAACATGAGCTACATAAATAGGAGCTATTATTATTCTTATTAGTTTCATACCCAGTTGATTATACCTTGATCATCAGAAAGACAACTATATTATTCTACCCTAAGGCTCATATCCTGGACCAACATTCATAAGACTTGATCCCCCATTTAAATCCAGCTTGAAAGCTGTCAGGTAAATGAACTAAAAATGGGCTTTTAATCTCTCTCAGTGATGGTGTGGACTTCCTCTTAGGAAGAACAAGTGTCTCCCTCCACACACAGTGAGGCTTTATAAATGGACTGGAATATTTAAAAGCAATCAGGGCTGATACTGTCTGTGTCTGTGTGGGTTTCATAAAAAAGAAATGTACTGAGTGGAAACTGCATTTAAAATGTGACCCCAGATGGTGGCAAGACTCTAAAAACGCAATGCAACATGTAAAGAAAGATTAACGACCTAAACCAGGTCAAAATTTATGAGGTGAAAGCCCATGTAATCCTTGAGAAAAATGATACCAAGCACTAGACTAGACAGCTAGAAAATACCTTTGCTTAGTTCATAGAAAAATCATGTTAGCTCTATTTTCTGTTTTTAGGGAATGGCAGAGATATGTTTGGTGCCAAAGGTTCATTACTCATTTTTGATGTTTTATCATGATCAAGACTAAATTTTGTTTGGGAACATGAACAGAAGGGTTTTCAACCCTGCTAATGAATGAGCTGCCTCCTGGCCCTGACAGCATGCAGGAGTATTGCAGCTATGCTTCTTTCATCAGCTTTCATACAGACCAAATTCTGCCTCAAATGCTGCCCAGGGCAATGCAGAGGACAGTCTGGTAGGATAAGCTGAAGGAGTACCATATAGTCTTCTCTCCTACCACTGATCTGGGCCAAGAGTGAGCACAGTGGGGAGTGGGTACAGTAAGGACTTCCAAGTAGGGCTCTTCTTTCAATGGACATCTCTTTTCTTCTCCGGCCAATAGGGAAGTTAGCCTAGAGGATTTCAAAAGTGCCCTCTAGCCCTGACATTCTACGTTCTAAAGACCCGCTCAGCGCCCCCTGCTTTCAGCTACTGAGCTTTGAAGTCAATCAGAAGGGTCAAAGGATGTAGATGAGCATGCGCTCACCCCCCAGCTCTCTGCTGGTCAGGCGGAAGGACTGTCTTGCACAAACACACACAACAACAACAACAACAACAATGCTGTGAGAAATGACCACGGAGAGCAGTTCTGCCCCTCAGAGGACCTTGTTCATCACAACATCACAACAATAGAAAAGATAAACAGATTCTGAATTTAGTGTCAACACTGCTGTGCTTATAGCATGCTCCAACAATACAACCACCTTCTTTGAAATACTTAGCTGAACATTTTATGTGTGATTTTATGTTTTCAAGCATAATTTTCCATTGCTTACTGGAAAGCCAAAAAAAGCAGCACTAATTAACTGTGAATGATCTCAATCTATTCTTAACCATCAGTAATGTTTCTTTTAAAAACAGATGCATTAAGTAGACTTAGTCATTAAGGAATAAGCAATTTTCAGTATTTCCCCCTCCATATTTAATCTCCTCTCCCATTAAATACACAGCATACATCAAGACCACAAAGAACATGGTATAGTTATGCCCAACTTGATATGGGCCAACCAGGATGACATAAAGAGTTAGAAAATAATGGTGAAACCCCATGACACTATGCTCCATGGTCCAAAGAGGGGCCTGGAAAAGAGGTACAGGTCCAATTGGCATGTGGAGAATGGAATATTTTAGAAAAATCGCTTCTGAAAGTTAAAAAAAAAAGATTTGTGGGCCAAGCTTACCTACCTCTCAGGTCTCCATCTAATATTAGGTGGAAAAAGAAAAGTATAAATTATATTTCAATTTTTTATTGTTCCTAACATATAACAAGTGGAGGGAAAAGATGGGAATTCTTCAGAGATCAAGAAAGTAGCTTTACCTACCTCCTATGGACAAACATATATGTGGGGCAGGGGGGGGGCACCATCGACTTATGTACTATGTGATGGTGATATTTACAATATTCATTTCATCATTCCCTGGCCTTCACACTAAGATGATTCATTGCAGCAACAGAGAGATATGATGGAAGTACCACGTATTGGGTCTATAGCCTACTATGAAATGAAATCAATTTGGTGATTACCTCAATCAAGATGGAAAATCACTAGATTTTGAATTAAAGAATTTGGGTTTGATTCCTGGTTCTTCTAAGGTCACCTATGAGACCTGGGACACTTCTCTGGGCCTCAGTTTCCTCAATTGTAAAATAAGGGGGTTAACTAGATGAGTATGACTCATTCACACAACAAACATTCATTAAAGACCTAATATTTATAAGACAGTATGGAATAAGTCACTAGAAAGATGGTTTTTGAGTCAGGAACTCCTGTGTTCATGTTAAATCCTGTTTTTGGCTTATATGGGCTGTGGGCTGTGTGACTCTAGGCAAATTACTAACCCTCTCAGTGCCCCCAGGCAACTCTCTGAGACTACAGATTGCAGTGAAGGTGTTGATGGGCTTTGGTAGAGGAAGTTCCTCAATGGAAGTTTGAAATTACTGATGAAATTAGAAGTCCTGTCCCTGCTCACCATCCCCACCCCAACCCAAATTTGCATAGCCCCATGCTTCAAGCTAGGGAGACAAAAACAAAAACTTTAAATCCTAGGCTATACTATAAACACCAATTTTATTTTTCGTGACATCTACCTGGAAAAATAAATGGGAGAAATTTTCAATAATTCAATATAACAGCAGTGTTTACTTATGTACCTGAATTTGGGTTCACTGGATTTTTTGTTACTCCAGTACTTTGGGCAGAGAATTCAAGAACTGTAGGAGATATTCTAGCACTGAAGACAATGTGCTGTGAACAAAGTTTGTGCTTTAGAAGGTTGGCTGAATAAATAAATGAATCAGTTCCACTTTCCATTTAATTCACTCTCCTTAGAGACGGCTTTTTTTCTTCTGTCCCTTAGTGACTTCATCTGTTTTAATGGTTTTAATTTTCACCTGTAAGTGGCTGTCTCCCAAATCTTTGTCTCTAGCCTCGACCTCCAGTCCTACATCTAATTACAAATATCTTCACCTGGTTGTCTCACCATCACTCCAAACTCAATATGTCTCAAACTAAACTTATCATGTTTCAACACTCCCATCACCACTCCTGAATCAGTACCTTTCCCAACATCCCCTTTTATGTTGTCTGGCCACCATTCTTCTAGTGACCCAAAGCTAGAAACCTTAGACTCATCTCTCTCCTTCATCCCCTTAGACTCATCTCTCTCCTTCATCCCCTATTGAATCTGTTAAGCTATGTCACTTTTTCTTTTAAAATGTCTCTTTATTTTGCTCTTTCCATTCACTATTCCTACAACCCTAGACCAGAACTCTACAGTGTCTTACAGCACCTTCCTCCAAATTATCCTGCCTACTGCAGCTAGATTATTCTTTTTAAACCCTCATCCCTATGCTCAAGAACCTATAATAACCCCCTATTACCTAAAGAATAAAGTTCACAAGGTTTGTTTGGCCCTCAATGTTCTCTTTAATCTGACCTCACTTTACCTATTCAATTTTGTGTTCCACATTCCTCATCATGTACCTTCTCATTAGACAAGCTTCATTAACTCACTTTCCTCACTAGACACTGGATATGCTACAGTGTTCCTGCTACTGGTTTTCCTCATAAAACTCTCTTCCCTTCCTTCAATCTGGACTAATGGTAAATGCCATCAAGGAGACTGGAACAGGAGACAATGCATCCAATTGGGAGAAGAGAAAGACATACCAAAGATAAGCACAGACACAGACAATACACAGAGATAGCTAGCTACGCGAGGGAGGAGACAGCTTCAGTATATGTGCCTCCTAAAGCCAGAAAAAAAAAATGCTGGCTATAGACTCAAGGAAGGATTTTAAGTGACCAGGTGTTGTGAATGTACCCTCCAGCTACACAGATTCTTTATTTAGGAATCTATCATCAAACTCCCAAGGTTAAGTCTACTTTTCCTTGGACTTTGTGTGTCCTTATGGGAAAGTGTAGCTTAGGCTTTTAGAGGTAAATATTTCATACCAACTGTCCTTGCTATACCAACTTAGTGAATACCCTTTACTAAAAGCTAATTAAGTTTGGCTAATTGTTAAAGGGAAGCACATGGGATGTGTGTCAGCAAGTACTAGAAATCCCAACCCCTCAAAGTCTAACCAAAGGAAGAACAGACAGCTGCACTCGAGGGCCACAACTTTCCAGTGCCTGTGCAAGTTACTGTTAGTGGGGAAAGAGCTCCAGATGGGAGGCTGCACATAGCATTCCATCTCCTCTTTCTATGACCTAGTACAGGTGGACTCCCATGTCTGAAATACGTCAGCTCTGCTTCTTTGAATTATGAGTTTCCTTCAAAGGACAAGCTCAGGTGCTACCTCCTCTATGAGAGACTTTTCTGGTCTCCTACCTGTTAATGCTTTTCCCTTCTAGAAATTATTTAGTGCATTCTTTGTATTTACCAATCACAGTACATGTTGTGCCCCACTCCACCATTATAACAAAGCTCATTGAAGGACTCATTGTTTTCTTTGCATCTCCAGCAACCACCACCTGACCTTTCAGAAGATCAGTGCTTAATGCCTGTCTATTGACTTTTGTGTTTATGTTCTTCAAACCTAATTATAATATCTTCAAGTCAGAGTACTGGGTTTTGCTTTTTAATTGTTAATAGCTAGTCCATTCTTGTCTTAACACTTGGCTCTACATAACTGGCATTAAAATGCTGTTGACTAATATGAAAAATTCAAAATATGTTCTTCAGAGTGAGAAAAGGTTCAGTACATAGTATACACTTAATACATGTTGAAATGAACAAGATTTTATACTTGGGTGAACAAATTCCACTTATGTGGACAAATAGAGGTAGTCTGTAATAGATAGATTATAGGACTTGGAGTCAGGAAGAACAGGGTTTAAACTCTAGCTGTGTGACCACAAAAGTCATTTGACCTTTCTGACCTTCAGGCAGTTCTCAAAGATTTATCTACCAAGTTTCAGGTGGGTTTGCATCTGTGTTGCTGGAGGGAGTTCTCATCCCAATCAAATCACTGATCCTTAATGAATGAACAGCACACAAAATTTCCCTAGGGAGGAAGCTAAGCCTAAGTAACCGAAGAGTTTCTGGTTTAAAATGCTGCCTTGTCAATTGAGAAAATGTGACAAATCAGACAAATGACTGGGCTACAAACATGATTTCTTAATATTATATTTATAAACCCAAGGACAATGTCAGGAACCAATTTTTGGTCATCTAGATGCAAATGACTCTGATGGGGATGTCCAATGCCGTAGGGAAAGGATTCCTAGGCCATCAGTGCTAATCGTCTATTTTCCCCACTTAAAATCACAACCATCACCACGACCCCTTTAATAAAGCCTACATTTTTTTCTTACATTTTTTTCTCTCTTCAAACTTGAAGAAATCATTATTTCTCACCCCCTCACAGATTAAAGGGGCTTAAAGCCAGATTCTGTGGTATTTCCCCCCCAGATAAACTGGCTTAAGAGACAAATGTTGAAATAGAAAAAGTGAAACAGGTGCATATACATTTAGAGTCCTAGTTCACAGAACATACAGTATCTGACTTAGCAATGAACAAGTCCAAGCCTTTCACTTTGCAAATGGAAAAACATAGGGTCCAGAAAGGGACAGTAATTAGTCCACGGTCAGACACTGAATCAGAGTACATTCTGATAGCCAAAGCTACTACGCAAAATTATTATAATACTACAGTATAGACATCACAAGTGTGATACCAATAATAGGTCACTTATGGTTGGCTTTTTATATTATATTTCACTAGAGTCTCACAAAACCCCTGTAAATTAGGCAGTACTGCCATAAAACCCATTTTACAGATGAGCAAACTAAAAAACAGAGGCAAGATTTGAACCTAGCTTAAGCTGGGTTTTGTTGATTATATCCTTTTGTACCTGTCACATTCCAAGCACTTACAAGATCATGACTCTGGTTCAGGCCCGCATCAGCTCTCATATGGACTATTGCAATAGCCTTCTATGTTTCTGTGCCTCAAGCCTCTCTCCTTTTAAGCCAGCCTCCACACAGCAGCCAAAAGAGACTTTCCCTTCAGCACAGGTCCAATCTTGTCACTCTCCCGTTCCAAAACCTCCAGTCACTCCCTGTTGCTTCCAGGATAAACTACAAACTCTTCTCTTTGGCATTTAAAGCCCTAACAATCTGGCTCTCGCCTCCTTTTTCAAACTGATTATGCATTGCTTCTTTTCTTGTACTTGTCTGGTCAAACAAGCCTATTTGTTCTCTCTCCTATCTCTGTGCTTTTACACTGGCTGTTCCCCACATCTAGGATATACTCCCTTTACACCTTTGCTGCTTAAGAGTCCCTAGCTTTTTCCAAAGTTCAGCCCAAGTCCCACTTTCTATATGAAGCTTTTCCTGATCCTCCAGTTGCCAAGACCCCTGAAATAACTTATGTGATTACCTTAAATTTATTTATCTAGGAAACATGTTATTTTCCTCATTAGAATATAAGCCCCTTGAGGGCAGAGAATTTTCATTTTTGTCTCTGTCTCCAGAGCATAATACCTGACATATAGCAGGCATTTAAAAAGGCTTATGAATTTACTCTTTTCATTAATATAACTAAATTCCAGATATGAGTACTTCTGTGGACAGGATTATTATGATTCCAGGTAAAATATATTATGATCTCTTTTTTAAAAATTTAAATTTAAATTTAAAAATTTAAAAATTGCAAAGTCAACAGCTGGAGTAATCAACTTCCCCAACCTCCTCAAGTTGGAAGGTGCTGCTGAATGTGGGGATCCTGAAAATGGTAGACAACCATTTTTTTTAAGTTTCAAATTTTCTCCTCCTTTCCCCCTTAAGAAGGCAAGCAATTTGATATCGATTATACATGTGAAGTCATGCAAAACATATTTCCATATTGACCATACTGCAGAAGAAAAAACAAATTAAAAAAAAAGAAGAAAAACAAGAAAGTAAAAAAAAAGTATGCTTTGGGATGGGTAGGTGATGCGATGCAGTGAATAGAGCACTGGCTCTAGAGTCAGGAGGACCTGAGTTCAAATTCGATCTCAGACACCTACTAGCCGTGTGACCCTTGGGCAAGTCACTTAACCCCAACTGCCCTCCCCCCCCAAAAAAAGCAAAAAAAAAAGAGTATGCTTCATTCTGTACCCGAGTTCATCAGTTCTCTCTCTGGAGGTAGACAGCATTTTTCATCAAGCATCCTTTGTTAATGTCTTGTGTTATTGTTTGGTCAGAGTAGCTAAGTCTTTGTACAATGTTCTCCTACTTCTGCTCACTTCACTTTGAGTGAATTCATATAAGTCTTCCCAAGTTTTCTGAAACCATCCTTCCTGTCATTTCTTATAGCATGATAGTATTATATTACAATCATATACTACAACCTGTTCAGCCATTCCCCAATGGATGGACATCTCCTTTGATTTCCAATTCTTTGCTATCACAAAAAGAGCTGCTATAACTACTTTTGTACAAATAGATACTTATCCTCTTTATTTGATCTCTTTGGGATACAGACTAGTAGCAGTAATTCTGGGTCAAAGGATGTGCACAGTTTCATAGCCCTTTGAGCATAGTTCCAAATTGTTATTCAGAATGGTTAGACTAGTTCTCAACTCCACAAATAGTGCATTAGTGTCCCAATTTTTTCATATCCCTTTGAGAATTTGTCATTTTCCTTTTCTGTCTTGTTAGGTGAGGTGGTACTTCAGAGTTACTGATTTAGAGATTTTTTTTCATGTGACTATTGAATAGCTTTGATTTGTTCTGAAAACTGCCTGTTCCTATACATTGACCATTTGGTTGAGTTCCCTATATATTTGAGAAACGAGGCCTTTATGAGAGAAACTTGCTGTACAAATTTTTCAGTTTCCTGTTTTCCTTCTAATTTTGTCTACATTAATTTTGTTTGTGCAAAAACTTTTTGGTTTTATGTACTCAAAATTATCTATTTTACTTCCCATGATCCTCTTTCTTATTTAGTCATAAACTCTTCCTTTATCCACAGATGTGACAAGTACATTTCCCATGCTCCCCTAAGAGTATGTTCTTTCTCAAAACACAGAGGGACACTTTATAATGACTGGATTTTGTATCCTTTTTTGATTCTAAATTAGGATCACAAAATCACTAACTCAGAGCAGGAAGGGACTTTCAGGGTCAACTAGTCCTACCCTCATCATTTTATAGATGAGGCAACTTAGGCATAGAGAGGTTAATTGATTTACCCAGGTTCACACAGGTTTCAGAAGTAACAGTCAGAATCTAAGCCCAGGTTTTCTGAGTTTAAATTCAGGACTCTTTCTACTGCAACATATTAGCAAAGGTCTGTGACAGTCACTGATGTCACCTAAGTTTTACTATAAAATGAACACTAAAGATAAGCAAGAAAGATGCCATTGTAGAGAGAGGAAAAAAAAGCTTGTTTGGGAAAAAAATGCTAGTATGACCTCATACTTTATAAGCATACCCACTGCTTAATGTCATGAGTTGATTCTAAGAAAACAACTTTGGGTGAAATAACATTTCAAGGGACAATTAATTCCATAGGAAACGAGCTGTGTGAGGATACAGGCATCTGCAAGGAACAGGGACCAGAATTGCCCAAGTGCTCAATAAAGTGAGGTTTGGTTTTAGAAATTTGTTAGAAACATTATTTCAAATCAATATTAGTTAGTTAAGGTAGTTTTATGGGGGACATGCTCGAATTAATGGAGGACTGATAAATAGGTGGATTGCTAAGTTAACAGAGATAACTTAAATGTCACAGACAGACTCAGTCTATACTGTAAGAACAATGTGTTAGGTCATTAAAGCTGGGAGTCAGAGACCCTGAGTGGAAATTTTGTTTTTCCTACTTATTACCTATGTGAACCTGGACACTTTGTCATTCTATATTCAGTGATTTCATGCAAAAAAAAATGTGAAGGGTTGTTTAACTGAGGTCCTTACTCCTCTAAGAGGCTAGGATCCTAGATTTGGTATTTTTAGAATTAGAATCTTATATATGGTTTTCACTATAAGGTATGGTAATAAGCTTTTCTAGTCTTTCTTTTCTCCTTTGGATGAAAAATTAATGTATTTGTGAATGAGAAGAACACTGGGAGGACAGTCAGGAGTTCTACATTCTAGACCTGGCCACTTACTCGAAGTGAGTTCACCTTGGTCAAGGTCATTCTCCCTACCTCTCCCCTCCCCCCAGCTCCAAGTTTCCACCACTATAAAATGGAGACATTGGACTACATTGATTTTTAAGATCCTTTCCAGTTCTAACATTTCATGATTCTGAGATATAACCCTCAAGTTTGGGGAGAAATAACAATGAAGAGATGGGTAGCTCTACCCACCTGTAGTTGCGAACTTTAGAATTAGGACCACAGAACATCAGAGCTAGATGAGACTGCAAAGATTACTTCCTCAGACCCTCTTTGCACTTCTTTCCCAGAAACAGATTCTGATAATACACTGCTACTTATGGCCTGTTTGACCTTGGACAAGTCACTTCTCTCTAGGTCTCAGTTTCATTCCCTATAAGGCAAGGGTTATCTTTTTAATTCCACTGGCAGTGAAGCCTATGAACCTTCAGAACACTGTTTTTAAATGCATAAAATAAAATGCATAGGATTACAAACTAAACCAATCATACTGAAACACAGTTATCAAAATATTCTTTTAAAAAACACCCACAAGTTCGTGGATCCCTCCAGGTTAATAACCTCTTGACATAAGATGAGAAGGCTGGGTTATATGATTTCTAAGTTCCCTTCCCGTTTGAAATCCTTGGGTACTATGTGGTCACTAAAGCTTCTACTGTTTAACATCCAATTGAGATGAATTATAAAAAATAAAGTAATTGTTACTAAGCACCATTAAAAGGAACTTTCCCAAGTAAAATGAAAAAGAGGGGCCCTTTTCCTTAAGTTCTAACTGACCATGTTATAAATAAGTACTGTGAATAAGGGTGGTACTTTATTGACTTGTCCTAGCCCCCGTGCATAAAAGGAGGTGAGGATGACAGGCACATGTGGCAACAGCTGCACACTTGGCATGAACACTGCAAGGCATTGCTGTTCTGCATGGTTGAGAACCCTGCACATTTTCATGGAGGGTTTAAACAACAAGAAGGCAAAGAGTTATGAAAGCTTGAGTTTCAGTGCTGCTGGCTCAGGGTTATAAGGGCTGGGGTGGGAGGTTATCTTCAGCTGTGGCACGAGAGGGGTAAAGATGCCAACCACATGATCCCAGATTCATTTGGCTGTGCCGACCCCTTTGGAAACAAAGTGGGTAACTCCAGCTGCCCTGAAACCTAGCAAAAAGGTTACTCCTAAAAGCAGGGTGGGAGGGGGAAAAGCTCTGGGCTTGAAGTCACAAGACCCAGGATTGAACCCCAATCTCACCATGTATTAGCTTTATGATCATGGGCCAAGTCATGTCACCATTTCTGCTGCTTATAGGCTGTGTAATCTTAAGCCAGTCACTTTCCCTGTGTGTCTTAGTTTCTGCTTCTGTAAAATGAATAGTTGAATTAGATGGACTTTAAGGTCCCAGCCACCTTTGTGCTTCTCTATATTATCTTAAAAAGTTTTGAAAAGGTGTATTTACATATATGCATGGAAGAAAGGAACAACTATGATTTCAGAGAGGAATCGTAGAGATCTGAGAGTTTAAAAAAAATCTTGCAAAAATTTTATTTCAAAATAAACATTAGCATGCTCTGTACACTTCCGATAGACTTATTTTGACCTTAAAATATAGGGATTTCTGATAGCTTTTAATTACATGTAAATTATGGTGATACTTTTATTAAGATGAATGAATACTTAAGGATTTATTAAGTGCTTACTATGTGCCAGGCACAAAGATGTGTTTTTATGACATACCTTGATATCAGAAATGCAGTTATCAGAAGTAGAAATAAATGATACAAGGATGAGAGCTTGGAGTGAAAGAACCTCCCTACTTTTCCTCTCTCCCCTTCAGGCAAGGCAAGCTGCAGCTTCCTAGTCCTATCAGCTCCTGTGTATGTGGTGTGGCTGGCACTCCTACATTCCCAGAGCCAGTCCTCTATCCACTGACACAGAATTTGCACGGAGATTTCTCCCCATTTTCATCTGGACAGGTTGAGGGAGGACTGGGAAACTGATCCTTTTCTTAGAAAGCCTAGCCTGTCAATTAGAGCATTAGTTTCAAACTCAAATGGAAATGGGGCTACTAAGGCACACATAAGGCCACATTAATTTTATCTATCTTCTATTTTATTTATTTTGTTAAATATTTCCCAATTACATTTGGTTTATGTGCTTGCACATAGCTTGCAACAATACCTCTGATACCTCTGAATCAGAAGGATGCATCTGAAAATGTATCTCTCCCCACTTTTAAGAAAAAAAATTATAACTCACAAACCCAGAACTGAAGACAGTGCTGGAACTCTCCAAACTCCATGTACTCGGACCAACTTGAAAAAATGTTTTTTGGTATCTTTTGTTTTTCTGTCATCTTGGTATTTACAAACATAGTGCTCCCCCCACAGAAAGCCAAACCTTGTAACTAAAAATAAAAAAAAAAGAGAGGGGGCAGAAATGTTCAGCAAAACAACCAATATTTCAATCAAATTTGATAGTAAATATGTTTCATACCAACAGCCCCCTATCCCTGAAAAAAAAAGGAGGGACACTTTCTCAACTCTTTATGAACAAGCTTGATTGCAATTATTACAAAATGTTCAGTTTCCACCCACTCCCCCCAACCCTCTTTCCCTAATTTGGACTGTAATTATCAGTGTGTTGTTTTCCTACTGCTGCTTATTTCACTTCACATTGGTTCTTGCAGTCTTCCTAGGCATCTCAGCCATCTTCATTTCTTAAATACAGTAATAGTCCATTACGTTAATGTTACTATAATTTGTTTAGTGATTCTCCAATTGAAGATTATCAATCTTGTTTTCAGTTCTTTAATTCAGCTCTTGTATTTCAGCTCTTTACTATAAAAAGCCCTGTTATAAATAGTTTGGTGTGCACAGAGGCCTTACTTTATGTCACTGACCTTCTTGGGGATAGACAGGCCTAGAAGTAGGATTTCTGGGTCAGAGTATATGAGCATTTTAGTTGCTTTCTTAGCATAATTCCAAATTCTAGGCCAATTTTTCTAAAAGGAGCTTTGTTCCCAAGGGGTGTATTAATGGAGGTCTTGCTATAATCCTTCTTCAGCAAAAACATTTTGGCTTAGGGGTTTTTCTCTCATTACTGGGTGCCTAAAATCACAGAATCCTACACTCATAGAACTGGAATGAAGTTTGTTAGTCATCTCATTCAAATTCCTACCACCATGTGGCCACTTTAAGTCCACTGCTTGTAAGTTGGGAATAATTCACACAATTATTTTGTTTTCCCTACACGATCCTATTCATATACATAATGCTTCATTAATTTTTTGATCAATGTAATTTATATAATGTGGTGAATTTTCTTCCATCTCATGAGACACTACCCAAAGTTGACAACAATCCATATTTTCTAATTTGCTTAAACATTCTTGTGTTTCCTCTAAAGGTCAGTCATTATATTTTAATATTCTCCCAACTTCAAATTTTATACACATAAGGGTTTCACTACGTCCCTTTTTTGTCATTCTCTAGCTAGCATAAGGAGAGATTTCTAACTTAACTACTGAGAGTAGTGAAAACCCCCATCATGAAATTTATCTAAGTGTAACGCAGCTTTGTTCCATGAGGCCTCAGAAAATGCTTTCAGAAGTGGGGACCATTTTATTTGGTATCTTGTTCCACATGCATTCATGAGTTATTTCACAACTAAAATTAAGTGATTCCATGTACCTTCTTTAAAACTGACTCCAACTCTGGTTTCTAGTCCATACTAGAAAAAATAGAATGTTTAAGAAGAAACCACCTGATTGTTATGGATTTATCCTCTTTATTGGACTCTTTAGAGATGAGGATGATGATGATGATGATGATGATGATGACCGATGATAATACTGGGGCAGCCAGGTGGTACAATAGATGGAGTACCAGGTATGGTCAGGAAGACATGGGTTCAAATTCAGCCTTATTAGCTGTGTGACCTTGGGCAAATCACTTTAAAAAAAATCTGCTTGCCTCAGTTTCCTTATCTATAAAATAGGGATAATAATAGCACCTACCTCCCAGGGTTGTTGTGAAGATCAAGTAAGATAATAATTATAAAGCTCTCAGCACATAGTAAATGTTATGTGAATGCCAGCGATTATTATTAGCAACAATCCTATTTATAATAATGCTATTATTATCAATATTATTACTAATGCTATCATATTATATTTATATTAAATTATGCTATTATATCATAATAAAATAATGCTATTATCATGAATAAAAATTATAAAATAAGAATGCTATTATTATTAATAGTAACAATAATAATAATAGCATCTATATAGCACTTTAAAGTTTGTGAAGTGCTTGCAAATGGATCATTTCATCCTTATAACAGTGCTATGAGGTAGGTGCTATTATCCCCATTTTATACATGAAGAGACTGAGGCAGGCAGGAGTTAAGTGACTTGCCCACGGTGATAATTTGTAAGTGTTCAAGACTGGATTTGGACTCAGGTATTCCTGACTCTAAATCCAGTGGTAATATACTTTCAAGCTATACAAGATCCCAATGATGGTTCCTCATCTTTATGAATATATAGCCATGCTAAACAATGTCAGACCTCTCCTTTATAGGGACAGTTACTTCTCTCTCTCTCTCTCTCTCTCTCTCTCTCTCTCTCTCTCTCTCTCTCCCTCCCTCCCTCCCTCCCTCCCTCTCTCACACACAAATGACAGTTAAGGAGACAAAGGTCAGGTGAGTTCACCAGTGACTACACTGATTTTTCTAGGGTCTACAGTGTAGGCCTATTTTTATATAATCACCTCCACAGAAGTCCTACTTTAATGCTTTCTTATGGCATGGAGGTGACCATGGGTAGTTTTCAAAGGCTATGCCAATCTTAGAAGATATACTAAAAAGTGCTGACAGGGAAGAAAATAACATAGCACTTCGAGACACAAAATTTTAAAAAGTAAAAAAAAATTAACTCTCATCATCTATTCATTTGAGGAAACAACCCAGTAGCAAGCATACTGTGGGTAAGGTGAGAGGAGCTAGATTAAACCAGCTCTGCTATGTAATTTACTCCCCTGGGCAAGTCACTTCCTCTCTCTTGGCCTCACTTTCTCCATCTTTAAAATAACAGGATCAGATGAGGTGATCTTCCCTGAAGTCATTAAAAGGTTTGTTTTGTTTTTTTTTAATGATTTTCACTTGGATCTGTGATTTCATCAGCTTAGGGAATTACTACAGTGGCCACTTGCCCCACTTGTGCAGACCAACCACTTAGTCTTAGAAAACTGCTTGGGGTAAAGGAAGGCTACAAAAATTGCCTGTGATCCCATGGCTAATAACCTATCAGAATGAGAACCTGAACGCATGTCAGCAAGACTCCACTACATGCTGCCTCTCTCAAATTGTAAGTATAAACTATATTATTATAATTTGAGAAAGTAAAATATTTTACTGTTAACCTAAGATGGTATATATAAAGTACATCAAAAGAGAGCCCAAATCTTCAATCTTTTTTCCCTGCATATTTTTTCTTCTTACCCTGGGGAAGAAATGATCCCCAAATATCTTTCAGGGATATAAGAAGGTTAATAAACTGTGTTATCTAACACCCTGATTTTAAAGATACTGGTGATGATCTTGATTTACAAGACCTATTTCTTCTATCCTGGGAGGACATTTTGGAGAAGATCTCATGTAGGTCTGGTATTTAACCTACTCAGAACTACTGGGGCTATTTAGCTCAAGGAAAATCACAGAATGAGTTTGCATTTTCCAATAAAGAAAATATGCAGCAGTGTTAAAATTGGAACCATATCACCTTTATAATTATTTTTCTCACATACTTATAAATGTGACGCTCCACACAGCAGGCCAAAGAATACAGCCCTGAAATCAGGGGGCAGTGTGTCTAAGGAAAGCTTACGGCTCGCGCCTATGTTTAGATTAGACTAGTTTGAGGCCTGGCTTTTACACAGAAAGGTTACAAAATCAAGAAGAACAGTGGGATCTTTCATAAAGTGTGTTCATAAAGACGAAATTGTGTCATTAGGAACTTGCTACCTTGTTGAACATTCAAATTCTCCAAACTGGAACACCACTTCACTTTAAGCCAAATCAAACTGAAAAAGAGAGGGAGGAGGGTAAGCGCCACCCACTCTAACCACCCCTTTGAGTTGTACTCTGTCTAGCTTTAACTTGTCAAATGAATGAAATCAACATATTAAAACTAAATAACAAAGGTGCTACATGGTTCAGTTACACAAATCATCTTATTTTGTCCTTTACTAGTAGTTGGTATTTTAAACAATACTTCCAAACAGCTGTAAGAAAATAAGGGCTTATCTGTCTAAAGGAAAGAAGTGCTGAAATTCTCCATTATCCACTGGGTCAGCTCTGTTTTATATATATATATATATATATATATATATATATATATATATATATATATATGTATATACACACACACACACACACACACACACACACACACACACACACACACACATATATGCACAAGCACATGAATGCAGCAACAGATCTTCAAGTTAGGCAAAGGAAAAAACAAGAAGTTGTAATATTTACACATACCCCCAAATCAGGAACTCTTTAAAAAGGGTTTCAGAGGCGGCTAGGTGGCGCAGTGAGTAGAGCGCTGGCCCTGGAGTCAGAAGGACCTGAGTTCGGATCTGGCCTCAGACACTTAAAGCACACACAAATAGAAACCTAGCCGTGTGACCTTGGGCAAGTTACTTAATCCCAATTGCCCTCCAAAAAACAAAAACAAACAAAAAAAAGGGTTTCAGATAAAGTATAGAATGAAATCCAGCCCTTGTTTATAGGGATTAGCAATTACACTGCTTAGATGGGTTGGGTTATTTGTTTGTTTTTAAACAAAATTTTCTTATAAAGAGGGAAGTGAGCTGACTAATATCACTTCTATTTGTTAGAATACAGGTTCTAACACCAGCTGGTGGAGGGAACTCCTAGTATGCATTCTATAAAACTCTTAAGTCTTAAGTTAAAACAGACCTAGAATAGGTGTGAAGTATGAAATAGCTTTTCATGCCATTTAGAAGGAGGTTGGCAAGGGTAAGAACACCTGAATCTATGTATTGTCTGGCTAACAATAAGGAACAGATAGAGTTGGTCTAGGCTGAGAAGTGATGTAAGCCTCTGCATCACCCCCTTGTGTTAGCACGATTAGGGAGGCAAGGCCATTGTTATTTTGAGGAATACTTATTTTCATGACAAACTTCCCTCTAATGTTGAGAACACAGAACATCCCAATCTGATAGCTCAGTACCATGTACTGACACAGTACATGACGGCAGAAATTCTAACCTGTTATCTGCTGTCAGGAGAAAATAAGAGTGGGAGGAATAGAGAATGGCTTCCTTGTCCTGGACACTGACAATACACTGCAATGGGTTTGGAGGTAGAATAGAAAAATGGTGCATTTCAGAGGCTATGAATGGAGCCCAAAGGATCTTTGTCCATCGTGTAACCTAGCTGGCCAGAAGAGTCACCAGACTTTTCTTTTAGAAGCCATGGATCCAAAGCCTAGCACTGTCATTGCAGGTAAGTCTCTTCACCTCTGAGCTTTGGCTTCTTTTTGTGAAGGTGCTTGTTAACTATAACATGCTGCAGGAAAGTAAACCTCATTACAATTTTAGACCAAGCATAGCCAACTCAGTCTTATCCATTTCAACAATGCACAGGGAAGAAATGAATAATTGAAAAATGGTATATCATTTGAGAAATTCATTTTAACCCTCTTATATCATGCCTTTAACTCAAGTTGCTAACAAGTGGTAAAACTAACAGGATTTAGTTTTGCATTCTATAGAGCTGAAGAATCGCCAAAAGGTCAGTGGTAAAGGAAAAGGGAAAAATAAAAGAGGCCTAGATAATCTATAAAATTGGCTGATCAATTCCTAAATAATTAAAAATGGCTACTTGCCTTTTGGTAGATATACAGAAAAGAGTCCTCCAATCTAGAGTTAAAGTATCACCAGAACCCCCAAAACAGTTTTCAGAAACCAACCTACCCTGTTCATGCAAAAAAAAATTAAATTAACCTACAATATTTTCAGCAGTCTCCACTACTTTGCCTCCTTTGATGCATGGAATACTCCTTCAGAGACAATGAATGCCCACATCAATGAGAACATAGCTCCACTGAAGTATTAAGTCTCTCCTCTGCCATGCCTGAGGAAGCCAAGAGGAAACAAGGCTGTGCTCCATTTTCTGAGGGCATCTGTACTCAGGACACCAATGAACAGTGAGCCAGATCCTCTCAGCGCCAAGTTCTCCTGTTTGCCTGTCAGACAACTGTATTCACTATGATCCCTGACCCAGTCCAGTGAATTTCCAATTTCTTTCTTCTCTACCAAACCTTTTACCTCCCTGAAGCTGAGGGTGATGAAATAGAAGAACCACCATGTATTGGGGCTAGTGTAACTCTGGTTCAAGGGATGGTCTGACAGAATTAATGCAACAGAGAATGAGGTGGGACTTAGGTTACTCCAGAAATTTGCCTGATAAAGGCACAGAGGAGCTGGGCATACAAATACTCTAATATTTTATTAGACCTCTGAAAAATTCTACGGAGGGAAAACAGTATTATTACCAATTTAACCATCTCAGATAAGTGGTTTATATATCTGAGGGTGGTATAAGGATGGAATGCAAGGAGTAGAACCTCCAAAGCAACTACTGGGAGATAAAGTGTGAAAAGCTCAGAAAGGATAAAAAAAATAATTTTCTAGGGTTAGAAAAAAAGCTACCATAATTTATGAGTGGCAGCACAGCATATTAGAAAAGAATATTGAGTTTAGAGTCAGAATACCTAGTTTTAAATTCTGACTTTGTTACTACCTATTTATTTAACTATATGCAAGTGGCTTGGCCTTTTCCAGGACTCAAAGTTCTCCTCTGTAAAATAAAGGCATTGAACTAGGTGATCCCTTAGGACCCATTCAGGTATAAAATCTATGAAACATACACTGCCTTAATGTACTCTCAGATACTTCATAAGTATCATTTAGTAGACCATTACCATGCATTTGAGAGGCAGCATGGTGTAGTGGACACAGAGCTGGCCCTGGGGTCAAGTCCCAGTTCTGTTTCATACTGGATGTGGAATCCTAGGTAAGTCAAGTCAACTCTGAGGGTGCTAGGGATTTCTATAGACCTATAAATTACAGAGAAAATGCCAACCTTCGTTGGTAGAGGGAGTTTCCTCATTTGAGAATCCTCTAACAATGAAATCCAGATCTTATCTCACTAAATATTTACTAGTATCCAGGCCTGTCCTTTTACAAAAGATGTAGACCCATAAGAAGGTTTAGTTGTTTATGGTATTGGTGGAAAGAATAGTCAGTGGATAGGGAATTAGAAGAAATGGATTATCAAACTAGGACTGAGGCCAGGAGTGTTGGAGCCAGCTTGAATCAGTTCACAAGACCTGAGTGTTAAATTTATAGTGTGATCATTTATACTTCAGAAATCAGCAAGTACGACAAATCGGGACTTGATTTATTACTCTGTTGTCTAGATTTCAGAAAGTGATGGCAAAAAAGTGAATAATATAGATTAAACTTCAAAGTGTGTAGAGAGCATATTTTTTTTCTTTTGGAGAGCCTGTTATTAAATTTGCCACCTCATTATCTGTAAGAATTTTAGTCAGTCACTTAGCTTCTTCTGTATCTCAGTTTCCCCACCTGGAAACCTACCTCACAGAACTATTGCTAAGATTAAAATGATTTGTCTCTGACCAACACAGAGTCAGAATTGGAATCTAGGTCCTCTGACTCCAAATCTAGGACTCTTTCTTCTCTCTCATGGTAGGGAGCTCAGCATGACTAGTAATGTGAAAGTGGAGTTTGCAGGGCTGACAACCTGTCATGAATTCATGCTCCAATTAGGGTCAACCTTAGAAGCACTCTTGGGTTTCTTGAGCCTTGAGACTCTAAGACTCTAGTCTGATTCAGGAACAAATAGATATGTTCTCTACCTCTTCTCTCTCTCCTTTCTCTGTTTTTTTCTCTCCCTCCCTCATTGTTTAAGAATAATTTTAGGGGCGGTTAGGTGGCACAGTGAATAGAGCGTCGGCCCTGGAGTCAGAAGGACCTGAGTTCGGATCCGACTTCAGACACTTAACACACACAAACAAAACCTAGCCGTGTGACTTTGGGCAAGTTACTTAACCCCAATTGCTCTCCAAAAAGCAAAAAAAAAAAAAAAAAGAATAATTTTAACAATACTATTCTAGACAACAATACTATTCCAGGACTCTTTGACTCTAATACTAAATAACCTTCAACTAAACTAGCATGGCAGACACATTAACTACTATTCATATGAGACAGTTCTATAGGAATTAAATGCCAACTTTATCCAACTGAAAATGGTGTTGTACCTGGTGGCTATAAATGACAATTCATTCATAAACTACATGCATGCAGTATTTTTTCAAGTTTATCTGAAAAAATGTCTGATTTTTTGGTAACCTTTAATTTACCCACTATAAGCCTCAGTTTTCTTTTCTATAAAAAGAAGATATTAAACTGTCTAAGCTCTAAGTTTTTTTTTTCCAATTCCTAGGATTTAGGAACATTCCTGGGACAATCAGGTTCCCTACCCAGGCCATTGAACACTTCCATATTTTCCCCACCTAACACTGTTTTCTGGTTTGACCTTTCTAGGCCTACTCCCAGAAACCTGTCACTGGGAAATAGGAAGGTTGCTGTGTATTGGGGCTAGCTTAGTTCCTGCTACCCCCTGCCTTGCCTGCCATTCTCATATATCACACCACAGTGTGGTGCCTGTAAAATCCTTTTACCTCCTTCCTTAAGGAAAATTCCCTACACAGTGAACTGAGAAACTAGCTGATTGACATAGTCAAGCATTCAGTGCTATCTGTATATAAAAGGCATCTGAGTACGTGGACACACACAAGAAAGGGCATCAGACCTGGAATCATAAGATCAGGGTTTCATTCCTGGCTTTGCCATTTACTGTCTATGTGACCTTGGGCAAGAAACTGTCCCTTTTGGGTCTCAGCTTTTTCTGTTATATAAAAGAGATGTACTAGAATACTAGATGACCCTTAAAGTTCTTTCAAGCAGTAATATGTCATGATAAATACATGAAAAAGTAGATAAGGGAACTGAACTCTTGGATTCCTATAAACTCGCAGGACTTCTACACATTTCAGTTTTGGCCTCCTCACTGAAAGCTCTCTTCATTCTGCACATGTTTAACAGGGCCCCCTTCCCTTGGCCATTTTCCTCCTCCTTCGTGCTGCTGAAATCACAGTAGCCAAACTGCCCAATGATTCCAGTGGCTCGTGCCCATGTTTACACTGAGCTGGTTTCAGGGCTGAATTTCTAGCATACTCCCCCACCACTGGCACCAGACCCTAACCCCCCGAGAGAGGCACACGCCTACCCCAAACAGTGCACTCATTGAGGCCAAAAGGCTGGGGTGCTACAGTATGGAGGAGGTAGAATTGTTTGTCTTAGGGAGTTAGGCTCTTGCAGAGTATTTAATATTCCCCGTCATGCAGGCCTGTTTCTCCTTGACTCTGCCTGTCAGTTAAGCCTTGGGATGTTTATTTTAACGGCCACTTGTGGTTGAGGCTGGTGCCAGTTGTACGGCATTGGTTACGCAGATTTAACACTGGGGACTCGGCCCCTGAGTCCCAGAACACATAAGGCAGCCAGGGCCGCCCTGTCCTAATGTAAAACAACTGAACTGTTCTAGAAATCCTGCTCAAGACTTAACCCTTTCAGGATCAGTGACTCTCCTGTCTCTCCATGCAACAAGTACCCTCACAACCCTGACTGAAACTTAGTTGCTGAGCTAGAGAAGAGGTCAGAAAAACCAAAGATTCAAAGAACAGTGTTTTTCTCAAATGCCCTTGTTAAGATATTTAACATATCACATAAAGACTTCTCCACATAATTTTTCCAGAGTTGATATTCAAAATTTTTATAAGTATGTTCCTTGGATAATTATTTGCTTAGTTACTTGGAAGGTAAAAACCACTCAAACAGCTAGAATTCAGGAATGTTTAAAATTCCATCAGCTCTAAAGTCCCTCCCACATAGTCCTCCTCTAACGGTCACCACTCATTTTATACAGATTGAATGGAGAGCAAATCTTTTTACTTGGGGAAAAATAAATTTTAAATTATTCATCAATTTACATCAGGCTATAAGAAAGCCCTCCCTCATCCAAGCCAGATGCTCTTCCCAACTGTTTCAAGAAATGATGGCTTTTTGTAAGAATTCTGATTCATCAACAGTACCACTCAATTGAACAGACTGCCTTCTTGTAAACTGTCCATAGATTCCCCAAAGCGAAGTACTGTAAGGCAACTAAAATACACCTTTTAAATGTTTGGATACTAGGGCAATCAAAAATTGGGTCTGTGAAGAGAAAACACATTGTGCTTCTCTGTTCTAGTTACAAGTTCTAAGCTGCTAGGTTCACTGGATGATGCCAAGTTCCCAACTGAAGTCAATATGGTAGAACCAGACTGCCACATTAGGACCATGTCTAAAATCTTTTGCAGGCCAGGAAAAAGAAAAAAGGATTTGGTCACTAGCACACCTTAACAGAATGTTGGTAACAAAATGTTTGAGAACTTGGGCTGTGTTCAGGAGTCAAATAAAAAACAGGCTGCATTAAAGGGAAGTTATTCTAAGCCACTTCCAATGAGATACTAGAATATTAAGTAATGGGAGAATATATGATGTTATTGACCAGTGGAATGTTAAGTTCCTTGGGAAGGGAAGGGAAGAAAATGGAAGGGAAGGGAGGAAGGAAAGAAGGAAGGAAGGAAGGAAGGAAGGAAGGAAGGAAGGAAGGAAGGAAGGAAGGAAGGAAGGGAGGGAGGAAGGAAGGAAATACTTATTAAGCACTTATTACTTCAGGCACTGTCCTAAGTACTTTAAAAATATCTCATTTGGTCCTTACAACAACCCTGTGAGAGAGATGTTATTACTACCCCTACTTTACAGAAAAAAAAAAAACCTGAGGGTGGGGCAGCTAGGTGGCACAGTGAGTAAGAGCGCCAGCCTCGGAGTTGGGATGACCCGAGATCGAATCTGGCCTCAGAAAATGAGCACCCACATACAAATAATGACTAGCCATGTAACCTTGAGCAAGTTACTTAACCCCAATTGCTTAAAAAAAAAAAAAAGAAAAAAAAACTGAGGGAATATAAATGACTTGCCCAGGGTCACATAGGTAGAGTCTGTGGCCAGATTTGAACTCAGGTATTCCTGACTCCAGAACCTAATTCTGTACTCTAATCCTAATTCCAAATAAAGAGACTCCTGATTCTTTCTTTCCATCCCAAGGTCTAGCATAGGACCTTAATGTTAGTAGCTATTTATTAAATTGAGTCTGATATTGGTGGTTTATACAAGGCTCCAAGCTCCAATCACCAAGGCCTCCTCATGAGGGAGACCTATGCACATCAAAGACAATGAAACGGTTTAGAGATAATTTGATAAATGACGACTGACAAAAGGAGGAGACTCTCCTCTCAGGTATGAACCTGGAGTAGTTTAATTCTATTCCCAAACAGTGATTAACATCATTCTCCAGCTAGCTTCTCCTTCTAGGAGATTTACCTAGGCTTTATATGGATGTTCTTTTTCAAATAAAAATAAATACTAAGGCACCCCCTTCCTGGTGCTTTTCCCCTCCTTAAAAGGAAGGTTTGATCAATCATCTAAAACCAAGGGACTGTATGTCTTTGGAACATATTCTTTCTCCAAGGTCAAATGGGGACCTGGAACAAATACGATCTTGGGTCTTCATCTTGTTCCCACCTTCTACTCTTAGGCCTGCCAATGTCTTACCTTGAATAAGTTACTTTGCTTTTTCTTCATGTTAATTCCTTATCTGTAAACTGGGTATAAAGTAATTTGTGATTTCACATTTTTAAAAAGTCACCTTGTTTTCAGGTAAGGGTTCATCTCATATTCTACTTTGCTTCTACTTTGAAAGTGCCAAGAAGATAAGTATAGGCCATCTGTCAAATTCAGTGTCAGAATGATGTGATGGACAAAGTTCTGGCCTTGGACTTGGGAAGACATGGGCTCCAATATCTCCTTGTGACATTTACTGGTTCTGTGTTGGTGGCAGCATATCATTTAACCTCCATGTTTCTCAGGTAACTCCTTAGGACCTAAGACTGGTTTCTTCTTGTTAGAGGGGATCTTTATTCTCTTCTAGTTCCATCCCCTTATTTTTTAAAGGAGGAAACTAAGACTAAGGGAGGAGGAATGACTAGCAGAGGTAGGACTCACTGTCTTGGGTCCCAGTACACCATGGTGTCAACTGTCTACTTTAAAAAAATGTAGAAAGATCTTTGGAAGAAATGAGATGTAAGAGGCATGTAGAAGAATATAGAAGAGGTTAATCCCCTCCTGCCTTTCTGTAAATAAAAGTTAAATGTTTTTTTTCTTCAGTCATATAATTATACCAGTAGGTAAACTATTGATAATAGCCTTGAATTTGGTAGTAGAGGACCTGGACTCAGATCTTGACTCTGTTACATGCTACCTATGTGACGTTAGGCAAATTACTTTCTCTTTCTAGGCTTCAGTATTTTATCTACAAAATGGATAGACTAAATGTCCTCCAATCTCTAAATCAATTAATCCTAATCCTCTTTATATCTTTAATATGCAAACAATGAATTTAAATCCTTCATCTCACTGTCAGTTCAACATCAACATAAAATCCAATCCCTCCTTTTCATGGCTAAAGTTCTCCTTCCAACACCAGGAAACCATTGGTGCTTCTTAAAGTTCATCTATTTAGAAATCAACTAACATAGGATGAGTATTTTTTTTTTTTTTTGCTTTTTGGAGGGCAATTGGGGTTAAGTAACTTGCCCAAGGTCACACGGCTAGGTTTTTTTTGGGTTTTTTGTGTGTGTGTTAAGTGCCTGGGACCCGAACCCAGGTCCTTCTGACTCCAGGGCTGACACTCTACTCACTGCGCCACCTAGCCGCCCCATAGGATGAGTATTTATCTACCATAATATTTATGACACATATCTGAACTGAGATTATCAGCTGATTGCCATTTCTTGAAGTTGCTTAACTGTATGTACAGAGAGTGGAAAGGTCAGACTAGTCAGTGTGAGATGTATCTATACGTTTGCATATTTAAATATCCAGACAGCAAAATAACTACAAATTAAAAATAGATAGGAGGGAAAAAGGAAACTGGGGATAGGTAAGTTAAATAAGCAAGTTACTTTTTCACTAACCACACTGGTTGCTTTCTGAGGAGCATATAATTTTTTTAATATATCATTGATTTATAAAGGGTCACTTCTGGTTGAATTTCTATATTTATAGCAGTAAAGGATCCTGAAATCTATTCTCCATTTATTTTCCCTGTAAGTCAGGGACTAAATATAGCCTTGTTAAAAATAAATATTTTGTTTACATGAAATTTAGTCCTTTTCTTCAATTATTTTCCCTTTTCTTAAAAAATCAAATCCCTGTTTCATATGTTTAATAGCTAGAGGAGATCGTCTAGTCCAATTCCCTCCTATACCTAATAAAACAAGCAACTTCCCCCAACCTCATCTTCTCTTTTAGTGGGCTGTAACTGGAGATATGATGCAGATTCATCAGGTCACAGATATCTTTGGACAAATGATATTGACAGAATATAATTTCTTTTTCTGTGTAGACGGAGTTCGAGTAGGACTTGCACAAAGTTGCCCTTTTTGCTTCCTATCATATGGACTCAGTGCCAAAAGATGTTTTGGGGATGAGGAACTCTAAAACCTCACTACATATACAGCTTTCTAAAAGTCTTAGTGCAGTCTTAAATTTATTAAGGCATTGCAGCAAAGAAAGTTTTTTACTTCAAATCACAAGCTGCTTTTTACAAATTTACAGATAAGGAACAGGGATGCAGAAAAGTAAATTAAGTTTATTAAATCTTATTCAAGTTTAAAACTGAACTGATGATACTTTTGGGACACCTTGTATATTGCTACATTAGACCAAAACTTAAAAAATATTATCAAAGTTTTGCTTTTGTTGTCATCATAATTAGTTTTTAATAGGGGAAAAAACAATGACATTAAACTAAGTATTGTATAAGTAACGGAGAAATCTTGTATTCTTCCAGAGTAAAGTCTGGCCTGGGAATCATGACCATGGATATATGAGGCCATGAAGGGAAAGCTGTGAAAAATGAAACATAGCTTCAAGATCTAGAGTTCAGATGCCTTTCTAGTAAAAAATTAAAAGAAAGAAAGGGTGTGAAATTGCATTATATTAAAATTCAGAACTAATTTAAAAGGTTTGTTCTTTAATGTAAAACTCTGGAAGGATGCCCAAACCTGGAGAGAAGGAAAAAAATAACCAGACCAATTGTATATTTCCCCTAGAAATTCCATGTCATAATGTACCTAGTAAGTTACATTTTCAGGGTCCAATTTCAATAAATCAACCCAGCGTGTAGAGTAACAGTAGTAAGGTCTCTCCCTCTTTCCATAATACATGCAGGTAAAATCACCGTGAAGTAAAGAACAAAATGCCCATTCTTTCTTGACTTTGGCAGAGGGACAAATTACTTTCTACACCTCCCTGTGCTGAAGGACTAGTTATTAAATACAGTCTCAAAGCTACCTTTCCAGCTGTACTTAAATCAAGGGGAAAGTGAAGCTTTAACAAGACCGTCCATAATCCTTTCAGAAAGCAATAGAGTAATCTGAAAATGACACCCCCTCCAACGACGCACACACATCTTGCTGTCTCTCTGACATTTATTATGGATATACATAGCAGCTCCTCCAACCCCCCATGGTTTTCCATTACTATATGAGAGACCATGTTACCATGTCAAAGGAAGGAAGTGATGCATAATAAACCATTCTCTTTATAAAGAAATATTAAAGATGAAAATATTGCAATATTCTGAGGTGCCCTTGGATAATGAAAAACATTTTAGATACTGCTACTAGATACACATTCTAAATCAGATTAGTATAACCCTTCATGAGTGTGTATGTGTGTGTGTATATATATATATATATATATATATATATATATATATATATATACACACACACATACATGTATACACACACAATCATTTCTTTACTGTAATGGTTCTGGGATGGTCTTTATAATGAAAAAACCAAAATAAGCAAAAGTAATTTTCCTAATATACAAATGTGTTTGGGTCCCTAATTGTTAAAAAAAACCTTCAAAGGCTTCTTATTGCCTATAGGATAAACTTTTATTGTAGAATTGAATCCAATTCTTCATAACCATGGCCAAAGCTGTTTATGGGATTTTCTTTGCAAAGGTACTAGAGTGATTTGCCAATTTCTTCTCCAGTGGATCCAGTGGATCCTTTTGTCAGGCAATCAAAGTGACCTGTAGGCAGGTCATACAGCCAGAAGTGTCTGAATCTGGATTTGAACTTAGGTCTTCCTGATTCTAGTCCCAGTGATCTAAGCAGTGAGCCATCAGCTAACTCCATAGGATAAAGTACAGATAACTGTTCATTATGTTGGCATTAAACAATAAATAAGGAAGTAAATAAATAAATAATGCTGGGGCTTACATAATGCTTTAAGGTTTAAATTCTAAACTTTGGCATATATAAGAATATATATAGATATAGGTATCTATATCTCTTTCCATATATATATATATATATATATATATAGAGAGAGAGAGAGAGAGAGAGAGAGAGAGAGAGAGACAGAGACAGAGACAGAAACAGAGAGAGACAGAGAGACATACATACTTTAGAATGTGCTTTACCTACATTATCTCATTTGATCCTTAAAACAACCCTGTGAGGTGAATACTACAGATATTATTACTATTACTCTCATGTTACTAATGAGAAAACTAGACCACAGTCATGTAGATAGTAAGTAAACAGGACAGGATTCAGACCCATCTATCCCTAGTTCATGACTCTTACCATTACATCACACTCCCTCTTTTTCTTCAGTGAAGGTCCTGTCTTCTCAAATCTCTGGTTCTGTACATATATATTTTTCTGAAGTATAGCTACCAGAATTGGGATACTTTATGAGTTGACTGAAAAGGTTTGAGGATGATAGGACTATTATCTTCTTTGTTCTGCATCACAAACTTCTATGAATCTTGGGCCAGTATTAGCTACTGATCTACAATATCACATATTAAGCTTAGGTTTTTTTTTTTCCTCCACCCACATAAACTGATGTCTAGTTACATCCTGTGCTGGTACAGTTGTTTTATTTTGTTTTTTTAACTCAAAATGATATATATATATTTATTATGATATATATATTTATTATGATATATATATTTATTCTTATTAACTTTCATCTTATTAAATTTGGCCTATCCATTTTTTAAAAACACCATGCTACATGTTAATGTTACAAAAGAAATTATTTTTTAAATTGGTACTTATGATACTTATGAGCTAGTTATATAATTTTTATCTTTTGTCCATCCAAATTCATTAATAAAGGGAATAGTAAATGCCAGTGTATTTTATCTCCTATCATTATCGGAATGGATATACTTTTTTTCTTATACCCTTTTATTCCAATAAAATCACTGGGGTAAATTTCCAATTTCCACTTTGTTTTCCCTCCCAGACTGACCATGTGTTGAGACCATGCTACATATAGACAATGAATGAGGTCTAGGGTTAAATAAGAAAAAGAGAATGGGAAAAACCGTGCAGCATTTCTAATGACCCCACCCTGCTCGCTGCTCACTCATCTACTTGGAGCCAGAAATCCTAGGTTCAAATCCTGGCCTTTATCAGGGAGGCTGCGAAGGTAATTAAGTTGTATGAGGACAGGGAGGCAGCTACTGCAGCCCATAGCCATACAGTACATGTCTCCTGCAGATTTCAAGGCTATTTGTAGGTATCTTACAAAGCAGAGAGAAACCATGGCTCTAATTTTCTGCCAATAATGACTTCCTATATTTGAAGGAGAAAGATCATTAACATGAACAATTGAAAACTAGGTAAAGAAAGACTTTCCTAAGACTTCCGATCCTGCTATCTCACTCATAAACAAACTACTGGAATGTGTAAACAGTCTTCAAACATTTGAAGACCTTACTGAGAGGGCTAAACTTCCTCTATTTGGTCCTCAGCAGCCAGTCAGTCAACTAGAATTTGTTAAACACCTACTACGTCCAATTTAAACATGGGATGAACTGCCATGGAAGCCAGGCAGTTTTTCACTTGAGTAGGTCTTTAAGCTAAAGGCTGAAGATCAGCCATGGAGGAGATTCTTTCTCAGTTATTGGTTGGATTAGATGGCCTCTGAGGACCCTTCTAAAGCTTGGTATGTCTGTGAAGTAAATTCAAAACTCTTTAGGAAAATAAGTATATAGGTTCCATATAAGCTGGTCCTAAGGCTAGTTCATGGTTACAGTGATTACCTGAATAACGAATTAAGGATCATATTCATAAAGTCTGTAGATGGTACTGAAATGTTAGAAATGTACACCCCCCAAATTAGCTTCAATAGAGGTAAGAGCAGGAATGAAGCTAAACTAAACTGCACAAAAATGGCTAGTTTTACATAAGCAATGAATAATAAGATCTAAGAGTCCAAATTGCCCGAGACCAGTGCCAATTTCATCTAGGTGGTGCCATAGTTAACAACAATAACAAATGACATGAATACAAGTACATATCAGTTTCTCTACACTAAAAAGAACCCTTCTGAAGTCTCATCATGGTGTGGAGGTGACCTGAGGCTCTCATAAGCCTATTCAGGAAAAGTAAAAGTTCTGACAGCTCCCACCCAAGGTAGAAAGATTTTGAGTATGAGTCTAATAATAAATATCTTCTCATTCAAGGACAAGTCTAGCTAAATTAAAAAGACTCATCACTAGGTTGGCTAAAGAGTGATGACATTTTAGGCTCTAGTAACTCTGAAAGGTCACTTATTAAGCTTGAGTGGCTACCATTTGTGTCATTAGAGGAGTGTCCATACTGAAAAAGAAATCATAGCCTCTTTAAATCTTCAAAGTTACAAAAAAGAAGATATTCTAGCCAGGACTTGACTTAAGCCAGTCCCACAATAATTTAGGTTAGATATTGAAACAAAATGAGACACTTAGGTCATTTAGCAGTTAACAAAAGGAAATTGCCTTGGCCAAAGAAGGATATTTGACAAAGATAGGTATTAAGTACACCTTAAGTTGATTCACCTAAACAAAGTCCCCTTGCTTGCTATTATACATCATGAATATCCTTCTTCCAGATTCTTGTGGCTGCTTTGTACTTGAACTAAGGAAGAAGTGACATCCACAGACTGAACCATTGGTTCTTAGCCAACCAAGTCTTGAGGAATATCTCAATAACTTTTTAAAAAGTAACCTAATTGTATGGAGGAAGGGGAAAATATATTGCTCCTTCCAGACAGAAATAAAGTATATACTAAATTGAAATGGTGTCACAAATGCATCTCAGTATCTTCTGCCCTAATCAAAACCAAGACCAGTGCAGTGTTCTACAGCTAAGGAGACACGTGGAGAAGTAAGCCGATGTAGAGATACGCTGGTATAGATGACACTAACAGAAACAAATACTACATAGTTATAAAGAATGTCTATTATAATTGGGGTCACTAACCCCAAAATAATTATTTTTAAGTATATGAGGATAACTGTCCTTCAACATATTTTGAGATAAAATAATAAGAATGATGGTTAGGTATAATGGAAATCTTTATAATAAAGTTTGAATTTCTTGTGTGTATATTTTGAAACCACCCCTTCCCCTTCCATGTAGGTGATGCATACCTATTAAGGGAATATGGTTTCAAAAAGGGAGGAAAAAATGCTGGGTTTTAAAGGCCGACTGCAGTCCCTTTCCATGGTGGCCATGACCAAAAGTAGCTCTATTTCAGAAAGGTTAAAAGATTTGGTTCTATTTCTAACACTGCTCAAGAAAAGGGATAACTGATCACATAGTCAACATTTCAGATTAAAATCCCTACTTTGTTACTTAATATTTTCATGAACTTGGGCAAGTCCCTGCTTCGTTTTTCTGGCCTTACTTTCCTCACTTGTAAAATGAAGTTAGACTAGATTATCTCTAAGGCCTCTTTCAGTTTTTAATCCTGTAACAAATTCAGTCTTGCTAACATTCCATAGGAAATATACACTAGAAGTCAATAAGTGATGTTTGTCCTGAGACAGATGAGTAAGATTCTTTAAAAAAAATTTTCTCTTCTTAGTGATTTTCCTAAAAGGCAACATCAGACCATAACTGTACTTGAAAGGACAGAATTCACTGAAACTTATCCTAACTCCAAGATACTTGGTAATATATGTTATTGCAAAACACTGGCTCTGTCCACTCCCTTCTTCTTTGGAGTGTGGTTTAACGCATGTGGTTCTTGGTGGATATGGAAAAACCAACATACTATTGATCCAGAAAAGGAAAAAAAAGTGGACATTTCCACAGCATCACAAAGGTCTAGTTTCCTCTTTAGCAGTACTTGCCTGAAATTTCACCAAAGCAGTGACTCAGGGTAGTCTGCTCCACTCCGGACATCTCTAATGTCCTTCACAAGTACCATAAACTGCTGGAGATTGGGATTTTTTAATTTAGGTGAGTTGTCTAACCTTGTTTTATTAGTAACACACTTTATCTCCTATTAGTCATGATAGTGCCTCTTAATAAAATAGTGCAGATAAAATTTTTTATTAAATTCTTCCAATAAAATCATTAAAATAACATTGTGATGACAGCCAGAGCATAGCCAATGTGAGACAATTGCCTGCTATGGTTCAGGCATGACTGGTACTTGGAGGTCAGTATTTTAGGATAACACAGGGTCACAACAGAGACCATGAGAACCGTGTTAGCATGCCCCGAGACCAGACTGCTCATTTACTCTGACCTAATGTAATTTATTAAGAAACATCTTGGGCTAAATACTTAGAATTAGGGCTGCAGAGGAAGAGACATCCATTGTCTTGGGACACTAGAAGCCCAGGGGCATTGCTCCTTCACATTTTTCACAGTGAAAATTAGATTGGAGGAGGAAGGGAATCAAACTTTTGTTCCCACTGGAATGGGAGGTGGAGGTGAGGGATCTGTGGCTGGATGACTCTAGTTGGAACCTAGACTGTTAAAAGTTTGAAAGATTAAATAATAGTTTTATTATCCATTGTAATCCATTATACAATTTTAAAGCCAAAAGAAATCATGTAGTCTGACTCACTCACAGAGATGAAGAAACAGGGGTCCAGAGCCAAGAAGAGACTTGTCTACTTTCACAAAACTAACTATTTGCAGAGCCAGGACCAGAACCTAGATTACCTGGTCCTTTCTGCTGTACCACGTTGCTTTTTCAAAAGTCATATCTCCATACTTCTAGAGGGTAATCATGTGGAATGGGAGCTCCCTGAGAGCAAAGACTGCCTTGCTTTCCTATTTGTATTGCCAACATTTGGCATAGTTCTTTGTACTCAGTATATGCTTAATAATTTTTTTTTCCTTCCTTTCCTTCCTTCCTTTACATATACTTCCTCTCCTCTCCCTTTTCTTTCTCTCTTTTTTCCTTTTCTTTCCTTCCTTCCTTCTCTTCTTCTTTCCTTCCTTCCTTCCTTCCTTCCTTCCTTCCTTCCTTCCTTCCTTCCCTCCCTCCCTCCCTCCTTCCTTCCTTCCTTCCTTCCTTCCTTCCTTCCTTCCTTCCTTCCTTCCTTCCTTCTCTCTTTCATTAGGAAGAGCAGTTAAATTAAATATGATTATCCCCAGATACTGGAGGGCAGAACTAGGAACAATGGGACAAAGTTTTAGGGAGGTAGATTTCAAATTTCAAATTAATATGAAGAGGAACTTCCTAATAATTAGAGGTGTTCAACAATGGAATGGCTTGCCTGGGTAGATACTAAGTCCACCACCATGAGAGGACTACAAGTGTGAACACTGGCTTGTGATGCTATGGGGGGATTCCTGCTTTGAGGAAGGGTTAGATTTGATGGTCTCTGAGGTCTCTTACAGCTCAGACATTTTATGACTCTAAGTATCTTGATTAAGCACATAGAGAATAATGTGTTACCACAAATGTTACCTGAAACTGGGAGGAAAAAGTGCTTGGCTCAGGCAGGATCCTGAGGCTTAGTAAGAGCTGAAGCCACTGAAACTAAAGCAAACCCCCAAGTGTCATCAAGTATCATGAGCATCTCAGTTTCAAAATCAAAATAATTTGAAATTTGGGGGTTGATCTGTGGCCAATGGAAGCAACCTAAGGGTTAGTTTTTTGTCTTTGTAAAAGGTCACCTCCTACAAAGGACCACAGGTATGTAACTGTACTTTCACTATAAAAAAGACAGAAAGTAATTTAAACACATAAGATCTGAGTCCCTGCTTCATCTTCTACTAAGGAGGCTGAGTTACAAGAGCTTAACTAAAATAATTAAGAATTTAAAGAAGAAAAATGTAAAAGTATCTAAAATGGGAATGATTATGATAATTTTTAAAATAGGTTCATGCTTTATTTCTGTAACAACAGAATTCAGTATCTGGTATGTATGAAATCTGGACAACCAAATCCTCATTTGATTTGAGTTATTTTCATTGAGAGAATCACATACTTTTAGTGGATGGAAGGAATTTTATAGTTTCTCTATCCTAATTTGTATGACCCAGATGAGAAACCTAAAGCCCACTGGAGAAGTGACTTGCTCAGGATCATCTACCAAGTCATTGAATTGAGACAATGACTAAGGTCCTGAAATCCTAAACCAGCCTTTTTTTTTTCTATTATGCCATGCCGCCTCATTTATATCACCCTGATTTCTGGAGAGAATTACAAGGAACTAGGAAATATCTGATAAACAATATTCATGTTTTATGTTTGCTATTTGACTTAAATGACATGTCTTTTTATGACAACAGAAGAATGACTTTAAAATTATGCCTTATATAATTTGCAATTTTTTAATAAAATGATAATTTCAAAAAAATTTCAAACCTCATAACCTTATTTAAAAGTTGGTTTATATGTTCATGTTATGTGAGTTTTTTTTTTCTTTTTGGAGGGGGAAGGCAGGGCAATTGGCATTAATTGACTTGCCTAAGGTCACACATGGCTACTAAGTATTAAGAGTCTGAGGTCCTCTTGACTCCAGGGCCAGTGCTCTTTTCATTGTGCCACCTAGCTGCCCCTATGTAACTTTTAAAAAAAAGTATTTCTAAGGCTTTATTAAAGACTGAAAGAATTCTACGGTAGCAATGAAGCATATGAGTATTTCATATTAGTCATACAATAAAACTTCACTAATTTGGACTCCACTGACCTCGAATTGGAGATCATTTTGACATTCAAAATAAGGAAGAAGTTTGGATTATCTATGTATTACCAATAGGAATTCACAAGAGTCTCCAGAGATGGGAATCTACTTTTGATTTTCTGAAAATCTTAAGATCATAGGACAAGCTGAGAAAAGAATAAGAGAGGAGTGAAATTTCTAAAAATGCAAGTCATTAAGCCCAAAGGAGGCTGTCAGGATTATTAACACCCAAGTTCTTGAGAAAGCAGGGATCGGTGATCTGCTGCAGATGACCTTAGCATCTGGTTATATAATATAATCTTCATCTTCCTTATTAGTATGCATTTATATTTGTTTTACATGAGTGGGAAGATAGTTGAAAGCATTTACATTATTTGCAAGCAACAAAAACCGTAATTTTAAATGTATAGTTTGAGATTCAACTTTTCACTGAATTAGGGACAAGACTTTGCCTTTTTTCTGTTCAAAATTAGTGAAGTGCTTATTATCTTTAAACATAAGCAACTTTTTTTTCTTTCAAAAGGACCCTAGTGTATGAATATTATTTCTAGTCCCTCTCCTTCTTAATTACTGGCACTGATTATTAATTTTACTTTTCTTTCCTTTTAAATAAGGCCATTAGATACTCCTTTTTTGAAGTACCTTCCTATGGTATGTAATAGCTTTTCTTTTCTTTTTTTTTTCCTGGAGGCAATCAGGGTTAAGTGACTTGCCAAGGGTCACACAGCTAGTGAGTGTCTGAGGCCAGATTTGAACTCAGGTCCCCCTGACACCAGTGCTGGTACTCTCTTCACTGCACCAACACAACTCATGATAAGGATCTTGAGATCTTAAGAAAGCAATACTCTCCTTTGGTATTGTTGTTATTGTTTAGTTGATTCAGCCATGACCAACTCTTCATGACTCCATTTGGGGTTTTCTTGGCAAAGATATTGGAGTAAAGTGTCTTGCCCAGAGTCACACTGCTAGTAAGTGTCTGAGCCCAGATTTGAACTCAGGAAGATGAGTCTTCTTGATTTCAGGCTGAATTTGAACTCATGTCTTTCTGACTCCAGGCCAAGGCATTCTATCTACTGCACTAGTCAGCTGCTACCAGACACTACTCTGGACTCTAGACTAGATTCTAGTCTTTCGGACCGCACAAACCCCAGAAGTGTTGCAGAATCACAGATTTTCCCAAAACATGTATTATCATTCATATTTGAGGTCTTCTTTACTGCTATGCAGAAATAAAACTGGCTCATCAAAAGAGAACGGGCATAAGGAGAATAACATGGATGACACCAAACAACAAAAGATCCCCCCTCCCCATACTCATGCTGGCCTGGGAGGTGAAGTCCTCACAAAAGAAACTGTATATACCTCCAGTCTAGTAGGGCTACAGACCTTGGAAACTCTTTAAAAAGACTAGAAAAGAATTAAACCTCTGAAACCTAAGGAAATGGACCTTTAAGAAGTGATGGTCAAGAGGAACAAAAAGTATTTCATGTGTTTGAGAGATAATGATATTTTACATTTATTTGGAATTTTAGTTTACCAGAACTCACCAAAAAAAAAATGAAGGGGATAGTTCAAATATTGATTCCTGACAAATATGGAAACTGAGGCTCAAGGAGATTAGGTAACTTTCTGAGAATTATTTAGCTGAAGTAAATAGTGCAACCTGAATTGGAACCCAGGTCTTCTGAATCCAGTGTTCTTACCATTATATAATGCTGTTTTTCAAGAAGCAGAAAAATCTCACATGCCTGAGAAACCACAAGGGAACCCAGGACTACCTGGTTCATAAGAAGTCAGACAAGATCAAAGAGTCCTATCAGGTGAGGAGAAGGGAGTTAGCTGAGATTATAAGAGGAGGTAGTGAGTATCTGTTAAAGTATGTGGCCTTGAAGGTACATTACTGTGTTTGTATGCTAAGGAGAGATATGCACCTAATGCTCCAGGGTTGAGCCTGCAAAAAGTATAAGCACATAGTAGACTCTCTGTCAAGTCATATCAACAAGCATTTATTAAAGTTCCCACTATGTGCCAGGCACTATGCTAAGTGCTGGGGATACAAAGAAAGGGTTTCCTCCCCCAATAAATTAACTAAAGATAAAAACTAAAAAAGAGTCCCTGACTTTAAGGAGTTTAATGGGAGAGAACATGAAAACAACTATGCACAAGCAAGATATAGAAAGGATAAACTGGAAATAATCAGTGAGGTAAGGTATTAGCATTAAAGTATTATCATCTTTTGTCAAGTAATATTAACTAACAAACCTTAATAAACACTTGTTGAACTAAATTGAAAAGCAGTCTGAGTCACAATGATTCAGCACATAATTCAATATATAAGTGGAAAGTTACACAAGATTTGTATTCCTTTCATGGAGAGAGCCCTGTCCTGCAAGGATAATTTCTGCCAGAAGAGACAAAGAATGTCAATCATGATTTGCACATGAGAGCCTTGAACATCAAAATTCTAAGTATAAGAAAGAGTAGAGAAAGAAAGACCACCACCTATCTTTCAAATGGTACTTGCTGGATCCTATGGGATCCTACACACATAGGATGTTTCTAATTATGGCTTCAATTTAGGAAAGGAAGGACACAAACCACATCCAGGGAGACGTTTTTCTTGAGTACTACTGGGCAAAAATATTGAACCTAAAAGTATTCAAGTACATTGAGTATGCCAGACATTATGATGACTTATAAATAAAATCTGGAGGCAAGAAATACATTAAGTATTTATCATAAGCCAGGCACTGTGCTAAGTGCTGGGGACACAAATACAAGCATAAAGAAAGACAGTGTCTGCACTAAAGGAGTTAACATTCTAATGGGGGAAGACAACCCACAAAAGATAGAGAGGAAGGGAGGAAACCCTTTTGGATGATGCTGCCCACTCAGAGTTATTGAGTTACCTGAAGCAGTCTCTTGAAAACATGAACAATCTGGAATGGACCCTTTCTAAGAGCAGAGAGCTATGCAAACAAAGTATAAGTTCAAAATATTCAGTATGGTCCATGATGACAAACTTGTCTTCAAGTCCAAAGAACTTCAAGTCCAAAACACACAAAGAACTGTTTTTCCCTCTTCCACATGTGCATGTATATATGTGTATATATATGGATATGTGTATGTGTGTTAGTCCTTCATAAATTCTTAATTTAAAACATAGCAATTTATATCTCCTCACAGCTAAATGGGCTCACATATTTCTAATTTTAACAGTAGATAAAAGTCAGTATGCTGTTTTTCTGATGTTAGAACTAGAGAAAATTATCTGTAATAGAAACTTCAACAATCCTCTCTTCATGGTTTCTAAACATACCCATTGCATTGATAGAGGAAAGAATTTATATAATTTAAAGTATTAATCAAATAATCAATAAAAAGTAATCATTTTCCTACCTATGGGCATATTTACGCAAGTACATTTATGGCCCTCTATTATTTCTAAACACAAAGATACAGAAGAGCATTTCTAGATCGTTAGTCTAATCTCCTAAAGAGGGCAGTGTTGCATGGTTCAGCTAACTTAAAAGTCAGGCCATTAATGTCAATAAACCAACTCTCACAGACTGAAGATTCAGAAACTGGGTTTATATTTTGTGGTTTGAAATATAAGGAACAAAATTTTTCATTTTCACAGATTCTAAAGCTACATTGTCTTAATGTCACATTTTAAAAAATGAAATAATTCTTTAATTCTGCCTGATGGGGACAAAAGGTGGGATGATGAGCTGGAAGGGTGACTAATCAGTCCACTTCAGTAAAGAAAAGAGATATCTAAATATTATTTAATGAAACAGGGCTATATTTGTGGAATTCCTAAAAGATCAGAAATTTGCATTTCAAATCAGTTTCATTTTCTCTCTTACCCAGAGAAAGGTCTTTAGAACCTTTTCTTGGTCTCTTCATATTGTAGAAAGCAAACAGAAAAATTACTCTTTAGCATTACTAGATTTTCCTTACCTCAGTCCTTTCACTTACTGATTGACTTTGGGAATAAATTGAATATTTCATCTTTTCTCTCACCTTTTATACATTTATGAATGATATCTAAAATGAATTACTATGAAATAAGCAGAAGATTTAATTTTTGAATCCAGAAACAAAAACTATATTAAAAAAAAAACCAGCCTATGACTTTTCTAGTAAAAACACACACACACACGCACACGCACACGCGCACACACGAGCAGCATAGCTCTATTAGCAGCAACATGAATAATAACAACTCCACATAACAAAATGCAGCAAGATATTTTAATATACACTCACAAATATCCATAAGCTCTTTAGAGGAGCTCAATGTTCAAGGAAGGATTAATGATCCAGTTTTTATCATAGTATAGTTAGAACTAAGTACAACTACCAAAGGAAATGCTGAGAAACCTGTACTGCATTAAGGTTAGTAGGTCTGCATAATAATTTATGAACTGGACTATGGTTTACACCACAGACAAACAATTACCAGGCAGGAGGTCTGAGGAAGCTGGGGGTTAAAGGTGACTGCATATTACCTGAACTTCCCTTCAATAACTCAACACATGACTATTAGCTTGGTTTATCTGGCTCTATTAAGACGAGCTGATGAAAACTTTTAATCTAATTCTATACGACTCCAGGCACTCAGTCGATATTAGCTTATTTGCTGGGAATATTGAAATAAAACAACACATTGGGACCATTACCTAGCTCCACTTTCCCATTCTCATTAGCTCTTTAAGAAAGGTGTACCTGTAATTGTAACGAATGGCATTACTAATGACAACAAGTTCTCCCCATGCTGCCTGTGGGGATGCTTTAGCCTATGCCTTCATGCTACATTTAGCATACATCTAGCTCACAGCCCTCAGCTGGGCACCACACTGACCCAAGGCAACTGATGTGCATGCACTAAGAGTTACAAAAGGCCATCTGACATCTTGGCATAATCACTGTCTCTTTTTTGGAAAAAAAATAGGAAAAAAAAGTTCTGATTCTTACCACATTTATTACAGATGCTAGAGAAGCATTGTACCTAACTTCATCTTTCCTGTGGTTATTTGTTCAAACTGGCTTCCCCACCCCTGCACCTAATAACAACATGATCTGGGGTGTGGTCTTTTCTTAGACCTGAACAAATACCTTGTATCTGACATTGGAAGTTTAATACCTCAGCTAATAATTTAAAATAGCTTTTCTCCACTGCCAGCAAGTTTTCAGATACCATGTCTACTTGAACAAGTGGAAATAGCTTTCTTGCCCTCTACCTTTCTACATTTATGAGTTTTGGAGTGAAGAAAAAAAACTCCCATGGCTAATTAAAGGTTTTATTCAACAGATTCAAATGCTTCACCACTGTGGTTTAGCTCTGTCACAAATGTTGGGGAAATGGTTGGCATTTCTTATTCAGAGATTTCTTTTGAAAATGAGCTGCCCTGTCTTTCTCTTCAACTTTTTTGAATTGCCTGGACTAAGGTTAATGAGTATGAAATGACTTGAGCAATAAAAATACTTTTGGGGTTTTGTTTTGGCTCAGGTTTGCCAGACGTGTATATAAAGTTATGTCCGGTTAGCCCCTCTCTGAAAAATCAATTTGAGGTATATGTGTGGAGAAAGAGAGACAGAGGGGAGAGAGAAAGAGAGAGAGAGAGAGAGAGAGAGAGAGAGAGAGAGAGAGAGAGAGAGAGAGAGAGAGAGAGAGAGAGAGACAGCAGGGAGAGAGAGAGAGACAGCAGGGAGAGAGAGAGAGACAGCAGGGAGAGAGAGAGACAGAGAAGGGGGAGGGGGAGGGAGGGAGAAAGGAAAAAAGGGAGAGAGAGAGAGAGAGAGAAAGAGAGAGAGAGAGAGACAGCAGGGAGAGAGACAGCAGGGAGAGAGAGAGAGAAGGGGGAGGGGGAGGGAGGGAGAAAGGAAAAGAGGGAGGGAGAGAGGGAGAGAGGGAGAGAGAGAGAGAGAGAGAGAAAGAGAGAGATGAAGTTTTACCATTCACAGTTACAAGCTAGTGACAGGACTACACTATGGTGATCTTAAACAGGATGGTGTGTTATACAATAACAAACAATAAAAAGAAAGAAAGTTAAAAAAGGGAGGGGGGAAGCCCAGTCAAGATAATCACTGGGATTTAAAAAATAAAAAGCAGGGGGCTTCTACTCAATTTCCTATATATGGGCATTTCTTCCCATGATTTGGGCTTTGGATAACTGGATGCTTGAGAAGTGACAACTATCATTCCTTGGGAAAAAAAAGGACTTTACCAATTAGTCATATTTGATAATTTTCAGAAATGCTATCCTTCCACCATATGTAACTGTTTCGACCAAAGTTGGATCACAGTTTCATTTCTTCAAAAGCTATGGCAGTGCTTATGAGTCCTTCTCGTTGGAGAATAATTTAATTTACCATGCCTTTAAATGGCACTAATCATATCAATCAACAGCATTCAGCTGTCTCCAAATTCTAGCCCTTCATATCATATGACTTCCAAATAAATCAGTGATGAAATTAACCAAATGAATCTTCACAATGTGCAGTCCCTGCTACTTGCATAATCTATATTAAAAAAAAATAAGGAAAATAAACAGAGCTAACTTGGAACTCATGGAGAGAAACCAAACTATTTATTTAATTTTGTGGCAAGGAGAGAGTAGTATGAAGCTCCTAAATTTTTCTGTACGGTGGGAAGAGGACAAAAAAATGGGAAAAATTATTTAGAAAGAACAAATTTGAAATCTTTTAAGTGTTTTCCAACAGAAATAAACAATTTGGGTCTGAAGTGGAGTGAAAATTTTGAGCAATCACCAAAAGCTGTCAAATAAAATATAACAAAGGAAAGGTCTAGTGAGATAGCAACTGCACATTCTCACAGTTGCTTGGTCTACACTTCAGAGTCAGCAGGGTTAGTTTACCTTTCTACCCAAATTTATCATCCTCCCATGACATGCTCAGCAAACAAAAATAAGGAAACTTGTCTTTGTTGCTTCCTGCGGTTAGTCATGTAGAGAATGCAATAATAAACTGGTTGCAATTTGGGGGAAATATAATCATGGCTCTTGGGGGTGGGGACTCTTGAGTTTTCTTTTTTAAATATACCTGGATGTTCCTATAGGCAAAGCCCATTTCTAGAATTAGAGCTGACCTCTGCCTGAGGGGAAAATGGTTTAATTAATATGCACAGAAGTTAGCAGTTAAGTACAAAACAAATCTGAGCCTCAAAGTATCAAGACTTGAGTCTGGTAGGCCAAGGAAGGAAGATGCGTTCTATGACAACAAGAGAAAATTTTAGTAAACTTTCCTATTGTGCTACATAGTCTAGAATATACTCCATAAGCTTTGACTTGTAAGTGAATTGGATTTAAGTGGGGAAGGGTTGTGCAAAGTCATTAGCCTCACTATCTCTTCCAGAGTCACTGGAGTCCAATGACAAGGTCAAGAGTGTTATTACTTACCGTGGTATCATGGGAAGAGTAATAAACATGGACTCTACAAACCTAGTCTTGAATCCTAGCTTATCTACTTACTGCCTGTCTGATTGTGAGCAAATTACCCAAAGTCTCTGGGCCTCACATTCCTCATATGTAAAATGAGAGAGCTGGAAAACAGATGAATTCTAAAGTTCTTTCTAGTTTTAAACCTGTCACACCCATTTTACAGACAAGGAAAATGAGGTCCAGAAAGAGACAAAGAAACTGATCTATGACTCCACAGTTAATATGTCATAGCCAGGGCTTGGACCTACGTTTTCTGACTCTGCATTGTTATTAATGCAGAGTTTATTTATTTAATATTAAATAACATTATTTCCACTCTGCACAACACTTTCAGGAAGAATTTTTAAAAGTTGCTAAAGATATGAATATTTTATTGATGCTTTTTAAAAACATAATGACATCACTGACACTTCCCAAGGACTATCCCTCCCACTCCACAGAGAACCTTCCCTTTCTAACAAAGAAATAGCTAGGCAAAACAAATCAACACACTGGCCATTTCTTTGGCAGTATTCTAATAAGGCATTCTAATTGGGGAGTTAGGGGCAAGAAAAAGTCTAAAGGTTTCAAAGTCTTATCTAACTAGAACTACTCATTTTGATATTTTTAAATTCTTTCCAGAGATCCCAAAGTGGAAATTAAAGGAAAGGGGAGTTTTAAAGGAAGGAGTATAAAGTGAAATGCTGCTTCTGGATCAGGATACAGGCCCCACCAATATGCAAATCACTGAATAGAAATAGAGTCAGAGGAACTGACAGGGTATGTTTGGGACTTCACGTGGGTCATACTGAGCTCAGCCTATGATGATGATGGCGTCCAACATGTCACAGGAAATAGAAAGAATCCCAGAATTAGAAAGGAACCTAAGAAGTAAGTCCTCTAGTCTAATGCGATGAAAACAAAGTAACACCTAACATTATTATAAGTACATTTATTATTTAGTTCAAGTTCTCCACAAAAGCCATGAGGTAGAATGGCTCATGTAAGTCAACTATACTGAACAAAATTCAGAGACTAATAAAATAACATCTCATATTTCTATTATGCTTTACAGTTTACAAAGTGTTCTCAAAAAACCCCCATGATGTTGCCAATAAGTCATGATGCTCATTTTACAGATGAGGAAACTGATATTAATAAGCAAACATTTATTAAGTGAATACTATATGCCAAGCACTAGGAACACAAAAACAGAAAGGGAAAGCACTCCCTCCCCAAGGAGTTGACATTCTAATGACAAAGACTATGTTTTCTGAAGGAGTTTATAAAGAATGCAAACAAAATGAATGCAAGGTAGCTTGAGGGAGAGCTGCTGTAGCAACTGAGAGGATCAGGAAAACCTTCCAAAAGAAGGTGGTGTGTGAGTTGAACCTTACGGGATCATAAGAGGTGGAGGTGAGGAGGCAATGCATTCTAGGAATGGGGAATAGCCAGGGCTAAGACACAGAGATGGGGCATCAAGTGTGGAACATGTAGGCCAGTATGGCCAGACTGCAGAGAGCCTTCTGACAATAATGGTAAGAAAACAGGCAAGGAGGGAGCTGTCAGGTTGTGAAGAACTTCAAATGTCAAAGGGAGGAATTTACATTTCATACTTGAGGGAATAAGGAGCCACAGGAGTTTGTGGTGTAGGAGCAGTACTAGTGCTCAGGTGAGAGAACAGGACCAGACAGAAAGATCTGGCTGTCACCTGCAGAGAGTTCATTGAATCCATGGGATCTAATGCAGTCACCAAGAAAGTACAGATAGAAAAGAGAAGAGGGCTCAGGCAGAGTCTTGGGTTACACTCATTCAGTGGGCATGACACAGATCAATCAGCAAAGGAGACTGAAGTGTGGTCAGAGAGAAGTAACACAGGGACCTGAAAAATCAGAGAGGAAATCGGTATCATGGAGAATTTGGTCAACAGTGAGTGACCTGTATACACCCAAACAGAGAGTGAAGGGACAAAACTGGTTCAAACCTAGTTCTTCTAACTCTGCCCAGGTCCAATGCTCTTTTCTTTCCCCTTCATCAAATCTCCTTTAAATCTATGTAATAACAGCTTACAGTTTTACAGTGCTTTAAGAATAACCATGTTCAGTAGCAGAACAGATATTGGAAGGCTGAGCAGAATGTGAGGCTACTACAATATTAGGGTGATAGAACTGTGTTCTAGCTCAAATCATAAATTGCCATTGGATTTAGACCATTTTCAACACTTTACCTTTTCCGTGGCTCACTTTTCTCATCTATAAGATGGGAGCAGTAATATCAATCCTCTACCTATAAAATACTTAGGTACTCTTTGACAGAAAGGTCTTGTTTTAGGAAAAAACCCATCTCTAGCCAAAGTCACTTGGCTTCTTGGCTAACTACATTTATACTGAAAACACACACTGGCTGAAAATGTGTTCATATCTTAATTTATGAACTGATCTTATGGTGGAAAATGTAATTGCCACGGAGGCTGCTCTGCATTTGAGAAGTGATATTCAAAAATCAGGGGGGACTTAAGTTCCGTTCTTATGGGGGACCATCTGGGGTCATGGAGCAGGGGCTCCTCTGTGCTTTGCCTTCCTCCTGCAGATCCAGCAACAGCGTTTTATTTTTGTTTGCACTAAAGCTGGGAAAAAACATCATGACATAAAGTCTGGTTGTAAAATGTGAAAGTGGGGACTGGAACATCACACCCTATAAAGTACCATAATTGAAACACTGGTGTGCTGCTAAATGTTTTCAAAATGTACTCTGCTGGGTTACTTAGCAATGTTTATCCAAACAGCATAGGACAGTCAGTTTGTCTAGGAGCATTAGGCATGAATTTCACGGCTCATTTAGTGAGTAGTAATGATGTGTCCAAAGCAAAGTATGGAGATGATCAAAAAATCTTTAGGATGTGAAATTCTTGGTATTCATCCCATTTCAACTCTCTAAAAAGAAAAAAAATAAGAACAAAACCAAGAAAAATAGGAAGAAAATAGGAAGAGTGACAAAGACTTCAAGGAAATGGAAGGTGATAGATCTTTGGGGAAATTAATCAATTTGTTGGTTTTAGGAATTTTTTTTTTTGAGGGCAATTGGGGTTAAGTAACTTGCCCAAGGTCACACGGCTAGGTTTTTTGTTTGTGTGTGTTAAGTGTCTGAGTTTGGATCCGAACTCAGGTCCTTCTGACTCCAGAGCCAGTGCTCTACTCACTGCGCCACCTAGCCGCCCCGGTTTTAGGAATTTCTCTTCATCCTTTTCTCTTCCTCCTCCCCACCCCTTATTAAAGTATTATAGAAATGCATTTTTTCTTAGCTTTCACACTTTAGTGAACATGTAAGTTTGCTTGTTAATATTTTATCAGCAAAGGGAACACAAACCATTTCTGCCAGCTAGGCAGCCTGGTGACACAGTAGATTGAGCATTGGGTATGGAGTCAGGAAAACTTTAGTTCAAATCTGACCTCAGACACTAACTATGTGACTCATGTAGAATCACTGCTCTGTTTGCCTCAGCTTCCCCATCTGTAAACTGAGGATAATGACAGTACCAGCCTCCCAGGGCTGCTATAAGATCAGATGATATAATATTCATAAAATGCTTAGCAGAGGGCCTGGCACACAATAGGTGCTTAATAAGAGCTTGTTTCCATCCTTTCCATAGGACTCTAGCTGTTTGGTCAATATAATCATTAGACAACGAAATGTATAATTAGGATGGAGAAGTCTACAAGGGCTTGGCTATAATGACTAATTATGATAGACTTACCTTCTACTAATCTACAGAATTTTGCCTTTAGTGAAGTAACTCTATAAGCTTCTCCTCCCCTCACCTGAGGCCAATTCCCACATAAGCCAAAAGCAGATCCAAGAGGAAAAAGAATAAGTTTCTTTTAGGAATTCTGATTGCTAATTCTTATGCAATGTATTTATTTGATAAACATTTAATAAATGCTTACCATATATACAGCTTTGTTCCAGGCACAGTATGAAAGAGACAAATAAGATCTAGTACTTGCCCTCAAAAGCTTATAATCTAACAGGCATACACAGATACATATAATACAAGTTAGAATAAGGGGAGTAGTACAAAGTACTACTATCAGATGTGGGAAAAAATCATTTTTCTGTCAACAATTCAAAGGCCTTCAGAATAACAATGTGATAAGTGATTAAAGCCTACTGGCCTGGACGTCAGGGGACTCTATCTCTGCCACTAATTTTCAGCATATGCAAAAAACATTTAACCTCTGCTTTCCACTATGTACAATGGTAATATTAATATGAACATACCACACAAGAAGAAAAAAAAATCTGCAAATTGTTCTCATCTCTCTGATAGAAAGATATTGCAGAAATGCCCAGATCAAATTAAAAACATTCCTCCTCATAGAGCCTGATAGGAGGAGAAGAGGGGATGAGAAGAAGGAGGAGAAAGAGAAGAAGGAGAAGGGAGGAGAGAGGGAGAGGGGGAAGAAGAGCAGCACGGAGAGGGAGAAGGGGAGAGAGGGAGAGAGAGGGAGGGAGAGGGAGGGAGGGAGGGAGGGAGGGAGAGAGGGAGAGAGAGAGAGAGAGTGAGAGAGAGAGAAGAGAGATCACTGAATAATTGAGGCTCTAACTGTGGAATCAGAACCATACTAGGGTAGGGAAACTTGAGTTTTGCCCAAAGACCAAAATTTATGGTGTTGACAGTTGCTACATTGAGTCAATAGTGTAGAAACAACTGAGTTTAGCTAGCAACTTTAGTTAGGAGGAATGGTTAAAATAGGACTTTTATTAGTTGTTGGATATTTTCCCCCCCTCAACTACACTACCCCTTGCTATGTGCTTCAGTATCTTTCTGAATCTCCCACTCCTGACCAAATGAAATTGTCTTTAAATGTCAATATGTGGGCATTTTTCATTGTAATCTTTTGGGGGGGGAGGGAGGGGGAAGCCATGGTGATTGGAGTTAAGTGACTTGCCCAAGGTCACACCGCTAGTAAGTGTGTCAAGTGCCTGAGGTTGCATTTGAACTCAGGTCCTCCTGACTCCAGGGCTGGTGCTCTGTCATGGTAATCTTGATACTCTTCTTTCTAATTTTTCATGACATTGCTCTCCCGGTTCTTCTCCTACCTGTCTAACCATTCCTTCTCTACCTTATTGGATCTTCATCCACATCATACTTGCTAAAGTGGGAGTCTTCCAAAGCTCTGTTCTGGCCCTCTTTTCTTCTTTTCTCTATACTATTTTACTTGTGATCACATCAGCACCCAAAATTGAACTCATTACCACTCCCCCCAAACCCTCCCCTCATTCTTACTTACCTGTTATTGTTAAGAGCACCATCCTTCCAGGCTCACCCAAGCTAATGTCATTCTGGACTCCTCAATCTCAGCACTAACCTCCACCAACTGGATAATCAGTGATCAAGTCCTGTCATTTCTATCTTTGTAATATCTCTTACAAAAGCCCTTTTCTCTCCTCTGACACAGCCCCCACCCTGCACAGACCCTCATCACCTCACCCCTAGTAGCCTATGGGTTGATCTCCCTTCCTCAAGGCTCTCTCCACTCCAAAGCACCCTGTACACAGCTGTCAAACTGTTCTTCCCAAAACATACATCTGACCGTGTCACCCCCTATTCAGTAACCTCTAGTGGCTTCATATTGTCCCCAGGATCAACTATAAAATCTCCTAGTTGGCTTTCACAGCCCTTCATAACCTGGCCCATTCCTACCTTTCCAAGTTCACTGGCTGTCCTTCATGCCTAGAATGTATTCCTCCTTACCTTCATCTCCTCAGTAACATTTTTAAAGTCTCAGTCAAAGTCTCATCTCCTTCAAGAAGTTTACTACCCCAATAATTCTTAATATTAGTGCTTTCCCTCTAAGAATCTCCCCAGTTACATATCTTGTTTGTGTGCTGTCTCTCCTATTAGACTATGAGCTCTCTGAGGGCAGGGGCTGTTTTTATTTTTTGTTTGTTTTGCTTTTCTTTGTTTCCCTAGTGGCATAGTACCTGGCACATAGTAGGTGCTTAATAAAGTTAGGTGACTAGCAGACTGCTCGCCCTAGTCTCCTTTTATGAAACTTACTCCAGTTATGTAAAATGTTACTTATGGATCTCTCTAGAATGTCTTCCCCACCTGGGTCTGGCTCTTGAAAACCTCTTCATCCTTCAAGGTTCCCATTCCAGAAGTTTCTTGTGATACTCTCTCAGTCAGAAGTGGTTTCTCTGACATCTGATCTAACAGAACTTCAATGTTTTCTTGTGTATAATCTCCCTCACTAGACCATGATCTCCTCATGGATAAGGAGCATCCTTGATTTATCACTACTCTCCTTTGTGTACTTTAAATTCTGGACAAACTGGGTGACTATCTAATCCCCAATTTTCTTGTCTTTTTCCATTTCCATGTATTTATGGGCCCCACTCCTATATCTAGAATATAATCAGCTGTAATCTTCTTCATCCAAGGTCTACTTTAGCCACCACCCTCCTCCTGGAAGCTTTCCCTGACTCAATAGATCAAGGCATTTCTCCCCCTTCAAATTTTCCTCCTGTTGCACATTATCTTGATTTCTTTTTTGCTCCTACTACACTATACCTTATAATAGACTTTTATTTGTATATCATAGCAGCCTTCCCCATCCCCAATTATGTTGTAAGATTATTGAAGACAGGAACTATCTTATCTCATCTTTGACTTTTAAAAGTACCTTGAACATAATAGGTGCTTGCTCTTAATAACAAATAATAAATGTTTGTTGAATGAATGTTAGTTAAACAAAAGAAACACACATTCTTTCTCAGAATTCTTTCTTTGTGGAACTTATCCTGTGAGAATATTTTTTGGTTAATTTCCCATCCAAATGAGATTGGTCAAGGTGATTTCATATAAGGAAAAAGAAAGATCTTTGAAAACAGGGAGGGGGAGGGAGGAAAAAAAATACAAATAACCATAACTGTAAGTACTAAAATGTGGCAGATGAGAACATAACTCTAAATCAGAGAGCTCGTTGATGTAGAAAGTAAAGAACAATGTACTGGCAAAACAGAACATTACAGGACCCTGGGCAACACAATTTTTTGTATGTAAACAAAGCAGCATTTTTAGTACCAGTAAGAAATTCCCCTTCTAATGAAACTTGTCATAAGAGCAGCTCAGGTTTTTTCCTCTCAAAGTTTACATGTTTATGTGTTATTTGTTGAATTGTTATGATCTTACCTATTGCTTGGTTCACATTTTTGGGTGCCAGTAATATGATGGTTACTAAAAAGTTGAATGTTGGGGTAGCTAGGTGGCACAGTGAATAGAGCACCGGCCCTCGAGTCAGGAGGACCTGAGTTCAAATCTCACCGCAGACACTTGACACACTTACTTAGCTGTGTGGCTTTGAGCAAGTCACTTAACCCCAATTGCCCTCCAAAAAGCAAAAACAAAAAAACAAACAAACAAAAACTAAAAACATTGAATGTTGGCTATATATAATACTTTGCTTTGGACTTCTTTATACATTTATGTAATATTATGCATTAGCATGTTTGTGGTACGTAGATCATAGCTTTAGAATTAGAAGTGACTTAGATGTCATCTGGTCCAGCCTCTTCATTTCACAGAAGAGAAACTAAGGCCCAGAGAAATGAAATAACTTGCCTAATGTTATACAGGCTATAAGTGATAGAGCTAGGAGCTGAACCTAGATCCTCCAATTTCAAATTCAAAACTCTTTCCACTGTGCCTTGCTTCTCCTAACTTTCATTTCATCACATTGCCTGATCATTTGTGTTTGATTCTTATCCCCACCTGGGGTGGCAGGGCATGGTGAATACAGCACTAGGCGTGGAGGCAGGAGAACTTGGGTTCACATCCTGTTTCACACACGTAGTAGCTATAATACTGGACAAGGTATTTAGTTTTTCTCTACCCTAGTTCACTAATAAATAAAAGGGAGAAAATAATAACACCTACTTCTGTGAGGACCAAATGAGATATGGCACGTCTTAGCGTCCTTAACTTGCTGTATCACGGGGGGCTTTTATCCTTATTGTTACTGAAAGATCTAGATGACAAGCACTACAAGGGCAGAGTGGGTCCTGTTTAACTCTGCACCTCCCTCTGGGCCTATGGTGCTGTGCACATAGGGAGTGCTTAATAAATTCTTGCTGAACAAATGAAATATGACTCCTACCTCAGACTGAGACTAAGGGACACATATCCATGTATGAAAAGAAATAAACCTGATATAACAAATGGCAGGTAGCACTACTTGAAGATTAACATCATCCCTCAATCTAAGTGGGTAGTTGTTTCATCAGAATCTTCTGGTGGGGGTGGGGGATGGAAGGAGGGGCGGCTAGGTGGCACAGTGAATAGAGCACCAGCCCTGGAGTCAGGAGGACCTGAATTCAAATCCGGCCTTGGACACCTTACACACTTACTAGCCACGTGACTTTGGTCAAGTCACTTAACCCCAACAGCCCTTCAAAAAGAAAAGAAAAAAAATAATTTTCTACTGGGAGTGGAACCAATTCATTCCCAAGCAGGATTCCTAGACTCTCAGTTCATTCCTAGTATAAAAGTTCTCAGGTAGAGTCCATTTGCAATCAAATATAAAAAGGTGAGCTAGGACTGCAATTTTCACTTCCTAATGGCTTCAATACAATTATCAAAATGAAATAAAGGTTTTAATTAGCGAGTTACCGAAGAGAAAGGGAGATTGGAACATATAGTTCAAAAGTAATTAATAAGTTACTTTATAACAGAAATTCCAGTTGGATGCAGATGGTTTTGATAATGCAAGCATTTTTTCTACTTATAATAATTAAAAACATTTTGTGTTTGTCGCAATCTTGAATGTAGTTATCCAAAAGCTCTGCTTTGGCTAATAGCTTGGGGTTATTTTCTTTGCTCTGATGAGTCTGCCTGTAATGATGAAAAACCCTCCTAAACAGTTTATAGGTGCTAGAGCTGGGGCATTCAGATCTGAGGTTCTTGGCAGCAACTAGGACTGAGGGAGGCAGAGAGATTTCATTCATTCAATCAATAACACTCTAATTTTAAGTATATAACAGACAGGAATTATTTCCATCCAGTTTCCTTAGGTCATCCTATGGGAAGGTTATGAATCAAATGCTGTCCTTACATATTCCCAAGGGTGAAATCTCCCATGATGCTCTCTACAAATGTCTCTCTCTTTCATTTACAGGCATACAGCCACTGAAATGTTCTATATGGTATATTTTGGATATTGTCAGCTACACACTAATAATATGAACGTCTAATCTTTTCTTGCTTCCTGGGATAGGATATATCTGATGCACTGCATCAGAAAAACAGCCAACACTACAATATGAAAAGGCAACAGAAAAGCTGAACAAACTGGCAACACAAAATGAACAATGGTATGACTCAGCAGCTAAAAAAGCTAAACTTACCTTGAACTGCATTAATAGAGGTATTATGTCCTGAAGAAGGGAGGTGGTGGCCCCCTTGTCACATCACATTGGGAGTATTGTGTTTTATTTTAGGTGTCGGTTAAATATGGCAAAGTGGAAGAGGTTCATAGGAGAACCAGGAAAAAAGGGCACTCAAATCTTACGTATGAAAATGGTTAGTTGAAGGAAAAGAAGAGACATATTCACTGTTTTGCAAGTATTTAAAAGGATGTAATAAAGCAGAACTCAAAAAGTGGGTAGAACTTTAAAGATTTTGGCTCAATATAAATCAGTCAGCCAACAAGCATTCGTTAAATATTGACTCTGTGATAGGCATGGCACTAAGCAATGGAAATATATAAAGAAAATCAAGGACATGTTGCCTGACCTCAGGGAGCTCACATTCTAGTGGGAGGGACAATACGCAAACATCAGTATTCACACAAGAAACATACAGAGTAGATGAGTGGTAATCTCAGAAGAAAGGTGCTAGCAAGAGTGCTTGAGGAGACTGTGGGAAAACCACTATCTCCTATAGAAGGTAAGATTTAACCTGAGTCTTGAAGGAAGCTTAGAAAGTCAGTAGGTAAAGGACTGGGGAGGGCATTCTAGGAATAGGATACAGTCAATGAAAAGGCACTAGTTCGGTGATGAAGAGTGTTCAAGGAGTGAAAAGGCAAGTGTTGCTGGATTTTAAAGTATATGGAAGGGAGTAAAGTATAAAAGGACTGGAAAAATAGGAAGGGGTAGAGTACAATAGAGCATATTATATTTGATCCAAGAGGTAATAGGGAACTCTTAGAGCTTGTAAATTCGGGAAGGTTGTGGTGTGGATTAACAGGGTCAGACCTATGCTTAAGGAAAATCTTTCTGACAGCTGAGTAGAGGATGGATGGGAGAAGAGAGACTTCCTACCACAAGGAAGGTCAACCTAACAGTTATCACCAGAGTGCAGGTGTGAGGTGATGAAAGCCTAAACCAGGAGGGAGGCTGTGTGAATAGACAGAAGGAGATATACATGAGATGCTAGTAACAAGACTTGGCAACAGGCTAGATATGTGGAGCGTGTGACAAAGAGGAGTCAAGGATGATGCTGAGGTTGTGGGCCTTGATAACTGGGAGGACTGCAGTATCTCAGTAGTAATAGGGAAGAGGAGGGGAAGATGAAGTAAACTTCCCAACAATTAAAGCTGTTTAACAATGGAATGGGCTGCTTCAAAAGGGGAGGCGTTCTCTTATCATTGGAAGTATTCTGACAGTGCTTGAAAAATCATTTAATAGGGATGTTGCAAAGGGAATTCTTATTTCATTTTGGATTGAGTGACCTCTGAAGTTGGCTTAGTCAAAATGGGGGACCTGGATATTGATTTTCAGTAGACCTGGTATAATCTATTTGAATAGAGTTTCATGGTAATTTTTGGCAGCAATAAGAATCCAGGCAAATCTTTCTAATTCCAACTATGAAAGTCAACCTGGTTATACATAGGAAGGGACACTGAAAATTAAGAGTAAGAACACCTGTTTTGAAATCCTGCCTCAAATACTTATAACCTGTGTGCCCTGGGCAAGTAATTTCACCTCTTTGAGGTTACTACTCTGAAAAAATAGTAGAAATACATGTACATTGCCTGATTCACAGGATTATTGTGAAGAAAATTCTTCAGCTCAGCAGCTCAGGTGAGGGGGTAGCACATTCTAAGAATGAGAGACAGTCTATGCAAAGGATGGAGACAGGAGACAGAATATTATATTCAGCATCAGTGGAGGAAGTAGCCAGTACTGATGAATCAAAGATCTTTGAAATATTGAAATTATACATGTATAACCATTTGACGCAGTTCCTCATCTATAAAATGAGCTAGAGAAGGAAAATACAACCCACTCCAGCATCTTCACCAAGAAAACTCCAAAAAGGGGTCACAAAGTTTTGGATATGACTAAAAAAGACTACACAAGAACAATACCCATACTTCCATTATTAGTTCTATAACAACTCCCAAGTATCTTGGTCTCAGAGCCCCTTTATACTCTTAAAAATTACTGAGGACCCCAAAGATATTTTGTATGCATTGTATCTACTTATATTTACCATGTTAGAAATTAAAGGATATGATGATGATGATGATGATGATGAAAATAGTTTTAATCTTATAGAACCCCTGAAAAGATCTCAGGGTCCTCAGTGGTCCCCACCCCATACTTTGAGAACCTCTGCCCTAGACTATGAAACCTTGAATAGCCTTTTGGTCTTCTAGTTGCTTTAAATAGTAGAAAGTACAAAGTGCATCCATGCAGTTTTCTTCCCTACAATGTCACTCTTGGACTAGAATGCTAAAGCAAGGAAGCAGAACAATCATGCCTCCTCCCTAAAGGCTGTTCAGAATCACACAACACTGTCCACTCAGGCTGCGAAAACAGGAAATTGGCAGGGCAAAGGAGAAGCCTCCAGGAACAAAATGGCATGGGGTTTTCCAGCTGGCAACTGTGGCACCCCACTGAAGGGAAGGACGCCAGTGACCTCAGTTTTTCTGAAGGCTGCTAACCAGAAACACCTGATTTGATCCAAGGGCAATGCCATTTAGATATGCCACCCTGGAAAACATTGCTCCTCTACCCAACTTCTGCATAGTTCTGCTTCTGCCCCAGACCGTACAGTACTGATCTAGAACAATGGAGATTTGTGGGCAACATGAGCTACGTTAAAATCATCTTAGGGTCAGCTGGCTGAGCCCTGGGGTTTCCCTGATCTGAAAGATCCTGGTTCAGTTCTAGAGCCAGGCTAGGGGTAGGCCAGTCTTACGGGTAAGCCAGTAAGGGGTAAGTAACACTTCCCTCATTCTGATTCATGTTCCCTGAAGCTACAAGGCCCTCTGCCAAGGTATCTGTCTCTTTGACATCTGGGGCTTTGGTAGATATCCTTCATTCTACAGACCACAGGATGCTAACATAGTTTTCACAGGGTCCAGAAGATGGATGGAACCTAAGAGGTCGTTGTCTAGTTTAACAGCCTCTTTTGGTAAATAGAGAACCTGAGACCGAAAAAGGCTGAGTTACTTACCCAAGGTCATGTAAGTAAGAAGGTAAGATGAATTTGAAATCAGGTCCTGACTCTAGATCTAGTGTTCTTTCTCTCTCATCTATAGTCAAAGCAGAAGAACAGACCCTGTGGCTTTCTTCTTTATTCTATTACCTTAGAGGTAAGGAGCCTTCCTTAACCATATTTTTTCTCTATCTCCTAAAATTCATAATTACTATTTATACCATTTCATTTACTTAATACTTTATTTATCCACACACTGAAAATTCATCAGGTGCTTACTGTGTGCAAAAGTCCTACACTAGGTACTGAAGGAGAGGTAAAACTATGAGACACCGAAGACCAGTGAAGTTGCAATCTACTCAAGGAAATAAGACATGGACACAGTAGAGAGAAGGTAAGTGACTTGAGAAAATAATGTAGGTAGTGGTAGGTCTGGGACTTGTTCTTTTTTTTCTGATACTTGTTCATAAAGCAGTACAGGGTAGAGGAGAGAGCAGAAAGCTTAGGCTCTTATCTCACCAAAGAGAAAGAAGGACTTTTCCAACAGAAGTATGGATATAGTCATTCAAGCAGCTGTGAGAAGAGGTGGCTTTAGGCTCTGGTGCTGCCTGAGGACAAGTGACTACTCCAACCTTAGACTGCAACCCCAGCTCTGCTACTTACTGGCTATGTGACCTTGAGAAAATAACTTAATTTCCTTGAGCCTCAGTTTTATCATCTGTAAAATTAGGATATTAATATCTATAATGCCTCATAAGATGTTAGAAATATCAACTAAGATCATGTATACAGAGTACTCTGTAACCATTAAAAATTAGAGGCAGTTAGGTGGTGCAGTGGAGAGGGCTAGATTAGGATTCAAGAAGAACTGAGATCAATCAAAATCCTGTCTCGGACATTTACTAGGTGTATGACTTCTGGACAAGTCACTTAACCTCTACGTGCCTCAGTTCCCTCATGTGTATAATGGGGATAATAACAGCACCTACCTCCCAGGATTGTTCTGAGGATAAAATGAGATATTTATAATTATATAAATATATAATATAAATATTAAATTATATAAATATATTAAATATTCTTATTCTATGAAGCCTAGGTATTTTGATTCTAAATCCAGTGTTCTTTACAATATACCATGCATTATTACACATTATTTAAACATATACCCATACATACATATCTATGTGTATATATTTATGTGTACAGATATCTCTCTATATAGATATCTATATCTATGTATATATGAATAATGATAAAACTAGACTATATCTTACACAGTTAATCTGAATTTGTTGTGTTTTTAAATAAAAAATACATACCAGAAACAGAACGACCACATACTGTAGAAGCCATGTCAAAAATCACGTCTTAAAACTGGGAATTTATATATTTCAGTTTTGTTCTATAAGATTTGGAATTCTGTCCTTTTAACCTGAAACATATGTCAACAACCAAACCCAGCTCTTCTGTAAAAGAAGAGAAACATATTCTTCCTAAACTGTTCCCTCCATATGTACGGCCTCAGGCTAATCCTGGTCTTTGGAGTAGGTTTTCAATGTTATATTATTTTTTTAAAAAAAGATACATTTCTTATCACTCGTTTTTGATTCTCCAAACATACACAAATGATGGGTTACTTTACCTGGTAACATGAGAAGGATTTGGTGGCATGTTTAGAGCAAAGAGTAGAAGGTTTTTTACAACATAGTAATAATTTTAAAACCTCTGAACTAGATTCAACAACCTCACTATCACAACTCTCATTTTATATTACACTTTAGGGTACATGGGACACTTTCCTCATGACCACCCAGTGAGATAGGGGATACAAGTTCTTATCCCAGGTCACAAATGAGAATACTGAGGGCCATGAGCCTAAACCCTAATGTCAGATTTTTTTTAAAGCCCACTTGAAACATGCGGTGTCCTCATCAGCTGACTTAAACATCTAAAAGTAATTAGGCCCTGATTTGCATTCTATATATTCATTGTTTCTCACAGTGCAGTAACATTCTATCATATTCACGCACCACAATTTAAGGCATTCTCTAATCAATTATGTCTACTTTATTTCCAATCCTTTGCCACTGTTCTGATGCATATTGGACATTCCTTTTTATTTTGCCCTGCTTCGAGTATTTACCTAGAAATAAAATCAATGGGTATGGTCTTTTTAGTTACTTTCTTAACATAATTCCAAACTGCTTTCTAAAATGCCTGGACTAATTCATAACTCTACCAACTATGTAGTGTTGTGCCTGCCTTTTTATAGCCCCTCCAACATCTTTCCAATTTGCTGGGTATGAGGTGAAACTTCAGACTTGTTTTGATTTGCATTTCTTATTATTAGTGATTTAGAGGTTAATGGTTTATAATTCTTTTGAGAATTGCTTATTCATATCCTTTAACTACTTATCCTTTGGAGCTAATAAGGTCTTAAGGTAAGCATAAAATTGTTTTACTACTAATCAGAATAATCCTAACAGAGAAGAGACATTTGTGTTCTTTGTGGCCTCTTTGCAGCAGATCAGCTCAGTTATTCTCAGTGTCCTCAAGGTGCACTCACCTATGGCACTTATTATCATAGTTGTGTGTAAGAAGGAACTGTAGGAAGTTATTCCCCAAATTACAAACAAGATTGAGTAAGCATTTAAATAGCATATTTAGTTTCACTTTACGTGTCAAGTCAACCAACCTTTCTTACTGACTAGTTTCACTGTCTGTCCCCCATGTCTGGAATGCTCTCTCTCCTCATCCCATCTCTTTGGCTTTCTTCAAGCCTCAGTTAACCCCTCCCCCCCCTTCTACAAGAAGCCCTTTGTAATCTCCCTTATGCTGGTGCGTAGTTCTCGAAGTATTGTCTCCTCTGGAGGTAGGAACTGTCTTCTGCCTTTCTTTGTATCCCCAGCTGTCAACACAGGGCCTGGTACATAGTTGTTGTTCAGTGGTTTTCAGTCATGTGAATTCTTTGTAATCCCACTTGGGGTTTCCTTGGCAAAGATAGTGGAGTGGTTTGCCATTTCTTTCTCCAGCTCATTTTACAGATGAGGAGCTAAGACAAAGAGGGTTAAGTGACTTACCCAGGATCACACCGCTAGTAAGTGTCTGAGACTGGAACTGAACTTATGAAGACTCATCTTCCTGACTTCTGGCCTGGTAGTCTATCTACTGCACTACCTACTGCTCTGGGCACATTGTATAGGTGCTTACTAAATGCTTATTGATTGACTATTTCCTTTCATTTATCTATTCTATCTTTCCTCTTTCCACCAAAGTCCTATGATGGTGTTACAGTGACACTGTAGTGACTGTAGGTTCTCCATGGCCATACTAGAAAAGCAGGTCCAACTCAGCCTAAAGATTCTAAGTCATGATCAACTGCATGTCTGTCATCTCAGTACCAGCTTAGGTATGGAAAGGGTCAACAGAAGAGTAAGACTTTTTTTTGACAACTTAAAATGAGGGCCTACTAAATCACTGAAAGGTTGACTTCTGAAGAGGCAGAAAGAGGCCCCACACCAATGAAACTACAGGTACTTTGAAGACAAAACTGTACACAAACAACCTGAATTCCCATCCTAGCTCCTTCAATACCACTAGGTTATTTCTAGAGAGAAGCTTATATTCAGAAAGCATCTGCATCACTATGTTAAGATCCTGTGTGGAATAAACCATAAACCACAGGAATAATAGTAAACTCTGGCCAGGCTAAGGTTATAGTGATTAATAGTAAATGGTAGTAGTTGAATGATGTGTTCTATTTTCTATTATAGTGCATTAAGTAACTAGAAATCCCAAAAGTGAAAATTCCTATAGGTTAGGATATTCTGTTTGCCAAGGGTAATTCAGTATTGAAAACTTCCCAACAAGCTCCCAAATGAAGCTATCCATCTATTATTTCTGTGTCAATCCTGTTTAGGGTCGTGAGTCTAGAAATTTGACATTTACAGCAATGAAGAAACCTGTTGTGATCTTAATACCAGCAGAAATTTTTATAAAACTTCATATCCCAAGAAGAAGAAATTGTGAAATAATCAATTTTAAGATCAGAGTTGAGGTATGGTTTCAAGTATTCTATTAAACAGAATCCACCCAAGCAAAAAGTTACTATTGTTTGCAGTGAGGAAGAGTAAAATAATTTTTTCCTTTAATTATTCTTCAGGAACATTCTAAACTTCCAAAACTGTTAAGAAGTGCTAGATTTCACCTATATTATCCACTCTTGACTGTAATTCATTATGGCTAAAAGGGAGAAATATCCACAGAGGGCTGCTTGGTCAGTTCAGTACAGAAAAGTCACCTCAGATGCCCATATTCTTTTATTAGTTTAACTTTACCATTATCATTGGAAGTCTAATTTCAAAAATACCCAATACCAACAAAGAGAAGTTGAAATGCTAAAAAGCCAAGTTTTCTTAGTTTCTACATTAAAATGGATCATAACTGAGCAAAATCTCTATGTAAATATAAGAGAAGAGCCTAAGAAAGAGTTCCTGTAACTATGTACCTTTCCCTGTGTAGATGGAGAAAGGAAAAATGAGCATGCATGAACCTATCTTTTCAATATACTCATATGCAGTCATCAAAACACAGAGGTTATCTTTAATCATGAAGGCTATACACTATATATAGTATACACACATATATGTGTATACATATTTATACATGTGAATATGTATACATAATATAATTTATACATATATTTTTATGTAGAGGTATCTAGGCGGCACAGTGGATAGAGTGCTGCACCTGTTAATTTTTTTTCACAATCTTCTTGCATCACTTTCATTTCTTTCCCAGTTTTTTCCAGTTACCATGCTTATTTCTTTAATGCTTCCAGGAATTCTTGTTGAGCTTGGGTGCAAACAGCATTTTTCTTTGAGGCTTTGCTTTCACATTGTTGTCTTCCTGTCTTCCATGCCACCATAATGGCTTTTTACGGTCAAGTTCTTTTTTTTAATTGTTTGCTTCTTCCAACTTATTTCTTGACTTTGAACTTTATGTTAAAATTGGGTTCTGCTTACCTGGGTATGGGAAGGCACTGTTGAAAGCTTCAGGCTTTTTATATTACAGTTTTCAGAATTAGCTCTGAAAAACTAATTCTAGGTCTACAAGTTTTTGGTGCTCCCAAGGTGGTGTGTTCTGGGGAGAGGTGTGTACCTTTCCCTGTGTAGATGGAGAAAGGAAAAGGTACCACTGCTTTCTTGGTCTATGCTCTTGGTGTTTACCCAGGAAGGGTCCCTGCTATTCTTTAGCTATAAGCACCAGTGATCCTCTTGGCTCTAGAACTGTGACCAGATCCCTTGCTCTTCTGTGGCCTCAAGTGCTAGTGCTCCTCACCATCCTGGAACTACAACCAGTGCCCCTGCTTGCTTGTGATGAAACACAAACTCCTTTCTGCCCTGGAAATGTGACCTAGAACTGCTTATAGGCAACAGAATAGCCAATCAGTGCCAGCTGCATCCACTATCAGCAAAAATATCCTGTGGTCTCTTTTTAACCAGCTGTTTGAACCCCTTAACTGGCTTTTGGCTGAGAGGTGCCACTTTTGCTGCCACCTCCAAGGCCCACCCCTGATGCTGTCACTGCATGTGCTCCAGTCAGCTTCCACTCCAGTGTCACAATCCTCTCCTACCAATCTCTAAGCTGTTTTATGCTGGAGAAATGTACCATCCTAACTTTTTGTTAGTTCTTTCACTATAGAATTCGATTTAAAGGCATTATTTTAAAGTTGTTTGAAGGGGACTGTTTAGAGAGTTCAGCTAGATTGCTGCCTATATTCTGCCATCTTGGCTCTGCCATTCTAGGTCATTTATTTATTTATATATGTATGTATGTATGTATGTATGTATGTATGTATGTATTTATTTATTTTTTAAAAGCAATTGGGGTTAAGTAACTTGCTCAAGGTTACACGGCTAGTCATTATTTATGCGTGGGTGCTCATTTTCTGAGGCCAGATCTGATCTCGGGTCATCCCAACTCCGAGGCCAGCACTCTTACTCACTGCGCCACCTAGCCGCCCCTTTAGGGCAATTGGGGTTAAGTAACTTGCCCAAGGTTACACGGCTAGGTTTTTGTTTGTATGGATTAAGTGTCGGAGGCCGGCTCTGAACTCAGGTCCTTCTGACTTCAGGGCCTGCGCTCTATTCACTGCGCCACCTAGCCGCCCCTAGGTCATTTATTTTAAATGAAATAAATGCATTAAACACTTCCATGAGAAAACTTTTCATCCACAGTTGCCTCTGAGAATAAGATTGGCTTTGGAGCCTAATGTTATTGAAATACAATGTAACAGAGCAGACTTTTATTTTCATATCCTAATGCTTCCTGGAATTTTCTGTATTAAGTTTAAAAGGAAAACAGTCTATCTTATCTAAATTTTATGTCATTCCTACAGCCTAGCCTACTAAATCCTTAATACAAGTTTACTGAAAGGCAGTAAATGTATGTAGTAAATAGAGCAAAGGGACTTAAAGTCAAGAGATCTGAATTCAAGACTCAAATCTACCATTCAATAGTTGTGTGAACCTGGGGTAAGTTACTTCTCTTTGGGCTTCAATTTTCTTATTTGTAAGATAAGGATAATAATGCTCACATGGGATATTGAAGGAAAATGCTTCCTAATGGTTATGTAAGATGATTTTTATATGGTGTCTCCTCCATTAGAATGTAAGCTCTGTGAGGGCAGAGACTCCTTTTTATTTTTCTTTGTATCCTAAGCACTCATCACAGTGAATGGTATGTGCTATTGTTCAGTCATGTCTGACTCTCTGTGACCCCATTTGGGGTTTTCTTGGCAAAGATACTGGAGTGGTTTGCCATTTCCTTCTCCTGCTCATTTTATAGATGAAGAAACTGAGGCAAACAAGATTAAGTGACTTGTCCAGGATCACATAGTTAATAAGTGTCTGAGGCAAGATTTGAACTCAGAGACATGAATTTTCTTAACTCCAGGCCTGGAACCTAGCTGCCCCAAAGAGCATGTGGTAAGAGATTAATAAATGCTTGTTGATTGATTGGTGGGGATGGAATCAGGAGTTTAAGTTAGACTTCAAAGAATAGGTGGGGCTCCATCACTGTTGTTATTATTTTTATTAATAATAACTGGCTATGCAGAAGGTTGTGATATGATTACCAAAAATCTTAAGTTAATATTCAATAAAAATTTATTATAAGTCTGTTGTGTATAAGATATCATGCTAGGTGGAGACATAAAAGAAAAAAGTAATTAGTACTTGTCCTCAAGGAGAAAATATTTAATGATGGCAGTGGAGGGGGAGACAAGAAACTTACTTACAACTAAGTAAGCACAATTTAATTTAAAGCAGCACAAACTAACAATTGAGGAGGAATGTCTTCAAAGGGAAAGTAAAACTTGAGCTGGGTCTCTGATGCTAACTACCATTATAACTATGGGAAAGTCTCCCCATACTTTCTGTATCCTTAAAGTGGATATTATAATAATACCAGTAATAATATTTGAAATGGGCTAATATATGTTAAAAGTACTTTAACAAAAACCTAAATGTTATATAAATGTCAGTTTTTGTTATTACAGAAGATGTTAAGGATCCCAAGAGGGAGAGATGAAGGAGAACATTGCCAGGCATGGCTGATAAAAAACTTTTGTGAAGACCCAGAGATGGGAGATAAAATCCTGATTTGGGGCAGCAGCTAACAGACTAGTGTGAGTGAAACAAAGGGTACCTGAAGAGGACTAATATAAAATTAGACTGCAAAAATAGAAAGAAGCCAGGTCATGAAGAACTTCAGGTGTCAGGATGAAAAGATTGCATTTTATCCTAGATGCAATAGTAAAACACAGAAGACTTTTGAGCAGGGGTGACATGAGTGAATCTATGCTATAGGACAATGATTTGGGATACTATGTGGAGGATGGACTGGAGAGGGGAGACTAAAAGCACAAAGACTAATTAGGAAGTTGTTGTAATAGTTTTAACAAGAGGTCATAAACTAGGATAATATTCACGTGAGTGGAGAAAAGGGAACAGACACAAGAAATATTATGAAGACAGAATTGACAATACTTGCCAACCAACTGGATAAGAGGATAAGGGAAAGGGAGGAATCTAGAATAACTCTGAAGTTGCAAACCTGAGTGACTGGAAGGATAGTGATATCCTCAAGATAAATATGGAAGTTCAGAGAAGAGATGATAAGGAGGGAGTGATAAGGTCTGTTTAGGACATGTTGGGTATCACAAACTCATAGGAAAACTAGGCTGAGCAGGGAGTTGTTTATGCACGACTTAAGTTTAGAAGAAAAATTAGATCTAGATATTTAGATTTAGGCATTATATAGGGAAATGAAATGAAAACTGAAACCACAAAAGTTGGTACTATCACCAAGAAAATATAGAGGAAAAGAAGATGGACTCTCGGGAAACACCAACTTTTAAGTGGGAGACAGCAAACCTAGCAAAGAAAACTAAAAAGAAATAGTCAGACATCTAGGAGGTAAATTAGGAAAAAGCAAAATTGTGGAAACTAAGATTAAAGAATCATAATCATAATCATCCATGAGAAGCATTCAGGAGGTGGTTGAAAGAATCAGAAGCTAAAGAAAGGTCATGTATGATGAGGACTGAGAAAAGGCTGTTATCCATGTGACCTTGGGCAAGTCACTTAACCCCAATTGCCCTACCTTTCCTCCTGCAAACAAAAACAAAAACAAAAAAAGAAAAATAAAAGACTGTTATACACATACACACAGATGTATGTGTATATATTTATATGTATGTATATATATACACATATGTGTGTGATATGTGTTTATGTATCTCTCTCTAAATACATATACACACATATATAAATATATATTTATTATATATATCTATAAATATATATAATAAATATATATTAACTTTTATTATATTATATATTATAACATTAAATATATAAAATAAATTTATATATAAATATAATAAATATATAAATATATATTATATATATAGGTCTGGACTCTCTCTATATAGATAGATAGATAGATAGATAGAGAGAGAGAGAGAGATACACAACACTTTATTTTTTGGTTATAAAAGAGAAAAGAAATATAGAATGATAGGTGCAAGTAATTGAGGGTCAAATGACAGGTTTTCAAGAATAGGAAAATGGCATATTTGTGGGTAGTTTACAGGGATCTGGAGACTTTCATACGTTTATAGGTGATGGGGAAGAAGCTGTAAGTAGATAAGAAGAAAAAGAAGATTTCTGTTTCCTCATTCAAGGTGTGTGTGTGTGTGTGTGTGTGTGTGTGTGTGTGTGTGTGTGTAAGTGTGAGAGAGACAGAGACAGTAGGAGAAAATGAGACAGAGCAAGTATAAGAGTAAATTATCAAAGAGGAAAGCTACCAGAGGAGACTGGAGGGGGTGTCATTAGGGGTACAAGCTGAATCAGAGTTGGCCTTGGCAAACTGAGGCTTTTTCAGAGACTGGAGAAAGAGAAGACAATGAGGGACTATCACTTATTTATTCATGAATAGGTTAGGAGAATTTGTCCTCTTCCAACAGATCCCCTGTTCAGCTAACTTGAAAATGACAGAGAGAGAGATGTTAAGGAAACAGGGTCAGCGATAGGTGAGATTCAATATTTAGTAACTTACTGGTCTTGGATTTTTTTTTTTAATTGAGAATGCAATGGTTCTGCTGCTTTGGGGGAGGGGGAAGGGGAGAAAGGGGAAGGTTTGTACTATCAACTCAAATTGCTTAAGCCTTACAAAGCTTTCATTTGAGGTCTGGACTGTACTTAAACTGCAAAGCTCAGGGGATTCTCCAAGACCACAGAAAATTATTTTGAGAAACAGACTGATGTCATGTTGCTAAAGAAGTAAGGCACAGTACTTAGGGTCTGGATGAATATAAGCTCTCCAAGAAAAAGGAGGAATGCTTTAGCTGTAATTCAGTACTGCTATCACAGTGTTGGCCAATGATTTGACCTCTGATCCTCAGAAATTAGACCTGTTCTTTTGGTTAGGAGGTTCATATATTACACCCCTTTTTCCCTTTTCCATGTAATTCTCATAGGTATAAATTTAAATATCTACCTGCTATTTACTAGGTGCCTATAATGTTCCACATATTATGCTAAGTGCTAGTGATACACATACAAAAAAAAAAAAAAAGAAATAACTCTGCTTTTGAGATGTTTATATTCTGTCCAGTATAGAAAGAGAGGAAGAGAACATGTACCTACATACAGAACCACTACAAAGTAGTTCAATGCTAGGTAGTTGGGGGGCAGGTGGGGAGGGAGGCAAATAGCAGGATCAGGAAAGCCTTCATATAGAAAACAGTAGTTGAGTCATGAAGAAAGCAAAGAATTCCATGAGGTAGTACGAAGGACAGAACGCATTCCAGGCATGGGGAACAGCCAGCTTGGAGAACAGCACAAAGTCACAGAGACAGAAGATGGAGTACTATGACTGAGGAATAGAGAGAAAGCCAGTTTGGCTAGATTGTAAAGAGTGGGAAGGGGCAATAAATATGAAACAAAGGAAGAAAGACAGGTCAAGGTCAGGTTGTGAAGGGCCCATAAAGAAAAATAGAAATGTTTAGATTTTATTCATGAGCAGTAGGGAACCACTGGAGTTTCTCATTTTTGTTGTTTGTCTTTCATTCTCAGAGAAGACCATGACATCAGGAATGACTTACAAGTGCCATGACTTACAAGTGAATTGGATTTAAGTGAGGGAGGGCTGTGCAAAGTTACCAGCCTCACTTTCTCTTCTGGAGTCATCTGGGTCCAGTGGCAAGATATAGATCAGTATAACTGCAGATGGCTCTGGGTGAAGTGGGAGACCTTGGCCTTTTTAAGTTAAAGTCTTTAACAGGTGTCAATTTGACTGAGGCAACACCCATTCAGTGACTAAGGCTAGGTAGGAAAAGAGACAAAGAATGGTTTCTTTTACCAAATTAAAAAAAAAAAATCAATCTGGGAGGTGAAAACCCTCAGGGTTTCTAGCCAAAATAGAAACAGTCACTATTTATATTCAATGTGAGGCATGAGGACCCGAACAATGATCAAGTGGGGGCTTGGTCTAGGAACTATTATTGGCCAGTCAATGATAGCCAGGGGAATAGAAAGGGAGAAGAGAGGAAAGAAGGGGAGGGGAGGGTGAGGGGAGGGGAGGAGAAGGGAGGAGAAGGGAGGGGAGGGTCTGGCCAGTTGAGTCCCCAGCTGGTACTACTCATAGGAAGTTGTCCTTTGTTCTTGAAAAAGACTGTGATATCAGGAAGGTGGAGTTTACTGAGTATGGGGAATGACATGACCAAACGTATCCATAAGGAATATTACTTTGACATCTGCGTGGAGGATAGATTGGGAGGAAGAGACACCTGAGGAAGGGAGAACCCTATGGAAGCCACTATGATAGATACACTACAAGACAGACTACATCACCTGAACTGGGGTGATGTCTCTATGAGCAGGGAGAACAGGTTAGATACTAGAAGTGAGGCATCTGTAATGGATAGATTGAATTCTGAGGCCACTATAAGAGACAGACTCTGTGTGTTGTTTCCCAGGCTACTAATGCCCTTCCTCCCCAAACCGTGCTATATTTAACTATCTTGCACATATTTGTATTCATTTTATACTTATTCTGTATACATTCATACATGTACTTGTCTCCCCATAAGATGAGAGTAGGAAGCTTGAGAGTGGGAAATGCTTCATTCTTTTTTTTTTGCTTTTCGGAAGGGGGAAGGTAGGGCAATTGCGGTTAAGTGATTTGCCCAAGGTCACAGAGCTAGTAAGTACTAAGTGTCTGAGGCCATATTTGAACTCGGGTCCTCCTGATTCCAGGGCCTGCGCTCTATTCTCTGTGCCGCTTAGCTGCCCCATGCTTCAATCTTTATACCTGTATTTCTAGCACCTAGCACCTCCCTACACACAGGAACAAGAACATAGTAGACACTTGACAAATTATTAACCTACTATCCTTGACCTGTTAAAATTCTTCTTTTCCTTCATAGATCTTGTGTACCTCCTCTCTGAAGCCCTCTCTGATTCCCCAAAGCTATAAATGGTCTCCCTAGATATGACAATGTCACATTTTTTGATCATCTAATAAGAAATCTTTAATATTCCACAATGTTTTTTGAGTCAAGTTCAAACTCGTTTGGTCAGTAACATTACTCTTCCAACTTTACCTCCTTTCACTACTTTCTATACATAATGATATACATATCCTTTATAGAGCAACTCAAATATCATCTCTTCCATGAAACTGTCTTATCTTTACAATGTTTGAAATGTATTTATTATGTAATATGTATTATAATTATGTGCATTTGTTTTTTATTCCCCATGAGACTTTAGGCTCTGTGAGGGGAGTATCTTACTTAAACTCTCTGTATTCTCTAGTTTCGAGATTTTAATAAATGTTTGTGAAGGAAAGAAATAATTTTGTTCCAGACTTTCTGGCAGCTATGGCCATCACCATTGCTCTTTGGAGTTTCCTGAAATGAAGGAGAGAGGGAGGAGATGAATATTAATGGGAAAATAAAGTCTGCAGGACCTTGTCTTTCTGCCTGGCTTTTACTCTCCAGTTGTATCTACCATGTGGAATGTCAGTAGTAAAGATAGTAGTAGCTCATGTTTACAGAACTTTCTCCACTGTTTTTGCCTTAGTTTAGACCATTACCACTTCAGTCTCAAACTACTATAATACCCCTAGTTGGTGTCCTTGCCTCAAGTCTCCTACTATAGACCATGTTACATACACTAGCAAAAACAGATCCTAATATATCACCCCTTCCTCAACCAACTCCAGAGTCTCACTGTCTCTAGGAAAAATACAAAAACTCCTGTGTTTAGTTTTTAAAAACCCTTCATAACCTGGCCTCAATCTCACTTTCCAGCCTCACTGGCCATCTCTACCCCTCCTACACACTGCCATCCAGCCCAACTGCTCTTCTCTATTTCTTTTTTTTTTTTTTAAAGCAATTGGGGTTAAGTAACTTGCTCAAGGTTACACGGCTAGTCATTATTTATGTGTGGGTGCTCATTTTCTGAGGCTGAATTCGATCCCCGGTCATCCCAACTCCGAGGCCGGTGCTCTTACTCACTGTACCATCTAGCCGCCCCTCTTCTCTATTTCTTAGCCATGACATTCCATCTATGGTCTCCAACCCTTTGCATTGGCTGTCCTCCATGCCTGGAATGTATTTCCCTTCTCACTGTTTTTTCCTTCCCTTCCTCGAAAATGCAGCTCAGGTATTACCTTCTACATGAATCCTTTCCTGAGTACTGATTTCTAATGTCCTCCCTGTAACAGCAAGCACCCCAGCATCCCCAGGGTAGCTGCCAACACAGGTTCTTAGATCTCCTTTTCTAAAGGAAAGCAACTCAAAATGGGTTAATCTTGCTTTAATCAATCAAACATATCATTTACCCAGTTCAGGGGAGAAAGTCAGCACTCCAAACTTCAGTATATACAAAGGTTACAAGCAGAAGTTACAAGAAGACAGAGAAACAAACAGATCAAGCAGACAGGCCTCCAACTGTCCAACCATTACATCCATACCTAGTCAGTTACCAGAGAGGGAAGCATCAACATCTGGGTTTTTCAAAGTCTGGGGACTCTCAACGGCTTCCCAGAGTCTCATCTGGTCAAATCACACAATACTTCTCAAAGTGAGCCCCAAAACAAAGCCTCACATCAGAGTTTATATAGCCTTCTCCTGGCTCAGAGAATATAACAACCCTCTTGACCCACTGCCCAATCAAAAAGTATCTCCTGAAAAACAAGCCTCCAGCCACAGGCTCCAGGTGCACTTAAGGCTATCAAAGGGCCTATGGGCAGGGAAGATCTTAAAAATGTACATTCCTATAACATTCCCTCCCAAATTACCTTGTATTTAACTACTTTGCATTTATTGTTTTTATATTTATTCTGCACAGCTTATATATTTGTTGTCTCCTTCATTTGAATGTAAGCTTCTTTTGAGTAGCTATTCAGTTTTTGTATTTGTATCCTCAGTACCTCATACAAATGCCCAGAAATGTATTATGTGTTCATCAAATGCTTTTGATGGATGATGGTTTCCAACAAAATTGTGATATAAGTTGTATAAATTTTAATCCCATTTTTTAGACGAAGAGACTGAGCCTCAGATAAGTAAATTGACTCTCTCTTGGTTGTATATCTAATATCAAAGGTGATATTCAAACCTGAGTCTCCTGCCTCTAAGTTCAGCACTTTTCCCACTACATTATTCAGTCTCAGAATCATAGCAACTCAGAGTTGAAAAGGACTTCTAGTTCAAACTATATCTGAACCATTCCCTTTACAACACACCTGATAAGTCATCATTCCAGACTTTGCTCAAAAACCTACAGGGAGGAGGGTGCCAATGCCTCCAGAGGTTATCTATTCCATTTCTGGATAACCCTAAATGTAAGGAAGAATAAAGTTTTTCCTGATATCAAGTCTCAAACTGTATTGCCACCTTTCTTTGCTTCAAGCTTCTCTATATAGCTTTTTTTCTCTCTCTCTTTTTTCAAATTAAAATAAAGACTAAGTCTCCCTATCTCTTCCAGACTGGAACATATATCACTTGCAGACCTGATCTCAATACCGACTGACATGGAAGCTTTGACCTGCTCCATATTTTATGACCTGGATCAATTTACCCTTTCTAAGGCAAACTGGTAGCTTCTGCTTCCAGGGGTTTACCACATTGGTATCAGCTTTAGGGTGGATACCTGATTGTCTTTACTCTTACAGGATAGTTCAAGTGCTTTACCAGCCTCAGCTTCCCTCAGTAGCAAGGATTATAGGCATGTGCCATGCCTTAAAATCTAAGTTACTTGATGAATTCCCTATGGATACAACATCACATTTTTTTCCCTCATTGTAATTGTTTCTTTTTCTCCTGAGTTTCATTTTTGAGAGCTTCCAATCCCTCTCAAAAAAAACTTCAGTCTAAGGGTCTTTACCTACCTTTCTTTGAGTCTTATGAAAACTGTTCTCTCCAAATCTAGTATACATTTCCTTTCTTTTATAACAAATTTTAAGGTAGTCACTTTTCCCAAACCAATTTCTCCTTGTTGGAAAGAATTAGATTCAGTATAGTTTTCCCTTGGTGTTTCCTCTATCTTTGGAGAAGGTAAAAACAGTCATCATGGCAAGTATTAAAAAATTATTAGGTACTTTGCTTTTGGCTGAGTGTTCCAACAGCTATTTGGATAACTGAGATTATCTGTTTGGATAACTAAGTCCCCCTACATTACTATAATTATGCTACCATGACAACTTACCCCTTTCTACAATTTAGTCTCAAAACTACAGAGCTTCACATCATGCAGCCTCCCCAGTAGGTGAGTAACTCCCAAGCATTTGGTTCCCTATATCTGTATCTTATCTCAAGCACTGCTGAGGTTCACTACCAATTCCCATCCTTGGGCCCCAGGAATATCTGAACAATGATGTGATTATTTTTGCATGAAACTTTTAATTCTCTTTGCTTCACCCTATAATATATATATAATGGCAAGCATATACAGGTCATTTAAAATAAAAAATTTCCCCCCAAATTACTCAAATCATTAATGAATAAAGCAAATAAAAAAACAACTCTTAACCTACTTGCTATTATTTGGTCAAAGCTTCTAGAAAATAAACTTTTACTGGCAATTTCAAAGTTGATACAAATTATTCCCAGATTGGTAGAGTGAAATACATAAGGGCAACTGGTGACCCTCAACCAATTACATTTCAAAACTGTTAGTAGCATCCATTCAGTCCTCACAATTAAAAGTTGGATTCCCCTGGTCTAATACCCTAACTGAAATGTTTCCTATCTGGTTACTAATGTAGGATTGGGAGTGGAAAAAGGGGAAAAAAAGATTCTGTTGTAGCATATAGAGTAAAATCACCCATGCACAAACTGGAGCTGTTAAAGGAGGTGTTTGTTTTCAACATGTTGTGCCTTTAAAAATACATAAAATTGTGCACGCACACTCCTGGGTTTCATTTCCTTGTGTAAACAGTGCTCCTGCCCCGACTATGGAAGTGAAGGACTGGTAAGAGAAAATATATCTGAAATTGTGGCTCATTACTGCTGCATGAAATACGTCTCTTATGTTAAACAAGGCTGGACTGCTTCTTACATTTAAACATGAATTACTATAGTTACTCAGTCAAAAGTGTCAGGACACAAGTGACCAAGGAGTTTAATTAGCCCAGTCTCCTTGTGACAACATTGCATTTACTAGGGAAAGAAGATTATATACATGCTGAGCAGTCTTAGTGGGAAAGGCTACATTGGTAAGGAATTCGGCCCCCAAAGTATTAAGGAGGTGGAGGATGATTATTACTTTACAACTGGAACACATTATTATCAAGTTTCCAGATTGCACAGGTTTTTATTAACTTATAGGGAGTTAGTTCTTCTTACATTTCTTAAATTGAAAAAAAATTGTGATGTTAGAAGAAAATTTTTTTAAATAAAGTTTTATTTGACCCAACAGCAATTATGTTCTTTTTACACACCTCCCTGATGTGTTTAACACTTTATCCAGAGCTCCAAAGTTGGTAACCCACTGTATCACCAACCAATTTTTAACATGGGAATATAAGGAAAGAATAAGCCAATGCATTCTTTGCAAACTGAGAACTTTCTTGTGGATAGTACCAAGAAAAAGCCAAAACAAAAATGTGTAATATAAGCAGAAATAAGCCCAGAATTTACATTATGATGAAAGGATTCATGGACAACAAACTAATATCAACATTAAAACTGCAAACTACAAATGGTATAGCAACAAGTTAATAAAGGAACTATTAATTGAATTGTCAGAAGACAGAGAGTAACATGAAAGAATTAGATGAAGCTAACAGAAAAATACAAAAATAAAAATAAAGAATTGAAGAAATTTTTTGAGAAATCACAACTGAAAGTTTTATGGTATCTTCTGAATGGGACCACTAAACATATACATATTTTTCAGTACCACATGAATACTTACAAAAATTGATCAAGTATAAGGGCTCAGAGAAATTGCAAATAAATATAAAAAGGCAGAAATATCAAATGTATCCTTTACAGAATATAATGCAATAAAAAAAAAAACAGTAATCAGTTCGGGGGGGGCGGGGGGAAGACAGACCCAAATGGAGGTTTAATAGCTAAATCCTAAATAACAACTTGATCAAGGACAAATCATAGAAACTACAATTATATTAAAGACAATGATAATGATGAAACAAAATACTATAATTCCTAGAATTCAACTAAAGCAATCATCAGGAAAAAAATATACACCTAAAAATACACAGCAAAATAAAAAAATGGAAAGAATAATGAACTGTATAAGGATTCTTAAAAATTAAAAACCTAACAAAAACCTATAATAAGAGCAAAAAAGAAAATCTTAAAAATCAGAAGAAAATTAAAAATAAATTGTACACTCTAGAGATGACAGAAATAAAAAAACTAAAATCTAGTTCATTGAAAAGGCTAACAAAATTGATAAGGCAACCTGATTAAGAAGAGAACAGAAAATGAAATCAACAAAATAACAAATAAACAAGATAAAACTAAAACAAAATGATGAAATGAAAATCATTATCAGAACCTATTTAGTCCTCTGCTAATAAAATTGAGAACACAAAAGAAACAGAGGGTTACTTTAAAAATAGAAAGAAAAAAACTAACAGAACATTACAAAAAAATCTTAAATTATCTAGTCTTATACAAGTAAATAGAACTAGCAATGATGGTTCTATCAAAAGGAAACAATAATCTTGGTCTCAATGGCTTTACAAAGAGAATTCTGACAAGCTTTTAAAGAACAGTTAATAACTAGAATATGAATTCTCTCCTCCACACACATACACACACACACACACACACACACACACACACACACACACACACTATTTTAGAGGTGTATGCTTTTCTTCAATTTGCTTCTAAGCATTTAATAGATTTTCAGGAAATTCTGAGGACACTAGGTCTTTAGACTCCATCTAAATTTCATACTTATTATTAAAAGCATCAAATGTGCTACATCTCTTGTATAAGAAATTTAAGGTTTAGCCCCCCCCCCCAAAAAAAAACCCTAAAAGCAAACAAAAAACCTTTAAAGGAGAGAAAACCATACTATAATATTTGAAGCACTGTAAATTTATTATTCAAAATATTAATTTTAGGCAAACTGAATTTAGAAAAATTAGCTCTCAATATAGTAATAAGTCACATTCTAATTAAAGCTTATAATAAAAGTAAAGTTTCACTCCTCTATGAGTTTACTAAAACACCAATTTATATACAAAAAAGACTTTTAGCTGGATATAGAGCCATTCAATACTACAACAAACATAAACCATATTAACTGTACATTATGAAGTAAACTGGGTTGGGGCTGGGGTGGGGGAAAAAAGAGAATTGTTTTGATAATGGAATTTGCACCTGATTCATGGCTTATAATTGAAAGAAACAAATTACATATTTTGGCTTAAATATACCTATAAAGATGGTTATATCTCTTCAAGAGTATGCTTTGTTGAGTTTTTGATTAATTTAATCCACTTCCACTTGCAAATTATTTAGGGCACTTTTTAGCATTCTTGATTAGAAAATAGATCCCACAGTCCTAGCAGACCACAATACTACTCACTGCCTCCAGCTGGTGACCTAAAGTAACACATGGCTTGGGGGTCAGGTCAGAGAACAAAAGAAATAGAAGGAAGTACCAGATACTGGGTGGGGGGGTGGGGTGGAGTTGTATAGGTGGGAGGAACTCAGATGGTCTAGGATCTTTCTGGTGTAGCTCTGGGTTTGACTGCCTCAAGGTGAGAGGGACAAAAGAAACTTCCTTTATTGTGAGAAAAAATGCTATGCATAACACTCACCATAACTAATGTGTTTAGACACATGTATACAAGATGGATCCTTGCACCTTAAATTACTTGTACCTTTAAAAACAACAAAAAGTAGATGATAATCATGATACCTGTAATGGAGTTACAAGAGACTGGTTGTTCATTTGAAAGTTACAACACTACTGAGCTAACATGGTAACAGCCTGGAAATCCAAACCTTGGAAATCCAAGCAAACACCAGATGCCTCTAAATGAGTAGAATTATAATATAAACTATTTGAATATGTCTTCTTAGAGAACCTAAAAGTAGACATTAAGAAAAAGGATACTGTGGTAGAAAGCACTAATGATATCGAGTGAAAGAAGTGAAAACTTCTCAGACTATACTCTCAAATCTAGTAAGGCTTTTCAGGGGAAACAGGCCCAAGTTCCCCTTTACTGGAGATCACATGATTTACAAGGACTCAAAACTCAGAGTGGTAAAGGAGTCACCCTCTCCTCAGTGGCATGTCAGCATAAGATATGCCAAATAAGGACAGAAGAGCTTTCTTAAATGTACATTGTGTGGTCTTACTGATTTCCTTGTTCCTTGGTACTTGAGGTAGATTGCTGTGCTTAGATTGTGCACCTGACTTCTAGCCAATGGAAGAAAAGGGTCAGTAGGAGGGTGGGGGAGAATTCCAGGTTAGGGCTTTAGAACTTTTCCCATTCCCTTTTGTAAATGGCTTCTCCTCCCTGATCATTTGTCAGGAGGGTGGCCCATTCTTTTCTGCTTCCTACCTTGAGAGGCCCCTGGGTATTATTCGGGTCTCTGTATCTCTGTTGCACACAGTTTTGGGGTGCACACAATATGACTCTGGACAAGGCATCTCATCTCTCTGAGCTCCAGGTATATCCCAGTATGAATCTAGACATGTCAGGTTAGTAACAACAATAACAAAAGCACTTATGTAGTGCTTTAAGATTTGCAAAGTATTTCACAAATATTGTCATTTTGTCCTCACAACAACCCTGGGGGGTAGGTGCTATTATTTTCCCCATTTTGCAATTGAGAAAACTGAGGGAGAGAGAGATTAAGTGACCTGCCTAGAGTCACACATCTAATAAGTGTTTGAAGCAGGATTTGAATTCAGGTCTTCCTGACTCTAGGTCTAGTCTGCTATCCACTGTGATGCTTCATCTCTCTGAACTCCAGTTCTTCCTCTATAAAATGGTCATTTGCCATATTATCATCTGAGGGATGCTGTAAAGAAAGCTCTTTGTAAACTGCAGTGACATGCAAATGGGAACTATTATTAAAAACTTAATTTTTTAGTTGCGATTTAGTTGAGGGATAGGATGAGACACCTCTGTACTAAACTGAAGGCAATGTTTAATGGTGACTGGTGGGATCCTAGAACAGCAACTTAGCTCAGAGCTTACTGAGAATGTGTGAAGAGGGAACCAGGGCCCCTTAATTCCACAGAAAACATACAAAGTCCAAATGCTAAAAATCTTCATAAGTTTTTACATTTAAATACAAAAGTGGGTGGTGGCAATAAACAAAACTTAACCCAATGAGCTCACTTGTTGTCTGCCAAAGCTGCAGAAGTAGGACTCTGTCAGAAAGATCGATCACCTTATTCTTTCCTTCCTCCACTAATTACCACAAACCACCTATCTCATGGCTTCCTAGTTTGGACTTGCCACTCACCATGAAATAAAATGCATGTCCTGCCTGCTCTCTCCAAGATTCATAGTGACCTCTGATTTGCTAAATCTAATCGCCTTTTCTCAGCTCCATCCTCTGGACCTCTCTGAAGCCTGCGACACTGATAATCAAGTCCTCTCAGCTTTTTTATAACAGGGCTCTCTTTCAGTTCTCAGCCTCCTTGGTCAGGTCTTCATCCAGGACGCAGCTGCTCCAGTGCTCGGTCCTGAGTCCCTTTCTTTCTCTCCCTCTATACTATTTTGCTTGCTGATGTCATAAACTCCTACACATTCAATGATCTTTTCTGTGCAAGTGATTTTCAGATCTATTTATCCAGTTCTAATTTCCTTCCTGATCTCATGTCTCCAGCTGACTATTAGACCACTCAAACTAGATATCACATAGGCATCTTAAATTCAACATATCAAAAATAGAACTCATTATCTTTCCTCTAAACCCTCCCCTCTTCCTAACATTGTCAAGAAGCATGAATTTAAGTACCTACTGTGTGCCAGGCACTGTACTAAGCAGTTGGGATACAAAGAAAGGCAAAAGACAGTCCCTGCTCTCATGGAGCTCAGTCTAATGAGGAAGACACTCTTCAAACATATAGAAGATATACTGGAGACTGTCATCGGAGGGAAGACTCTAGCAATAAGGGAGATCTGGAAAGGCTTCTTGGAGAAGGTGAGATTTTAGCTGGAACTGCATTTCCTATTACTGTAGAGGACAATGCAGGTGCCATATCTGATTCCTCTGTCTCTCACCTTATATGGTCAGTCTATTGGTAAGTCTTATCAATTCTCCCTTGGCAATGTCTCTTAAATATACCCTTCTCTGAAACAGCAACTACTCTATCATAGGTCCTTACCACCTCATGTTGAGACTATTGACATTTGATCATTCTTCCTTAATTCTCTCCCCACTCTAATCCACCCTCCACTCGATGGTCAAATTGTTCTTCCTAAAATTCAAGTATGACCATATCACTTCACTAGTCAACAAATTCCAATGACTCCCTGTGACCTCCAGGATCAAATATAAACTCCTCTCTTTGGCTTTTAAAGTCTTTCATAACCTAACCCCTTCATGCCTCTCCAGTCCATTTATGCCTCACTCCACTCTATGTACTCGAAGATCTAGTGACACTGACCTTCTTGATCTTCCTTGAACAGGACACTCCATCCCCCAACTCTGCATTGTCACTAGCTGTCTCCATGTCTAGAATGCTCTTCCTTTGTCTCTGCCACTTGGCTTCCCTTGCTTCCTTCAAGCAAAAACCCCATCTTCTTCAAAAACCATTTGCTACCCTGCTAATCCTAGTGCTTTCCCTCTGAGACTATACCCAATGTAACCGGCATACATTTTGTTTATACATACTTGTCAGAATATTGTCTCCTTGATTAGATTGTGAGTTTCTTGAAAGCAAGGACTGTGTTTGCCTTTCTTTGTATCCCCAGTGCTTACCACAATGTTTCACCCTAGCAAGTGCTTAATAAAAGCTTATTTACTTGACATATGCAACTCTTGTGTGTGTCTCTAGAATGTCAAGTCATATGAATCTTTTCCTTTAAAACTGTACAAAAATAGTTTCTCTTCTGGGAAGCCTCATTCCATTCATATGGTTCTAGAATATCAAAGCTGGAAAGAACATGAATAAATTTAGTTTTTTCACATTATGGATAGGCAAACTAAGTCCCAGAGAGAATAACTTGTCCAGAGTTGACAGTCAAGCAGTTTTCAGCATTCAGTTTGGTTACCCCCAAGAATGTACATATCCTAGATTTATATAACTATAAACACTTTGAACTTACTTGTGAATGTTCTCTGAAAGTGTACTTGAGTAATTTTCATTTTTTCCTGTCTCTCCCCCAATCAGATCATGAGTTATACAAAGGAAGTAACTGTCTGATCTTTTATCTTGTATTTTTCACAGCTCTTAATATGGTACTTTAGGTAACAAACTCTATATTAGTTTAAAATCTTTTTTGTTTAGTTTGATATCCTTAAAATGTTGCCGCCCTCCGCCCTCCCCCTCCCATGTGGCCTGTTACCTTGAAGAAATGGGGATTCAAGTATTAAATGATATGACGGAAAATATAGATCAGATGCTGGGAGAGGAAGGCAACCACAGAGCACTCAGTCTATTTTGCAAAGAAGCATATATAACTGTGCTTCAAGGAAGATGGAATACTGACAGGAACAAGGAATTCTGTCCAGCATGTTATTAAGAACGCCCTAGGCTAGAAGAAATTGAGTGGTACCTTTCAAGCAGGGAAGACAGACAAGATCAGGAAGCCAGTAATTAGCAGGTGTTCCAAGAATAATGGGTTAGTTAGTATAAAAGAGCTAATTAGCAACTTGTGCCCTTAAGTGAAAAGGGCATGGGATATCTATTCAGGTGAGAGAAAGAAAAAGATAAGAAGAAGGGTAGAAAGGTAAATTTTAGATAAGCATATGACATTAGTTTATTGGTAAGAAGGATGAGTACCTAATTTGTATTTAAGACATTAACCTTTCAGTCCTTGATCTAACTGAGGGTATCAACTGGCTTTTCTAAGCAGAAAGCAGAATTTAACGGTATATTATAATTCAGTCAATTAAAAAGTATCTGTGCTAAACCATGGAAGAGGCAGTTTCTGATCTTGCGTTCTATCATGGTCATTTATCCATGCTTGGAGTAAGTCCAGGCATTCAGCCAACTCTAAATCGTCACTGTTCACCTTAAGGATGCTACTCTTAAGTAGCAGGTTTGCTATCCAACTACTAGCCTAAAGCCTTGCCTATAGTGGATCTTTAACAAATGTTTGTTGAGTGAATTGAGAGGAATTAGTTAATATCTGTAAGAGAATGAATGAGTTTCCATAGCAGCACCCCTTTTGGGGATCACTTTACTAACTCTAACCTGCATGTGTGCCCAGAGGGCTCCTGACTATTCCTCCCCTCAAAGTTGTAGGGGTAACCCAGAAGGTCTGTGGGGCTCATGAATGCTCACTTTTGTGCTCTTCATTATCAGCCAGTCAGATTAAATAAGCTTTGAGTTAGGTGTATTTACTAAGTAGTTATGAGAACCATTTATAATAAACCAATTTCTCCCCAAATTTTGGGGCATACTCCCCTACCAACAGAGGTAGCCTCCTAATCTCTTAAAGAATGATTCATTATAATTTCACTTCTTGAAAATAATCTCATTTTACTTATACAATATTACTGTTTCCTCAGATTGTCCTTTTGTTGTTTCCTCTGAGACATTAGGCTATTGTAGCCCACAATCCATCCTGACTTTTCTGTAGCTATGCCTCTATCCTTGATTATGTGCCTTTGGATTTGTTCCCAATTTCTATTATTTGAAGTTTTCTGCATTAGCATCTAGCAGTGAAAGATTCTTGGCATTACAGACAATATATCACAGTGAACCACAGTGATTGTATATGTCTAGTGGGTGATAATCTAAGGCTCCCATTATCGCAGACCTGTTTTCATTCAGTAAAGATAAGGCCTGGGTTCCTTACTGAATAATTATACCTTCTATAGACACAAGCCTCAAATCTAAAGATTTTAGTATGTCATGATATATCAGCCTCTGATGGCATTTTGACCAAAGAGTACTTTCTATAGAGAAATCAAAAAAGAGAGATCTTGTCTGTCACAGAGCAAAACTTAAAGCACATTCTGGATCCAACTTCAAAAGCCTTTTACCAGTCACAAAACTCTGGATGCCAAAGTTACTGACATTTGGCAACTTATCTGCTCTTTTGGTTCTAGAATGGAAAATCTACTTCGTATAGGCAGAAGAATGCTGGGGTTAGAAGTTATTCCATTCTTCTGAATCAAAAGATGGTATTAAATTTCCCCCAAATCTCTAGCAATAGAGTTAAATTCAAACTAAAAAAAAAAAGTAAGTATAATTGTTTTGCAAAATTTGTGTTTGATTTACTTGAGACATAATTTAAGACATTTTATCTTGTATCAAAAACATCTGGTGTCTTCTATATACAGATTCATAATGTGGCTACAATTTACTTTGTAAAAATGTACAAAATGAAAGATGACAAAGTTTCCAACATGTCCTATCATAAATACCTCAACAAGTAATATTCAAGTTCTTGTTGGGGAATAAGCTGATGAATTCCAAAGACTGATTCAAAATAGCTATTATTACTATATTCCCAGGAATGATAACAACTGACATTAATAATGATCTTTACAGCTTACAAAGTACCCTATAAGGTAGAGTCTAAGTATTTTTCTTCCCTTTCTAAAGATGAGGAAACACACTCTGAAAAGTTAAGTACATTACTCAGGGTAACTGAGTATTACATTTAGTAGTTCAGGTATATACTGGGGTCAACTCTGAACAGTTAGTTGGAGAAAGCTGATGACTACATTTTCAGTGCAGATATGCATACCTCAGAAAGTTGCAAGCTCTATAAATTAGGAGCTGCTTTGTTTTTGTTTTGCTGATTGTCTAGACTTAAAAATTGGTGAAGAAAATATTAATAATGTCGATTAAAGTTAAACGCTGTCCAACTACCTTTCTCCTCCAGCCCTCTCCCCCCAAAGTTGATTATTAAATATATGCCAGTATACTACTGCTGGTAGATATTTGAAATCAGATATTCTGACTCCAAGTCTAGTATATTTTTTCATGATTTCCTACTGCCTCTCTGTGTATGTATGTGTGTAGTGAACTCCTTGAGGGCAAGAATAAGGACTGTCTTATGCTTCTGTGTAGCCCCACTGCTTAAGACAGTTCCTTGGCACATGGGAGGTATTTAATAAGTCTTTATTGGTTGACTGATGAAATGGATACATTTCTGTTTCTGCAGTGTGTTTTCACCTAAAGACATGTTCCCATACTCATTTCATTTCCCAAACTTGTCCTATGCCTCTATTCTGACAGTTAATACTAATAATGACTCAGACTTCTTTATAGCTTCATGCTTGTCAAAGCAGCACAGTAAAAACAGTAGAACATGTTTATTTCTTGTCATATACAAGCCCTTTCTATCCTTGTTCTTTCCAAGAATCAGATATTTTTTGCCACTACTAGAAAAAATAATGTAAATTAAGTAAAGCAGTTAACATTGTTTTCATTATATGACCTTTCATTTCAGAGTTTTCTTTCTAGTCTAGGCTAGAAACATAAATTAGAATAGTAGTAACACCGTGCAACTGCTCCTTTGAAAAGAAGCAGGAAGGAGCAAGAGAGTAAAGGGGAGAGGGAAAGGAAAAGGTGGCAACTATCTGAGCTGAGTCTTCATTTTCCCATTCTTCAAAATAAAACAAATGCTAGCTTCCTACCAAAGCTTAAACACTGCTCAAAGAGTCTTAACTCTAAAATGTATGGGGATAAAAGAGAATTTCTTCCCCTACATTTGTTTATTTTGCAAATTAACATAAAGTACAGACCCAAAGAACGTCAGAAACACAGCTGGAAGAAATATTCCAAGTTCCTCATTTTGCAGAAGTTCTGAGGCCCAAAATATTCATCTCATTTGCCCAAGGTCACATAGGTAATAAGTAAGAATCAGAGGGTGGTATTTTAACCCAAGTCCTCTGACAATGAAACCAGCTATCTTTCAGAGCACTGTACCTTCTAATCCAAGTTTCTTATTTTACATATGGAAACTTCAAGTCCAGATGACTCGCTTAAGGTCACATGATAGCAAACCACAGACCAGGACTACAAGCCAGGTATCCTGATACCTAGGATATTCCACTATCCCACATACTTTCTGAAATTTTTGCTTAAAATTAGACAGGGTGAAGTTCTGGTTAAATGTTTTTTTCTGCCCTTGGTTGATTTGTCTTTTGCTGGGATTGTACAATTTTGAGGAAACTTGGGATAGTCAGAATTTCAAATATGTTCTTTACATTAAATTGTAAATTCCTTGAGGGCAGGTGCTGTCTTTTGACTATTTCTTTATCCCTAACCCTTAGCACACTGCCTGGTACATAGTAGGTATTTAAAAATAATAAATAATAAGATTGATACTGCTTTTCCTGCAATGTGTGGAAGAAAAGATGAAAAAAAGAAATATTTGAGAAGTCACTAGTCATGAAATCAGTATTGGTGACCAACCAAAGAAACAATTTGAAATCCTTACCAATTCTAACCACAATGCCTCCTATTTCGACACAGTCTAGTGACAAATAAATAACTCTGGACTTGGGAGCTAGGAGATTTCAGGTCCAATCCTGACTATGTGATCAAGGGTAAGTCACCTAAAAGAAATAATCTCTGGCTCTAGGTTTTCCCATCTATAAAGCTGGCACATTAATAGTTGCATTTTCTCCATAACAAGTTTTGTTTTTGTTTTTTGTTTTGAGAAAGCACTCTGTAAACCTTAAAATGCTATGCAAATATATTAATGTCTCAAATGCAGAACCTAAAAATAAAATTATCTGTATTTTCAAAAAATAAGCAAGTCTCACATTCAAAAACTGGCTTGAACAATAATGTGAAATTGCATAACTTTTGACTTCTGACAAAAACCTCTCCTTTAAGTTTGTCTAAGAAAAAGTCATGCTGTTGATAACCAAAGACATGGCTGAAAATACATAGATCAGGCAATCACAGAGAATTTAGCAGAATATCAATTTGAGAATAAATTAGGAATTCAGGTTTATCCTAAGGAATTACAGCTATTGCTTAAGGACGTATATTCTTTATTCTCACACTTTCCCATGTAGTGCTGTCTCATTTGCCTTGATATAATACTACATACTATTTTAGGTCTGGAACCAACATTCCCTATACTGGCCTAATTTGTACAATTTGGTCAAGAAAACAATCTGGATATGAGATAGATAAAAACTTAATCAAAAGTAATAGATGGTACTGCTCCCAGGATAGGGGAAACAGGATGGTAAATCTACATTGAAAGAAAAATACCCTGCCAATCCTTCCTCACACCCCCAAAAGCTCAAAAACATAAAGAAGGCAGGCATGTAATGCTTATTCCTAGTACTGGTAATGTCATTTCCAGTTTGTGGCAGGAAAAAATACCCAGCTAATGCTTGAAAATTTGGTTATTTTTCTAGAACAAAATGCCATATATCACTAATATTTTAGGTCCTCCAAGTTTCATTTTAGAAAAGGTAGATTGTGGATTAATTGAAGGATGTGTCATAGTTTAGTAAACTGGAGCCTACAATTATTTCCCAATTCCTTTTCTAGCTTAGCCAAAACATTTGGACTATAGTTATATGCATCATGTCTTGTTTCCCAATAGAGTGAAGGAAGCAGTACAGCTTCTGGCAGCTTTGGACTATATGAGTAACAAATAGTAATTTCTAACAACTAACAGAAATGACCTATGTAAAACACTTTGCAGACCATGAAGTGCTATTTTAATGTCAGACACCATTTTATATTTCCAGGGTTGATCCCTACAACCACTATGGCACATGTAAATTTATAATTCACAAAAGGTGAATAAAGGTAAAACACATCTATAACTACAGATACCACCCATGACTCTGGCCACTCTCATGCAAAGGGCATGTTATTAGTCACAAGATGAATAAATATGCATATATAGATAGCTCAATGCAGCTCATCACCATTAACAGAAAGACAATGAATTTTCTTTCTATTACGATTTATATATCCTGTCTACTTTCAAGAGAATTCGAGGTATCTTATGGGCTTAAAAAATACAAAATAAAATATCTACAAGAGAATATATTTTAAACCACTGTAGAGACTAATTTTTTTGCCTGGAAATAAACTCAAATAGTAATCTATTCTGTGGGTCTTTGAAATACATTGAATGATACTGGTTAAAAATTAGAAAAGCAGATAAGCATAATATACTAGATAAGGAAGAATCAGAAGCAAACAAACTCAATAATCCACTGACTGATAAAGCCAAGATCACAAATTACTTGGAGAACAACTTCCTATTTGACAAGAACAACTGTGAAAACTGGAAAGGAGTCAGAAATCAGATTTAGACCAATACCTTATACCACATATAGTCAGTTCTGCTATAACACAACTTAAGTGTTTCCAAAAAGTACCATGCTATGTAAGAATCCCAATAAAAACCACTTATAAAGTTAGGGACATGACAGTAAAAAAATTTCATCAGTGATATGTTAATAAAAAGGAATCTAATTTAAAAAACCCATGACCATAATTTAATACATGTTAAATGGATATGAAATGCATACATGTCATAATAACCCAGGCTGCTAATTTGGCCAGGGCCACTCTCTTACTAAGAATTCATGGCAGAAGTGGGCGTGATGCTGACCAGTCCTTCACCACTCAGTTCCTACTGCACCAGGAGATATACAATAAATATGGTAATTATCTTGAAAAAATTTGAAATTTGCTTGTGGAAGTGAGGTTCAGAAGGATTGCAGTTTGTGAGTCTTTGTGAAGTGGTACAATTTCTGCATTCTTGCTGTTTCTCACAGAAGAAATAATACAGAAGCAAACTTGAAATTCCTGCTATGTTAAAAATGCTCCCTAACATATCAATATTATTGGAACAAGTTGGAACTGCCTCTACTATAATAAGGTCAAAATGGATTCATGAACTGGGTATTAAAGGTCACACCATAAAAAAAAAAAAAGTAGAAAAGAATCAAACCAATTACTTTTTCACTGATATGGCAAGAAGGAAAATTCTTTTTTCTTTTTTTTTTTTTTTGCTTTTTTGGAGGGCAATTGGGGTTAAGTAACTTGCCCAAGGTTACTCAGCTAGGTTTTTTTGTTTGTGCGTGTTAATTGTCTGAGGGCGGATCCGAACTCAGGTCCTTCTGACTCCAGGGCAGGCGCTCTACTCACTGCACCACCTAGCCACCCTGAGAAACAAAATTCTTAACCAAATAAGAGATAGAAGGCATCACAAAGGAAAAAATACACAGTTCTGATTACATGAAATTAAAAAAAAAAAACCCTTGCACAAAAAAAATTAATACTAATAGGATAAGAAGGAAACCAGTCCCTAAAGGGAAAAAATTACATTAATTATCTCTGATATTCAAGATATAAAAGGAAAGGACAGGAATATATATAGGACCAAGACTCATTCACCAGTGCATAAGTGGTCAAAAGAGATGAACAAAGTTCTCCAAAAGAAGATTCACATAGTATCATTATGAGAAATCATATGTTAGATTTCTCCAAATCATTAATAATAGGAGAAACACAAGTCAAAGTAACTGAAATTTTATCTCATACCCAGAGAATTGGCAAAGATGACCAATGATGAGACTGTTCAATGTTGCCAGGGTTGTGAAAAGACAGGTAAATTAACATACTGCTGGTGGAGCTGTGAATTGGCCTAATAATTCTGTAAAACAATTTGAAAGTAAGAAAGTAATTAAAATGCCAGTATCCTGTGACTCAAAGACCCCAGTTCTACATAGAGATTCCAAAGAAGTAAAACAGAAAGGCCCTATTCACACCGAAATACTTGTAGAATTATTATTTTTTTTCTTTTTGGAAGGGGAAAGCAGGGCAATTGGGGTTGTGACTTGCCCAAGGTCACACGGCCAGTAAGTGTTAAGTGGCTGAGGCCGGATTTGAACTTATAGCAATATTTTGTACAGAACTAAAGAGGAGGGAGGTGAAAGGCAGCATGGTATAATAGACACACAGTTGGCCTTAAATCTAGGAAGACCTGAATTCAAGGCCTGTCTCTCACATATACAAGTTTTTTTTTACTCTGTTCAACTTTACTTAACTTCTCAGAGCTGTAGGAAACTTGCTACAACTACAATTTATAAAGAATGCACTGAAGTGCATTGAAAGAGGAAGCTTTGGGGGGCGGAGCCAAGATAGCGGAGTAGAAACAGCTCATCCAAGCCACTCTGCCCCCACATTCCCCCCAAACTATGTAAAAGGGGACTTTGAACAACTTCTGGAGCCCCAGCACCCATAGAACGACACAGAGAAGCTAACCTCCCGCTGAGGACAGCCCAGCAGCCCTGCAGGAAGGACCAGTGCAGTGGTCTGGGACCTGGCAGCGTGCAGCGCACAGAGCGCGGGAGCCGAGCCGAGCCGAGCCCAGGTCCGCATGAGCCCAGGTTTTAGCCCCAGGGTGGCAGGGCCAGCAGCCAGCTGGAGGAACCCCAGAACACCAGGAGCTGTGGCGACTCCAGAATTATCAACATAGACTTGCCTGGGACAAAGTAAGAGGTTAGTGTCCTATGGACTTTGGGACTGGTATTAGGGAATGCGTCGGCTCCCTCCCCTGGGGGCTAGAAGCCGCTGAAGACAAACGCCATTTTGTAGTTTTCAGAGGCAGCTCCCGCTCCCAGCCTGCAAATTTGTAGGGAGATCCAGCGATCAGTCTTGGGGGTAATCGCTCTTGCTTTAACCTCCCTGGATCTGGATTGTGATCTAGGGTGGAAGTCGTGGGTGGGTTTACAGCTTGCCAGAAACGGAAGTTGCCCCCCACACGTTCGGGACGAAAATTCCTCTATCTGGCCTTAAAGCCATAGTGTGGCAACAAGCCCAAAAGTCAAGTAATTAAGTGGCAACATGCCAAGGCAAAGGAAACAGAAAAATGCAACCCCAGACTCCTATTTTGGGGGCATAGAGCAGGAAAAGGACTGTGAGGTCAGAAGTCCTGCTCCAAAAGCCCTAGGGGAAACCATGAGCGGGTTGCAGGCCATAGAGGACCTTAAGAAGGACTTTAAAAATCAAATAAGAGAAGTGGAGGAAAAATTGGAAAGAGAAATGAGAAGATGCAGGAAAAGTATGAAATGAGGGTCAACAGCCTGACTGAGGAAAACAACACCTTAAAAAATAGACTAACTCAAATGGCAAAGGAGGCCCAAAAGGGCAATGAGGAGAAGAATGCCTTAAAAAGTCGAACTTGCCAGATGGAAAAAAGAATCTCAAAAGTTCACTGAGGAGATTCATTCCTTCAGAGTTAGACTGGAGCAAATGGAAGCTAGTGACTTTATGAGAAATCAAGATGCTGTTAAGCAGATCCAAACAAACGAAAGATTAGAAGGCAATGTGAAACATCTCATGGGAAAAACCACTGACCTGGAGAATAGATCCAGGAGAGACAATTTAAAAATTATTGGACTACCTGAAAGCCATGATCAAGGAAAGAACCTAGAAATCACTCTTCAAGAAATTCTCAAGGAAAACTGCCCTGATGTTTTAGATCCAGAGGGCAAAATAGAGGTTGAAAGAATCCACAGATCACCTCCTGAAAAAGATCCCAAAAAGAAAACTCCCAGGAATATTATAGCCAGGTTCCAGAATCCCAGATCAAGGAGAAAATACTCCAAGCAGCCAGGAAGAAACAATTTCAATATTGTGGAAACACAATCCAAATAGCCCAGGACCTGGCAGCTTCTACACTGAGGGATCGAATGGCATGGAATATGATATTCCAGAGGGCAAAAGAACTGGGAATGAACCCATGGGTCACCTACCCAGCAAAACTGAGTATTTTGTTTCAGGGGAAAATATGGTCATTCAGTGGAATAGAGGACTTTCAATCATTCTTGAGGAAAAAACCAGAACTGAATAGAAAATTTGACATCCAGACACAAGAAGGAAGAGATGCCTGAGAAGGTAATCAGGAAAAAGAAATCAAAAGCAACATATCAAAGTTGAACTATTTACATTCCTATATGGAAAAGCAATAACTGGGACTGATGATATCTTTCTCACTATGAAAATAATGGAAGAAGGGGGTGTGGTCATATGAATACATATGTGAATGTGTGTGTATATGGTTACAGTTATATATGGATAGAGGGCAAAGGTTGAATTTGTTGGGAAGGGAGAATACTCAAGGGATGAAATTATGAGGTGAGAGAGGAAAGTGGCAAGAGGAGATGGGGAGAAACTATCCCATGTAGAAGAAGCAAGGGGAAGTGGTTGCAAAGGAGGGGGAGAATAAGGAAGGCTAAAAAGGCAAAACCACATTCACATTGAATTTGGTTCAGGGAGAAAATGATATACATACTAAATGGGATATCTCAACCTGCAGCAGGATAGGGGGAAGGGGGATGAGAGGAGGGATGATGGATGGGAGGGCATCCTTGGGGTGAGGGGAGGTTGGAAGTACCCACTATAGAAGAGGGACAGGATCATGTAGGGAATGGACCAGGTCAGGGGTGGGATGAGTGAGAGGGAATTATAAGCAGCCTTGTACAATATATCTACTATGATAATGTTTTGCATAGCTAGACATGTACAACATATACTGAATTACTTATCTCCCAAGAGGGAATGGGTGACAAGGGAGGAAGGACATGGATCTGAAATTTGAGGTCTTAACATTAAATGTTTCAAATATATAAATACTATTATTAATACTCTTTTGCTTGTAATAGGGAGATAAGATGTGCAGGCATTGGGATGCAAAGACTCACCTTCCTCTAATGGAAAAGTCAATGGGGGTATGGGAGAAGGTATGGGAGAGAGCAGATTGGAGGAAGCGATATCTTGTGGGATTACTGTTCTGGGAGGTTGGGTAGGGGAATAATGGGGGGAAAATGATTGTAAATCAAAATCTGGCGGAAATGAATGACGTAAATCAGAAGTTAATAAAGCATTTGTTTAAAAAAAAAAGAAAGAGGAAGCTTTATCACCTGGGAAATTTTTTTTTCATAAGAAATCCCTTTGGGAGGTCATGATATGTATATGAAAATGCTTTTTTTTTTTTAAATTTAAGTTCAGGATTAAAATGGTAAAATAAATCATATTTAAAATTTTAAAAATAAAAGAATCCATTCTTGCCTTTAACCTATGATAATGATGCACTTCTAAGATATCTTTTTTTTAATAAATGCTTTATTAATTTCTGTTCTACATCATTCATTTCCACCAGACTTTGAGTTACAATTTTCCCCAATTTTCTCCCCTACCCACCACCCCAGAATAGCAGTCCCACAAGATATCCCCTCTTCTAATATGCTCTCTCCCATATCTTCTCCCATACCCCCTTCGACTTTACCATTTGGGCGAGGTTAGTCTCTGTGCCCCAATGCCTGAACATCTTATCTCCCAATTACATGCAAAATAGTATTAATAATAGTATTTATATATATTTGAAACATTTAATTTTAAAACCTTGAATTTCAGATTCATTCCCTTTCTCCCTTGTCACCCATTCCCTCTGAGAAGATAAGCAATTCAGTATGTGTTGTACATGTATAGCTATGCAAAACATTGCCATAGTAGATATATTGTAAAAGGCTGCTTATAATTCCCTCCCACCCATCCCACCCCCCACCTGGTCCATTCCCTACTTAGATCCTGTCCTTCTTCGAAAGTGGGTACTTCCAACCTCCCTTCCCCCCAGAATACCCTCCCCTCCATCATCCCCCCTCTCGTCCCCCTTCCCCCTACTCTCCAGCAGGGTGAGATATCCCATTTAGTATGTATGTCATTCTCTCCCTGAGCCAGATTCAATGAGAATATAGTTTTGCCTTTTTGCCTTCCTGTTCTTCACCTCCCCTGCAGCCACTTCCCCTTGCTTCTTCTACATGAGATAGTTTACCCTACCCTGTCTCTCCCCATCTCCTCCTACCACTTTCCTCTCTCATCTCATAACTTCACCCCTTAAGTATCATCCCTTCTCACCAAATTCAACCTGTGCCCTCTATCCATGAGTAACTGCAAACATATATACACACATTCACATATGTATTCATATGCCCATATACCCTTCTTCCATTATTTTCATACTGAGAAAGGTTTCATCAGTCACAGTTGCTGTTTTTCCATGTAGGAATGTAAATAGTTCAACTTTGATAAGTTCCTTTTGATTTCTTTTCCCTGATTACCTTCTCAGGCATCTCTTCCTTCTTGTGTCTGGATGTCAAATTTTCTATTCAACTCTGTTTTTTTCCTCAAGAATGCTTGAAAGTCCTCTATTCCACTGAAAGACCATATTTTCCCCTGAAACAAAATACTCAGTTTTGCTGGGTAGGTGACCCTTGGGTTCATTCCCAGCTCTTTTGCCCTCTGGAATATCATATTCCATGCCCTTCGATCCCTCAGTGTAGAAGCTGCCAGGTCCTGTGCTATTCTGGTTGTGTTTCCACAATATTGAAATTGTTTCTTCCTGGCTGCTTGTAGTATTTTCTCCTTGATCTGGGGATTCTGGAACCTGGCCATAATATTCCTGGGAGTTTTCTTTTTGGGATCTTTTTCAGGAGGTGATTGGTGGATTCTTTCAACCTCTATTTTGCCCTCTGGATCTAGAACATCAGGGCAGTTTTCCTTGAGAATTTCTTGAAGGGTGATTTCTAGGTTCTTTCCTTGATCATGGCTTTCAGGTAGTCCATTAATTTTTAAATTGTCTCTCCTGGATCTATTTCCCAGGTCAGTGGTTTTTCCCATGAGATATTTCACATTGCCTTCTATTCTTTCATTTGTTTGGATCTGTTTAACAGCATCTTGATTTCTCATAAAGTTATTAGCTTCCATTTGCTCTAGTCTAACTCTGAAGGAATGAATCTCCTCAGTGAGTTTTTGAGATTCTTTTTCCATCTGGCAAATTTGGCTTTTTAAGGCATTCTTCTCCTCATTGCCCTTTTGGGCCTCCTTTGCCATTTGAGTTAGTCTATTTTTTAGGGTATTATTTTCCTCAGTCAGGCTGTTGACTCTCATTTCATACTTTTCCTGCATCCTTCTCATTTCTCTTCCCAATTTTTCCTCCACTTCTCTTATCTGCCTCTTAAGGTCCTCTATGGCCTGTAGCCAGCTTGTATTTTCATTTGGGGCTTTTGGAGCAGGATTTCTGACCTCACAGTCTTCCTCCTGTTCCCTGCTTCAATCCTCTTTGCCCCCAAAATAGGAGTCTAATGTTGCATTTTTCTGTTTATTTTTTTTCCTTTGCCTAGGCATGTTGCCACTTAATTACTTGACTTTTAGGCTTGTTGCCACAGTAGGACTCTGCCACCAGACAGGGGAGCTTCCATCCTGAAAGTTGGGGTCTTCACAACTTCCAGTTCTGGTAAGTTGGATACCCACCCCAGATCACAATCCAGATCCAAGCAGGTTAAAGCAAGAACGATTAACCTCCAAGACTGATCTCTGGATCTCCCTACAGTTCTCAGGCCAGAAGCTGATGCTGCCACTGAAACTGCAAAATGGCAAATGTGCCATATCTCCTCAGCGGCTTCTAGCCCCCAGGGAAGGAAGCCAACGTGTTCCCCAAATACTGGTCCCAAAGTCCATAGGGCACTAACCTCTTACTTTGTCCTAGGCATGTCTGTGTTGATAATTCTGGAATCACCACAGGTGCTGGTGTTCTGGGGTCCCTCCAGCCGGCTGCTGGCCTGGCCACCCTGGGGCTAAAACCTTGGCTCAGGTGGACTTGGGCTCGGCTATCCCTGGCTCGGCTGTTGGCTCCCAGAGTGCTGTGCTGGCCCTCCCTGCAGGGCAGCTGGCCCTCTCTTCAGGGCAGCTGGGCTGTCCTCAGCTAGAGGTTCGCTTCTTTGTGTCATTCTGTGGGTGCTGGGGTTCTAGAAGTTGTTTAGAGTCCCCTTTTACATAGTTTGGAAGTGGTGTGGGGCAGAGCACCTTGGAAGTGCTATTTCTACTCCCCATCTTGGCTCCGCCCCCCTGGGAATTTCTTATACCAGTAAAATCATAACCCCAATCCCTATCCCTATTTCCTGAAGAACTGAAGGTAAAGTAAATGTCCTTCAGTTGGGGGAATAGCTAAAAAAAATATGGCACAAGAATGTAACAGAATATTACTTCACCATAAAAAAAAAAAACACAAACATGAACTCACAAAAGCAATGAAAGACTTAAATGAACAGATACTGAGAAAAGTGACCAGTACCAAAAATATATATACATAAGGACTAAAACAGCATAATTTTTTAAAAAGGAAAATATAATTATGTAATTAGAATGATCAAACTTAGGCACAGAGAAAAACTATCTCCCTTCTTTTCTTCTTATCAGAGTTGGTTGATGTGTTGGTTAGTTTTATTGAATTCCATTTTTTCTTCCTTTTTATTCTATTATGAGGAATGGCTTGTTGAAGATGGGAAGGATGGATGTATTCAGATATGAAGAAAACAAACAAATAACATAAAAACAAAAGATAATACAATTTAAACAAAATATAAGAACTAAAAAATAAAATACACAAACAGAGCAGTCAATATCTTCACCTATCATTTTATAATATAGATAGAGGAACTCTTTTTCAAAAGGATGAAGGAAGTTTCCTCCATGAAGCCTTCTCTAATCCATCCAACTGGAAGTATTTGTTCTATCCCCTTCACCCCCCCCCCCACAATAGCATTGGGCTTCCTTCTCATACACTTATAATTTACTCTTAGTTATATTTCCTATACTACATTATAAGCCCCCTGAAGAAAACTCAAGAATCCTTATTTATCATTGTAACTTTTCTCCTTTCAGATTGATCAATAAACATGCATTTATTAAGCCCTTACTATTGCCAGGTATTGTGCCACACTACAGTGTGGTTCAAAATCCTTCCTTACACCCATCCACCCCATGACTTCCTAATCCAAACTCTTAGCTTAAGAAACATTTTTCCCAGTAACCTTTTCTGATAAGTTTCCATGTAGATTAAGACATAAAAAATGACATCACAAGCAAATCAGGGGAGCATGGAAAAATGTACCTGATAAGGGAAGGGGTTATGACCCAAAAAGAGATAAAAAGGATCACAAGAAGTAAAACAGATAATTAATTCCAATTTCCTGAAATTAAAAAGATTTTGCACAAACAAAACTAATGCAGCCACAATTGGAAGGAAAGCAGGAAAATGGAGAAAAATACTGTTTTACAGTAAATTTCTCTTGTAGAAAAGTCTCATTTCTCAAATATAAAGGAAATTGAATAAACTATGTAAAAATAATAGCCACTTCCCAAGATGATGAATAGTCAAATGATTTGAATAAATAGTTTTTGGGAGAAGAAACCAAAGTTATATACAAAAATGCTCTAAATCACTACTGATTAGAAAAATGCAAATTAAAATAACTCTAAGATAGGACCACACACCTATCAGATTGGCTAATGTGACAGAAAAAGAAAATGATAAATGCTAGAATGAATGTGGGAAAAAATGGAACACTAATGCACTGTTGGTAGAATTGTGAATCAATTAAACCATTCTGTCGAACAATTTGGAACTATGCCGAAAAGGGCTATAAAACTATGTGTACTCTTTGACCCAGCAATACCATATCCCGAAGAGATTAAAGTTCTGTATCCCAAAGAAAGCAAAGAAAATGGGAAAGGATATATTTGTACAAAACTATTTATGGAAGTTCTTTTTATGGTAGCAAAGAATTGGAAATCAAAAGATGGGGAATGGCTGAACAAGTTCTGATATATGGGTATGGTGAAATACTATTGTGCTATAAGAAATAATAAACATGATAGTTTCAGAAAAACCTTGGAAGACTTACATGAAGTCATGCAAAGTGAAGTGAGAATGAGGGGAACACTGAACACAGTATAAGCAATATTGTAAGGATGATCAACTGTGAAAGACTTAGCTACTCTGATCAAGATAATCACATAAGATCATTCCAAAAGACCTATGATAAAAAATGCTATCTACCTAGAGAAAGAACTGATGAACTCTGAAAGCAGATTATTTTCTTGCAGTTTTGTCTGTTTTGCAACATTGCTAATGTGGAAATATGTTTTCCATAACTTCACATGTATAATCAATATCAAATTGCTTACCTTCTCAAGGAGGAACAATGACAGTAGGGAGGAAAAAATTTTGGAACTAATTTTTTTTAAATGAATGTTAACATTTTTTAATGTAACTAGGAAATGTTTAGTGAATAAATAAAAACATATTTAAAAATAAGGGGTGGCTAGGTGGTACAGTGAATAGAGCACCAGTCCTGGAGTCAGGAGGACCTGAGTTCAAATTCGGCCTCAGACACTTAACACTAGCTGTGTAACTTTGAGCAAGTCACTTCACCCCAATTGCCCTGCCTTCCCCCCTCCAAAAAGCAGAAACAACCCCCCCAAAACCCCAAAACACCCCCCCAAATTAAAAAGTAAGTTCCCATTTACTTTGACCTCTTCCTTCTTTCTATTCCTTTCTATATCTCATTTCTGAGACTGAGCAATCTGAATTCTAGTCTCATTTTGGGGTGGCAGTTCTTTACTTTTAAAATATACTTCTTGCATGGATAGATTTTGAGGATTTGTATTCATAATTTTAAGTGTGAATGGATTTAAAAATCTAATCAAAAGAAAATGACAGAATGTATGCCTGTGTTCACACAGGCATACAATCTAAGACAGGCATACATTCTGTCATTTTCTTTTGTCTTATTAGATTATTTAATAATTCACATATAAGGTTATGATTGTTAAGTTTGTATTTTCTTTCATTTCTTTTTTTTTTGTAGGAAAAAATGGTTTTGTACATGGGGTATAACATTATAAACTCAACAACTCATAGACAAAAAGGTGACCTCCCACAGCTACCACCTGTCTCTGCAAAAAGTTTATATAGAACATCCATCTATTCAAAACCGCTTATGGAAGCTCTCCCTTGAAATGTCATCCAGGTTTGTCCAAGATGCCAGCAGGCTGCCCGTCTGTCTTGGAATGTCCTCAGAAGGCTCTGTCAGTGATTAGACGACAGGATTAAACCCCCAGAGTCCATTCACATGGCAGGGGAAAAGAGAAGGGGAAGCTATTGAAACTTTGTCTTTTTTCCTTGTGGCTTGTTGTCACCTCCACCGCCTTGGCCTCCTCAGAAACCTCAAAAATATGGAATGCTTCACGAATTTGCGTGTCATCCTTGCGCAGGGGCCATGCTAATCTTCTGTGTATCATTTCAATTTTAGTATATGTGCTGCCGAAGCGAGTACCTTTCATTTCTTTTTTATGACTTCTATTCCTTTCCTCTTTTAAGTTAATACATAGTCCCTGTGATTATTTTACACTATTAAAAATAGTGTTTTACTTTTTCCAGTTACATGTAAAAGCAATTTTAACATTCTTTTTTTAAGTGACTCAATCTATAATATGGCGTATAATCTAAATATCAAAAGCCACATGGTCTCATATTAGAAGAGGACAAAATTAAATCAAGTACTTTTCACAGCAATGGCTAGGAAGAAAATTAGCCAAATTATGGATAGGAACAATTATAAAAGAGAGTATAGACAATTATGACTGCATAACATTGGATAGCTTTTGCCTGAACAGAATCAATACAACTAAGATAAGAAGGGAAGCAGTCTTTTGGGGAAAACAAATCTATGTATCAAATATCTCTGATAAGGGTCTGATACCTGGGGATTAATACAAGTAAATAAGACTATAAGCCATTTCTCAATGGATAAGTAGTCAAAAAATATGAACAGTCCTAAAAAATATGACAAATTATTAATCACCATATAAAAATGTTCACATCACTAATAATGATATATACAAATTAAAATAAGGCTTCTCTTTATACCCAGCAAACTGGCAAAAAATACAAAAGATGGGAATAGTCTACTATAGAGTGTTTATGGGAAAACAATCACACTAAAATGTTGTTGGCAGGATTGTAAACCCATTCAATCATTATGGAAAAGAATCTGGAATGCTAAGAAAATAATCCAAATGTTTAGAGATCCAACTGCTAGGCAACATACCCCTTACTATCAGAACATCAAAGAAAGAAAGTACCATATGTAACAAATATTTTTAGCAACATTTTTAAAAATAGTAGCAAATAAATGAAACAGTGTAGTTGCCCATTCACTGGGAAATGGATAAACAAACAGTGGTACATGAATATAACAGAATATTATCTCACTGCAAGCAACAACAAACATGAAGAACACAGGAAGGTACGGGAAAATTTAGATGAACAGATGCAGAAGAAAGGAGCAGAACCAGAAAATTCATATGCACAATAATTAAAACATTAAAAATATAAAGTACAACTACAAAACAAACTGAATGCTATGAGATTAAAATATCCAAGCTTGGTTCTAAAGGAGAGAAATGAGAATGCACCTCCCTCCTGTTTTTGCAGAAGTAGGGGGTATAATTATGGAATAGAACATAAAATGTCAGGCATTTGATATCTTGATTAGTATTGTTGAACTGTTATTTCTCTCTTTTTAAATCTTTGTAATGGCTTTCAGGAAGGGAGAAGGGATAGGAATATAATTGGGAAATGAAGTTCATATGAAAACAAAAGATATCAGTAATCCCTATCAATCCTTGACTGAAGAAGCAAAATAGGGAGTTGCAGGAGAATTTTGAGAAGAGAAGTTACATGGCAAGCTAACTCTATGATAGTGGTAGTCCAGAAAATTCCTGTTTTTCTGGGCCTAGTCTTTTTTATGTAATAAAATTACATGTAACAAGTTTAATCTGCATAGTTCATTCATCAAAGAATGCTAATAAAGGCTGAAATACTTTTAAGTTCTTGAAAAGATAATAGTTACAAAATAGAAATCTAAAAATCCCTGACTTAAATTTTGAGTTGGTATTCTACAAATATTACATTTTATGTCAATAAATATTACATGTCAATAATATTACATTTTGTGTTAATAAAGATGGTAGTAGTTAATAGTAATCTGGGCATTTAGCAATCTGGGCATTTTTAATCTATTAATATAATTTTCTTTTAATTAGTCTTCCATGCCAAAGTTTAACAGTTCATTTGAAAAAAAAGAGATCAAAAAGGGAAAATTGCTTAGGGCTAAAAGAATGTTTTCCCCACAATGAATTAGACAGGCAATTAGAAAGGGGAATAAAAGAAACAGATTGGAAATCTCATGTACTCATAGAAGGTGAAAAAAAGAGATCTTTGAATGGGTGTTATGGAGGGTGGGCACATACCTACTTCTTCATACTTCAAAAATGCTATACTCTGGTTCACCTTTCACAAATCCTTCACCGTAAATTGGCAATCTGATTTTAAAAATACTATGTGTAGGGACAGGTGAAAGAGAAAGGGAAAAGGGGTGAACCAGGGTTATGGGACTTTCTTCTTCTCTAACTTTCTTTCTGTACATTAAATGCCACCTTGAAAAATAGCAGAAAATAAAAGAGGCTTCTGGACCTGTGACCAATCCCCAAGTATGGCTTTTTTGTGAGCCATAGCTCTTGGGTTGGCTCCCCTCTACTGCAGGTACTAGATGAGGCAGAGGATGGCTGAATCTGGTGCCTTTGGAAGTGGATGGAAGAAAAAGGGTAAATGCTAAAACAAAACAAAGGGCATATTTTACACTTACTAGCTGTATGATCCAGAGCACTTTAAAAAGGCAATTAAACCAAATAAAGGAACACAGGAGAATGGAAAATTGGCACCTTTGCCAAATTACCACAAACCATTTCCTCCTTGAATGGACTGGCTGAAAGAGAAGGGACAAGTAAAAGCCACCAAGAAAAGGGCAAAGTCCTGGCTACTTCTGATGGGTGGAGAAAGAATGGCTGGATGTGAAAATGAATGCTTCCCTGTTCCCTGTGAAATTTGTTCCCCCACCTCTCACTTTGACCTTTCCTGCTCTGTCTCCCCAAGTGTTAGTATGAGGGGAACTTCCTGGTTTTACATATTTACCACTCCAGGCAATACATACAGGAAATGTCACCAGCAATTGATAATAGCTGGGGACAGTATACTTGATGTTCAAAGGGAGCTGGGTCCTCCTTGGTCAAATAACTTCTCTCTGAAACTCAGCTGAGGTCAATTCTCTGTTCTCTGTTCTAGCCTTTTAATTCAAATGGACATTTTCACCCCATTTACATTCTAATGCTAGTTAATAGTAGCTTAAATGGAATTATTCACAGAAGTTATGTGCGATCTGCATATGCAAGCAAAAGCATATGCATGCAAAAGCTATCTCCCACCTCAGTCCAAGGCCCTTCATCAGCCTACTCATTCATCCTGGATGGAATCTACATGCTTCCTTGTAGTGTTGCTGGTAACTACTAGCATGACCCAATAAGTACTTTTAGAATTCCCTTTCCACAATGACTTATGCCAAGTATACAGTTGTAAATACCACATGACATGACTTTGGGAACAGAAGACAGTTACTAGCTGTTTCCCTTCTAGAATTTATAGACTGACAGGGTTAAGAAATACTATCTTAGTTTTTAAATACAGAAAAACCATGTTTTGCTTTATTGCTACTGTTGAGTACAATGTATAGTTTATGAAACACAAGTTTTTTTGAATGAATATTTATCATGAAGAAAGAACAATTTCCCCAATATGTGTGTACACATATAAACAATATATGATAGCTGAGTATTCCATATTATAGAATCAAAGATTATAGTGTTATAGCCCTTGTATGTTTTCCTTACTGTGAAACAGATAAACTAGATGTAAAAGACTGAAAAAGGAAAGAACAGAATGTCACACAGCACAGACAATGACTATTCCCCACAGAATGGCATTTGTTGTTGTCTTCAGACACTAAGCCCTTTGTTTTCCTGAATTCACATTTGCTTTGGAAGCCAGTTCTAACGTTATTTTTAAAGGAATGTTAGGAATATTTCTTTTACCACATACCATTTCTATTACTACAGAGTAATTTGGTAGCAGGCATGGGATGTTGGATTTCTAAGAAAGATTTGGGTTCAGATCCTACTTTAGATACTTACGAGTTGTGTGACCATTAGCAAGTCATGTAACTTCTTGTGTTCCTGAGACAACTCCCTAGGATTATCTGCTAAATTATAATTTGAGGCAGCTGGAGGTCCCTAGCCTTTGTATATTGATAATTACCTTTGTCAATATAAAACAGTGTAGCACAGTGGAAAGCACAGCAGAAAACTAATAAAGAGACCAAGGCTCTAGTCTCAGCTTGACCACCATTTGTGACTTTGAACAAGTTTAAGTGGTCCTCAGTTTCCTTATTCTATCCCTGCTTCTTCTTTCCTATTCCCAGAGCTACTAATCTATTGCAATAGTTCATCTCCACTCCCTTCCCACCCCAAATCCATCCTTCATTCTGTCAAAAAATAATCTTTCTTTCCTAGTAATTATTTTCCTAGTAACTCTTCTTAACTTAGTAACAGTCCATTCAGAGAAGTACATGTAAGTAGGGATTCCAAAACTAAGGCAGAAGGCCAGTGATAGAGAGACCCTACATAGGAAAGGTCATCTACTCAGAAAAATGACAAAACCATCCAGGACCATAGATTTTGAAGAGAAGGGAAAAGTCTCATTCTGGTACAATAGGCTGTCTTTCCACCTCTGATTTAGTATTCAGGAAGATTCTAGGGATTGATTAGCAAGCCTGAAGCAAGGAGGCTTCCAGCAAGAAGATTCTATTACAGAAGGTTCCAGGAAAAGGGACAGGGCAAAAGTCAGTCAGTTAATCAATAACCATTTATTAAGGACCTACTATGCACCAGGTACTATGCTAAGCACTGAGGAAATATGGAAAGGCAAAGGACAGTTTCTCTCTCAAAGAGTTTATAGTTTAATGGGAGAGAAAACATGGAACAACTGTAGAAAACTAGAGATAATCAAGTGAGGGAAGACACTCATATTGAGGGGTATTGGGTAAAGCTTCTTGTGAAAGATGAGGGGACAAGTCTAGGGTAGAGACAATTAGCATTTAAGAAGGTCTAGGACCCTGTCCCACATATATGTCTGGGCTTTAGCCAGTACTGCCACTGCTGCTGTAGTCTTGACCCATCCAGTATCTCTTCCTGAAACTGGATAGAGTAGGGGCAAAATTGGCCAAGGGAAGAGGGTAGTTCAAACCCAACCTAGAGCATAACCAGGAATAGGGACCTACCTGTATTGGCTGAAGGGGCCAATAGGCTGATATTTGTGGCAAAGCTCTCAGTTCCACTGAAGGCTTTAAAGGAACTGAGAAGTTCTTCAAAGTTAAGGTTCATGTCCTATCTGAGTAGCAAAGTGAAACTGGGGTCAAAGCTGAGCAGTACCCCTGTAGTAAAGGGAACACAAGATAGACTATTCTAGTGAAGGAATGGTTAAAGATGTAGAAGGAGAACCAAGACAAGGAGCAGATGACATCCAGGAAAGGGTGGTTAAGAGTATGAAATGCTGCAGAGAGGTCAAGGAACTTGAGAATTGGCAAAAGGCCAATGTGGGTTTTTCAATTAAGAGATTATTGTTTGAAAAGAGCAGTTTCAGGTGAATGAGGAGGTCAGAAGACATATGGTAAGGGATTGAGAAGTGAATAAAATGAGGACTAGTGGAGGCAACAAATACAAGGAAGATACAGGATGACAGCTTGAAGGGATGGTAGGATCAAAAGAGGTATATTTTTAAAGAGCAGGAGAGCTGGGTATGTTTGTAGGCAGTAGGGGATGAGTTGATATATAGAGAAAGAATGAAGCCTGGAAGTGGAATACTTACAAGAAGCAATTTGTCAGAGTCGAAAGGAGAAGATGGGATGAAGAGTAGAGACAAAGTACTAGCTATTCTTTGGAAATTAAATTAGGACAGAATAGGGGTAAATAAAATGTTGATAGTAACACTTAAGTTGCCTATCACAGAGCAGTGTTATAAGGAATGGATTGGTATCTAGAGGCATATCTCATTTTATAGCTCTTCATATATACTGAATCTTTTAACAAATTGAAAGTCTGGGGCAACCCTGCATCAAGCAAGTGTATTGGTGTCATTTTTCCAACAGCATGTGCTCACATAGTATCTCTGTGTCACATTTTGGTAATTCTCAAAATACTTGAAACTTTTTCATTATTATTATTTCTGATGATCTGTGACCAGCAATCCCTGATGTTACCATTATAATTATTTTGGGGAACCATGAATCATGTCTACACAAGATGAAGAATGTAATAAATAAATTTTATATGTGTTCTGACTGCTCCACAGGCTGGTAGTTCCCCCATCTCTCTCCCTCTCCTTGGGCTCCCCTACTCCCTGAAAAACAATAATACTGAAATTAGGCCAATAAATGATCCCATAATGGCTTCTAAGTGCTCAAGTGAAAAGAAAAATTGGGTGATACAGTAGATAGAACACTGGCCCTGGAGTCAGCAGAGTCTGAGTTCAAATTCAGCCTTAGACACTTGACATTTCCTAGCTGTGTAACCCTGGGCATATCACTCAACCCCAACTGCTTCACAAAAAATAAAAATAAAGGAAAAATCAATTGATGTGGCATGCTTCATTGTTGTCTTACTTTAAGAAATTGTCACAGTCAACCAAACCTTCGGCATTCTGATCAGTCAGCAACCATTAACATAGAGGCAAGACCCTCCACCAGCAAAAAGATTATGACTCACTGAAGGATCAGATGACAATGAGCATATTTTAGTGATAAAGTATTTTTAAATTAAGGTATATACATTTTTAGACATAATATTATTGTACATTTATTAGATTATCAGTATAGTATAAACATAACTTTTATATGTACTGGGAAACCAAAAAATTCATGTGATTCATTTTATGGTGGTTTATTATTCATTTTATATCTGGAATTGAACCCACTAATTCTGAAATATGACTGTATTTTTTATTTTTCCTTAATAAAATTGATATAGGAATCATTTCATATCACCTTTAATGATTTGATTTCTTTGACCGAAATAATGAAGTCATATAAAATGGCTGTTTTTGCACACTTTACCCCAGTTTCAAAAAGTGCTTACTCTGTAAAGTTCAAACTGAAAGAGAGAGTGATATCTGCATTTTGTTGTTTTTCATTATAGTGGGGCAAATAGTGGGGCAAATTTTACCTATATGTAGTAGGCATATAAGCATGGCTGCTCACAAACTAATGTTAAGGGTTAAATTGAAATAGATGAAACATGACAGAAAGAAATATAAGACTTTTTCTGTCTAATTGCACTTATCTAGTTCAATTTGCTCAAGCCTCTTTCTGATCAGACTATGTAGAAGCCCTCATGGTCACAGAATCATTCCTGCTCAAAATGCTAAGAAATGTATATACTGATGGAGTAGAGGAGACACTAGCAATAGGGAATGCCAAAAGAATCAAAATGAGATAAATTTCAGCATTTACCCCAGAAAGCATTTAAAAAATTATTTATGTTTATTTCATTAAATATTTCCCAATAACTTGTAAAAAAATTGACAATTATTTTTTAAATTTTTAAGTTCTAAATTTTCCCACCACTCCCCCTTCCTTGAGAAGGGAAACAATTTGATAATGATTGTACATGTGAAGCTATGCAAAACATTTGCATATTAGCCTTATTATAGAAGAAAACACAAACAAAATAAAATAATAAAAATAAAGAGAATAAAAAATTTATGGCTTCAATTTTCATTTAGAGTTCATCAGTTCTCTTTCTGGAGATGGATAATATTTTTCATTATAAGTCCTTTGGAACTGTCTTAGATCATTATCTCGATCAGGTTAGCAAAGTTTTTCCACAGATGATCATGGCTTACATTTACATCCTTACATGGCTGTATTATATGTGGCATTCTGGTTCTGCTCGTGTCACTTTGCATGAGTTCAATATAAGTCTTCCTAGGTTTTTTTGAAATCATCATGTTCATCATTTCTTATAGCAAAATACTATTCCATCACAGTCATATAACCAAAACTTGATCAGCCATTTGTCAATTGATGGATATCCTCTTGATTTCCAATTCTTTGACACCATAAAAAAGAGCTGCTGTTTTAAAAACAAACAGGTCCTTTCCCCTTTTCTTTGATCTCTTTGAGATGCAGACCTAGTACTGGCATTTATAGGTCTAGGTACACACAGTTTTATATCCCTTTAAGCAAAGTTCCATATTGCTCTCCAGGATGGCTTGATCAGTTCACAACTCCACTGACAGTATATTAATGTCCCAATTTTTCCACACCCCCTCCAACATTTGTCATTTTCCTTTTCTGCCATGTTGACCAATCTGATAGGTGTGAAGTGCTGTTTCTGAGTTGTTTTAATCTGCATTTCTCTAATCAGTAGTGATTTGGAGCATTTTTTTATGTGACTCCTGGTAGCTTTGATTTCTCCTTCTGAAAACTGCTTGTTTTGACCATTTGACCATTTATCAACTGGGAAATTGCTCTTATGTTTATAAATTTGGATCAATATATTTGATAAATGAGGCCCTTATCAGAGCATCTTGCTGTAAATATTTTCCAGGTTTCTGTTTTTCTACTAATTTTGGTTGCACTAGTTTTATTTGCACAAAAGCTTTTTTTAGTCAGTCTACAAGCATTTTTTAAAATCAGACACTTTTAAATTTCATATAATCAAAATTATTCATTTTATATCTTGTGATGCTCTCTATTTCTTCTTTGGTCATAAACTCTTCCTTTATCCTCAAATCTCATAGGTACATCTTTCTATGAGCCTCTAATTTATTTATCATGTTCAAATCGTTTATCCACTTTGACCTTGTCTTGTAATACAGTGTAAAATATTGGTCTATACCTAGTTCCTACCAAACTGCTTTCCACTTTTCCCAGCAATTGTTGTCAAATGTTGAGTTCTTACCTCCAAAGCTTGGATTTGGGGGTTTATTGAACACTAGATTCCTATGATCATTTATTACTGTGTATTGTGTACTTAATCTATTTCACTGATTCACCACTTTATTTCTTAACCAGTACCACATTGTTTTCATAATTATCACTTTGTAATATAGTTTGAAATCTGAACTATTAGGCAGCTTTCCTTCACAGTTTTTAAAATTGATTCTCTTGAAATTATTGACTTTTTTCTGATATAGAAACCATAAGGGATTTATTAAAGTTGAACTGTTTACCTTCCTACATGGAAAGATGATATTTGTAACTCATGAGACCTTTCTCAATATTAGGGTAGTTGGAGGAAGTAGGTAGGTAGGTAGATAGATAGAGAGATAGATAGACAGACAGACAGACAGACAGATAGATGGCACAGGTTGAGTTGAATATAAAAGGATGATATCTAAAAATAAAATTAAGGGGTGAAAGGAATATATTGGAAGAAAGGAGAAAGGCAGAGATAGAATGGGGGTAAATTATCTACATAAAAGAGGCAAGTAAAAGATTTCACAATGTAAGGGAAGTGGGGGAAGTGAGAGGGAATGAGTGAACCTTACTCTCACTGGAATTGGTTTAGAAGGGAATAACATACACACTCAATTGGGAATCTTACCCTACAGGAAAGTAAGGGGGAAGGAGATGGAGGTGGGGGGATGGTAGAAGGGAAGACAGATTGAGGGAGGGGGTAGTCAGAAGCAAATACTTTTGAAATGGGACAGGGTCAAAGGAGAAAACAGAATAAGTTCGGGGCAGGATAGAATGGAGTGAAATATAGTCTTTCACAACATGATTATTATGGAAGTGTTTTGCATAACTATACATGTATAACATATATTGAATTGCTTGCATTCTCAATAAGGGTGGGTGGGGAGGGAGAAAAGAGAGAATTTGTAACTCAAAGTTTTAAAAACAAATGCTAAAAATTGTTTTAACGTGCAACTGGGAAATAAGATATACAGGCAATGGGGTATAGAAATATATCTTGCCTTACAAGAAAATAAGGGGAAAAGGTAAAGGAATGGAGGGGGGTGACAGAAGGGAGGGGAGACTGGGGAAAGGGATAATCAGAATGCATGCCATCTTGGGATGGGGGGAGGGAAAAGATGGGGAGAAAATTTGGAACTCAAAATCTTGTGGAAATAAATGTTGAAAACTAGCAATTAATTAATTAATTAATTAAATTTAAATTAATTAATGGTGTATCTACTTTTTTTTCCCATAAAACTAGCTCCTAGTTTTATTTATTTGATTTTTTAGACATTCAATTTTATCTCTTCTTTGATTTTCAGGATTTCCATTTTGGTGTTTAATTGGGGGTTTTTGATTTGTTCTTTTTCTTTTTCAGTTGTTTTAGTTGCATGCCCAATTTATTGATCTGTTCTTTCTTTTACTGATGTATTTATTTTGGGATGTAAAATTTCCCCTAAGTGATGCTTTGGCTGCGTCCTACAAGCTTCAGAATGTTGTCTCATTGTCATTCTCTTTAATGAAATTATTGATTGTTTCTGTGATTTGTTCTTTGACACATTCATTCTTTGAGATTGGATTGTTTAGTTTCCAATTAACTTAATCTATGTTTCAATGACCCTTTATTAAATGTAGTTTTTGTTGCATTGTTTTCTGATCAGAGTTCATTTAATAACTTGCTTACACAGCTTTTATGCTCTATTACACTATGTAGTTTTTTTTTAAAAGGTGCCATGTACAGATAAGAAAAAAGGCATACTTCTTTCTATTCCCATTCAGTTTTCTCCACAGGTCTATCATATCTAACTTTTCTAAGATGTTATTCATCTCCTTGACTTATTTATTTTAGGGCTAGATTTATCTAGGTCTCATAGCGAAGATTTTGGTCCCCCACTAATACAGTTTTATGTTCTATTTCCTCTTGTAATTAATTTAACTTTTCCTTTAAGAATGTGGATGTTATGCCATTTGGTACATTTATGTTTAATACTGATATTACTTCATTGCATATGGTTCCTTCTAGGAAGATGTAATTTCCCTGCTTATCCCTTTTAAGTCTATTTTGCTTTGTCAGAGATCATAATTGTTATTCCTGTCTTTTTTACTTCAGTTGACACATAATAGATTCTTCTCTAGCCTCTTAGTTACACTGTGTACATCTTTTTGTTTCAAGGGTTTTTCTTATAAACAACACGTTGTTGGAGTCTGAATTCTAATCCATTTTATTCATTTCTGTTTTATGGGTGAGTTCATCCCATTCATATATACAGTTATGACTAAATGTGCATTTTTCTCTGTCCTGTTTTCTTCTGTTTCTTCTTCTCTCTCTCTTTTTATCTTGCTCCTCCTCCCAAGTCTGTTTTGCTTCTGACTACTTCCTTCTTTTATCTGCTATTCCTTTTATCACCCCAACCATTTTTGTTTTCCCCTTTCCTTCTTAATTCCCTGTTGGATAACATAGATTTCTTTTGCTTTTTGGAGGGCAATTGGGGTTAAGTAACTTGCCCAAGGTCACACAGCTAGGCTTTTGTTTGTGTGTGCATTAAGTGTCTGAGGCCGAACTCAGGTCCCTCTGACTCCAGGGCCGAGACGCTCTACTCACTGCGCCACCTAGCTGCCCCAATAACATAGATTTCTATTACCAATTGAGTATTTATATAAATTTTCCATCTTTGAACTAGTTTAGATGGGAATGAGATTCAAGCACTGCCTGCTCCATCCCAACCATTTCTCCATTCACTGGAAAGGTTCTTCCTTATGAGCCTCTTCCTTTCCTTTTCTCCCAGGGCATCTTTCTTTCTCACTTATATACTTTTTCTCTATCATCCCAACATAATTGACTCATTCCCAACATTCTCTTTCTATATAGAATCCTTTTACATGCCCTAATAATGGTAAAGTTCTTAAAAGATACATATTCCACATCAGTTAAAAGATATATGTCCCAGATAGATTAAAAGACACATCTTCCCATATAGAAACATAAACAGTTTAACTTTATTAAGTCCCTTATGTCTTTTTCATGTTTACCTTTTTATCTTTCTCTTGAGTCTTGTATTTCAATGTCAAATTTTCTATTCAGCTCTGATCTTTTCATCAGGAACGTTTGAAAGTCCTCTATTTCATTAAATATCTCTTCTTTCCCCTTAAAGGAGTATACTGTGTTGTGTTGGGTGTTATTCTTGCTTGTAACCCCAGCTCCTTTGCTTTCTGGAATATCATATTTCAAGCCTTCTGATCCTTTAATGTAAAAATTGCTAAACTTTGTATTATCTTGACTGTGGCTCCACGATATTTGAATTATTTCTCTCTGGCTGCTTGCAATATTTTGTCTTTGACCTAGGAACTGAAATGTGGCTATAATATTCCAGAAAGTTTTCATTTTGGAATTTCTTTTTTTTGGTAGTGATTGGTAGATTCTTTCAATTTCTATTTTACCCTCTAGAGCAGTTTTTCTTGACAATTTCTTGAAATATTGTGTCTAGACTCTTTCTTTGATCATGGCTTTCAGGTAATGCAATAATTCTTAAATTATCTCTTCTTGATCTGTTTTCTAAGTCAGTTGTCTTTTCAAGGATATATTTCACATTTTCTTATATTTTTTCATTATTTTGACTTTATTGTTTCTTGATATCTCATAGAATCATTATCTTTCACTTACCCAATTCTACTTTTAAGGAGTTATTTTCTTCAATAATCTTTTGTTCCTTCTTTTCCATTTGATGAATTCTGCTTTTTAAGGATTTATTTTCATCAGTGAATTTTTCTACCTCTTTTTCAATTTGATCAATTTCTGTTTTTAAGGTGTTATTTTCTTCAGCATTTTTGGTACACCTTTTAACCAAGCTGCTGTCTTTTTCATAATTTACTTCTTTTGCTTTCATTTTTTCAATCTAATTTTTCCTCTATTACTCATATTTGATTTTGAAAATCATTTTGTAGCTCTTCCAGGAATTCTTACTTTGTGTGCATCCAATTCACACCTTTTCTTTGAGGCTTTGCTTTTAGTTGCTTTGATTTCATTGTCTTCTGAGTTTGTATCTTGATCTTCCCTGTCACTATAATAGTTTTTCATGTTCAGGCTCTTTTTCTGCTGTTTGCTCGTGTTTCCACCCTATTTCTTGATTTAGAACTTTTTGTTTATGTTGGCCTCTGTTCCTGGTGGTGGGTACCATCTCAAGCTTCAGGCTTTTTCTCACTGCTATTTTCAGTTAGTTCCTGGAGTTTGGATGTGTTTGGTGTTTCCAAGGTGGTATGGTCTGGGGAACAGGTGAGATCACTACTCTACTGGTCTGCACTCTGGTTCTTACTCATCAAGGGCCCTGATCCCTTGGGATTAAAACTGATACTGCTTCTCATAACACCTGCTCCCTTGGGACCAAAAACAATAGTGTTCCTTATAGTCCCTGTTCTCTTGGGTGTGAAGTTACTACAGCTAGCACAGTTGGTGGGCTAGCCAGTGGCGAGAATAATGAGACTGGGGTGTAATCAATAGTCTGTTCATTACAGGACCATTTCATACAGAGCCAAAGATGTAAGGAGCTCGCAGAGTTTTTATGCTCCCCCAAGAGAATGTAGACACCCCAAAAGAATGCAGACAATGTAGAAAGATCCTCCTTCAAAGGAATGCAGACAATGTAGAAGGAGCCTCCCTTAATCCTGTTCACTATTTACCCTTGCTTAAGGTTAGTTATTTATTAGGGTATTATTCTAGAACCATATCTGGAGGCACAAACAAAAAGATTACATGCCTTCTTGCTTATCTGCCCTGTAACCTTTGTAGGTAATTGTATAGGGTAGGGAAATATACCTCAAGGGACCCCCAAATGTCCTCCATAATACACCCTCCTGCTTGTCTGCCCTATAACCTTTAAGGTGATAATATAAGGGAGGGTAACATTTCATTAGTGAAGGCGAGAGACTTCTGAAAGTTCTCTATATGAAGTGATACTCTCCCTTAGGTCTTCCACTCCGTCTTGGCTGAAAGAGCTCTTCTCTGCCATTGAACTATGAATCAGAAGTGGGTATAGGTAATAGAATTGCCAAACAGTGTCTGATCCTATGTCCAATACTAATATAGTGGTCCCCTGCAATCTCATTCTGACCAGTTTCCAGATCCTCTTATTATTTCTGGCTTAAGAACTCCCAAAGCTGCTTTTGCTTTTGTCATTACCAACTAGTACCATCACTGGGGTTTTCATTCACATGGGTTCCATACAAGCCTCCTCCCCCATGTTTTTCACCCTCCTATGTTGTCTTGGTCTGGATGCATGTCTCACTCTGATTTTTTTTGTCCAGTCTGCCACTCTATAATTTGATTTGAGGGGTTATTTTAAAGTTGTTTAGAGGGGAATGTTGGGAGAATTCAGCTGAATGCTTTCTCTATTCCATCATTTTGACTCCACCCACAGAAAACATTTTTCAATAAAATAGTAAACAGTTGCATTTATCCACACGCTATGATGGTGAAATTTACATAATATGTTAGTTATAAGCAGAGAAAATGGCTTTTATTTTCCCTCTTTTCTTCTTATGGGTAATACACTTTTCTTTTTCAATTAATGTTATTAATTCATTCTTCCAGACCATGGCATCAGGCAAAGTGACATCAAATGAGGCAGTTAGTCTAGAAAATAAGTGGTTATAAATGGTGTGGTGAAAATCAATGATGCTCAAGAGTGTTACTACTACCAAAGTATAAGTGTTAACCTGGGTCAGTGCCAACTATTCAGTTTGCATTTCACACTGGCACTGCAATATCTGTTAAAGTAAGTTTCAGGATGTTATGATATGGAATTGTGAAATAATAGTGGTCATAGTGGTTAGTATGATGTTGTATAGGACATCCTTGTAATTATTATTAATGGTAATTTTTGTTTTAAACCTGAGATTTCATCAGTGTAGGGAACTTCTAATATGGAAACTTCCAACTGGGACACAAACTATTAACTCTGGATATTCAAGAGCTGCCTGGGGCATTAAGAGGTTATGTGATTTGCCCATCCATGGTCCTACAGCTAATATATGCCAGAGGCAAAGGACCCTCTATCAGCTAGTCTACAGTGCTTCTTTATGAGTTAATTAAAAACTGCTAATCTGTAGAGGGTAACTAGTTCCCAATCATCCCTGAATAGCTTAGGGGCCAATAAAAGGAGTAATCCTACCAGAGTGCTATGTTGTGAACATTTTTCCTTGAGAGCCTAAAATTCAAAAGTAGTAAAACTGAAAGGATACAGTGGTTAAGGGTCAAAAAATCTGGGTTCAAATCTCAACTCTTCTTTGTATTATGAAAAATCCCTTCCCTTCTTTTGGTCTCAATTTCTTCCTCTCTAATAAAATGGGTGGATTCAAGGAGATAATACCTGAAGGCCTTACAGTTCTGACCATCTACTATTCTATTATTCTAAACACAATCAAACCTGAAGAAAATCACTCCTCAAAGTCCTAAAAGTTATTTATTTATGTAATTTTTCCTAAACATCTTTTAAAGGTACCTTTACCACACAGAGTGGGATATCTCAGGTTTTTAAAGAGTTGGAGGGGAGGGAGGGAAGGAAAGGGAAGGAGAGAGGGAGAGGAAGAGAAGGGAAGGAGAGAGGGAGAAAGAGAGACAGAGAGAGAGAGACACAGAGAGATAAAACAGAGACAGAGAGACAGAGAGAGAGAGAAAGAGAGACAGAGAGAGGAGACAGAGAGAGACAGAGAGACAGAGAGACAGAGAAAGACATGCAATTTACTATACTTAGCTTTCTAAGGTAAATGGTAGTGCAGTATATAGAGGCCTGGACCTAGAGTCAGGAAGAGTTAAATTTAGATCTGGTCTGAAATACTTCTTAGTTGTGTGACCTTGGGCAAATTACTTAACCTCTGTTTCTTCAACTTTAATAAGAGCACCTACCTCACGAGACTGTTGTGACGATTAAATGAGATAATATTTGTTAAAAATAAAAGCACTTAGCATAGTACCCATGTTGTAAAAAATGATTCTTTTCTCTTCTTCCCTCCCATCCCTTCTCCCCCTTTCCTGTTAAAATTGGGAGCAGAAAAGATCAAATCAACTCAGCTGCCTTCTTAAGGTTAAAATCAATCTCCTTTTTGGAGTATATTTATCTGCTTTTTAAAAAGTGTGCTATAGACACTACAGTTTCTACAGTTTATCTTAGAGCACATATCCTTATACAAAATTATTGGAATTCTCTCTTACCTCCCCCACCCCCACCCCATATTTATGGTACATATGTAAAGACAAAGTTAGATTTGTAGTTACATTGGAATAGGAAAATCCCAGATGAGGAAACTCTCTCCCAATGAAGGTCCATATCTTTCCTATAAGTTAGAGTCTTAAAAGGGCTGCCTAGAGCACAGAGAAAATAGATGATTTGGCCAGTCACACAGCCAGTAGGTCAAAGGCAGGATCCGAACCTAAGTCTTCCTGACTGTGAGGTTTGTTCTTTATCCATTACACACACACACACACACACACACACACACACACACACACACACACACACACACACGTGTGTGTGTATGTACATATATGTGTGGATGTAAGAATACATATGCATGTGTGTATATGTATAGAATCATACACAATTCTTTTTAATTACTGTAGTCCCTAACCACATGCCTCAGATTTTAGGTTTTGTAGCAAATACAAACTCTTCTGAGATTTCCTTTTTTGAGGTGACCTGTAAATCAGCTTTTCTTGTCACTGATTTGAAACTCTAACTTATAAATTAAATTAATAAGAGACAAAGGTTCCTTTTGTGCACTGCAAGTCTGTAGGATTTTACAAATAATAGGACTGGAAAGTGATTTATATCCCCAGATTAAAGGTCAGCTTGGTGCACACGACTTTGGAGCCAAACAACTGAGCTTAAACTTCCATGAACTCATTTGTGAACGCGCCTGGCAGTGGCCCCTCCACCCTTTTACTTTTTAAACAGGGCAATGGTGAAGATTCACAAGGTTTTCAAGTTCAGTTTACTTGAAAAAGTAGGAAAGTGCATGCACACTACAAATAAAATTGTTCTTCTTTCTAAATTTGAGGGAATGTGAGAAAAATGAATTAAATTGTAAAACACATTTTTGACAGCTTTATAACAAGTAACATACACATAACACAACTGAACTTTAATCACTGATGTATTTGTGGGACAAATGATTTTTTTCTATTGACCAGCATATGTTTTTGCATGGATACAAGGAACACAAAAAGTATAAATCTGATTCAGTTCAAAGTTCCATGGTACAAAGCTAAAATTTTAATTATACCCCAAATAATAGAAAAAGGTTCACGTTGTAATGAAAATATGTGTTTTCTTCCATTTTAAAGTAGAGTATTGCATCTTTTATAGCTAATTACAGAAAACTGCTAACAGATAAAGTACCTTCATTTTTCTTTCTTTTACTTAAAATCCAAAAACTACAGAGGACTTGTGGGCATTTCTTTAAGAATGTTTAAATCAACTGACTACAATGATAAACAATCTTTCTTACTAGAATCCATTAGTTTATTAAATAAAGCTGTTTCTTGTATATTATTTCCAAGGTAACAATTCTGACATTTGATTTACTAAGTTAGCATTTGCTTTACCATGGCTACACTGCAGGGAAAGTCACCAAGTGAATGTGCTGAAATCTAAAGCCAAAAATGTAATGATGGTAAGATTTTCATAAACAATGACTATGAGGTCAAACAGATAGTCAAGGAAAGAGACAATGCTGGTTTATAAATGAATGTCATGACCTCATTCGCTGACTACTCAATCATGTACTGTAATAAAGTGGAAATGACAAATCATGCATATAGAACACAACTAATTCCCTCTTAGAACAGCACTGAGATTCTAAAGTAATAAGAAAAGTATAATTAAACAAGTAATACTTATTAGTGGCCACATGCAGTATTGATCTATTAAACAAAAGTATTCATATTCAGAAGTTAGAAATTCATTTCAATATTGTTTGTTGAACTCAAAGTTTCGGTAGAATTTTCACAGAAAAGCAAATAAGAAGAAAAAGTTAAGTGACTAAAGCCACAGTTCAAGACTGTTGTAATGTTTGGCCCATATTAGATAAACTAGCAATCTTCAATCCAAGGGTTTGGATAGAAGGAGTTCCTATCATCTTTCATTCAGCAAAAGAAAAAAAAATGTTGTCTTTTAAGATGAAGGGTGATATGTACCAGATGAAATCTGTCTTTTAGGTAAGGACCTAATTAAACCAACTGAAGGATATAAAACCATGCTTTCTACCACAGGGTAGCTATCTTTCAGTTCTTGGGAAACAGTAGATATAGTCCAACATGAATAGATGTTCAGAGAGCTTGAGTTGAATCTTCATCACAAGGCTGTTCTTATGAATGCCATCCCTACTTGCAAAAAAAAAATCGGTTTGGTAGGAGCTGGAGTCGAAAAGGGGCAGAGAAGGAGGATGTGAAGGAGAAAAAGAAGGTTAAGGAAAAGTAGGAGGAAGAAGGAGGAGTATAGCCTTTGGTGTATATACAATACACATTTAAGGGAAGGAGCAATGAACTTAGATGAGAATTGGCTTCAAAACTGGAATTTGTGTAACTAGGTAAATCACTGAAACCCTCAGAACTATTATTATACTATTTCTACATAAAAGGGAGCAATAACTCTTGTGCTACCCAGCTCATGAGGTTGTTGTAAGAAAAAAAAATTTAAACTTAAAGCACTAAGGAAATGTTAGTTCATAAAATTGTAGGATCTAGACCTTGAGAGAACCTTAGAAGTTGTCTTAGTTCAATCCTCTTATTTTACAGAGAACTGAGGCCCAGAGATATTAAGGGACTTGAGAACTCCAAGGTAGTGTTTTTCCTCTCTGCCATCTTGTCTATTTCTCAATATGAGTAGTATATGCATTTTATAACATATAATCTACATAAAACATAAACACATACATATATATACACACATACATAAAATGACATAGAACTTCTCCAATCAATGCAATTTAACATTTAACAATGAATACATTATGAGCAAATTTTACCATAAATGTTACAACCCTCACCCCCAATACTGTTCAACTCTTCACCCACTTAAAAATGTTTCCTATGGAACTGGTCACTTTATACTGTTCTTCCACTTGTCTTCTAATGTTCTTTTCTAAGACCTAATTAAGAACATTAGGCAGGGCATACATCCCATGTTATATGTTCTAAGATCTAATCAAGTACATTAGGTAGGTCAGAGGGTACTTGCAACCAGAAAGATTAGTATAGACCTCATGTGGGAGGTAGCACTTGAGCTAAGCCTTGAAGGAATCTAGGGATTCCACAAGGCAGTGGGGAAGAGAATGCATTTCAGGAAAAGAAGAGAGCTTGTATAGAGGCCCAGATGCCAGGGATGACTTGTCAGGAATAGTCATCACAATGATGAGGTTGTAAATCAAGGTGGCTAGAAGGGTGGTGGTGTCTTCAATAGAATAAGGGAAGGAAGGAAGAGGAGAGAGTTTGGGGAAAGATAATTAGTTCTGGAGAGAACATGTTAAATTCTAAAGACATCTAATCTAAAGACAATATCAGACCTCCACTTGGAAATATCTAGTGGACAGTTGATGTGGTATACTAGAGCTCAGGAGAGAGACTATGTTGGAAACCTCTTAACAGAGATCCCTGCCTCAAGTCTGTTTTGTTTGTTGGACTTAGGATTTCAGTAGAATTTTCACAGAAAATCATTCATATCCAATTTAATTCAAGAAGCATTTGTTAAGCATCTATAATATTATCTATGAGGCACAATGCTACATGTAGATAACAAAATATTTATTAACTGATTTAAAAAGATTTTTTAAAAAATCCTCCCCCTCAATGAGGGGGAATTGCAAATATATATGTATCAAACTACATGCTATGGAGCATAGTCACTAAGTAGGAAGAAGAATGGCATTTGAGATACTCAAAAGTTCCCAGGAGATAAAATCTAAGGAAAAGAATTGCAACCCGTACAAGTATTATTAAGATTTGATGGGATGAGAGCAATGATTGGAATATTGCTCTGAATAAGCAGAACTTATTCAAAAAAACAGGAGAGATAAAAGTGAAAGGAATTGCATTTTATGTTTAAGCTATATAATCATGTAAAGAAATGCAAAAACCAGAGTAGGGAAAGCATGTTAGAGAACATTTGGATAAAGAAACAGAAGCAATTTTCTTTTCTTCAGGCTCCTGGTTTAAAAGAAGAAATATGTGAGTAAAAGAAACAACACAACTTGAATACAGAGGTATGACATAGTAGTTATGAGGAAATATAATTATACAAATAACTAAATACTGAACAACTAATATTCTCTTGCCTTATCTTAGTAATAATTTAAAAGGCAGCAAAATCAACAAGGAGCATTCTATTCTGAACAAGATCCTCACTAGCAAGGAAGAACTGATTGCTAGGGTAGAAATATGGGCACCACTGAGAAAAACAAAGATGGCAGTTAGGTGGCAAAGTGTATATCTCGTTGGATCTGCAGTCAGGAAGCTCTGAGTCCAAATTTGGTTGTGTGACCACAGACAAGTCACTTTAATCTCTATCTGAAATAATAGTTCCTATCACCTAGAACTGTTGTGCGAACAAAAAGAGAAGATATTTGTAAAATGTTTTGCAAACTTTAAAGTGCTGCATAAATGCTAATTGTTGTTGCTATCTGAAGGAGGAAAGTTGGGGATAGACTAATATGCACCTTGAATCTGGAAGCACCAGATTTCAAAGTGTTCAGAGAAAGGATAATTGGGATCAATGGATTAAAATTAGACAAATCAGCCCAGAAGAAATGAGAAGTTTTCAATAATAAAATTCTGCAGTCACAGGAGAAATGATCCAAATGAAACTAAAAAGAGGAGTTATCTGAAGAGATGCATATGAATGCAAAGGAATCTCCAACCAACTTAGGACTGAAAAGATATGTACTGGAGAATTTCTGATAGAGATGGCTGCCAGAATAGGAGGCAGACTACACATCTTCCACATAGATAGAATAGCAAAACCCTGACATTCACAACAGATTGACCTTTGAAATTCAATGAAAACTACAGTAATGATATCTTTTGCCCCAAAATAGCACAAAAAGTCAACCAGAAGTCTACAGGGAATAGGAAAGGAAGACCCTCCAGAAAGGCAAATGCTAGGGGGACCAGACAGAATTCTGCTAGGTTGCTAGGTGTAGCAAGGGTAGAGGGCTCCCATGAGAAAGTTCCAGAAGGCTTTGGGGGTGGACATCTTAGAAGCCTTGGTGAATGACAACAAGTAATGACCAGGACCAGAACTGTGATGCAGATCAGAACACCTCAAGTTCAGGGGTTCTGAGGTCCCTAACACAGTCCTGAGATGTAAGAGAGGGTCCTGAAGACCTAGAAATCTGAACCTCAAAGACTGAGGGTACGGAGTGACCAGGGAAGGTGGAATTCAGAGAAAGCACCCAAGGGTTTTAGAGCCAAAAAAAGAAGCAAGAGCTAACTATCCCTCCTCTCCCCACTCTCCCCCAAAAGGCAAAGGCAGAGATTAGCTCTGGAACAAAGAACAAATTCAGGAGTTAAAGCTAGAGAGATAATTTAATCAAAGAAGATTCTAACCAATATAAAAAAAAGTTATTGCAAATTTAATTCTAGAACAATTGCAAGCAGGAACTCAAAACAAAAAACAGGTTTAAAAAAAAAGACTACATGAATAGAAGAATATATAGAAGAAAAAATCTAAAAAGTAAGAGAGATAAAATAAAATAAGGGAAGAAATAGCTTAGAAAAGAAAATAGTAAACTCTCCTCAAGAAAAGAATCCCAGAAGGCTAGAACAAACTAAATAGAAACCTATAACTCCAGGAGAAAGCAGGAAATATTAGCACTAAATCAAAAGACTGAAAAAAAAGATGAAAATCTAATACATATAATATCAAAAAAACCATTGATCTGGGGGAAAAGACCAAGGTAAGATAACTTAAGGATCACTGGATTCCCTGAAAAACTAGAATAACAGTAGTGATAAAGTCTGGACTAGTTTCAAGAATATAGGAAACTCATTATCTTTCCCTAAAACTCTCCCTTCTTTCTAATTTCCCTATTACATTTTTGGGCACCATCATCCTCCAAGGGTGCACAGGTGTCACGCTTGTCTTCTTACTGTTTTATTCTCCATATCTAATCAGTTGCCAAGTCCTGTCAATTGCACCTAATATTTCTTTTTCATACCTTCCTCGCCCCTCCAATGATACAACCACCCTGGTACAGACCCTTATCACCTCATGCCATGACTACTGTAGTAGCTTTCTGATTGGTCTCCCTGCCTTATCTCTCCCCACTCCAATCTATCCTCCACCAAGCTGTCAAATTGATCTTCCCAGAATGCAGATCTGACTGTCATCCCTTATTTAATAAACTCCACTGGCTCCCTATTACCTCCAGGATCAAATATAAAATCCTGTTTGGCTTTTATGACCTGACCCCTTCTTTCCTTTCCAATCTTATTACACCTTAACCCTGTCAAATATTCTTCAACCCAGTGACACAGCCTCCTTGCAGCTGTTTATAGAACACTCTCCATTTCCAGATTCCATGCATCTTCACTGGCTATGCCCTATGCTTCCTTAGCTTTCTTCAGGTCTCACTTAAAACCCCACCTTCTGTAAGAAGCCTTTTCTAGCCTCTTAATGAGGGCAGTGTTTTCCCTCGGGGTTTATCTCCTCTGTACACATTTGTTTGCATGTTGTCTTCCTGCAGCTCTTGAGGGCAGGGGCTGGTTTCGCTTTACTTTGCATGTCTTGATGCTTAGTATAGTGCTGGCAGACAATAAGTGCTTGATATGTGCTTGTCAACTTACTGATTTGACTTCAAGAAATCATAAATGAAAACTATACCGACTAGAATCACAGGGTAAAATGAAGAAAAAATCCACTCACCATCTCCTAAAAGAAAAAAAAAGGAAAAGGAAAAGGCCCAGGAATGGCACAGCTAAAATTCTGTAAGCACCCAAAAAGCAGCTCAAGCATCAGGGCTCTACAGGCAGGCTCTGACAAGACCTGTCAGAGGAAGGAGAACACCAGGGAATAATCATGAGCAAAACGAACTTCCTTATCCTAAAGAGGAGACTTAAAGGGAGGAGGGAGAAGACCAAAGAACTGGAACATAATGAGGTGCCTCAGACTACCTTTTCAACAACTGGGTAACGGGAAACAAACAGTATAGAATCATAGTGGAACATTACTGCACCATGAGAAATGTATGAAATGAAGCACAGGCAAGTGAGCAGGACCAGAAGAACAATTTATAAAAGGACAATACCACTGTAAAGAAAAACAACTTTGAAAGATTTAAGAGGGGTGGCTAGGTGGCTCAGTGAATAGAGCACTGGCCCTGAAGTTAGGAGGACCTGAGTTCAAATCCGACTTCAGACACTTAACACTTACTAGCCATGTGACCTTAGGCAAGTCACTTAACCCCAATTGCCCTGCCCCTCCCTCTAAAAAGCAAAAAAAAAAAAAAAAGAAAGAAAAAGAAAAAGAAAGATTTAAGAATTCTGATCAAAGCAATGACCAATCGGGTCTCCAGAGGTGACTCATGATGAAGCATGTTATCCACTCTATCTATCAGGTTAATATATACCAGGTACAGACTGATACATTTTTGGAAATGGTCAGTGGGTGAGTTCATTCTTCTTGACTGTGCTTATTTAAAAATATATTTTTCCTGTTACATGTAAAAACAATTTTAAACATTCATTTAAAAAATTTTTGAGTTCAAAATTCTCTCCCACTCTCCCTTCCTTCCCCCCTCATTGAGAAGGCAAGCAATTTGATATAGGTTATACATGTGCAGTCATGCAAAACATACTTCCATATTAGTCATGTTGTGAAAGAAAACACAGACTCCCCCCCCATAAAACACTAAGAAAAATAAGGAAAGTAATAAAACAGTATGCTTCAGTCTGCACTGAGACTCCATCAGTTCTTTCTCCGGAGTTGGAGAGCATTTTTCATTATGAGTCCTTCAGAACTGTCTTAGATCACTCTATTGTTGACTACGGTTATTTTTGTTTTGAGATTTTTCTTCTCCCTTTGCCCCCCTCAGTTAGTAGTAGGTACAGTGCTCCAAGAGAAAGAGAGGGTTAGCAATAATGATACCCTCTAAAAGAGGTCCATTGTAACATTTTTAAAAATACACAGAAGAAATAAAGAAGCTTAGAAGGAAGTATAATCAAGCAGGACAGTTTTAAAAAGAATGTATAGAACTATATAATTTCTTCTTAGAAAAATAAGCAGTGTGAAATGGAGATTCATGGTATCATATGTAATTGGATTTTGGGGTTCTGTTGTGTATGTAAAGAAATGATCTTTTTAGTGTTTAAGTGAATGAAAAAATAAAATAAAATGTATATAAGAAAGAAAAAGACATTCAGAAGATGGAAGTCAGGAAAGTTAATAGAAGTGGATTACAAATGGTTGTGAGAGTATTGTAAGAAGACTAGTGAAGAAACCTAAGTAAAACAGTGAGGTTTTGTTTGTTGTTGTTGTGACGGCGGTTGTGGCTGTTGTTTGATTTTTACCTGTGCTGGGGAAAAGAAGACCAAGAAAGGGATAAGGTCATTGATAAAGATGAATGGAATGATAACTGACTATACTATAGAGAGGACAGAGCTTCAGTTTTTAATTTTTTCTGTTTTCTTTGCCCTGGAGAATAACTTTTGAAATGAAAAAACAATAGAATAAAACTGGCTAATAGGGAACTGCTACCCATCTTAAATAAGACAGCAATCATCAATTAGCAAGCTTATAAAAGCTTGTCTATAAATGTTTACCATGTGCCAGCCATCATAAGAGAGCACCTAGCTGCCCTTCATTAGTTCAAGTGAGTCAGCCCACATGAACTACATCCTCAGGTATTGAAAGGACCGGGAGAAGTACTCACTAAAACCACTGCTGGTGATATCTGAAAGACCAAAAGGTGGGAGAGGTAACCCAGAACAGAGAAGGGCAAATATCCATATTTTTAAAAGAGGAGACAATGGAACTAGACTAAAGCCCAGTGAGTTTGACTTTAATTCCTGGAAAAAGTCCAGGACACATTATTCAGGAGATGATTTGTGAGTATTTGGAAAGGGAAGCATTGATTTTAAGAAGTCTACATGGCTTCATCATGAATAGGTTATACCAGAGGAGTCTCATATCGCTTTTTTTAAATAGGACTACTTAATGGACTTATCAGAGGAATGCTACAGATATGATTTACACAGATTTAGTAAAGCATTTGAGAAAGTCTCATGCTATTTTTTATGGAAAAGATAGAGAGTTGTGGGCTAGACAATAGCACAAATTAGATTGATTCAAACTAAGTTGAATGGCTAAACAAAACTATATTTATTGGTTCAATGTGATCTTGGAAAGAAGTCTCCAGAAGAGTTCCCCAGAGAACCATATTGGGCCTTATGCTATTTAAAATGAACTGGATAAAGAATAGATGCATGCTTATCAAATCTGCATACAACAAAGCAGGAAGAAATAGATATGATGATAAAGTCTAAAAGATATGATGAAAAATATATTGAGAGGATATAATACGTGGTTGAACCTAATAAGATGGATTTCATTAACAGTAACTACAAAGTTTTATACTTGAGTTAAAAATATGAACTTCACAAGTATAAGATGAAGAGGGGGAAGGAGAGAATATGCATTTATATAGCACCTCCTATGTGTCAGACACTGTGCTAAGTGTTTTACAGATATTACCTCTTTTGGTCTTCATAAAAACCCTGTAGCTGAGGAGATGATGAGATGGCAGTCTTCTGAAAAAAAATTGGGGATTTTTTTATGGACAACAACATCAAGATCAGCAGTGTTACACCACAGCCAAAATAGGTAATGGCATCTCGGGTTACATTAAGAAAGGCATCATGGAGGGGCGGCTAGATGGCACAGTGAGTAGAGCGCCGGCCCTGGAGTCAGAAGGACCTGAGTTCGGATCCGGCCTCAGACACTTAACACACACAAACAAAAACCTAGCCGTGTGACCTTGGGCAAGTTACTTAACCCCAATTGCCCTAAAAGGGGCAGCTAGGCGGTGCAGTGAGTAAGAGCACCGGCCTCAGAGTTGGGATGACCCGAGATCAAATCCGGCCTCAGAAAATGAGCACCCACACATAAATAATGACTAGCCAGTGTAACCTTGAGCAAGTTACTTAACCCCAATTGCTTAAAAAAAAAGAAAAAGAAAAAAGAAAGGCATCATGGGGTGGCTAGGTGGAGCAGTGAATAGAGCACAAGCCCTGGAGTCAGGATGACCTGAGTTCAAATCCGGCCTCAGACACTTAACACAAAAACTAGCTGTGTGACCTCAGGCAAGTCACTTAACCCCAACTGCCCTCCAAAAAGAAAAAAAAAGGAAAAAAAGAAAGGCATCATGTCAAGGAATAAAAAAGTGGTCATTTCCTTCACTATCCTCTGTCCTAGATAAACCACATTTTCAGAACAGCATTCACTTCTGGACACCACATTCTAGGAGGCTTGAGGACGAGGATGATAAAGGACCCTGAGTTTGTAGCACATGACCCTTGGAGGAAAGGGAGATGTTTAATCTGAAGAAAAGACTCAGGAAGACATGATATCTGGTTCAAGTATTTGATGAGCTGTCATACAGAAGGAATCTATTTGTTCAGTTTGACCACCAAGTACAAAACAACGAGCAATGAGTAGAAGTTGCAAAGACATTAATTTAGATTTGATTTAAGGGAAAAAGTCCCCCAAATTAGAGCTATCCAAAAGTAGAATGATGGGCTCAGGAAGTCATATGTTTCCCCCTCAATGAAAGTCTTAAAGCCAAGGCTTGATGTCCACTTGGGTATATAATATAAGATATTTGGGGTGGATTGGAGGATGAATACATAGCTGCTGAGGCAATTACCAACTCTGAAATTCTGTGATTCAATATCCTTGCTTGAAACTTTCCTAAAATCTATTTTCAAGTCCATTTGTATTTTCCAAAAGGAGGAGCTTTCCTAGAGTGGCTAGATATTGCTTTGAAAGTGTTTTTACTTTTTTGTTGTTATTGTAAAGCTATTTTAGAATGGCCCCAATAACATTTTTAAAGAGTGCTTAACTAACATCTACACCAAGCTATCGATAAAGCTCAGAAATTTGAGACTAGGACATATGGTCTTGCCATTGTTCAGATTTTTATTCATTTACAACCCAAGACATATATTTTATAAATCAAAACCTTGCCTTGCCATCCCATCCTAAGACTGTTCTCAATTAAGAATGTGGTTATGGTCTCTACCATTCCTCTGAAGTCTTTTTATCATCCTGCTTGTAGTTGCATAGACACACAGCATAAGCCATTACATAGATTTGGATGCAGAATGATTTCTTATATAAACCTCACAAATAAAATTCTCCTGAAGGGTAAAGAGGAAAAAAAATGTGTAGGCTACAATTGATCGATTCTCACAAACTTTAGGAAAAGAAGAAAACACACAGTCATTTCACATAACAGATACAATTGCTAGCAATTGCTTTGTTCATTTGCATTAATTTAGCTTTTGGTAAAATGTGCCCGAATTTCAGGAAAAATTGTAAATTAAGTATATCTTTTTAATACCACATGTAGCTTTCTTTAGCCTACTAGGAAAAGCACTGTGAGAAGACATGGGTTCAAGTCCAAGTTCTACAACCTGGGACCACAGTATCTCTGAACCTCTTTCCTCACCTGCAAAATACAGTTCATAAAATCCCTGCACTCTCTGCCTCCTAAGCTATTCGGAGTTATATAAACATGAGCCATTATTCCTTTATGATAAACTGGCACCGTTTCACTGATTTAAACAGTTCAACTGTATATATAGTAGCCAGAAAAGCATTCCTGTAGCATGTTTACATATCCTAGAGTGCTTCACTATCGTTTTACTAGTAGTAATATAAGTGGGGCTCTTCAGATGCTCTTCAATGATACTTTACACTATGTTTTTCATATTGATATACAAAAGTTCACTTATAAATTGGATGTTTGGACTTGAGGATGCACTTAACCATAAAAGTATGTTGGACATGGTAGAGGACTAGCATTTGGATTCTCGCTTTGCTATATGCTATCAGTGTGACCCTGGACAAGTCACTTAGCTTCTCTGAAACAGTTTCCTCATCTGCAAAATGAGAGTTTAGAGGGTCTCTACTGCATACTTTTAAGTTTGTCCAATATGAGAATATTTTGTAGACAACTACAATGACTTGTTAAAGTAGTCTTAAAGACCAACTATACTTTAAATTTTATTATGCATTTGTCCTTATGAGTGTCTGATCCAAGAGACCAAGTATATTGGAACCAGTAAAAGAACTACTTGTTTTTATGAAGCAATGTTCTGAAAAAAAATTAGCAAACAGGCTCTGAATCAAATTGCCAAGTTTAACATGCACTGTCCTAACCTCTTAACTTCTCATATGTAACTGTGTAATTCTGAGTGTGAAAGCCAAATGGGGGCAGAGTAGTTGTTTTTTTTTTAATCTTTGGGGATGTAAGTTTATTTAAGATGATCAGTAAAGAGCTCAAACCTGAAATATGGGACCTGACTCTGAATTCCAGCTTTGACATTTATTACATATGTTACCTTATGCAAATCACTTCACCTCTTTAAGTTTCTTCAGCTGAAAAATGGGGGTTTAGACTAGATGATCTTTTTCTTTTTGGAGGGCAGTTGGGGTTAAGTGATTTGCCCAAAGTCACACATCTAGTAAGTGTGTCAAGTGTCTGAGGCCGGATTTGAACTCAAGTCCTCCTGACTCCAGGGCCGGTGCTCTATTTACTGCACCACCTAGCTGCCCCGACTAGATGATATTTTAAGGATCTTCTAGTCCTATATATACAATCCTATGATCTTTTATTATACAATTTGAATTTGAGATAGAAGTGGTGTAAAGAAGAACATGGTAGGCTCACAATAAGAAAGAAGAAAGCAAACAATGAGGAAGAGACATTGGGCCAAATAGTCTTCTACTTGGATCAAAAGATGGTACCTTCAACCCAGGACCACCTGAATAAGGAGAAGAGGAAGTATATGTACTTCAAGAGATATTTCCCAGTCAGGTGTTCAGCACCATGGGAGTTACAATCATACCTCTGAACAATGCCTTTGCTACTCCAGCTTTGAGTACGATGAATTAGAGACAAAATTCTAACATAGATATTTTAATTTTTTAAACTTGTACAACATTAAGTAATAATAAACCAAGTTCTTATTTTCTTTATAACCTGAAACACCAAACAATTAGTAGCATAGTAGAAACCCATTTAATGATAATTCTACCAAATTATGATTTTAAAGAAATCCTAAGTACTTGAATTCCTCAGTAATGGATTACCTCCCTAAATTGTATTTAGATATGGGGAAGCAAGTTCCATGGCATATACCTTGACAACATCAAATATGTGCATGTCCACCCATCAGTATATTTATCAGCACCTTTTTTTGAAGTATGGTACCAGGTTTTGTTATGTTGCTGGAATGGGGGATATATAGTATGAAAAAGATATGAGGGGTCATTAGGTCTATCTTTAATATTTGAAGAGCTTTCATGTATGAGATTTAATAGATTTGTTCTTCTAGACCTTAGGGCACAGAACTAGAAGCAGTGGGTAGAAATTGTACAGCAGCAGATTTCTCTTTGAAGTAGGGAAACATTTCCTAACAAATAACCCATTCTGGTTTTGGACAGCCCAATTTTCTAGAGGAGGTCTTCAAGGAGAATCTGTATGACTACTTGTTAATGCTATGAAGAGACTTCTTGTCATGGGTAGTATGATTACACTAGATAGCATCTGAGGTTCTATGATTCTGCCCTTCTAGTTGTCTCACGGCACATCTTTCATCACATATTTTCTATTCCTTCCAGGGGTGGCTAACATTCTCTCGTTTATGCTACTAGATGTATTTAACTGAACAGACAAAATTAAAATTGAATTGAATTGAATAAAGTCAACATTTCCTCAATCAGAGTCAGCTTACAATATAAATTCCAGGAATTATAATTTATATACCTAAGGGCTGTTAGGAGGGCACTACTGGAGTCAACAAGAATGGAGGTAGCAACCTGAAAGATAGCAAAACTGGTAGCATCATTCTACAATTTCTACCCTTTGCTTCTACTTCTGCCCTCTAGATTAAAAGGAACAAGTTTTCTTTTATCTAGACTACTAATTCCTCATTCCTTTAATGGATCTTATAGGTCACGGTTTTGATTTCCCCTTATAACCTTTAAAGACTCACTCCTTGCCCCAACTTGTCAAAGTACTTCCTTCAATCAACATCAGTGATATCCACACTACTAGTACCCCCTAAGTTCTTCAGTTTCTTGCCCAGGGCTATACAGTTTCAACGGACTAGAATCAGAAAGGTTATTATAATATTTAATTGATAGTAAACTTTTTATGTCTTTATATTTCATCGCTTCAAGCAGAGCATATACCCTTAGAGGGATTGTGCCCTGAAGATAGGCAATCAATGAATAGTGGACTTTATTGCACTCCAATAATCTCTCCCATACTAAACCAGAGTTGTTTCAACATTCTTTATGGATCTCTGCTTTGTTTAATACTTCACTGAATTCTAGTCCTTGGTAAGTGACATGCTTAAAAAGTGTCTTGAGAATATCTTAACCTTTTTATGCATTGGGGAAAATAATGAGCTTTTAAACAAAGTTTTAAAAGATAGAATTAATTGACACTTTGAGATCTTTACATATAAGTTGCTAAAAATTACTGTGCAAAATGCTGTAATTATGGTCACCCCTATCAACTTGTCTCTATTTTAATTTCAATACTGGCTGGTGTTTAACATTCCCAAGTCTTTGCTTACTCACATGTAAACCCATCTTTATTTTTAAATGGCACACCACTAATTTCCTGGTTGTCCTTTCTAAATATGGGTTGTCAATTTCCTTCCCCACCCAATCTACCTTCCATTCTGGTCTTTTCCTTTCTGGTTCACCTATTTTAAGTTTTATTTTACAAGAATCCCCAAAATTATTAACATAGAAACTACAGGCGTTACTTTTAAAGTAACCACTACTTATTTTTGCAAAAATGCCAAGATTAAAAAGTAATTTTATAATTCTTATTTACAGAGTAGCTCAAAAAGCTTCAAAGGCTAGATCAGGAATGAAGAGTTAGACTACATTTTCTAAAGCCCCATCTGTCTCTTTCAAAGTATACCTCTTGGAAAGACACATTTACAAAGTTATGGAATAGAAGGGTAGATATCTATTAAACTCCAAAGATTAGCATATCTCAGTCAATGAAATACAATGAGTACATCTTTACAAGCAATAATTCTCTTCCTTACCTAATAAATAAAGTCTCCCTGCCTTTTCCATTCTTTCAATAAGTATTTATTGATTGCCTTTGTACAAGTCACTTATTTTCTCTGGGACTCAGTTTCTTCCTCTGTAAAATTCAGTGTTTGAACTAGAACATCTTAAAGATTTCTTTCAATTCCTGTGTTTAATTATTCAATTAATTATCAGGACTGCCTACAACCTGTGTCTCAGAATGCCCGGGAGATCAGAGAGAGACTGATCAAGGAGACCTGCAAACTGGGGAAGAGAGCTAGGTTACAAGAATCTGAGTCTGAGGCAAGCTTGATAGCAAGTCTGGCTATATGTTTAGTTTGCTGTCAAGGCAGAGGATATAAGGACAGGTAAAATTCCATTCAAATACACAATAAGCACCTACTATGTGCTAAGCATTATGCTAAGGAACAGGGGATACAAAGAAAAAAAACAGTCCCTGTTCTCATGGATCTTACATTGTACTGGGGGATACAACATGTAAAAAGAGAAGATAAAAGAAATTTGAATTTGAAGAGAGAGAAAATGAAGAAATAACTAGAGGCATGGAAAGCAAGAACATTTTCCCATAAGCTTCTGAGTGGAACTTTGAAGGAAGCTAAAGGTCCTAAAGAAGGGGCAGTAAAGAGGTAACCACATTCTAGCACAGAGGAAAAGAACTGCTAGGGACTTTAGTCTGTTTTCTGCCAGGAATGCTGATTTCAATATCTGGAGGGTTGTCATCCCTCCTAAGTTTTCTTTCATGCTAAATTCTCCTTTCTTCAAAAGATCCTTATGTGGCATGATTTCTAATTCCTTTACCATCCTGATCACTCTTCTCTAGACATACTTATCAGTATCCTTCCTGAATGCTGTACCTAGAACTAAGCACAGTCCTTCAAATATGGTCTGATGAAAGTACAGAATAGACTAAAGTCATTTTCCATGTAGGAAAATTCTCTACAAGTTCTACACTTTGTTCCAACTTGTTATTCTTGGCCCAATAAGATGAAAGTTGGAATTTGTAGAAGCTGCAGAAAGGCAGATTTCATTTTACTATGAGGAAAAATCTGGGGGCGGCTAGGTGGCACAGTAAGTAAGAGCACTAACCCCAGAGTTGGGAGGACCCGGGATTGGTTCTGGCCTCAGATACGTGGCACCCACAGAAAAATAACTGGCCATGTAACCTTGAGCAAGTTACTTAACCCCAATTGCTTTAAAAAAATAAAATCTGACAATTAGAACTTCAAAAAATTAGCTTGGCAGTTCTCCATCACTAGATGTCTTCAAGAGAAAGCAGGATGCCCATTATCCTGGGATATTCTGATGGAGATCTATGTTTCAGGTATGGGTTAGAATGGATGACCTCTGAAGTTCCTTCCATCTTTGAGGTTTTATAGCTCTATATTTTATATATATGTATATATATGTATATATATATATATATATATATATATATATATATATATATATATATATATATATGGTGCACTCTGCTTAGTCATTCATTGACATATAAAATATTAAACCACAAGACCAGGAATATCTTCAGAAATGCAAAGAAAATGTTGAACTAATTATTAAAATTACATCTTTCATACATAATGAAAATTCCTTTTATTCTTCCCTATATTCTTTCTGAAACTCTGAAAAAAATTCAAATAATCCTGGCTATATCATGAATTGCAGCTAATTTCCATATATCCTATGTGGACAACCAAGAGACAGGGACTCCAGCTTTTGTGTCAGGTTAACAAGTTGGCCAAAGGACAAAATCCATTTAAAATGCCAACATGCAAAGTCAGTCAAGTGGCTGTGAAGTAGGTTTAATGGATTAACCTTATTAGGACTGAAGAAATCCTGCCAAAAAAGGGGGGTAGAAGAAGAGGGAAATATGCAAGGCAGGTGATGAGAGGCCTGGGTGGTCTAAAAAGAAGTAGGATACTAGCAGCAAAATGAAAAGATGAAATTTAATAGTTGTACAGGAAGCTTTCACAAAGATTAAAACCAATCCTAGGAAAACAAAAAAGAACCCAGGAGCTGGAATTGTATTACTATTGAAAATGCGATTGGCATATTACCAATGCTTTTCTACCCACTGATGGACAGTTCAGGGATTGATGCAGAGAACAAAGAGAGAATATCCTTATTCTCTAGAATACTCAAGAGAGCTCTAGAGAAAACTCTCTAAGGAATTTGGTTCTATCAAAACTTTGCTACTTTTCTAGCTTTGGTGTTTTACCTTTGAAAACTACATCTCAAAGCACAATGGACTAAAAATAAGTTTTTATGCCACATCTAAAAAAAAGTCTATCTTAAATTCTACAATAATTCATCATGGTATGGAAGTGATCTTTTACTCAGAGTACAACCTCTGACTGGCCATGCCATTCTAGAAGATCTGTTAGTAACAAACTGGATCCTGTTGGAAGAGGATCAGCCTAAGTGCAATCAATCAATAAAGATTTATTAAACATCTACCACATACCAAGCACTGTGCTAAGCACTGGGAATACAAGAAAAGGAAAAGATAGCCCCGACCTCAAGGAGCTTACAATCTAATGGGGGAGACAACTTGCAAATACATATATACAAAGAGAACTAAATGCAAAATAAATAAGAAATAATGAACAGAAGAAAGGCACCTTAATTAAGAAGGGTTTGGGAAGGCTTCCTATAGAAGGTGGGATTATATTTCAGACTTTAAGGGAACCAGGGAGGTCAGTAGTCTGAACAGAAGAGGGATACAAAACAGGTTAGAGTTCAGGAAAGAGGTGAGGGATCAGCACCTCAACAAAGATTGATACAGTGGGCACAAATAGTTAGGAACAGATAAAAGAGTCATTACGGAGATAGATAATGGAAACTTGTAACTAGGAAGTGAGGGAGGAGAGAATAAAAAGTGATTTTTAACACTGAGGTTGGGTAACAAAGAGAACTAGGAAGTTACAAGCAGGGACTCAGCTGTGGGGAAGATAAAAGAGTTTTACTTTAGATGAGTTGTTTGGAAATGACTCTACATTAAGTGAATTGATTAATTCATTTTACATTTCTACATTGATTGAAAGGATTAGAGTGCCAGAAAGCAATCACCCAACAAAAGAAAGTAAAATAAGCTGGCCACTGAGAAATCATAACAACATTTTCATGAGTTAATATAACAGCTCACATTTCTATAGTGCTTCAAGGTTTTACAAATACTCTGCTCACATCACTACTATGAGGTGATAACAGAATTATTAATTGCTCTCTCCATCTTAAAGGTGACTACATAAAATCTCAGAGCAATCAAGTCACCTGTATAGGGTGACACACCTGATAGGTGTTAGAGCCAGAATTCTAATCCAGGTCTCCTGGGTCAAAGTCCAGCACTCCTTCCATTATACCATCTAGCTCTAAGCTTTAGCTCATTGATAAGAAGTCTAAAAAACAAAAAGGCAGAGGAGATAGATGGTAAGATTACATCAATGAACTGCCAGGACTGGTCAGATGAAGACAGAACCCAGGAATAAGAGCTAATTCTAGTTCTTTTTTTTTTTTATTTTTATTTTTTTTTAAGCAATTGGGGTTAAGTAACTTGCTCAAGGTTACACGGCTAGTCATTATTTATGCGTGGGTGCTCATTTTCTGAGGCCGGATCTGATCTCGGGTCATCCAAACTCCGAGGCCGGCACTCTTGCTCACTGCTCCACCTAGTCGCCCCTTTAGGGCAATTGGGGTTAAGTAACTTGCCCAAGGTTACACGGCTAGGTTTTTGTTTGTGCGGATTAAGTGTTGGAGGCCGGCTCCGAACTCAGGTCCTTCTGATTCCAGGGCCGGCGCTCTATTCACTGCGCCACCTAGCCGCCCCTAATTCTAGTTCTTAAGCCAAATTATCCATCCCTGAAGCAGAAAGCAACAATATCTCATTGGGCTGTATTCACTTGACATCCTTCTTTCAAAATCCAATTTCCTTTTTCTGATATTTTTGGGGGAAGGGTGAGTCAATAACCTTTGGATTTTTATAATTTGTCTCCTGAATATACTTGACCAATTAGAAGGGAAGGCTCTCGGGCAGATGCTCAGTATCAAGTCTAATGTCAGTATATTTCCCACCACTTGAAATTATTAAAATTGTATTTAGTTTACAAATATATCTCTTTTGAGTTGGTTAAACATGGCTCAAATACCCATGTAGTTTACCACTGGGTACACAGGGAAAATCCTAACTCTTTGGAGCTAAGGGTGAAACCCTGGACCATGGTGGCTCATTAATACTAAATAGTCACAGATATATGAACATTTTCTGATTTACCAAGCCACTTGCAAGGTGAGTGGGTAAAGCATTATAATCTCCATTTTACAGGTGAGGAGACTGAGGGTCAGAAAGGTTCTGTGACTTGTCCAAGAAATAGGCCTTTGGGGATTCTAAGCACAGTGTTATTTTCACTATACTATATTGCTTCACAATGTGCAGATCCAGACCAAAATACCCTACAAGTTGCTTCCACATCCAAAGACCCTGCCAACATTTTTCAGACACAAAGAGCCAAAATGTTCCTACCTCTACCATGTCAGTCCCCTCTATGTACTCTACAAATTCAACCCTGACCTGCTAGCTATTATTGAAGGTTAAACTCCATCTCCTAGCACTGGGCTTTTTTCCATTGTTGTCTTCCACATTTGGAATGCTCACCTCTACCTCTTCATCTCTAAGACTTCCCATGCCTTCCTTCAAGACTCAGCTTAAAGCCCACTTTCTTAAAGAGGGTCTTTCCCATCCCACACCTCCGGTGCTTCCCCTTTGAGAATATCTACCTACCATTTATTCTCTCTGTCTCTCTCCCTCCATATATATACAAACATACATACAGAGATAGATATAGATACTTATCCATCTACAAATCTATCTATATCTGACATAGAGATAGTTATTTTCATATTGTGAGTCCCTTGAGGGCAGGGACTATATTTTTGCCTTTCTTTATGCCCTCAGTGTTTAGGACAGAGCCTGGCATAAATTAGAAATTTAACATGTTTGTTGATTGACTAACACAGGTGTGGTAATGTGTTGGATTTGGCAGGGAAAGGCATTTGCAAGTGAATCTAAATCTTTTCACAAAAATCTTAAAACCTAATATTTGAACTCTGTTTTTCCAAATTAAGAACTAGTGCTTTCTTCACAGTTATCAGGGCATTAGTTTGAGAACTAATTCTTATTTCTTCTTCTTTTATTTTTTTTAAAAGCAATTGGGGTTAAGTAATTTGCCCAAGGTTACATGGCCAGTTATTTTTGTGTGGGTGTTAAGTATCTGAGGTCAGAACCGATCTGGAACCAATCCTGGGTCCTCTCAACTCCAGGGCTGGTGCTCTCACTCACTATGCCACCTAGCCACCCTGAACTAATTCTTATTTCAATTTTATAGATTTGGTCAAGGCTCTATGATATTTCAAATTCAAGTCACACAAAAAGGTAGCCAGTAATGATATGGAAACCTAAAATCGAGTGAATTTTACACAGAAATAACATTCTACCAGAGTTCCATTTCCTCTGTAAATACATTACAGGTACAGAGTTGTTTGTATGTTGTCTCGACCATTCAAATTTGAGTTCCTTAAAGTCAGGGATCATATTTTTGCCTTTGTATTCCCAGTGTTTAGTATACAATTGGTATTTAATAAATGCTTATTGATTGACTGACTTGGTAAATCATGCAAATGACAGGAAAGGCCTGAGGCAATCAGAAAAGTGTGATCAGGCATTTGCTGAGTCAATGGTGATACAAATTTCTTTCTTTCTTTTTTTTTTTTGCTTTTTGGAAGGGCAATTGGGGTTAAGTAACTTGCCCAAGGTCACATGGCTAGGTTTTTGTTTGTGTGTGTTAAGTGTCTGAGGCCAGATCTGAACTCAGGTCCTTCTGACTCCAGGGCCAACGCTCTACTCACTGCGCCACCTAGCTGCCCTTGATACAAATTTCTTTATGCTATCTTCATTGGGGGGTCTAAATTTTTAGACAGAATACATATTACACAAACATGGGGGAGATCCAGTTGTAAAGAATGTGAGTTTTTAAAAATTCATGTTGAAAACCTCAATTTCAGTCCAGTTTAATACTTAGCAGAAGATGAAATAATATTTTCATACACTGATCAATATCCCTCTCAGAATATTAAAAAAGTGTTTATCTATTAGTTAGAAGCAGCAAAAGAAATAATATTATCTGGTTTTCCCAACAGTTAAATAAAGCAGAGCTGTAGCAAATATTTATTAATATCTTCCCTTATTCACATCTTCTATTTACATTGCTTTTTTTAAAATGAATTTTATTTAGGCTATTACCCTAGTTGAGGTCCTCATCACTCTTACCTGGACTACTGCAACTACCTGGACTCCTTCTTGGTGTCCTCGATTCTTTTCCAATCCTGCCTCCAAAAAGAAATCACAACAATATTCCTAAAGCATAAGTCAGACCACATCTGCCTCCTGCTCAAGAAATGCAGGTGGGCCCTTTCTCTAGTGCTTATAGTCTAGACACTTGCCTACAGCAAGGAGAAGTTAAGTGACTTGCCTCGGGTCAGAGAATCAGTATCAGTCAATAGTAGGCCTTGAACCCAGACCTTTCTTTACTATGTCTTGTTGCCACTCAGGATAAAACATTTCAAAGTGATTTTGCCTGTAGGATAAAATACAATTCTTCAATTTGGCTTTAAAGTCTTTTGATGTGGTTCCAACTTACCTTTTCTGATTTAGTTAACTTTGCTATTCTCTGAACTTTATATTCTTCCTCCCATTGCACATACACTGTGCACAAGATGACTCTCATGCCTAGAATGTATTCCTTGTTCACTTCTATTTAGAATCTTTCAAGGCTCAATTTCTGTTGAAATTCCTGATCATCCTATTGCATGCTCTCCCTTCCACAAATTGCATTGTATACATTTATCTGTGTGAAAGTCAAATTCCCTAATAGATTGAAAGCTCCTTCTCAGCAGGGATCAGTTTTGGAGGTTTTTATCTCCCCTTCCCCCATTCTCATCCCCACTCACTGCTTACCATGGTGCCTCGCATATAGCAGAATCTTAATGCTGGCTGAATTTAAATGAGTTGAATTGAATTTATTAGCATGCTTCTTGTAATGATTGCTTCTTGGTGCCCCCTATGGTTAACTGCAGTAAAAAGAACTCTAAATTGTCCACTGGGGGAAAAATTTGTTTTGTAAAAGTTCAGATTTATTGATAATTTTTAGAGTGAAAAAATGTGTCAATTCTTTTTAATGTTGTCTAAGAGATTGTTCTTTTGGTGAAATACCTGAGGTTACTAATTCAAAAGTGTAAATCACACCCAGTATTTATTTATACTTAACACCCCTCAAAGTTTGTCCCCTCATGGCAACTACTCGCTATCACTTAGATCTTTATTTTTTATCCCACTTATCTTTACTAATTTTATGGAAGGAAGGTGGGAAAATGAGGGTTATTTCCCTGGTATCTACCATCAGGCACTGCTTCTCTAAGGACAGGCTAAGGCCATAGGGTCAAACTCAGTCAGCAAAGATCAGAGAGAAGACATCCTGCCTTAGGGCTCAATCTGTGACATGTATCATTCCTTGATCTCCAGTTTGTGGTATCCTATGCCTGGGCTCCATTGTATTCCAGGACCCTGAAGCGACTTACAGAGTGACACTCATGAAACAAAGACACCTCACAGGAGCTTTTGACTGCATTTTGAAGAGGGTCAAGGAAGGAGCACTGGAACACTACAGCTGAGCTTTCCTCCCTGCTATACCATTCTCCACAACTACCTGTGACTGACTGTATACTTCATTTATCTGTACCCAACATGGAGGATATCAACAGAGGTTAAACATTTTGTTATTTATATATAAGTCCTATTTTCCAGTCTTGACTTCATCAAAGTACTGACTCCCTTACACACAAATTATGTAGGCAGCATGGCCAGAGTTCATCCCAGGCATATGGCTCCAGCTTTGTTTCTCTGTCTCATAACCACTGCTAACAGTGGCATTGTGTGTTGTTCCAGTATAATTTTACCAGATGGAATGAAAAAACATTTTATTCTTGGAAATATTCTTTTCTCTTAGAGGAGCAAGAAAGAAATTACCTTTGAAATTTATTACTAGGGGAAGAGTTCACAATAAAAAAATGAAAAATAGGATCATAGAAGATAAAATGAACAATTTTGATTATATAAACTTTAAAAGGTTTTGCCTGAACCAAACCAAAGTGGCTCAACTTAGAGGGATAAGAATCTTTGCAGCAAGTTTCTCTAATATAGATCTTATTTTCAAGATAGATAGGGAATAGATTCAAATTTATATGCATAAGAGCCATTCCTCAAAATGATAAATGGTCAAAGGATGAGGCAGTTTGCATAGGAAGAAATCCTAGTTATCAATAGCCCTATGAGAAAATTCTTCAAATCACAAATGATTAGATTACTGTAAATTAAAGCAACTATGAGGTTTTACCTTAAACCCATCAGACTGGCTAGAAGGGCTATAAGAGAAAAAACATATTAATGTGCTACGAGTGGACCTATGAATTGGTCCGGCCATTGTGGAACACAATTTAAAACTATACTCATAAAATTACTGTAATATAATATCAATTGTAAATATCCATTGACCCAGCATTAGCACTAGTAGATCTATACCTGAAAAGAATTTAAAGAAAAAGTAAAAGAACCAGTATGTGCAAAACTAGTTGTAGCATAGCATAGCATAGTAATACTTTATGGTGGCAAAAAAACTGAGAACTAAGGAGATCTCTATCAATTGCATGCTGAATGAATAAACTGTGGCATATGAATGTGGTAACAAGTTTGAAGACAAAAGTTTTAGAAAAACCTGGGGAAACATATGACTTAATGTAGAGTTCAATGAATAGAATCAGTAGAATAATTTATACAATAACACTTTAGACAACTTCAAAAAGCTAAAGAACTCTAATCAACACAATGACAATTCCAAAGTTCTCATAATGAAACATGCCACCTTCCTTCTAACACAGAGGTGGTAGACTCAGGGTTCAGAATAAGATAGCTTTTTTGAGAATGACTAATATGAAAAAAATTTTATTTTGCTTGACTATGCATATTTCAAATAAAGGTTTTGTTTTTATTTTTCTCAATTGGTGGGGGGAAGTGTGAGGAAGGAAAATAGTTTTTTTTCTTTCCCCTGAAAAAATTAAATTAAAATAAATTTGTCTCCCTCTGAGAAATGTTCTTTTTTTCCCCTTTCCCAAAAATTTTATAATTTTGAAACTTTGGTTCAATCTTTCACTAAAAGTTTTCTTTAAATAAACACCCAATAGAACAATAACAGAAAAATGGCTTTAAAATGACTGACTTATCCAGAGAGATAACAAAAAGCCAATGTTACTTAGCCACATCTTACTTACATATACCATGAAGCTGCAAATGTGGCTGTTTTATTTTCTTCTGTATAAAAATTTGAATGGTACAAACTAATCTTGTATAGAAAAAATACCCTGTTAACCGTGTTCACTCGCCTTTTGTACAGATTCACAAGATCAAAACAACGTAGAGCTGAAAGGGGCCTTAGACATCATATAACCAAACCTCCTCATTTTACACAGGAGGGAACTGAGGATCAGAAAGGAGGAGTGAATCACTGCAGATCATGAAGGTATTAAACAGCAGAGCCGGAATTCCAAATGCAAAGTCTAGTACTCTTTTCTGCTGCAATATGAGCACCCAAAGCACTTTGGAGAAGAGGAGTCAATATGTATCTAATCTAATAGAAGAATTTCTATTTCAGAGAATGAAGCATCATTATATTGCCCATTATATTCAGAATCATCAAGGGAAAGAATATTATTTGGTTTGGCAATAGGTTAATGAAGCACATCTGTATCCAGTACTGTATCCAGTACCTCTCTTCAAATCTTACGTGTTTAATCTATAGTGTTTCTTTAAGCACAGAATTCAAGAGCCATTCTATTCATAAGTATGTTTCTGCTAACACCCAAAGTCAATACATCCACGAGAAAGCTCATTTTAATAATTTAAAGATTCAACAAATCACCATGAGGGTTGGGGGGACATGGCATCTCTGGATATGCTCATATCTAAATTTCAATGAGACAAAATAATGGTAACAACTTTATTCTCCCAAATGCCATTAAGTTTAGCCCCCCCTAACATTTGCAAGTAACAGTGCAACAAAAACCTCATGTCAGTAGCCTTGGTTTGGATCGAAGACTTGCATTATCATCAGACCATCACATTTCCCTGGTTTTTCAATTCTGGGTTAAGAATCTGTTCATGCTTGCATTTTAATGCTTGGAAAAACCCTGATCTTTATAATACCTCCCATTAAATAAGCTGCCACATTCATTCAAGTTGGATTGATTCATTTAAGAAACATTTATTAGGGATCTACTACTATGTGCACTTAGGTGCTATGGAAAATACAAAGATAACTCTGATAAAGGCCTCATTTCTAAACTATAGATAGAACTGAGTCAAATTTATAAGAACACAAGTCATTCCCCAAATGATAAATGATCAAAGAATATGAACAGGCAGTTCTCAGAGGAAGAAATTAAAGATCTCTATAATTATATGAAAAAAATACTCTAAATCTCTGTTGATTAGAGAAATGCAAATCAAAACAACTCTGACGTACCACATCACACCCATCAGATTGGCTAACATGACAAAACAGTAAAATGACAAAAGCTGGAGATGATGTGGGAAAATCAAAACACTAATGCAGTATTGGTGGAGTTGTGAACTGATCCAAACATTCTGAGAGCAATTTGGAACTATGCCCAAAGGACTATAAAAATGTGCATACCCTTTGACCCAGTAATACCACTTCTAGGGCTGTATCTCAAAGAGTTCATAAAAATGGGAAAAGGACCCACATGCACAAAAATATTGATAGCAGTTCTCCTTATGGTGGACAAGAATTAGAAATTGAGGGGATGGTCATCAATTGGGGAATGACTGAACAAGTTGTGCTATATGAATATAATGGAATGCTATTGTGCTACAAGAAAATGATGAGCAGGTGTACTTTAGAAAAAAATCTGGACTTAATGTGAACCGATGCTGAGTGAAATGAGTAGAAATAAGAGAGTACTGTACACAGCAACAGTAACATGTGATCACTAACTGATAGACTTTGCTCTTCTCAGCAATGAAAGGATCTAAGACAACTCCAAAAGACTCATGATGGAAAATGCTGTCCACATCCACACGAAGAATTATGGAACCTGAATGCAGATGGAAGCAGACTATTTGCTCTCTCTTTCTTTCTTTCTCGTGGTTTCTGCCATTCATTCTAGTTCTTCTCTACAACATAACTAATGTGAAAATATATCTAATAAGAATGTAGAGGTAGAGCCTTTATCAGACTGTATGCTGTCTTGGGGAGAAGGAAGGAAAGAAAGGTGGTGTAGCAGCAAGCACCCCAGCATCCCCAGAGTGGCTGCCAACACAGGTTCTTTGATCTGCTTTTCTAAAGGAAAGCACCTCAAAACGGGTTAACAAGCTTACTTTAATCAATTAAACATACCATTTACCTAGTTCAGGGGAAAAAGGTCAGCATCCCAAACTTCAAAGTATACAGACGGAACTTACAAGACAGAGAAACAAACAGATCAAGCAGACAAGCTTCCAGACTGTCCAACCATTACATCCATACCAAATCACAGTTACCAGAGAGGGAAGCATCAACGTCTGGGTATCACACAACACTTCTCAAAGAGAGCCCCAAAGCAAAGCCTCCCATCAGGGATTATATAGCCTTCTCCTGGGTCAGAGAATGTAACCACCTTCTTGACCCACTGCCCAATCACACAGCATCAAGATGAGGGCATTCCTGAAAACCAAGCCTCCTGCCACAGGCTCCATGTGACCACATTCAGCCTATTAGGAGGCAGAGTATATTTTCAAATCAAGGAAGGTTCTCAGAGTCTCTTAAGCCAAACAAAGGGTCTAGGGGCAGGGAAGATCTTTAAATTTGCATTTCCATTACAGGTGGAGAAAATTTAAACTCAAAAAAGCTTATGGAAGTGAATGTTGGAAACTAAAATTAAATAAATTAATTTAAAGAAAATACAAAGATAAATAAGACAAGATCCTTACCCTCAGGGAACTTACCATCTATTAAAAGAGTGGGATAAGAGGTGTACACAGAAAAAAATATATTATTGATTAGAATGTCCTATGTGTATAAAATATTAGGTCAAATAATGCAAAAACATATTCTAACTGATAGAGACAGTCACAGAAGAGATAGGTCTTGAATGTTCTTTATTTTTAAAACAGAGTTAATAACCGTCATTACCTACCTACCTCATAGGCTAGATATCCATGAAGAACAGCTTCTTTATCTGTTCCCTGGATAGTTCCCTAGAAACAACTTCAGAGGTATATCAGCAAAATACATGTGTTCTGTGTTTATATATATATACAAACACACACAGTATAGTATATGACAATATAACTAAAACAGAAAATGGCATTTATGCTATAATACACTGATTTAGGCTATTTATAATGCCTTATATTAGCCTTTGACAAGATAAGAAATTCTTTTAGTTATGTTTTAAATCTTTAATAAAAAATTACTGGACTATGTTTTTAATTTTCCCATATGCTATATATTCTACTTAACATTTTGTTTATAAATCTGCATGCCAACCCTATACCTTTGGGAATACAAGACAAAAGAGATTCACTTGGTTATTTGTTTTTTGGGGTTTTTAATTTATTTAGTATTTAATTTTTACCCAGATACATGTAAACAACAATTTTTAACATTTTTTGAAAACTTTGATCACTTGGTTATTTGTAACAACAGTCACTGAGTTGTATATTAATCATCAAAATATCCCCTGCTTTGTTGTGTTGTCTTTTTTTTAAAGGGGCCCTGTACTATCTCTAGAAATTAAACAATAGCTCACAGAAAACGGAGCTTCCAAAATGATATTATTCCACTGAGATCCCCAATGTGTGAACTGTCAACACCAGTGTATCCACCACAGCAGTGGACCTGTTCAGGCATAAAGAAGAAAAATAATCATCTTGGCAGCTAAAGTTCAAACTACAGATAGGGTTATCTTTTAAAACTCAAAAGACTACAAAATACTAACCAGTGTCAGTCTGGGAGCAAGTTTTACAATAAAGCTCATTGGAAAATTCTAAGAGTGCTCATATCATCTACTGAGAAATAGGTTCCATGCCATCCACCCACAGGATTTGTCAGGGACTTTAGAGGTTAATGAGTCTTACTCCATTAGTTTACAAATGAGGGCTGAGGCCCAGAAATGTTATGATCAAAAAAGCTGAGCAAGGATTTGAACTCCAGTCTCATGCCTTCAAATCAAGTGCGCTTCCCACTACACCCCATTATCCAGATGGTGTTGCCTGGAGCTGCCCCAAGTTATGGCACTCAAGTGCAAAGTCAGAAATGGGGCTCTTTCCACAACAAAGCCAAAATAAAACACATTTCTTAGACACTCTCCTTCTCTCATCAACATTACTCTGGCTTTAACTGAATGCAGCCAATTCAGGTGACTTTATACCTTCCTATATACAAATGAGTAGACAATAACCACAAGAGGGAAAAAGAACAGGTATTACTTCCAGTAACTGGAACAATAATTGGAGTCTGGTATCTCTCATTTTAGAGGTTGCCTGGAAAGTTGAAAGGGCTTGATTAGGAGTCAAAGAGCCCAGGGGTTTGAATCCCAGTTTTGTCTTTTACTAGCTGTGTGACTTTTAGCAGATCACTTATCTACAACTCAGTTTTTCCTCATGCTTTAAATAGGGGTAATAATTTGAATTACCTACCTACCTTATGGGATTGTCTTAGGGCTAAAATTTTATATACTGTTATATAAAAAGTGTTGTAAAGTGTTATAGAAATATAATCTAAGATTATTACATTTACAAATAACAATTTTGTCTTTATTCATTTTCCCACTTAGAGTTTCCCCTTCTCTACAACCCTCTCAGAAATCCCACCCTCTAAAACTTGAGAAAAAAAGTAAATAATTACCTAGTCTTCTCACCAAAGCTGTTTTTTTTTTCCTAAAGCAATTGGGGTTAAGTAACTTGCTCAAGGTTACACGGCTAGTCATTTGATTTATGCGTGGGTGCTCATTTTCTGAGGCCGAATCTGATCTCGGGTCATCCAAACTCCCCGGCGCTCTTACTCACTGCGCCACCTAGCCGCCCCTTTAGGACAATTGGGGTTAAGTAACTTGCCCAAGGTTACACGGCTAGGTTTTTGTTTGTGCGGATTAAGTGTCGGGCGGCTCCGAACTCAGGTCCTTCTGATTCCAGGGCCGGCGCTCTATTCACGCCACCTAGCCGCCCCACTAAAGCTGTTTTTGACTAACTAAACAGATCTTTTGTATCTTTTGCTTGAAGAAGTTCCTTCAGTAAACGGAAGATGTGCCCATTAGCTACTGCTTGGCATACTCAAAGGCATGTCCATCTATTCTGATGTCAATAATAGTAATAGTTCATATTTAAATATCACTGTAAAGTATTTTTCTCACAACAACCCAGTGAGGCAGACTAGACAAGTGAAGAAACTAGACTTCAAGGCTGACTTCCTCAATAGTAGGTGCCACTGAGTCTCTTCTCCAACTCAGTTTTCGAACAGCTTCCTAAACCAAAAGCACAAGTATGATCATGGGTCTCTCCTGGTCAAGAAGCTTCAGTAGGTCCCTGTTGTCTTAAGGATAAAGTACAAGTTCCTCTGGGATTTAAAGTCTTTCAAAATCTGGTTCCAAACTACTTTTATAGAATAAGTTCATATAACTTCCCAAAACATAGTCTACATTTAGTCAAACTGGCCTACTAGAAAATGTCGAAACATTCCATCTTCTGCCTCCATGACTTGTCCTCCGTCATGCCTGAATAGTATCCCTCCTCATCCCTGCTCCACCTCCTTCAAGAGGCCTTTCTTGATTCCCTGGGATGTGATTACCCAAGTTATTGGGTAGGCTTATTTTGTATATATCTTCTGTGGACACTTATCTGAACCAGCTGGATCTACTCCTCTTCATTAGAATGTAAGCTCCTTGAAGGTAGGACTTTCTCAATCTTGGATTTATATCCCCAGTTTCTAGCATAGTACCTGGGCACAAAATAGGCATTAACATGTTTGTCAAATGGAATGGGATTGAAGTGCCAAGACTTAAAAAATGGGGTGGGGTGGGGTTGTTGTTTTCACTCCAAGCTTAGTGCTTTTCCACTATACAAGGGATTCTTAACTATTTTTTATGTGTTATGGACCCCTTTGGCAGTCTGGTGAAGGCTATGAGCTCCTTCTTACAATATTTTTAATTACATAAAATATGTAAGATTACAAAGGAAATTAATCATATGGAAATAAAGTTTATGGAATTTTAAAAACCAAACAGATCTAAAAACTATAACAATTTCTAAGTAGGTATGAGCCTAAATGATATTTTGAAATATCTACAACTGTAAAGTGATATAAAAATATTTGTGGTTTCTTGGTAACAAAGTAATGCTTGTTGATAATATGGTTTGCTGCAAGGAACGGTTACTACTAATAATACTTTGGTTTGTTGCTACATTAATAATTGAAACAAAACTGCCAAATTTCTGCTAGAGGTCTGTGAAGACAAAGCTGTAGTTCCCCCTTCCCCACCAATCTCATAGATCACTTGAAATTCAGACCCCCAGGCTGTGGACATCAGGTTAAGAGCCCCTGCTCTATCCCATGCTTACTCCTAAGAACAAAAATCACTTCAGTCAATAGCCACCACTGGCTAGCATAGTAATAGAGATCCATTAGTAGCCTTAATAGTGGAATGCATCCCTTATAATATTTCATCTATTATTTGTGAGGGCTTCTGTGCAAATGCCCACATAAATTTGGGGTTTTGCTTCATGCTCTAGTTGCTTCTTTAGCCCTCTTCCTAAGCCCTGTTAGTTACATCATATTGCACTCTTGTAATGCTGGCACCCATATGACTTCATATACATCTATTTTCTTCCATCCACCCCCCCCATTCTAAATTCAATAACAATAACAACAAACTAGGGATATTCATACTCTTCAAAACTGTATAACTACTTTCACAAGAAAACACTGAATGCCCTCAAATCTACTACAGGGCATCCCCCCAAATGTTTTTAATTAAAAATTACAATGCACCATAAGATTTCTCTGAATTTTCATAAATATATAACTAAGATTAAAATCCTTTTCAAATTCAGGTCTCAATTTGGATTCCTGGTCTTCAGAAGGTCCTCAATTATCACTGATAGACTACAGCTGCTTTCAATATTATGAACCCTTACAGGCTTGTGAAAACTTCAGCATAAAACTTTCTGACTCGTGTGCATGTGCAGCTGCGCAAAGGCAAACACGATTCCCTCCCCCACCCCCAATTTTTAATTACTACTATACCATAAAAAAGCAAACAATGGTAGGCTGGGATAGGTCTCTTTCCAATACAGGCAGGACAGGAAAAAAGACTGGCTGCAGAAGAGGGAGGCTCTAACTTACAGGTATCTTGTGTTCCATCTTTATTGGCCCCCTTGTCAAACAGCAAGCAATCTCACAATTAACATAAAGGCTGTGAGTTAATTGGGAATCTTTGGTATTTTATATCTGCTAATACTAGACTTTGATTGAAAGGCCACCTAAAGAACTAATGGTCACAAAATAGTAACAATATAAAGATACTTTAGAAACTGTGGAAAATAATTAAAGCTTAAGATACCAAAGTAAAAATTTTAAATTGTAAATAGTAGCATATTCAAACTAAATTGCTTCCTAAATAGCTGCTGTAGAATTATTATATTGTAATTTATCAAAAGGGCATCTCAGAATTCAGAACAATGAAAAATAGAGAAGAAACTATCCAAGGAGGTGTGTATGTTTGTGTGTGTGTGTGTGTGTGTGTGTGTGTGTGTGTGTGTGTGTGTGTCTAAGACAACAGAATCCAAAAAAGAATCTTAATTTTTTTCTTAAGATGGCAAAATGCTTTTTTCTTAAAAATAAAATCAGGCATTTAAGGAAAAAAATGTTTGGTTTAGAATCAGGTCACACAGGCAATTAGGAACTATTTACATAAGTCGTTTTTTTTAGAGGTATCCTCCCATGCCCAAACTGAGAGTTTATTTATATAAAGATTCAGTTGGCAAATTCAATAGAAGTTTTTATTTCCCATTCCTCTGTTCCTTTGATCATACTAGATTTACCTTATTCTTCTGGTGTGAAAATATTTTATATTATGTTAAGAAAGTTAAAAACCAGCTGTGTAACTATCAAGACTACAAGACAGTTGGATTTGTGTCTTCCTCTCTATTTTCTCCACAGAATGTAGTAGGGATTGTTTCATTCCTTGTATTTGTATTCCTAGTGCCTAGCACAGTGCCTGGCACATGACATATTCAGTCATTTTTTCAGTCAAGTCCAACTAATTCTTTGTGACTCCATTTGGGTTTTCTTGGCAAAGATACTGGAGCAGTTTGCCATTTCCTTCTCCAGCTCATTTTACAGATAAGGAAACTGAGGCAAATGGGGTGAAGTGACTTGCCCAGGGTCATACAGTTAGTAAATATCTGAGGCTGGATTTGAACTCAGGATGAGGAGTCTTCCTGACACTGCTGCCTCATATTTATAGCAGCTCTTGATTAGAAAGCTCAAAGCAACTTCCTCACAACAACCCTTTCAAGAAAGCAACACAAATATTATTAGCATATCTGACATATGAAGAAACCAAGGTTTAGAGAGTACAAGTGAATTGCCTAGAGTTACACATCTAGGAAGTGGGGGAGCCAAGACTCATACTCTGGTCTTCTGCTGCCAAGTCCTGCACCCTTTCCACCATGACAAACTGTCTCTATGTCTTCCTTCTTTGCTCTACTTATTTATCTTAAACATGGATTCTAGAACCTTTTTCTTCTCAACCTTTTTCATTTCTCACATTTAGAAACATCTAAAATTTGCCATACTAGAAAAAAGGGGGCCCACAGACACGCAGGGACTAGGAAAGAGGACTGGACTATGTGACCCTCTCTAATGGAAGTACTTACAACTATTGGCCTTTATATATAACCTTGCAAACAAAGGTTAAATTTACTGTGGTCATTTCTTACCAGGTCCTGACCATAATAATAATTATGTAGCTTTGAGGCTTCAGTAGCAGCTTATTTGACAAAGTAGGTTGGCTAACACTCCCTCTACTCTTCCAGAAGAGATACTCTACTATATCCTCTCTACCCACTCCATTTAATAGTTTGGATGAGAAAAAGGAAGGTGGAGGGAGGGGTTTGGGATGGGGGTAAGAGAGGTAGGAGTAGTACTAGAAATTACATAGGTCTTTAAGATTTGCAAAGAGCTTAACAAATAAAAACTCATCTAATCCTCACAGCAACCATGAAAGGCAGGTACTGTTATTGTGCTCACTTTCCAGATGAGGAAACTGAGGCAGACAGAGGTTAAGTGACGTGACCAGGATCACACAACTAGGAAGTGCCTGAAGCTGGATCCCATTCTTCTTGAGTCCAGGACCAGTGCTCTAGCTATTGCACTGTTTCTGCAAGAAAAGAAAACTTTTTTTTGTCAAGGTCTGCTGCATCAGTAGAAAGCATCCAGTCACTTTTACTGCAAGTAATGATCTTCCACACAGCTGCAGAGATTATCTTCTTAAAACTCAGATTGCATCATTTCATTCCCCAACTCAAAAATCTTAAAGGGCTTTGTATTTCCTCTAGAATAAAATGAGAACTCCCTGGTTGGACATTTAAAGCTTTTGGACAGATTGCTCAACATGGATGGGATGCATTCTCTCCTCACCTTTTCTTAGAAACCTTAGCTTCCTTCCAGGCTCTATTGAGGTACCATTTCCTACAAAAATCCTTTTCAGATCATTCTAATTATTAGGGTTCTATCCATGTAAATGTTATTGTCTCTTAATAGAATGTGAGCTATTTGATGGCACCTAACACAGTGTCTGTACACAGCAGACAATTAATTGATACTGGTTGAATTCGTATGGGAAAAATGAGCAAGCTTTAAGGAGGTTCTTTTTAGGTCAGATGTACTCTATTTAAAAACAAAACCCAAACAATAAAACAACCCTACTCTCTTTTTTCTTATCACCCTACAAAAGGGTCATTTTACAGAACAGTTTGGGGTGTGAACTTCCAAAGAAAAGCAATAAACAACAAATGAAGCAGATTGAATAAATCCCAGAGGACTCAATAGAACACAAGATACAGCTGCCTTTTTTTTTGCCACAAGTCTATTTTGACCCAGTACATATGGTCGCAAAATAATTTGGCAAATGAGAGTGGAATTTGGACATATATACCCCAGAGTCACAGAAACCCTTCCCAGAGATCAGCTCTTTAGAGTTATATAATGAAAATGCTGGAGTTCTACTTTTTCCTCAAAGAGTTTAGGCATAAGTATCAGCCTCCAGTGATATATACTGCAGGGCTAATTGGCTACAGAGATTTCTAATGAGATATTTCACATTGCCTTCTATTTTTTCATTTGTTTGGATCTGTTTAATAGTATCTTGATTTCTCATTAAGCCACTAGCTTCCATTTGCTCCAATCTAATTCTGAAGGAATGAATCTCCTCAGTGAGCTTTTGAGATTCTTTTTCCATCTGGCAAATTCAGCTTTTAAAGGCATTCTTCTCCTCATTGGCTTTTTGACCCTCTTTTGCCATTTGAGTTAGTCTATTTTTGTAAGGTGTTATTTTCTTCAGTCAGGTTATTGACTCTCTTTTCATGATTTTCTTGCATCATTCTCATTTCCTTTCCCAATTTTTCCTCCACTTCTCTTACTTGGTTTTCAAAATCTCCTTAAGCTCCTCTATGGCCTGTAACCAATCCATATGTTTCTTGGAAGCTTTTGGTATAGGAGTTCTGACTTCATTGTCTTTCTCCTGTTCCATGCTTTGATCATTTTTGTCCCCAAAATAGGAATCTAAAATCAGATTGCTATGCTTGGCCTTGCTTCCTTTGCTTGCTCATGTTGTCACTCAACTACTTGACTTTCGAGCTTTTTGCCATACTAGGACTCTGCTTCCAGAGAGGAGAGCTTTGTCCCAAATTGCTGGGGTTTTCATAGCTGCTGGAGCTGTTAGTTGGCTGCCCTCTCTGAAGCCTCCACTGCCTCTGGCACCTGGTCATGCACCCCAGGGTCATGCACCCCAGGGTCATGCACCTCCACCTGAGACAGAAATCCAGATCCAAGCAAGTTAAAGCAAGAACCATTATCCCTCAGAATGGCTGCTTGGTCCCCCTATAATCTACAGGCCAGGAGCTCTGATGCAGCCACTCAATGGTAGTCTCTGCACCTTAGCTGCTTCTCCCTCCAGGGGCAGAGGCTGGACTGCACTCCCAGACTCCCTGTTCCCAAAGTCCACACTGACCTCTCACTTTGTCTTTGGTATTTATGGGTTGACAATTCTGGAACCAACCACAACTGCTGTTTATCTACTCTCTCCTGATGTCTCTCTAACTTCGGCTGGTCGGGGCACCCTGAGCTAAAACCATTGGCTCACACAGGGCTGGGCTCTGCTCCTAGCACACTGAGATGGACCTTTTATGACAGCCTGCTGGGCTGTCTTCAGGAGGAGACTTGTTTCTCTCTGTCACTCTGTGGGTTCTGTAGCTCTGAAGTTTGTTTAGGGTCATTTTTTTTTATATTTGAGGTGGTTATGGGGGGAGCACAGGGAGTTTTCCTGCTTCTACACTGCCATCTTGGCTCCACCCCGGCTACAGAGATTTCAAGGAAGCCATCTCAAAGTCCATACCCAGGAGACAGTCACTTTGCTTCCTCTTCTCCCAATTTATAGACAAAACAGGGTGACACATGACAGGCTTAAAGGTACTATCTGGATTTCAACTTTAAAAAAATAATTAATAAATGTATTTACTTTTAGCTCACAACATTCAGTTCCACAAACTTTTGAGTTCCAAATTTTCTCTCCCTCCCTCTCCTCTCCCCTTCCTCCTTATGGTGGCATGCAATTCAATATGGGTTCAACAAATACCTTCACAATGAAGATTAGTTAAGTTCTAAAGAAGGATTATAACCAATGGAATGAACAAGAAAGAAGGAACAAAACAAAACAAAAAAGAGAGCAAGTAGTTTGCTTCAGTTTGCATTCAGACACCATAATTCCTTCTCTGGATGTGAACAGACTTTTCCATCATGAGTCCTTTGGAGTTAGCTTATACCCTTTCATTGCTGAGATGAGACCAGTTTATCAAAGTAGATCATCACAGATACTATATGTCTGTAATTGTATAGAATGTTCTCCTGGTTCTGCTCTTCTCAATCAGCATTAGTTTATGTAAATCTCTCCAGGTTATTATGAAGTCAATCTGCTCCTCATTTCTTATAGCACAATAGTATTCCATTACATTCATATACCACAACTTGTTCAGCCATTCCCCAATTAATGGACATTTCCATGATTTTCAATTCTTCTCCACCACAAAAAGAGCTGCTATAAATATTTTTGTACATCTGGGTCCTTTTCCCACTTGTATGATCTCTTTGGGATCTGGCCTTAGAAGTGGTATTGCTAGGTCAAAGGGTATGCACATTTTTTAGTTCCAAATTGCTCTCTAGAATGGTTAGATCAGTTCACAACTCCACAACAATGCATTAGTGTTCCAATTTTCCCACATCTTCTCCAGCATTTATCATTTTCCTTTTTATCATGTTAGCCAATCTGACAGGTGTGATGTGGTACCTAAGAGTTGTTTTGATTTGCATTTCTCTAATTAATAGTGATTTAGAGCATTTTTCCATATGATTATAGAGCTCTTTAATTTCTTCCTCTGAAAACTGCCTGTTCATATCTTTTGATTATTTATCAACTGGGGAATGACTTGTACTCTTATAGATTTGATTAAGTTCTCTGTATATTTGAGAAATGAGGCTTTTATCAGAGACACTGGTTGGAAAAATTCTTTCCCAATATTCTGCTTCCCTCCTAATCCTGGTTACATTGGCTTTGTTTGTATAAAAACTTTTCAATTTAATATAATCAGAATTATCCATTTTGCATTTTGTAATGTTCTCTTATCACTTGTTTGTTCATAAATTCTTTCCTTCTCCATAAATCTGACAGGTAAACTATTCCTTGCTCTCCCAGAAAGCTTACATGATTACCCTTTATATTTAGATCATGAACACATTTAGACTTTATTTTGGTATACAGTATAAAATATTGGTCTATGCCCAGTTTCTGCCATACTATTTTCCAGTTTGTCTAGCAGTTTTTGTCAAATGGTGAGTTCTTGATCCCAGAAGCTACAGTCTTTGGGTTTAGCAAACAGCAGATTACTATAGTCACTGATTACTGTGTCTTGTGTACATAATCTTTTACACTGATCCACTACTCTATTCCTCACCCAGTAACAAGCAAATTTGATGACTGCTGCTTTAAACATACCAGTTTAAAATCTGGTATGGCTAGGCCACCTTCCCTAGCATTTCTTTTCATTAATTCTCTTGATATTCTGGACCTTTTGTTCTTCCAGATGAATTTCATTACTATTTTTTCTAGTTCTATTATACACACACACACACACACACACACACACACACACACACACACACACACACATATATATATATTTTTTTTTTGGAGAGGGTAAGGTAGGGCAATTGGGGTTAAGTGACTTGCCCAAGGTCATAAGGCTAGTTTTTGTGTTAAGTATCTGAGGCCGGATTTGAATTCATGTCCTCCTGACTCCAGGGCCAGTGCTCTATTCACTGCGCTACCTAGCTACCCCTATTATACAATTTTTTGGTAGACTGATTAGTAAGGCACTAAATAGGTAAACTAATTTAGGTAAAATTGTCATTTTTATTATAGTAGCTCAACCTAACCACAAGCAACTGATGTTTTTGTATTTATTTATATCTGACTTTATTTGTGTGAAAAATGTTTTGTAATTTTGTTCATATAGTTCCTTGGTTTGTTTTGGCAGGTAGACTCTCAAATATTTTATAATGTCTAGAGTAACTTTAAGTGGAATTTCTCTATTTCTTGCTGTTGGGCTTCATTAGAAATATACAGTATTTATAGCAGCTGGCAAGGAATTGGAAATTATGGGGATGCCCATCAATTGGGGAATGGCTAAACAAATTATGGTATATGAATGTAATGGAATACTATTGTGCTATAAGAAATGAGGAGCAGATGAACTTCATATTTACCTGGAGAGGCTTATATGAACCGATGCTGAGTGAGAAGAGCAGAACCAGGAGAAATCTGTACACAATTACAAACACCATGTATGTGTGATGACCAACTTTGATAGACTGGACTCTTCTCAGCAATGCAGGATTATAAGACGATTCCAAAAGACTCATGATGGAGAGAGATGTAGAAATTCAGAGAAAGAACTAGAAAGAACAGAGTTTGAATGCAGATTGAAGCAAATTATTTGCTCTCTTTCTTTTTCTTGCTTGGTTTTGTTTCCTCTTTCCCATTGTTCATCCCATCCTTTGCTTCCTCTTTCCCATTGTTCATCCCATCCTTTGTTTCCTCTTTTCATTGTTCATCCTTCTTTAAAACCTGACTAATGTCTAATGTGGAAGTATTTGCAGATCCTATACTTGATTGCATGTCGCCATGGGGGTGGGGAGGAGTGGGGGGGTGGAAAGGAGAGGAAGGGGAAAAAATTTGAAACTCAAGGGATTGTGGAACCGAATCTTGCAAACTAAAAGTAAACAAATGAATTAATAAGGACCAAAAATAAAAAAGAAATATATAGGCATGCCAAGGATTTTTATGGATTTATGTTATATCCTGCAACTTTACTAAATTTATTATCTCAAGTAGTTTTTCACTTGATTCTCTAAGATTTTCTAAGTATATCATCATATCGTCTGCAAAGAGTGATATAGCTTAGTCTCTTCTTTGTCTAACCTAATACCTTCAATTTCTTTTTCTTCTCTTATTGCTATAGCTAACATTTCTAGTACCAAAATGAATAAGAGGGGTGATAATGGACATCTTTGTTTCACCCCTGATCTTATTAGAAATGATTTGAGTTTATCCCCATTATATATAATACTTGCTGATGGTTTTAGATAGAGGCTACGTATTATTTTAAGGAAAACTCCATTTATTCTTATGCTTTCTAGTGTTTTTCAATAGGAATGGGTGTTGTATTTTGTTTAAAGCTTTTTCTGTATCTATTGAGATAATCATATGGTTTCTACTAGTTTTGTTGTGGATATGATCAATTATACTGATAGTTTTCCTAATATTGAACAAACCTTGCATTCTTAGAATAAATCCTACCTGATCAAAGTGTATTATTCTCATGATAGTTACTATAATCTTTTTGCTAATATTTTATTTAAAATTTTATTTAAAATATTCATGAGTGAAATTGATATATAATTTTCTTTCTCTCTTTTGCCTCTTCCCAAATTAGGTATCAGTACAATATTTGTATCATAAAAAGAATTTGGTAGGACTGTTTCTTCTCCAATTTCCCAAAATGTCTATAAAGTATTGGAATTAACTGTTCTTTAAATGTTTCATAGAATTAGCTTGTAAATCCATTTGGGCCTGGAGATTTTTTCCAAGGAAATTCATTGATGGCTTGTTCAGTTTCTTTTCTGAGATGGAGTTAAGTATTTTACTTCCTCTTCAGTTAATCTGGGCACTTATATTTTTGTAAATATTTATCCATTTCACTAAGATTGTCAAATTTATGAGCACACAACTGGGCAAAACAATTCCTAATTATAGTTTTAATTTCCTCTTCATTGGAGATAAATTCACCCTTTTCATTTTTGGTACTGGTAATTTGGTTTTCTTTATTTTTAATAAAATTGACTAAAGGCTTATCAATTTTATTGTTGTTGTTGTTGTTTTTTATAAAACCAGCTCTTAGTTTTATTAGTTTAATAGTTTTCTTAATTTCAATTTTATTAAACTCTCCTTTGGTTTTCAGTGTTTCTAATTTAGTATTAATGCTTTTCAATTTGTTCTTTTTCTAGCTTTTTCAGTTGTATGCCCAATTCATTTATCTCCTTTTTCTCTATTTTATTCATATAGGCATTCAGAGGTATAAAACTTCCCATAACAACTGCTTTCACTGCATCCCATAGGTTTGGATATGTTGTCTCATTATCGTCAATCTCTTGAATGAAATTAATGATTGTTTCTACAATTTGTTGTTTAACCCACTCATTCTTTAGGATTAGATTATTTCATTTCCAATTAGTTTTTAGACTATCTTTGCATGGCCCTTTATTACATATAATTTTTTATTGCATCATGATCTGAAAAGGATGCATTTAATATGTCTGCCTTTTTGCACTAGATTGTGAGGTTTTTATGCCCTAGTACATGGTCAATTTTTGCATATGTGCCATGTACTGCTGAGAAGGTTTATTCTTTTTTTTTTTTTAACAAATGCTTTATTAACTTCTGTTTTACATCATTCATTTCCGCCAGATTTTGAGTTACAATCATTTTCCCCCCATTATTCCCCTACCCAACCTCCCAGAATAGTAGTCCCACAAGATATCACTTCCTCCAATCTGCTCTCTCCCATACCTTCTCCCATACCCCCATCGGCTTTTCCATTAGAGGAAGGTGAATCTTTGTGTCCCAATGCCTGCACATCTTATCTCCCTATTACAAGCGAAAGAGTATTACTAATAATATTTATATATATTTGAAACATTTAATGTTACGACCTCGAATTTCAGATCCATTTCCTTCTTCCCTTGTCACCCATTCCTTCTTGGGAGATAAGCAATTCAGTATATGTTGTACATGTCTAGCTATGCAAAACCTTATCATAGTAGATATATTGTACAAGACTGCTTATAATTCCCTCCCACTCATCCCACCCCCCACCTGGTCTATTCCCTACATAATCCTGTCCCTCTTCTATAGTGGGTACTTCCAACCTCCCCTCCCCACAAGGATGCCCTCCCATCCATCATCCCTCCTCTCATCCCCCTTCCCCTATCCTGCTGCAGTTTGAGATATCCCATTTAGTATGTATGTCATTTTCTCCCTGAACCAAATTCAATGGGAATGTGGTTTTGTCTTTTTAGCCTTCCTTATTCTCCCCCTCCTTTGCAACCACTTCCCCCTGCTTCTTCTACATGGGATAGTTTACCCTACCATGTCTCTCCCCATCTCCTCTTGCCACTTTCCTCTCTCACCTCATAATTTCATCCCTTGAGTATTTTCCCTTCCCAACAAATTCAACCTATGCCCTCTATCCATATAACTGTAACCATATACACACACATTCACATATGTATTCATATGACCACACCCCCTTCTTCCATTATTTTCATAGTGAGAAAGATATCATCAGTCACAGATATTGCTTTTCCATATAGGAATGTAGATAGTTCAACTTTGATAAGTTCCTTTTGATTTCTTTTCCCTGATTACCTTCTCAGGCATCTCTTACTTCTTGCGTCTGGATGTCAAATTTTCTATTCAACTCTGGTTTTTCCTCAAGAATGCTTGAAAGTCCTCTATTCCACTGAATGACCATATTTTCCCTGAAACAAAATACTCAGTTTTGCTGGGTAGGTGACCCTTGGGTTCATTCCCAGTTCTTTTGCCCTCTGGAATATCATATTCCATGCCCTTCGATCCCTCAGTGTAGAAGCTTCCAGGTCCTGGGCTATTCTGATTGTGTTTCCACAATATTGAAACTGTTTCTTCCTGGCTGCCTGGAGTATTTTCTCCTTGATCTGGGGATTCTGGAACCTGGCTATAATATTTCTGGGAGTTTTCTTTTTGGGATCTTTTTCAGGAGGTGATAGGTGGATTCTTTCAGCCTCTATTTTGCCCTCTGGATCTAAAACATCAGGGCAGTTTTCCTTGAGAATTTCTTGAAGGGTGATTTCTAGGTTCTTTCCTTGATCATGGCTTTCAGGTAGTCCAATAATTTTAAAATTGTCTCTCCTGGATCTGTTCTCCAGGTCAGTGGTTTTTCCCATGAGATATTTCACATTGCCTTCTAATCTTTCATTTGTTTGGATCTGCTTAACAACATCTTGATTTCTCATAAAGTCATTGGCTTCCATTTGCTCCAGTCTAACTCTGAAGGAATGAATCTCCTCAGTGAACTTTTGAGATTCTTTTCCCATCTGGCAAATTCGACTTTTAAAGGCATTCTTCTCCTCATTGCCCTTTTGGGCCTCCTTTGCCATTTGAGTTAGTCTATTTTTTAAGGTGTTGTTTTCCTCAGTCAGGCTGTTGACCCTCATTTCATACTTTTCCTACATCCTTCTCATTTCTCTTTCTAATTTTTCCTCCACTTCTCTTATTTGATTTTTAAAGTCCTTCTTAAGGTCCTCTATGGCCTGCAACCCTCTCATGTTTTCCCCTGGGGCTTTTAGAGCAGGACTTCTGACCTCACAGTCCTTTTCCTGCTCCATGCCCCCAAAATAGGAGTCTAGGGTTGCATTTTTCTGTTTCCTTTGCCTTGGCATGTTGCCGCTTAATTACTTGACTTTTGGGCTTGTTGCCACACTATGGCTTTAAGGCCAGATAGAGGAATTTTCGTCCCGAACGTGTGGGGGACAGCTTCCGTTTCTGGCAAGCTGTAAACCCACCCACGACTTCCACCCTAGATCACAATCCAGATCCAGGGAGGTTAAAGCAAGAGCGATTACCCCCCAAGACTGATCGCTGGATCTCCCCATGATTTGTAGGCTGGGAGCCAGACCTGCCTCTGAAAACTACAAAATGGCATGTCTCCCCAGCGGCTTCTAGCCCCCAGGGGAGGGAGCTGACGCATTCCCCAAATACAGGCCCCAAAGTCCATAGGACACTAACCTCTTACTTTGTCCTAGGCATGTCTATGTTGATAATTCTGGAATCGCCACAGCTCCTGGTGTTCTGGGGGTCCTCCAGCCGGCTGCTGGCCCTGCCGCCCTGGAGCTAAAACCTCGGCTCACGCGGACCTCGGCTCGGCTCAGCTCGGCTCCTGCACTCTGCGTGCCGGCTCCCAGACCACTGCGCTGGTCCTTCCTGCAGGGCTGCTGGGCTGTCCTCAGCGGGAGGTTAGCTTCTCTGTGTCGTTCTGTGGGTGCTGGGGCTCCAGAAGTTGTTCACAGTCCTTTTTTACATCGTTTGGGGGGAATCTGGGGGCAGAGAGGCTTGGAAGAGCTGTTTCTACTCCGCCATCTTGGCTCCGCCCCTCGAAGGTTTATTCTTTTTATCTCCATTCACTTTTCCCCAGAGGTCTATCACATCTACCTTCTCTAAAATTCTATTCACCTCCTTAACTTCTTTCTTGTTTATTTTGAGGTTAGATTTATCAAGTTCAGAGGGGGGGAGGCTGAGATTCCCCACTAGTATAGTTTTGCTATCTATTTCTTCCTCTAACTCCTTTGGTGCATATATGTTTAGTAATGATGTTGCTTCATTATCAATCATGCCTTTTAGCAAGATATAGTTTCCTTCCTTATCTCTTTTAATTAGATCTGTTTTTACTTTTGCTTTGTCTGAGATTAGGATTGCTACCCCTGCTTTTTTTACTTTAGCTGAAGCATAATATATTCTACTCCAGTCTTTTACCTTTACCCTGTGTGTATCCCCCTGTTTCAAATGTGTTTCTTGTAAACACCATATTATAGGATCATGGTTTTTAATTCATTCTGCTATCCACCCTTTTTTATGGGAGAGTTCATCCCATTAACATTCACAGCTATAATTACTATCTATGTCTTTCTCTCCATCCTATTCCCTCCCCTGTTTATGCTTTTATTTCTCACTTCTCCCCTCCCCTCCTTAGGAGTTTTCCTTTTGACCACAGCCTCCCTCAATATTTCCTCTCTATCAGCCCTGCTTCCTTTTCCTACCCTTTCACCTTACTACCTCTTTCCTCCTTTCTAATCCCACCCTTTTCTTTCCCCTTTTCCCTCCTACTGCCTGTAGGGCACATTAGATTTTTATGCTTAACAAAGTATGTTATTCCCTCCATGAACCAAATCCTATGATAGTAAATCTCAATCAATACTCCTCTATCTCCCTTCTTTCCCTCTACTAAAAGAAGTTTTTGTGCCTCTTCATATTATATATTCCTATACTTAACTGAGTATGTTATTACCTCCTTGAACTAAAAGCCATGAGAGTAAAGTTCATCTCCCTCCCTACTTTCCCTCTACTATAATATGTTTTTAAGCCTCTTCATGTGGCATAATTTACCCTTTTCTGCCTCCTCCTTTCATCTTCTCCTATTATGATGCCTTTGCTCCCCTTAATAAGGTTAAGTCATTACATTAGTTAATTTACACCCACACCCTCTATCTATTTATACCTTTTAAATGTCATGATAATTATACAATTCTCAATATTGACACGTATCATCCTCCCATATAGGGATACAAACAGTTTGCTCTTATTGAATAACAAAGTATATGGGTGTCTCTGTGTGTATTTACCTTGTTTGCCTTTTCATGTCTCTCTTGAGTCTTGCATTTGGAGATCAAATTTTCCATTCAGCTCTGGCCTTTTCATCAGGAAGGTCCGGAAGTCCCTTATTTCATTGAATGACCATCTACTTGCCTGAAAGATTATGCTCAGTCTTGCTGGGTAGTTGATCCTTGTGTGTAGTCCAAGTTCTTTTGCCTTATGAGATATTATATTCAAATCTCTCTGATCTTTTAATGTATAAACTGCTAGGTCCTGTGTGATCCTGAGTGTACTTCCATGATATTTGAATTTTTTCTTTCTGGCTGCTTGCAGTACTTCCTCCTTGACCTGATAATTCTGGAATTTGGTTACAATATTCCTTGGAGTTTTGAATTTGGTACCTTTTTCAGGAGGTTTTCAGTGGATTCTTTTGATAACTATTTTACCCTCTGGTTCTAAGACCTCAGGGCAGTATTCCTTGATTTCTTGGAAGATGTTGTCCAGGCTCTGTTTCTTTCATCATGGCTTTCCTGTAGACCAATAATTCTTAGATTATCTCTCCTGGATCTCTTTTTTAGGTCAGTTGTTTTTCCAAAGAGATATTTTAAATTTTCTTCAACTTTTTCATTCTTTAGATTGTTTGATTCTTTTTTTTTCTTTTTTGCCTTTTGGAGGGCAATTGGGGTTAAGTGACTTGCCCAAGATCACACAGCTAGTAAGTATGTCAAATGTCTGAGGCCAGATTTGAACTCAGGTCCTCCTGACTCCAGGGCTGGTACACTATTCACTGTGCCACCTAGCCACCCCTGTTTAATTGTTTCTTGATGTCTCATAGAGTCATTAGCTTCAATTTATCTTATTCTAATTTCTAGCAAATTGTTTTCTCCAGTTAGATTTTGAATCTCCTTTCCCATTTGACAAATTTTACTTTTTAAGGAGCTGTTCTCTTCAGTGAAATTTTTTCCATTTTGCCAATTATATTTTTTAAAAATCGTTGGTGAATTTATCTTCTACCTCTCTAATTTGGCTTTTAAAATCCTTCTTGAGCTCTTCCAAGAATACATTTTGGACCTGAAACCAGTTCATATTCCCTTTTGAGGTTTCAGATGTGGGTATAGGGCCAATGCTGTCCTCTTCTGAATTTGAATCTTCTCACTCACCATAAAAGGATTCTAAGGTCCTTTGTTTTTCCAATTTGCTTTTGGCCTATCCTGATTACCTGTTTCCTGGCTTTTATAATGGATCTCTGCTTCTGGGATACAGAAGGCTCTGACCCACACTTCTTATGTTGGGAGTTAGATGCCTGCTTATTGGCTTTGTGTGCTGTGGCCTCTGAGTACCTAGACTGAGGCCAAGGCCAGGACTTTCAGCATTGAAGCTCACAGTGTGAGGTGTGGGGGAGGGGTGGTCTGACCACTTCAGGATTCTTCCTCCATGCCCTTGGGCTAGAACTCAGGCAGGCTCAACCCCTGGTGGCTGGGGCCAAGCTGATGTCTGCAGATTTCCCTGGTTGTGTGAAGGCACACCTGGGGTTCTGGTATTAGCACTTGTTATCATCTCCTTCTGGTTGTCTGAGATGGGGATTGTTGGGATACCTCCAGTCCTGCACTTTAACCTCAGCACAGACATAGCCATGCCCTTCTTCTAGGACTCCCAAGCCTGCTGCTGGGTCTACTATTTCATGATTTTATATTGGGGCAATATTCTCTGGGTTTTTCAGAGTCAGAGATTAGAGCAGCTACAGTTTACTCCACCATCTTGGCTCCCACAAGTTTAGGTTGGTAATTTTTAAACATCCATACTGTGGGCTGATAGCCCCAGGAGTAGCTGCTGACACAGGCTCTGAGCTTGTTTCTTACCCTTACTCTTGTCTGATAGACCCTCGTCCTGTGGTGAGAGGTTCAGGAATCTCCCTTGAGGTGGGTGAGTCAGTATGCCTGGGCTCCCTCTGGCAGTGCTATGGTTGGGTGTGTGCTAGTGCAGCACCTGTACTCTATGCTCTGTGCTCCTCTGCCCAGTGCAACAAATCCTACCCTTCTGTAATTTCCTGGGCTAGAAATTTGCCACAGTCATTCTTCCAATGGATTCTGCCAGTCTAAAAACCATTCAGATTTACTTTACAGAGGTTACTGAAGGCTTCATGGGAGAATTCAGATGAGTTCCTACTTTTATTCCACCATCTTGACTCTGCCTCTCTGGATTTCAACTTCTTAAGAAAGTAAAGTCTGTGAATTCACAAATGAACAGAGCTAAAAGCTAATCTCTGCATCATGGAGAGTCTTATGGCAAGTGCAATGAAGGAAAGAGTCCTGTATTTGTGGTGGAAGAAACTGGGTACTAATCCACACTCTTTTACTTACTAACTGTGAGATCTAGGGCAATCAATCCATTCTAATACATATTTATTTAGCTACTAGATGTTTTAAGCAAGGCAAGCTGTAGGGAAAATAAAGAAGTAAGAAAAACAGTTCCTGTCCTCAAGGAGCTAGGGAATGTGGCACCTAAGCTGAGTTTTGAAGGAAGCTAGGGTTTTACTGTTGTTTCTTTTTTTTTTAAACAGGTAGAAGTACAGAGGAAACACTCTAGGGAATGAGGGACCAGAGTCTATGTAAAGGAGCAGAGTTCAGATGATGGAATGTCCAGTTACTAGATCAACAAGGAGGTCATATGCTAGAACGTACTGTGTGAAGAAGAAGGATGTGCAGTAAGCCTGGAAAACTATAGCCAAATTGTAAAGGGATTTAAGCACCAAAATGAGGAGTATACATTTGATCCTAGATGAAATAGACTTCTAATAAGGGAGTGTCAAGGTCGAATTTCTGATTTAGGAAGGCTATTTTGGCAGCTGTGTGAATGATGGGTTGGGGAGAAAAAAAAGTAGTAACTCAAGAGTCCAATCAGTAGGCTTCTGCAATGGTCCAGGTGATAGGGACCTAAACTAGCATGGTGGCTATTTGAATGGTGAGAATAGGACAGAGAATCTATACAGTACTTAAAGTCTCTTGGACCTCAGTTTTCTCCTTAGGTGAAGGAGACTGGATATGTGGCCTTTAAGGTCCCTTCTTGCTCTAAATCTATGATCTTATACAATTTTATAAGCCAATAATTTATCACAGCATCATAAAGGACGAGGAGAACATGCATAAAACACAAAATGCCATCTGAGTAACTGTACCACAGGAGACTTGCAGAGATTCAGTTCAATTCAATAAGCATTTACTATGTACTCACTATATGCAGAGTGCTGTGCCAGTGGAGACAAAGATAAATAAGACAGAACAAAATCTCTGCCTTTTCAAAGTTTATAGTCTGCTAGTAGAGAAGCTACTGCTTGTGCATCTACCATATAACCTGAAGGTAATTTTGTGTTGTCATTTCAGTTGTGTATGACTCTTCATGACCCCAGGTAGGGTTTTCTTGGGAAAGATACTGGAGTGGTTTGCCATTTCCTTCTCCAGCTTACTGTACAGATGAAGAAACTGAGGCAAACATGGTTAAGTGGCTTGCCCAGGGTCACACAGGTAGTGAATGTCTGGGACTGGATTTGAACCCAGGAAGATGAGTCTTCCTGACTCTAGACACGGCACTCTATACACTGCACCCTAGATGCCCTGAAAGCAAATTATTACTCTCCTAATTCAGTCTCAGCATAAAATAATATTTGAGGATAGGGATGTCTTTTTCCTCTTTTTGTATCCCAAACACTTCACACAGTGACTGACACATAGGTGCTTAATAAATGGTTACTGATTAATAATAATGTCAAAATAATAATAACAACAACACAATAACTTAGCCCTACATCAAACCTATGCTATAGATACCATCTATTTTAATATCCCTGTTTTGTAGATAAGAAAGCAAAGGATCTCAAAGTTAAATGACTTGGTCAGTCACGGAGCATCAAAATAAGGACTCAAACTCAGAATTTCTTATTCTAGGACCCATGTTTTCTTTTGCCTTCATTATACCAAAAAAAAAAAAAAAAATGAAACTGTCTGGTGGGGCTTAAAGGTTTATTGAAAGGTTCTCCATCAAATAAAATTATATTTTGTACTTGTAAATACAGTCTGTGAACAACACTGGCAATTAGGACCATGATTACAAAAAAAAAAAAAAATTAGAATACACTTAAAGAGGGGCAGCTAGGTGGCAGTGGAATAGAGCATCAGCCCTAGAGTCAGGAGGACCTGAGTTCAAATTCAGCCTCTGACACTTAACACTTAATAGCCCTTTGACCTTTGGCAAGTCACTTAGCTCTAATTGCCCTCCCCTTACCCTTCCAAAAAATAAATAAACAAACAAATAAATAAAAAGAATATACTTAAAGAAATTAAACCAAGGCTAAGCCAAAATTTAAATTTACAATGTTTTACTTTGTCATTTATATCATATTTCCTATTCAGGAGGCCTTGTTGTATGATGCATCATTAACAACACAAATGAAGTTCCCTTTTGGCTGGCACTTGGTGGACTAGATTTACAATAGGTTTAGAATTAAGTATACATTTTCAGCCTTGGCCTAAGTGTTTGGCTTGACTATGCTTTTTTGTTATAAAGGAGCATTCTTTTGGAGATAAGAGAGAGAAAATCACTGGGAATGACAGAGATGCAAAAAAAGTTTAAGCATCAATAAAATTTTTAGAAAAGTAATACAAAGAAGTGTGGAAATTTAGTGGCTTCAAAGATTTTAATGAATGTAAATGAATCAAGGTTATTTAAAATATAACTATAAGATATGTGACATTTACCTTCTTATTCATATTCTAGTTAAATGTTTTATTCATTCTACCAAGCAGTACCTTCTATTTTTCAAATTCATTGCCTAAAGAGTGTTTGATATATGTTAAAAAAGAGAGAAAAATCTGTTTTAGAAAAATTAAACAAAAAAGTTAAACACTGCTTTCCCCTCTTTACAAAGCTAAAAGATGCCTTTTCAGTCTCAAAGGTAAGTCTAAAGCCTAAGCATAGTTGTTCTTGATTGTGCCTTGGTTTTTGATCCTTTTAATTAAAAATAGCAAAAGGCACACTTTTTAATTACCCAAACCATACAACATTTTATTATCTTACATGATTTCCTACAGAAGGGGAAATGCTCTTTTCCAAAAGCATAGGAGTTTGTATTACTACAAATAAATAGTACAGTACAAACTGAACATGTAAGAAATGTATACCATGTGTTTTTATTAAATTCTCTTGGCAAATGAGTGTAGATTTTGGACAGGAATATAGGATAGAAATCAGAGAGGCAGGGTGGCCAACATACATCATGCAAGCTAAATTTGGCCAGGGTCCATCTGAGAGTGGGTCCAATACCCAGTGCTATCATTCTAATTACGAGCAGCTTTCTGAACCTCTCTCTCTTCCAGAAACATTTTAAAGTTAAGACTGTTGCCACACCTTCCCCTTCTTCTGGTTAAATTCTATCTATCTGCTCTTTTACCCTATCAAAATCCCCACTAAAGTTAATTATGTAGCAAAGAAATTCAGATCAAGAAGGCAAAAGCACCTTTGGGCAAAAATGGAAGAGGAGACCCTTATATGCAAATGCTAGTATCACTAGCATGGTCTTCATCCAAACTTAATGAAAGACAAACTGCCTTCATCCCTTAAGAGGAATAGAGAAATAAAGTGAACTAATCAGAAGAATTTTTTTTTTCTTGCTCCAGGAAAATTAGAGTTTGGAGAAAATTAAGCTGAAAAGCATAAGTAAGTAAATAATAAAAATACATAATACTTCCATCAGTATTTTTCAGTTTTCAAATGTTTTCACGTTATATTTTATAGGGAATGTCATTGTTTCTTCCACACTTAGGTATTACATCAACATGTTGGGGACCTGTGATTTCTTTGGTATAGGAATTTCCCCCACAGAAACAGATTAAAATACCTGACGGGAAGGGGGCTGTCACATATATACCTATTTATGATGTGGATAAAGAGCTTTAGATGCATTTTCTGTTGCTCCTTAAGACAAGATCATCCTCTAAAGTGGGCAGGGAGGGCATTATATACTTATTTTATAAGTAAGGAAACAGATACTCAAAGAGATATGCTGAATCTTACATAGCAAGTGAGAGAAGTAAGTGCTTACACAGCTTTTCTGATTCCAGTTCAGTATTCTTTTGACTATAAATTGCTTTCTCTTTCTGACTCCTACACCACATAATTTAGGAAAATACTATATTGTGTTAGACACTTAATGGTGGTAAAGGCTAGTCTGATATGACTTCCACTTTATATTTTCAGAGAACTTTATTATCATTTGGTAATCTGCTGAGTAACCTACTCCCTGAATTTAATAGTTTTAATAGCTACTAACCCAATGGAAAGGTGAGAGAAGAGATCAAGCAACAGTCTAAGAGAGCAAGCCTCAGATTCAAATGAGAGGTTTAGAGGAAGGTATTTGAAAATACGGGATCAAATAGGGGTGTGGATAAATATTCAAGCGTTAAGAGAGTGTCAAGAGGGAATAAAGTGATAGATAAGGAGATTTTTAAAAATCAATAACCTTTGTATGGCATAGCAGGGTCAAGAGAAAACTAGAGTCTTTCATCAGAGACTGGACAACTACTTGGCAGGGATATCGTGACCAGGACTTCAGGTAGACTTGGCCTAGAATTGCTAGATGACCTCTAAAGTTTTTCCCATAACTCAGATCCTATGATTCTGAGAAAAGATATTGTTTGCCAAGTTGAAATTTTAGAATTCACAAGTAGTATTACACAAGGTTTTTTTATGGAAGAAATTAACTTTTGGACTTTATGTAATTGGAAAGTAGGGCAAAATGGGCATATTTAGTGTCTGCAGAGGCCATTCACATGCAGTACAAAGCAATAGCAATTGAGAAAGTATACCTAAAAAGCAAGGAGAAGGCACAGGAACTTAAGAGAAAGGACCATCTCCGGACTCCTGTTCTTGTTCTTTATCCTTCTCTAGGTTCCTTTTACATTCCCGCTGACCCCACACCCCCAACCCTTTTTCTCCCTTTAATTATCAAAACAAAAGTGTCAATAGCAGTGAGACAAAATGACCCTATATATTACAGGTAAACTGAGTTGACAGTGATCTTAACATTTTTCTTAAGAAAATTAATATAATTCATGATAGTGCTTACTTTTGTTAAGTCTTTGTTCATTAGTTTTGTTTGATAATTGTGAAGTACTTTTAGCTTTATATAATCAAGCTGTAAAATGCTTAAAAAATCAGAACAAGTCTTTCATTAATACTGAGGGAATCTGAGTTTCAGTAACTTCGATCAATTTGATAGCTAAGTGGAGATCTTTCAGAATCTAAAAAGTGCTGTTTAATTTGATTTCCCTTACATTAAATTTCCACAATAACAGTTATATAATCACTTAAAAACACTTAATAATATCTGATCAAATCTTCTTATCTGGAAAATTATATATTCATGAGATCTATAAGACTGTTTTATGTAACTAGTAATTTAGAAGCAACCTGGTGTCAGTCACCTTTCTCTACAGAGGGGGAAATATTTTTTATTTTGTTTTAAATTTTGCTCTTTAAATTATGAGCTTAACACTTATTCAATGAAATAAGTTACTTGCACACACATAGGAGAAGAGAAAACAAGGACTGTCAAGTCAATAAGCATTTATTAAGTGTTTACTATGTGCAAACACTGTGCTAAGTAAACACTAGGGATACAAATAATGGCAAAAAAGAGTTCCTGCCTTCCAGAAGCTCATGATCTAATAGAGATGATGTAGCGGCAAGCACCCCAACATCCCCAGGATGGCTGCCAACACAGGTTCTTAGATCTGCTTTTCAAAAGGAAAGCAACTCAAAATGGGTTAACAAGCTTACTTTAATCAAACAAACATATATTACCTAGCTCAGGGGGATAAGGTCAGCACCCCGAACTTCAGAGTATACAGACAGATCAAACAGATAGGCTTCCAAACTGTCCAACCATTATAGCAATACCAAATCACAGTTATCAGAGAGGGAAGCATCAACATCTGGGTTTTCAAAGGGTGGGGGGGGGGGCTCTCAACAGCTGCCCAGAGTCTCATCTGGTCAAATCACACAACACTTCTCAAAGTGAGCCCCAAAGCAAAGCCTCCTATCAGGGTTTATATAGCCTTCTCCTGGGTCAGAGAGTGTAACCACCCTCTTGACCCACTGCCCAATCACACAGCATCAAGGTGTGATCATTCCTGAAAACCAAGCCTCTTACCACAAGCTCCATGTGATCACATTCAGCCTATTAGGGGGCAGAGTATATTTTCAAATTAAAGAAGGCTCTCAGAGTCACTTAAGCCAATCAAAGGGCCTAGGGGCAGGGAAGATCTTCAAATCTGCATTTCCATTACAGATGACAATATACAAACAACTATGTATAAGATAAACTGAAGGTAAACTCAGTGGGAAGGCACAAGCATCAAAGGGAAATCAGGAAAGGCTTCCTGTAGAAGATGAGATAGATTTTCACTGAGTCTTAAAGTGAGAGAAGAGCGAGAGAGAGAGAGAGAGAGAGAGAGAGAGAGAGAGAGAGAGAGAATGAGAATGAGAATTCTGGGCATGAGGGACAGCCAAGGAAAAGCATGGAGCTGAAGTGTCTTGTGCAGGAAACCAGTGGTGAATATAATATATGGAGGTGAGTAAAGTATAAAAAAACAATGTAAAGGTAGGAAGTGGCCAGGTTATAAAGGGCTTTAAGAGACAAACATAATTATATATATATAATTATATATTTTATCCTAGAGGTAATATGGAACCACTGGAGTTTACTGACTGGGGTCAAGGGAATATCATGATCAGACCTGAATTTTAGAAAGATCAGTTTGATAGCTAAGTGGAAGATGGACTGGAGTAGAGAAAGACAAGAGATAGGGAGACCAACCAGAAGTCTACAGTAATAGTCTAAGCATAAAGTGATCAGGGCCTTTACTAGGGTGGTATCAGTGTCAGAAAAGAACAGAGGGTATACACAAGAGACACTATCAATTAAGAGGACATGGCAACAGACTGGATATAGGGGAGGGAGTTGGTGGGAGGTGAAAAAGAGCAACAGAGTGAGGAGCTGAATAGGATTGTACATTAAACTGTGAATTTGTATTTTGTATAGACTGTTTTCTTTTAAAATATATAATAAATTCAACAGGTACCTTTAAGAGTTGGGGGAACATATCTTTGTAATGCTCTCTATTTTTCCATAAAAGAATAGGAAAATGAAATTTATTTATTCCCACTTGAGTTGTATTTCTATGTGAAAAAGAATGACAATGAGCAAGACTACATCTTAGGGGGTGGCTAGGTGAATAAGAGCACCAGCCCAGGGAGTGAGGAGGACCTAAGTTCAAAGTTCAATTCCGGCCTCAGACACTTAACACACACACACACACACACACACACACACACACACACACACACACACACACACACACACACACACTAGCTGTGTGACCTTGGGCAAGTCACTTAACCCCAATTGACCTCCAAAAAAAAAAGCAAAACAAACCCCAAACCTACATATCAAAATTTCTGGGATGCAGCTAAAGGAAATATCACATCTCATAGATTAACAAAATGGAAAAAGTGAATTAAATAATCACAAATAAGAAAATTAGATAAATTTTTTTTTTTTTGCTTTTTTGGAAGGCAATTGGGGTTAAGTAACTTGCCCAAGGTCACATGGCTAGCTTTTTGTTTGTGTGTGCATTAAGTGTCTGAGGCTGAATCTGAACTCAGGTCCTTCTGATTCCAGGGCCGATGCTCTACTCACTGCACCACCTAGCCGCCTCTAGATAAATTCTTAAAGATAGATTTGATAATTTTGAAAATTAGATAAAATGGAAACCAAAGACTATAGATCTAATAAAATGAAAAGCCAGTTCTTTGAAAAGATGAACAAAATAGATAAATCCTTAACTAATCTAATTAAAAAGAAGGGGGAAGGGGAAGAAATTAGGTTTAGTCCAACAATTCATACCCCATACAAAACAATCTAAAATGGATATGTGACATGAATATTAAAAATGTATCTTATAATATGTGATATAATGTAGTTTTTAAAAAGAAAGAGAGAATCAGGTCAAGTGCCTTTCACAGCTATGAGTACAGTGTGAATTCTTAATGAGAACAAGAGAGAGAGGTAATCAGAAAAGATAAACTAGAGAATTTCAATTATATAAATTGAAAAGATTTTGCATGAATAAAATTTATGTAATAGGATACAAAGGATAGGAATCTATAGGGGGAGAAACTAGGGAAGGAAGAGGCAAAGAAAGAAAATTATTATAGACAATGGCATTCATATATATATATATATATATGTATATTTCAATTAATAGCCATTTATTTCATCTCACTCTCAATTTTAAAAAACACCTTATAAAATATGCATATTCAGACAAAACAAATTCCCACATTGACAGTGTCCAAAAAAAAATGCCTTATTCTGTAAATACATCACTTTTTTATAGGGAAGAAGAGAGCATAGGTCATCATCGGTCCCCTAGAAGCCACTCTATTGATCAGAGACCTTAAGTTTTTTGAAGTTCTTTGTCCTTACAATGTTTTGTTATAGTATAAATTTTTCTCCTGCTCATACCACTTTGCACCAGTTTATAAAACTCTTACCAAGTTTCTCTAAAATTGTCCCTTTTAGCATTTCTTACAGTACAATAATGTTTTATTTAAAGGTCATATGCGATAATTTGTGTACTCATTCCTCAAATGATTAATATTCTCTTAGTTTCCATTAAAAAAGATACCATAAACATTTATCTGCATTTAATCTTTATGTTTTTCTGAATTATATGTAAACATTTTTCTCAATTACATGTAAAACTATTTTTTTAACTTATGGTTCCTTTTCCTTTTTTAAAAACATTTTGTGATATAAGCCTAGAAGTAATATCATTGGGGCAAATGGTATGTGCAGTTTAGTAATTTTATGGGTGCAGTTTCAAGCTTCACCAACAATGATTAATTGTTGTCATTAACAATTTTAATTTTGCTGTAGCTCCTTCAACAGCTGTAATTTTCCTTTTCCAGATCTAAGTTGATAATCTGATGGGTATGTGGTAGAACTCCAGAGTTTCTTTAATTTATATTTCTCTAATTATTAGTTATTTGAAACATAATTCTATATGACTGTAAGTAGCTTGGATATCTCTCTTTGAGAACTATTTATATCCTTTGACTGTTTATTAATTGGGGAATGGCTATAGAGCAATACCATTACAAATACTGATTTGAAAACTTAAAATACAACCCTGGCCAAAAAATCCAGCAATATAAGTATACATCATTACAACAATAGATTTATACTAGCAATTCATGGTTCAACAATAGAAAAATAACACCATTAATCACCTTAAAAAGCATTCAAAACCTCATGATTACATTAATAGATACAGTAAAAGCCTTTGACAAAGTATAAAGTAGCCATGTATTCTTTTAAAAAAAAAAAAACTCTACAAAATAGTCAAGACAAGTGAAGACAACATGCCAAATATTGTGCTAGGTGTTGGGAATACAAATAAAGGTTAAAAAGTATTCCTTGATCTCAAGGAGTTCAAAGTCTTATGATGGAGGCACAGATAATAAAAATGTATAAACAAGATAAATGCAAGATAAATTAGAGATAATCTTAGAGGGAAGGCATTAAAATTAAGGACGATGGAAAGACTTCTTACAGAAAGTAGAACTTTAGCTAGGACTTGAAGGAAACCAGGGAAGCTAGAAGGTAAAGATGAGAAGGAAGAATATTCCTGGTGAAAATGTATGGGATCAGGACATGGACTATTTCATGCAATGAATGGGAAGGAAGCCAGTGTCACAAGATTGCAGAGTATGCAGAGGACAGACTAAGGTATAAGAAGGTAGAAAAGGTAGAATGAGCTTTAAAAACCAAACAGAAGCTTTTATATTTGATACTGTAAGAGGGAATTATTGGAGTTTACTTAATAGGGGGCAACCTGATCAGATCTGAACTTTAGGAAGATCAATTTGACATATAAGTGGACTGGAATGAGGAAAGATTTGAGGCAAGAAGAACAAAATGGCTATTTTAGTACCCCAGGAATAAGGTGATGAAGACTCGCACCAGATGCTGTCAGTGTCAAGGGAAAGAGTGGGGCACATCGGAAAGATGTTACAAAGGTAGAAACACAGGATCTGTCAGTTGATTGGATATGAGATGAGAAGGAATGAGGAGCAGAGGATGTGATTAAAAGTGCATTGCTAGTATCCACCTCCTGATGGAGAAGTGATGAACTAAATGTATAATGAGAATCACATTTCTGGACATTGACAATATGTATGCTATATCTTGTCAAAAAGGTTGTTTGGTTGTTTTTTTTTTTAAAGGGGGGTGCATCATCTATTTCTATAAACATTGTTCCTGTTGTTTTTGTTACTAATGTGGTCTATTACGTTGATAGTTTTTCTAATTTTGATTCAACCCTGAATTCCTAGTATAAATCCAACTTGGTCATATTGTATAACTTTTGTGATATGTTGCTATGGTATCCTTGCTAACATTTTGATTGTTTTTTAAAAATCAATGTTTATTAGGGATAGTGGTCTACAATTTTCTTTCTCTTTTTGACTCTCCCTAATTGAGATAGCAAGAATATATTTGTATTATAGAAGGACTTTGATAGGTCCTCTGCTTTTCCTGTTTTTTTTGTCTTGTCAAACATTTTATGTAATATTGGAAATTGTTCTTTAAATATTTGATAGAATTCCCTTGTAAATCCATCTTGTCCAGGGGTTCTCCCACTTCTCTCTTCTCTCTATTCTTCCTCCCTTGATTGTCTCATCAGCTCCTACGAATTAAAAAAATTTGTCTCTATGTAGTTAATTACAGAATCTCTGTATCAAGCCCTAATCTCTCCTCCTGAACTACAGTTCTTCTCCACTTAAATGGCCCTTTGGGTGTTCAAATGACATGTCCAAAATGGAATTCACCTTTCTCTTTAAACCTGTTCCTCCTCCAAACATGACTATTTATATGAAGAGCATAACCATCCATCTGGTTACTCAGGTTCACAATCTTAGAGTAAATCTTGACTTTTCTGGCTCTTTCATTTTCCATATCCAATAGTTGCCAACGTTGTTGATTTGTCATATATCTCTTGCATCTATCCTTTTCTTTTATGCTTATGTAACTCTACCTTTGTTCAGATAATCACTTCTTTTCTGGGCTACTACAATAACATACAATTCATTCTGACTCTTTCTAGCATCTTCTCTTTCCAAATAACTATCTATGTTGCTGCCAAAATAATCTTTCTAAGGCATCGTCATGACCATGGATGGGCACTATCTGGCTCAACAATCTTGAGAAGTTTCTTGTTGTCATCTCTAGGGTAAAATACAACCTCTTCAGTTTAGTGTTTAAAATACAATCTAGCCCAACTTACTTTTAACAGACTCATTTCATATTATTCCTCTTATGCCCTTAATGTTTCAAACAAATTGGCTTACCAACTGTTCGCCAGGTTTAGCACTCTATCTTCCATCTCTGTGAAGTTGTATACCTCACCTCTGCCTCCAAGACCCCTCAGCTTCCTTTAAGATTCCTTTCACAGTTGGCATCTATAGGAAGATTTTCCGGATCTTCCTTTTTAAAGAACTATTATTTTCCTCCCCCAATAACACTGCATTTACTTATATTTATATTTTATCCTACCAGTAGACTATAAGTTTTGATTTTTTCCCCCAATATCCCCAGTGCTGAACATAGTATACTACACATAGTAGATGTTTAGTAAATATTTACTGAATTTAAATTAATTTACCTGAAGAGTAGCACTGAATTATAAGGCTTTATGTTTCTGTGAGGGGAAGCTAGGAAGCACATCTGAATTCAAATCTGGCCTCAGACATTTACTAGCTGTGTGACCCTGGACAAGTCACTTAACCTTGTTTGCCTCAGTTTCCTCATCTATAAAATGAGCTGAAGAAGGAAATGGCAAACTATTCCAGTAAATGGAAATTTTGTTTTTTTGCCAAGAAAATCCCAAATAGGATCATGAAGACTCATATGTGATGAAACAACTGAACAACATGTTTCTGTGAACTGTATGAAGAACCAGAAAAATTAGAGGAGATGAAATAGTCACTATAATTATTTGCGATTTGATTATGCACCCCCTCACTTCACCCCCCAGTGCTTTCTCAGCCTCTACCTTACTCTCCCTATTCAATCTCCATCCTATAGTTAGTCAATTCAACTCTACAATGTCTTCAGCTTTTGAATTACTTTGCGCTTTTGTCCCATTCGTCTTGTCAAACCTTAGCCCTGGATAACTCACCATCTGCCTCCTCTGCTCCTACTCACATTCTGATGAATGGAACAGAAGGAAGTCACACAATTGTGCTGACTAGGTACATTATAAATTTATGTTATCCAATGTCAATTAGGCCCTCTCCGAGGCAAGATATCTTATTATTCCTCCTTAATTGGTTTTCTATCTCACTTCCCACAGAATCTATTACAGACCTTCTCTTCCCTACTTCCCCTCCCCTGATGACCTCACCTATTACTTTACTGAGAAAACTGAGGCGATTTGATGTAAACTATTTTTTTCTTCTTTTCGTGTCAAAAGCCCTTGGGAGCATCTCCTACTCTTCTCCCTCCCCCGTTCCTACCCCAGTCTTGGACAATGAATTGGCCTTTCTCTTTGTCAAGGCCAAACCCTAGACATATGCCCCTGACCCCATCACCCCTGTTTTCTCCAGAAGATTGTAACTTCAAACATATCTTCCATTTTGAATCTTCAACCTCTCCCTATCTACTGGCTCATTCCCTACTACTCTCAGATTTGTTCCCCTGTACTTAAAAAAAAAAGTTCATTAGGCTTTATTGTCCCCTAAGGCTGTCATCCTCTCTATCTCTGTCTCTCTCTTTCTCTCTCTCTGTCTCTTTGTCTCTCTCTCCTCCCAACTTCAGTCAAACCCCTAGAAAAAGCTATTTGTATTCAATGCCTCCACTTCCTCTCTGCTCCACTCAACCTTCTGCAGTTTGGCTTCTGACCTCATCACTCAACTGAAACTGCTCTCTCCAAAGTTACTAATGATCTCTTAATTGCCAAAATGGATGGTCTTGATCTATGGACTGCATCTGACATTGCTGACCTCCTCTTGAATGCCCTTTCCTCTCTGGATTTTTTTAACACTAGTCTCTCAAGGTTCTCCTCCCCCCCATCTGACCACTTCTCAGTCTCCTTTGCAGCCCTGTCATACCCATAACTATGAGCTTGAGTAAGCCTCTTAACTAGTTGGAGGAGGGACTTTCTGTTGTTACAAAGCTGAACATCCTTTATTCAAAACTGACATCCTTTGGGAAAGGAGTGGGGGCAGGGAGGGCGATTGAGGCTTCTCTAGGAGTTCTCAAACCTGGCATAGAACTTGGAATGCAAGTTACAATGTTGCCTTCAATCCTTAAAGGGAAGAGCCAGGAGGCAGACATGGATACTGTAGCATGGAAATCTGACCAAACCAGAAGTATTTGAGTGGAGCTTACACAGAATCTTCTGAAGGTTTTGCTTCCTAGACTAGCAACCACTGTCTACTAGAAGGCAGAAAGGGGAGATGTGCTACTATTCAAAAGGCGGGGGCGGGGAAGACTTCTGGGGGAACCATAAAGGTGAACTAAGTGTTTTTCATTTTCTCTCTCAGGTTCCAACTGATTATCCAAAATGCATGCAGCAGTTTCTTTCTCTGCTAGGAATACAAAAATCTACCTGGCCATGTGTCAAAGTGATTACAAGGTAAGGCCCTGGAGAAATAATCCGATTCCAGGTTGTTTACAGGAATACTCTTTTTAAAAAATATCTCTAGGATTACTAGTAAGAAATACATTTGCAATTTGTTAAAGTTATTTTCAAGCATTGATTAAGCACATACTATGTACTAGGCACTGTGATAAGCACTGGAACTTCAAATATAAGCAAAAGAAATCCATTTCAATGGGTTTGAATATTTGTTACTGAGATAGATTTGAACCTTTAATTAAGCACTTACTGTATGTCAGCATTGCAATGGGTGCTACGAATACAAATTTAAACACAATAATCCCTTCATCTAAGGAATTTATTTTCTAATGGCAGAATTTCTATTTGAGTTCATGCTGTCTTCCACCTCACCCAAGGAGAAATATTTCATTTTCAGCGTTGTAACCCCAGTGACGAGGATACCGCCTTGTACGTAATAGGAGTTTAATAAATGTTTAACAGATTGAATTCCTTTAAATCCATGTGCCTGCTATTCTTCATTTGGTGCCTTTATCTCACAAAACTGATTATTTATTCGGTGGGGTTCAGCCCACCGGATATCCTATTGTCCATTGACATAAAGATCCCCAAATAAAAACTCAGGCTACTTCTGTAGAATTTCTGGTAAAGAGATAAAGTAAGATTTTTCTGAAAGTCTAAGAGTTCTGTCTAGTGCCTTTCATATTTCTGGAGGAGGAAATGAGCCCATATGATTTTAAAGGAGAGAGCATAATGTTCTTAACACATAAATCTAACATAAGGGAGGAGGTGTTACATGTCATATATGAGAGGGACAAATTGCTCTGGGAGGCAGCAGAGGAGGGAGAGGTCCCATCTGATTAAGGGAGGTCAGGGAATGCTTCTTAGGGGAGGCAGCATTTGACTCTGCTTTGCTGGGTGGATGAGATGTTGACAGAGAGAGTGACCAGAAACTCAAGGAGGAGCAATACCTAGAAACTCAGGTTAGGGCAGAGGGAAGCATTACAATTTGTTTGAAGCACAGGGTACATCAAAGGGACAGTAGGAGATAAGGCAGTAGGCAGCTAGATAGCACAGTCAATTAAGCACTGGCCCTGGAGTCAGGAAGACATGAGTTCAAACATGATCTCAGAAACTTACTAGCTGTGTGACCCTGGGCAAGTCACCTAACTCTTCAGTTCCCTCATCTGTAAAGGTATTTTCCTTCTAAGGTGGCAAACACTGCCCACATCCTGGTCACCTGGCCTGGCAACTTGAAACAGAAGGTACTGATATTACCCTGAAATTAGATGGGGGAAAAAGGAGTGTGACAAAAAGGCCAAAAGACCAAACCACTCACTGCTGCAGCCCTTTTTTCCCCCTCTGACTTTCCTCCCCTTAAACCCACCCCCCAAAAAAAATCAGCCATAATCCTCTCCCCACCTCTAGTCCTTGTCTGACATCCCTTTCCACTGAGGGCAGATCTCCTCTCTACTGTAATGTAGGGAAAATAAATGAATGAATAAAAAAGCATTTATTAAGCCCTGAATGTAGATACAGGGGACCTGATTTTGAACCCTATCTTTGATACTACTTATGTAATCTTAGGCAAATAGTTTCATCTCTCTGGGCCTCCGTTTCCTTATCTATAAGAGGAAGAGTTTGGATAGGATGACCTCTATTGTCTTTTCCTCTCACATTTCTTCCATTTTCTGGTGCTTACTGAAGCCTAGCTTGTTTCCTGAAGACACATCTCTCAGCATCCTTTCCCAAGTAAGCTGCCTCCTTTCTCAACACACACAGGCCCAGATCAGCCATCTTTCCTCTTACCCTCTTCCCTTAAAGTTCACTCCAATTGAATCAGATCCTTTTCACTGTCATATGTGAATCTCTAATTCACTCTTCCTTCTCCTTAATGTTTTCAGTGTTTGGGTCAGTCTTTTCTATCTCTTAAATGTTGGCCTCCCAGTTTCTCAATTTCCTCAAATCTCATAAACTCTATCTCTAGTCTACTTCAGCTATGCACTGGAAGGATACTTCAGTCCCCCACTCTAACAGACTTTGTCTCAAGTGTTAGAATTTCTAGTTATGGCTTTCTTTTCTTGAGCAACAGGAGGAGGAATATGAAATTTATGAGTAAAGATGGTGACAGTTACACTAACTGCTGAGCAACTATCCATCATCTTCTTTCTCATACTTCTTAGTTGTATAATAAAGTCTCAATTTTCTACCAACATGAGAGAATGAGACATTTTTCCTAAGTAAATCTTTCAAATGAATCTATCTGGAAAGATTCTTAAGATATAATTTAAATTCCTGTCCTGCCATACAGAAAGTTGAAGATAACTGAATCTTTTTAATGACTAAGGAACATCATTATTGAGAAAAAAGCTACTTTCCGCTATTATACTCAATGCCTACATAAGGATGAATATGACTGTTTACCATTGTGTTCCATGTTTCCAGACTACTTTGCTTAGTACGTTGCCTCTCCTCCTGTTTTTCTGTCCCTTCCTCACTGTCATGGTGTCAAGTATCACTTCTCAATGCTGTCCCTGTGTCTGGTTTTGATAGCCTTTCGTCTTTTCTGTGCTCCCTCCCCATGTCAATCCATTGTTTCTAATATGCTGTTGGATAGGAAACCAGATGGGTGAGTTTATTAGAATGGTGCCAAAACTAAGAGTAAACAGGCTCTACCTGAAGGTCTCTCAGTCTACAAACCTTAGACAAGGAGTTTTAGTCTAGCCATGTAACCTTGAGGGCACAAATGCTTCCTCAGGTATAAAAATAATGAGGTTCTTACCGCTTACTTCCCAAAGTCGGTCAGGCAGTCAGTAAGTGTTTATTAAGCACCTTCTACCTGCCATGCACGGTGCCAAACACAAGGGATACTATGAAGAATAACAAAAGAGAATTCTTGACCTCAAGGAGCTCTTAAGGATCAAATAAAATATATATGAAAATATTTCGTAAACTACATGGGGCTTTACCAATGTTTATTGGCAGCGAGATGTCCTTTCAAACTTGCTGGATAGGTGAGATTGTCAGAGGGTAGGTGCTGGTGACCTCTGGATAAGTGAGATATTGTTGTACTAGATTTGCCTCTTTAAAGTTCAGCAATGCTATTTCCCTGGGTGTTTTCAATAACTTTGGAGCAAAACTATTTGGGGGATGGTTTTACTTATTTTTGGATGATGTCTTTTTATTATCATAGTTTATATAAAGACACACAGAGATATAGATTGGGCAATAAACAATTCTTAAAGAATAAAATGCATATGACTGATTAATTTGGGGGGTATTAACTGCAGCCCAGAGCTAAGCCAAAGGCCTGGATTTTATCATTTCTAGATGACCACTCTAATTAATATGTCTTTCTTTGGCTTTTCTTACTGCTTTCTCACAATTTTTGCAAAGGGTGAAATGACCAAGAATAAAAGAATCAGGAGGTTCAGGGGAATTGTCAAGTTGTTTGTCAATGCCTTAGATTCAACCTAATCCTGACGATGTTTGTTATCATGCTTTCAACTTTATGCATTATTGGGGGTAATTTAATTCATATGTTTCTTATTTCTTTACATTTTACCATAAAAATTATTTTTTTAAAAAGTAGCTTGATATCCAAATTTCTTTCTTTATTTTTTTAAAATAAGTCTTTTAAAACCTTTTTACCCACTTTACCTTATAACAAAAAGTAAAGTTCTTTGAAAGACAAATCAAATTAAACCAACTACTGAAAATCATGCTGAAGTCACACATTAGAACCAAAATGCAAAAATGGGTTTCATCTTTTGTTGAACATATGTAATTATAATCCTACTGCCCTTAATTCTCTATGTAGAGTCCTAAAATTTCAGAAGGCAAATTGCTGACCTCATAATAGAACAAACTTTATAATATTCATTATGATGTCGATTTCCTAAGTGTTACAGCAATATCAGAAACCTGAGAGGAAGTCTAACAATCATTTTCCCACCCCCTTGCCCTTCGTAGATAAAGGCTATCCAAAATTCTATTCAAAAGAAACAAGTCTCAGATAGACCTCTCATAAGACTGCCTCAACTCAATGTTATTTCACAATAATTTCATAGAAATACTTTGCTAAAAACTTTTGTCACATCATTTGGTCAATTGCCTATTAATAACATCATTCCTCTGGAACCAACTCCTCTGTCCCCCATGTTGCTTTAACTACTGTATTTTCATCTACTATGTTTTCATCAATGGTGTTAGATGAGGGTGTGCCTATAGTTAACTGATGATAACCAAGAAAAGAAATGCTTGTAAACTAAGAAAATCTACTAAATTTCCTTCTTCTGGAACCTGCACCTTTTTCTTTTAGTGTTTAACAAATGCTTTGTGAAGAAAAGCCCTGAGCATACTATGTCATTCTCATCACAAAACGGACTTTAAAGTAAACTAAAAAAGAAAGCAATGAAGGCTTATTATTATTGCCCTGAATTAAGAGCACTTCCTTAACTCACTATATTTTTTGAGATAAAAATTTCTCCAAAACAGGAATTTTCAATAGAATTCTTATAAAAGTCTGAAACAGCATCTGATCAAACATGAGTGTCAAAAATAATTCTTTAAAGCAAAAAGAAAATGTAATGCTTAGTGATGTGGCAAAGAAAACAGAGTACTCTGGGAATCTAATGTATACACATCTATATAATAAAACAATATGTGTTAAAATGCACATTACTATCTCAGAAAAGTAGTCTGCATTCTTATGGGGGGAATGACACACACATACAGATAGGTATAATACAAGGTAGGGCATAATGGGGACAAAGGAAAACTCTGGAAGATTTTTATGAAAGTGAGAAAATACATTTAGCTGAAGAAATCAAATAGAGTTTTATATTTTTTTATATTTTAGCTCAGTCTTCAAGGTAGGAATTGTGAAGGGTAGAGATGAAGAGAGAAAACATTCCAAGCATGAGATGAGCAAAGGTTGTGCCCTTTTTTAAAAGGGAAAAGAGTGCAGTCTTCCAAATGACTTCAGGTCAGTCAACAAACATTTATTAAAATGCCCACTATATGTTAAGCATTGTGCTAAGTGCTGAGGACACAAAGAAAGGGGAGAAAACAGTCTGATGGAGGAGACAACATAAAGACAATTGTGGTAAAAATGGAAATAATCAACAGGGGAAAGGAGCTAGCATTAAGGGGATTAGGAAGAAGTGATTTTTTTTTTTAATGAATTCTTTTTTTTTTTTTTTTTTTGCTTTTGGAGGCAATTGGGGTTAAGTAACTTGCCCAAGGTCACACGGCTAGGTTTTTGTTTGTGTGTGCATTAAGTGTCTGAGGCCAGATCCAAACTCAGGTCCTTCTGACTCCAGGGCCGACGCTCTACTCACTGCGCCACCTAGCCGCCCCGGAAGAAGTGATTTTTAACTGAATTGAAAGAAGTCAGGAGGTGATGAGCACTGGAAAGCATTCTAGGCATGGCAGTGTAGGCATGGGGGAAGGCAGCTGAAAATCGATGTAGTTGGGAAATAGAGGGTCTTATACAAAGAACAGCAAGAAGACTGGTAGCACTTGATTGCAGAGTATGTGGTGGGGAGTAAGGTATAAGAAAACTATAAACGTAGGAAGTATTTTTGAATGGGGATGGTGCGTGTGTGTGAGAGACAGAGAGAGAAAGAGAGCGAGACAGAGAGAGAGGGAGAGAAAGAGATGTGGTCAGATTTGCACTTTAGGAAAATCAATTTGACAGATGAGTAGAGATCATACTGGAATAGGGAGAGAGTTGAGATGAATGAGTATAACTTTAATTCCTGGCAAAAATTTTTAAAACATATTGTTTACTGATTGCTAAACATATAAAAAGGAAGTAGTGATTAACAACAGGTCATACTAGACTGATTTTTGACAATGTTACTAGACTGCCAAATTAAGAACATGCTGTAGAGATATAGTTTCCTTAGATTTTAGGAAAGAAATTCTACAAAGACTCTCATGCTTGTTATATGGACAAGATACAGAGGTAGATGACAGTATTTAGGTGTATTGAGGACTATATAATAGACAATACAAAGTAGAGTCATTAATGATTTGATGTCAGTAGGAAATGTCTAAATGGAATACCCCAGGGATCTGTGCTTGGCCTTATGACATTTAACATTTCTATCATTACCTAGATAAAAGTATAGATGGCAGGTTTACCAAATGTGCAAAAAGCACAAAACTAAGAAGGGGCACTGATAAATTAGAGGACATTTTTAGACAATAATGGCACTCAATGGCCTCAAGATCATGTTTTGTGAGGATTAGTTGAATTGCTACAGATATTTTTCCATCTACAGGCCCTTTTCCTCTTTCTTTGATATATGTGTTGTATAAGCCTAGAAGAGTCATTACTGGGCCAAAAGGTATACATAGTTTGTAATGATTTTTTTGGACCAAGTTCCAAATCATTTTCGAGAATGGCTCCAATCCACAACTTCATCAACAATGCATTAATGTGCCTATCTTTCTTTAACCCCTTTAAGATTTGTCATTGTCCATTTTTGTCATCTCTAAGGATGAGTTTTTAGATTAGAAACAAAGTCTTGAGGAGGGTGGGATGGTATCTCCTCAAGGATTTGAAGGACTGACACACAGAAGGATGATGCTTGTTCTACTTGGCTTCTGGGGCTAAGTGGAGCAAGCATAAATGAAGTCAAGCAAAAGCTGGGTAACCAGCTGCACAGGGAATAATTCCCCTTCAGGCAGGACTAAATGGCTAATGAAATACCTTCCAACTCTGAAATTCAGTGATTTCACAAGCATGTTTCTAGCAGCAATGAGAATTCTAGGGCTTGTTTGAGTATGTTCCTTCCCACTGGAAAGGAAGTAGCAATGGCTATTTATTTCTCTGTTTTACAGGCGAAGCACCAAGATAGCCAGTTATCTAATTCTTAAGCTATTATATATTCATATAAAATTCAAAAGTGTAATTGTGGTAACAAATATCTAAGATTGCTTGATTATATCTCTTTTCCTTCCTAAAAGGTGATAGAATCAGAAACTAAAATAAAAACAATCATATCTAACTAGATAAACACATAGGTAGGTGGTACAGTGGACAGATCACCATGCCTGGAATGAGGAAGACCTGAGTTCAAATTTAGCGTCAGAAATTTACTAGCTATGTGACCCTGGGCAAGTCACTTAACCCTGTTTGCCTCAGTTTCCTCATATACAAAATGAGCTGGAGAAGGAAATGGCAAACCACTCCAGCATCTTTGCCAAGAAAACCCCAAATGACGTCACAAAAAACCCCAAAACAGAATAAAACAAAATAAACAAAAAGACTGAGCAACAACAAAAACCTCCTGTGCTTGAATTTCCTCTGCAATCAATAATCTTTCAAGAAAGTTGCTAGCAAGGCTCCAAATTCGGATGTTCTTTGGCTTTGTTTGGTTTGGCTACCTCACTTATTCCCGATAAAAAAAAATCCTAGAAAATACAAATGAATTTGTATTTTAACTGTTTGAACTGCATATCATAAACAGAAAGTCAATGCATCAGATACAGAAAAAAGTAATCATCTGGGCAGGTCCTTGAAAATCAAGTTTATCAATATGGCAACAAATGAGTAAATTTGTTTTATTTACCTCATAATGATAGTCCATACAGGTTAGCTCTCTCCAGCATTGATCTCCCCTCACTTTAATCAGGCCCTGCAAAATTAAAAGCAAATATTTAAAATCACTACTATCTGACTAAAATAGCAGATGTTAATGACAGAAAAGGACGTGTGGATTCACATGGATGATTCTTCTCCCTTCTCCCAAAGAAAACCCAGAAAAAGAAAAAAAAATATCTTTACAGCTTTAAAATAAACCTAAACAAAGGAGATATGACTTGGACTTGCAATTTCATCACATATGGAATTCCAGATGGGGAGCTTCCTTTACCAATGCAGGTCATCACCTTCTCTGCAACTTTTAAACTCAGAGTAGAATTTCTTAATCTTTTTTTTTTTGCAGCTGGGATGCCTTTGGCAAGCTTGTGAGGTCTACGGATACCTCAGTATAATGTGTTTTGCTGCTTCTTTTTAGATTTCAGAATTGAAGGAAATGCTCATTTTCCATTAGAAGTTAAAAAAAGTAAAGATCTATTTTTCCCCACCCATGTTCATGGACCTTCAGAACAACAACTTGTCTACTTAACATGGAGAGGTTAAGAGACTCATCCAGGGTCAAGTCTTTTTCAGAGGTGGGACTTGAATGCATGTTTTCCTGACTCCTGAAGCCAACCCTCTTCTATCCACTACATCATGATGCCTCTCCAAACCTAGTCATTATAAATGCAAATGTGTTTTACAGCAAAGATTTTACTTTCAATCTAAAAGCGAAGTAAAAAGATAAAACTAAATGAAAGCACAAAGACCTTTGGCAAAAGGTTAAAAAAAGTGCTAGAAATATGAAATTAAGAAAAATGAATAAACTACAACCACCAGCAATAGGCATAACTTCACACGATGCTGCCCTAAAAAAAAAAAGTAATCTTACAAGAATACATTTAGTATATTGTTAACCAGGTCCTGACACCCTGCTATTATGCCTTCACTTGGTCACTTGAGATATAAAGCAGTTGAGCCAAAACAACATTTACTTCCGTAAGCATCCAATCTGCTCATCATCACCATATAAGGGTCTGAGGACCTAAAACTGGAAGGGACCTCAGACACCATCTAGTTCAACCCCATTACTTTACAAAATGAGGAAACTGAGGAACAGAGATTAGATAATTCAATAAAGCTCACACAGGTAATAAATAACAAAGCTAAGATTTAGACCCAGACCATGATGCCAATTCCAGTGCTCTCTCCCCTTCACCATATTAGTTATTGCATGTCCCTGCTAGATTGTAACCTCCTTAAGGACAATGACTATTGTATTTATCCTTGTACATTCCCTGGTATAGTGTTTTACACAAGGTTGACATAAGATAAATGAAGGGATGAAGCAATTTCGTATATTATATTTGTATATTATATTTCAATTTGGCAAATTTAGTGATAATTATTATCATTATTATTTTTTTAGTTTCTGTAAATTATATATTCTTAAAAAGACAACAGAGTTTTTCATCATGCTACAGCAATGATAGTAGACTGTGATGAACACCACCAAGACAGTTACTAATTCCTTTGTTGAACATGTAGAACAAATGATTAACTCTTGGCTTTTTGTTATTGAAACCACATTATGAATTCGATTTGCCAAAAATGATATGCAGCAGTCTCTGCCAAAGCTGATTTTTTACATACCTCTCTCCCTGCCCACCCCCCTTTAATCAAACAGAATGAGAGAAAATCCAGGTATAAAATTGGAACTGGGTTTATAAGTCTCAACTAGAAAATCTGAAGTTAAAGGAAGTAGGTATGAAACGTGGTACAGAGGAAATAATAACTAAAGTATAATTGGGTTAGAGCCTGGTTCTAATATTTGTTAACCCTGTCACTCTAGGTAAGTCACTTCTTGCACTACTCACCTCATTTGTATGTTAGGAGGAAAGTACTTTTAAAGTGCTACAGAAAGGTGAGCTATTCAGGAAAGTAATGGGGACTCTGGATGCTGCATTGGCAGGCACAATCAGAAATGGTCACTTCGTCAGGTGATTTTGCTTCACTTTTTCTTTGTTACATAGGTAGAACAACACAAAACAGAAGGTACTGATAGAACCTTAAATGTCAGAAAAAAATAAGTACGTTATTCTTACTTTAGAAGTGGCAAGCCTGATAAAGATAAAATAGATGTTCCTGTATAGCTAACTTTGGCAGAAGTGGCAGAAAACTTTTAGGACCCTTTCAGAGAACTATAAGTAGAAAAGGAAAGATAAGATGAGGAACCTAGTTGATCTCTCAAGGTTCGCATCAGCTTTCACCAGGTTATTTCGGCTTCAAGTGAACACCAGACAGTAAAATCTTCAAAACAATATCACATGCTAAGACATGTGAGTTTGTGATGGTGTCTGCCCGTTTTCTTGGCAAATGTATTGAACATTCTTTGTGCAAATCTGACACTTCAGAGATCACTTTAATTCTCTTTTGGTAAATTCCATATTCAAAGACTCCATTTGGATGCCAGAAGGTGACTGTTCTCATTGATGACACTAAAAGCTTTGCCTGAGATATGAAAATCCAGCTGCATTATGTGTCTGCTATAGAGTGACCAGGGCTTCTCTGACTAGACACTCTGACAAATGCAGGAAGTATAATGTAATTTAGCTAAGTCCTTCTTGGCCATCATGCTATCTTCAGGGCTAACAATATCTAGAACCAATTAAGGCCCAAAGATAGTAAACATCCTTTCTTTTTCATATAAGGGAGAGAGGAGGTTCTAATAAAACATTTTCATGAATTAATCTCTTAATGAAATAAAACAAAAAATTTAAAGATTATTTTACTCCTAAAAACATTCAGAGGTTACATGTTAATAATTCCTGACAAATCTATAAACATAACTGGGAAAATGAAGTTACTAAGTTCATTTTGTGAGCAAGCCACTTGTATATACAAGACTCAATTTCTCTGTGAATCTATAGTCCATCTCTGTAAAATGACAGAACTGGGCTATATGGTCTTGAAGGTCCCTTTAAACTTTAAAATTTACCATCACAGGATGTTAGGGAAGGTTTTTCACACACATACACAAACTCACCCTTAAATTAAAATGAGGGGTGCAGTGCAACTTAAGAACACAATTTAGGGAAGAGAAAGGCAGGTGGTGAATGCTTTGAAATTTTAAAAAAGGTACTAATTATCTCATTCTATCATTGGCTGTGAAATTAACAGAAGCAGAGACTGAGTTGGCATTTATGTTTTTTAAGGTTCAAGAGAATGAGATTTCCAAACCAGTGGGTTTCTTCTCTGGATGGTAGTTCTATTAGTATTACATTTCTTTGTCTAAGCAATGAAGAGGAAAAAAGGAATCAGTCGTCCACAGCAGGAAAGACACCTGGTCAAAGATGAGGCTGCTAACAGAGAGATGTGTAATCAAGCAACGGCAGCCTGAAGGTATGTGCTGGGTCCTATGCTGGGCTTTGAAGTATGCTTAAAAGGGCTCTGATTAGAATCACAGTCATCAAACTGAAGAAAGCTCCACTAGTCAAAAGACCAAGCCAGGCCCTTTGCTCTGTATACAATTATAATACATTTCCCCACCTGCCAGCCCTATCTGAAATATAGTGTTTCATGCAATTTTCAAAGAAAAATGATTTTGATAAATTGCACTTATTAGGAAGGCTTCTGACTAAACTCTAACTTCCTATAGTAGAGACAGACCAAGGTAGTGTGGAAGGAGCAAGGGACTTGGTTGGAGTCAAGAGAACTAGATTTCAATCCTACCTCACAATTTCTGGTTGTATGATCATGAGCAAATATATTTACTTCTGAGAATCTGTTTCCTTATCTGTAAAAGGGGTGCAATAATTGTGGCACTCTTATGTCACAGGGTTTTTGAGGGAAAAAAGTTTTGCAAACTTTAATTACAGTGCTGTAATTCACACTTCAGAAATATGAGTTACCATTTTGACTACTCTAGTGTTCCTAAAAAAATGTGTGTGTGTATACATACAAATAAACACATACATATATTTTGTTAAAAGTCAATTCAGTTTAGCAAATATTTGTCAAGAACTGTTTTATTCAAAGTGCTCCATAAGTAAGTTAAATATAGGGCAAATCCAGTTAAGAAAACATGATATCACATAAAGAGTAAGAAATTAGGAATCAAGGGACCTAACTTTAACCCAACTCTAGTTTCAGCATTGCCATAAACTATGTAACTGTGAAAGTCACTGACTCTTTCTTACTCTCAATTTCCCCATCTATAAAGTAAATGAGGTTCTATTATACAATTTCTAACATTTCATAATTCTCTAATATTTAGTTGTGCTTCCATTCTTAGGCATAGCTTAAAAGCAATCTAAAAGTCATTTTAAAAAAGAATCCTATATCACTGCTAATGAAATCATTTAAAGCTTAATGTGAGGCTAAATAATACTATATAGTAAATCCACAGAGAGGCTGTCCTTTTGAATATGGGCTACATGCCTAAAAAAACATTTCACTAAAAAAAAAAAAAACTGAGTATATGCACCCTAAAAAGAAAACAAACAAACAAACAAACAAAAAAAACCTGGAGGTCTTATAAGTTAGATTGGGGGGGGAGGTGGCAGCAAAAGCATGGCCTAAATACAAATCAGTTACAAATATAGGTCAGAACTGATAATAATAACAATGAAATAATACAAAGGATAGCTGACATTTATATAGCACTTCTGGATCTACAAAATGGTTTGCATACATAGTCTAAATTAGTGAATCTCTTTTTATTAGACTGTTAAAGATTCCTAAAATAATCTGGCTCCTGCACTAGAAGACCTCTGAAATCATTTCCATCTCTAAAACTCTATGATTCTGTAGCTCAGATTAGAGTTTTGGCTAATTTCCAAGAAAGGAAGAAGATATTTATCACTTCCTGCAGTATTCATTTAAAACTAGCAAATAAATAAATAAATATGGGTCGAGTGTTCCTGAAGACAAGTAATTATCTTCCTTTTCTTTCACTCCAAGGGAAAACAAAAACAAAAACAAAAACAAAAACAAAATAAATGGCAACTGCCAGGGAGTAAAAATCATCTTTCTTATATTACTATCAAAAAATATCTAATTCATTGAAAGAAGGCAGGTCCAGAGACAATTATTGAATCATTTTCTGAAGGCCATATGCTCACTTAGTATTTCTGGAGGAAAGAATCAATGGCTATGGAAGCAACATAATACAAAGATAGCATAAAGGGGAAAAAAGAAAAAGGAAAAAGAAGCGAGAAATCATGTCTTCCACCAGAACCCACATTTAATACCTCTATAACCTTGGAAAAATCACCTTTTCTCTCTAGCCTTTAATTTACTTACCTAAAAAATGGAATAATATTAAATAATCATAAACTAGATGTGAGGATCAAATATGGTATTATATGTAGATCACTTTATAACATCAAAACATTAAGGAAACATCAGCTTCTATCATCAGCATAATGATGTAGCAGAAAATTTACTACACATTCACAAAATGAATTTCAGAGACATTTCTGTATTTTAAGCATATAAAAAAGAAGATGTAAATATAGGCATGGAATGCCATAATTTCCAAAAAAAATTTAAGTTGTGTGTCACCAAAGGGCAATTAGCATCTTACCAATGTACACATATGTGGGAGAAGGGGTATAAAGGAAAGCATCAGAGAAATGTGTGACTAGAAATGGAGGTGAACTAGTCATGAAATGAGAATAAGGAGGACAACGGTCAGTTTATATATTCCACTGGCATCCCACATAATCAGTTATGAGCATTTATTAAATGCTTACTATGTATGTGTTAAATATTGTGGTAGATGCTGGGGATAGTAAGTTAAAAATGGAACAATTCTTTCCCAGAATAGCTTATTTTCTATTGCAAGAAAAAAATTTGTGCAAAGATAGGTTTAAGCAAAAATACGTACAAAATATAACCTGAGGGTGGGGGTAGGGAGGAGGCACTGGCAACTGAGGGGATTAGAAAAGGGCCACTAGGCAAACAGAGCATTTGAACTGAATCTTGAAGGAAATTTTGGATTCCTTGAGGCAAAACTGAGGTGAGTGGAGTTCAGGCCCAAGGGAAGATAGCCAATACAAAGACACAGAAATAGGGAAAAATAGCATCAAATAGTAAAGCCATTTTGAAAAGTGGAAGATCCCACCTGTGGGGTGAATTTCCTGTGAAGTCTATATGGAAGAATAGGAAAAAGAGTCACATGTGGTAAGAAGAAGAACGTCTACATCAATAAATTACAGAAGGTCAGGGTTGGAAGGAAATGAAGAGGTTACTTAGCCCAATCCAGAACAGAACAATTCAGTCTTTTCTGGAAGACCTCCAATGAGAGGAAATCCATTATTTCTTAAAGAAATCCATTCTATTTTTGGAGCTCAAATTGTTACAAACTTAAATCTGTCTCTCCAATTTCAAAGATCACCTCACTTTATGATGTATATGAGTCTACCAAAGGAAATGACAGAAAACCTTTTTTTCTCCCATCAGAAAAATATATGATTTTAAGCTAAGGCCAGATCCAAGTTGTTTTTAAATTTTATTTTCTCCTCTATTTGGAAGATTGGCAGGTAAGAAAGAAGAACTATGTCTACAAATACAAAAATTGCAGACTGCATTGTAGATACACAATGCTTCCATTTCCTAAATAGCAGCAGTTTCCCAGGTCCTTAAATCTTTGCTAAAATTATAGGATATGTTGATAGCATCTCTCAACATGTGTTGTGGGCTGACAACCTTGTCAGTAAAAAAAAGAGGCTATACTAAAGTTACTGTATTCAATAAGGCTGTCATTTTGGGAAAGGAGAAAGACCATCTTAACAACCTGTGGTCATACCTCATGTTAAGAGACCTTAGGCAAAAAAGAAATTAGAATCTGTAAGTATAATGAGGGAAATCCAAAGTCATTTAATAAGAATACTAAACCAGTGGTGTCAAGCTCAAAAAGAAACAGATCCTTGTAGCTGCATATTGACTTAGAAAACCTCATTATCTATCTTGTATACTGTTTTATTTTGTTAAATTTTTTTGTTAAATATTACATTTTAATCTGGTTCAGATTTTGTAAAATGTGATATAAAAGGGAGCTAGATAAAATGAGAAGTTATTAAAAATCCAGCTATCAAATATTTAATTTATTTACTTTTCTCAGGTCCTAAATAAACAAAGATTTAACCAGCAGTCACAAATATCACATGGATTACAAGTTTTGCAACCCTTAAAATAATATTGAACAGGAGAGGCTAGGTGGCGCAGTGAGTAAGAGCGCCAGCCCCAGTGTCGGGAGGACCCAGGATTGGTTCCGGCCTCAGAAAATGAGCACCCACACATAAATAATGACTAGCCGTGTAACCTGGAGCAAGTTACTTAACCCCAATTGCTTTAAAAATAATAATAATAATGAACATTATTATTCAGTGCAAAGTTTCCACATGTTTGTTTAAACAATGTCCCAGCACTGACAGATCATTCATGCAACTAAAAAAGGTAAAGCTGAAATGAGGTGCAGTTGTTCCTGTATGTACTCAGGATTAAAGTAGATTCTGTCTTGGTGCAAACAAATGGCAGGCCAGAAAACTACATAAATATGCTAATAATCAGCATATATCGAAGGCTCAAAGTGCACATAGCTCAGATGTAGCCTGCCCAACCCTCTCCTTGTACAAATGCATACAATGGAGGACCACAGAGAAAGAGACTTGCCTAACCAAGATTCTAGAGACAAGAAATGTCAAATACAGGACCTGCATCCAGATCTTCTGATTCTATGTCCAGTTTGTTCTTCCTCACAGTATGCCAATCATCTTGAAAATAACATAGTCAACAAAAGCAAGTTAGTAAACAAACATTTATTAAGCACTTACTTTGTTCTAGCACTGGGGATATGAATGTAATGGGGGAGGTGGGAAACTGCCCAAGGAGTAAATGCAGAATATTCTGCTTGGTACCAAGCTCCGTGGGAGCTCAGTGAACTTGCTTTTGGGAATGCATTGTGGAAGGGACCTTTCACCACATCGGAACATGCACAGATATCCTAGGTGCTTCCTAATGACTTATAATTGATTAGTTACTGATCTAGGAACTGTACCTAAAGAAGCAGGCAAAACCCACCTCTCTTCCTGGTGGCTTCTGAATGGAAGTGCTGCAGAGAAGAACTGAGCTGGGAGAGAAATATTATCAGCATCAGTGGTAAGGACTGTGGCCACTGCCTTATCTATCTACCTAAGTGGATGTCAAGTATGTTTGTTTGTTTGTTTGTTTTCTGTTTCTGTTTTGTTCATTCTTGCCTGGTCTTAAGTGAAGAAATATCAGAGACACAATGGGTCAGATTACAACCTTATAAGCTTGGAAGGTCAAAGAAACCCAACACTGATGCCACATTCAGACTTGAACTTGGTAGGATGTGGGGTGAATGTTGGTGGCCACCATATTAAATTTTAGTCTACTCTCTCCATGAGCAGAAGAAAGTGGGCTCCCAGTCTGGGTGGGTTTATACATTGGGTCTTGCTTTATCTTTCCAGTAAATATCCTTTTGTAAAACAAATTTATATTGATACCTCCTTAATTTCCAAATTTTGACTATTATAAAAAAGCAGCTCTGCACACAAACACTCATGTGCACATGCATACACACAAACACACACACCGCTATATGTGTGTGTATGTATGTGTGTGTATATATATATATATATATATATATAATCTCTTTGATCTCTTTGGTTATGTGCATAGTGGGGATATGGCTGGATCAAAGTGTATACACTTTGGGGAATCATTATTTGATATTGCTTTTTAGAATGACTGGATCAATTCACAGCTCCACCAACGGCCTTTCCCTCCAACATTAGTCATTTTCCTGTTTTATTATCTTTGCCAGACTGATGGGTATGAGATAGAAGCTTTTTTTAAACTTGAGTTTCTTTCAGTATAAGTGATTTAGAGCATTTTTATAGGGTTGTTGATATCTTGGATTTTTCTTTTGAAAACTACCTGTTTGATATCAATAATTTAATTGATATTGGGGAAAATTCCAAGAGGGGACTGATACTGGGTAAATTCTTAACAAGTCAAAAGACATTTGGGGAAACATACTAGATGGGGACTTGTGAGTAACAGTACTAGAGAAAGATTAATTCCAAATCCTTGAGGGTTACGCCTATTACTAAGGGGAAAAAGAGCCTTGATCTGAAGAACCCAGTTGCCAGCTTTAGTGAGAACTGGAACAGTTTCTACCCCTAGAAACTCACATTCTAATGAAGGAGATGGATCTACTTTTCTCAGTGAAAGAGATAGTTAAGATGCCAGATATTTTTCCTCCTATCAGTATATGCAAAAAGCCAGACTCAGTGAACAATGGCACTTTATAACTAATGCATGTGGGTTTGCCTTCAATTCAAATAGCTCAGCTAAATGAAGAAAATATGCAAATGAGTCTACATCTAAACCATACCAATTCCCTATGATGGTAACCATGGTTTAAAAAAATACAAGTTAAATCTTCAAGCCCCTTTCCCTACTATCTCCTGAAGTAATGGGGGTGGAAGAAGGGAATCACTGTATAATACCATTTAAAAATATTAGGAATATTAGTTTATGTTTAAAAAATTTATTTGGTTACCTATTCCACTAAAATCTCAATTTCCCAGGTATCTAGAACTACTACCAGCATTAACAAAAATAAAGCTAATACTAACTCCTTTCCCAGAGCAAACTGAAAATGAAAACCAGAAATCTGATCCTTTTATCATTTTGTTGAAAGCAAAATACAATGTTCTCTCAATTAGACCATTGTTTATAGGGCAGACATGATGGATATGCATGTTTTCCTGAGGAGTAGGTCATAATATAGAGAGAACTTACATAATCACACAGATTCCTTCAAGTAGGGAGAGAGGATGCCACATGCAGGCAGCAACAGGATTTTGGTCTGGTAGACAGTTCATTTGACTCAACTAAGATATGAACAATATCAGTAGCATAAGAATGCCCTGTACTGATATGTATTACCCCTGAGATAGCTTCTTTAATGTTATCTTCTCTGATGACTTAAATCTTGTATTGTTATTTATTCATTTTTGCATGTTTATATTTGTTCTCCAAGCCAGAATGTAAGAGCAAAGGTAGAAGCCTATATTATTTACCTTGGCATCCTCCACCTTCTAAGGGATTTGTTTTAGGAAAGGCAGCATAATATATTGAAAGGGCATCTGGAATCAGAGAGCTTAGATTTAAATTACTGCTGAATCTAAATCTAAGGCTTCTACCTTTGTGGCCCAGGAGAAGTTACTTACTGTCTCTGGACATCAGAAACCTCATTTGTGATATGGGGGAGTTGAACTAAATAACCTCAAGGTATATTCCTGCTTTAAATCTTGTGATGATGAGGATGATGATGATGAAGATGAAGAAGAAGAAGAATACAGATCTGTGATTTCATCCCTACAGATGGCAATTCTGTTACCAATGAAAGTCTTCTCTAACTTAACAGCATTAGAGATTTACCTGGGAGTACTGAGAGGTTAAGTGATCTGCCCATGGTCATATACTTCCTATGTGTTTGAGTCAAAACTTGAATCTACATCTTCCTGATACCAAAAGCTGTCTCTATCCTGACCACATGCATTACAGCAGAGGTGTCAACCACTTGGCCGAACTGCCCCAGCTAGATTAAAATGTAACTGGGAAATATTTTAGAAAATAAACAAAATACAATAGAACAAAGAATTTTAATATGTGTTTTTTTCTAAGTCAATATGTGTCTGGCAGAGAACCTTATGTATAATTTAGTGGCTCCCATTTGTATCTGAATGTGACGTGATTGCATTGTAGTAAGGTGTGGTCCCAAACTGTATGAAAGATATAAGAGACTAAACTCCTTGTCCTCTGACAGGATCTCTATCCTAGAAAATATAAAAATCCTGCTAACATGATTGTAAGGCAGGAAAAAAAAAAATTTTTTTTTCACTTAATAAAAGTGACACTGTCTTGTTGAATGGTATTGGTTTCTTCATATATGCAGTAGATAAGGAAACAAGAGAGCCAACAAAGGAAAAAAACCCAAGGGCAACTAAACATTTTTAAATCTACTTAATTTAATATTTACAGAAAGGGCTACAAACCTTATTGTTAACCATCCTGTTCAGAAGCCTGTTTCTCTAGCTTGCTTTACAGTTTGCCCAAAAATACCCGTCAGGTCCCTGAGGAAAATCTGCAGGTATAGGACTTTAAGAAAAGAGGCATCAGAAGCTGTGGGAAATATCTAAAGGGCTATTTTTATTCCATAGTAGTAATCCTGAACTAAAGACTCAGTAAACAACTTTCCAATTCCTCATCTTGATACCTAGGTGCTCCCAGGTTCTCAAGGCCTGTGGTGACAAACTCATATAGAAATGGATCCCTGGGGCTTGCATACTGACTGAGAAAAACACAAATTAACATTATCTCTTATATTTTTATTTATTCTGTTAAACACTTTCCAATAGCATTTTAATCTGCACTGGGGAGTTTTATAGGCCATAAGAAAGTTCTGAGTTTGTGGGCTGTTCAGTAAAATCTGGTGCTACTATGTTTGCAGAAATAATTTAGAAATTTAGATATTAATTTAGTAGCCAACCAGAGGCTCATCTACCACAGACATGCTTTCTGGTTTTTCTTTTTTTTTTTTTTTGGATGCTTTTTCTTTTACTTTTTTTTTTCTTTTATAATCAAGATTTTATTAGTTCATTTGGTAATCAGTACATAGACACTATGAATAAATTGTACATTTAAAAATGCTAGAAAAGTCTAAAAATTATGTAGTTGCAATCTTTTTCTGAACTGTTATTCCAGTGACTTTCTTACTTTAAGTTTGGAGGCAACTCTCCCTCAAAAAGAGGTTATCAAATATCAGCATCCTGAATACGGATAAGGTATCAGGTCTTTTACAAAGCAAAGTTACATTAATTCTGTATTTGATAAAACTTTCATCATACACATTTTGATAATGATAATGATAAAACATTCATCATACACATTTTCCAGTCTCTTACAGCACATTAACAAAGTTACTGGAAAAAAAAATTGTACCACCACTACCAAAGATGACAATGTCACAGATAGCACACAATTATGAAAGAGAGATCCAACACCAGGGAGCAGTTTTATTTAGGAAACAATTGTACCGAAAGACAATATGGATACAGATTAGTTCAAATAAGAGCTTTAAAATTTGTGGTCACAGCTCCAAATTGCTTCATTTAATATGATATCAAAACTGACTATGGGATGTTAAGCCAATGCACAAGACACACACCTTCCTCGTCAACATTCTAGTAATTTCTGGTTGTATTAAAACAAAGGAGCAAAAAACAAAACCGACAACCAGCACATGATTTAACTCTTTAAACAAGACTCTAAATAAAGCCACTTTAGATTGACTTATATTTATCTAAATGTTTTTAAAAATTAATGTGATGAGGTGGGACTGCCTCCCTCTTAAAAAAACTGGCATTTACAAAATAGCTGATAAAAATATTCCTCTGAATTGTACTAGAAGGGAGGTAACAGGGACAATTGTTAAAACACTCGGCATAAGATGCTACTCAGATTTGGTTTCTTCTCCCTGCTGAATCAGAGACCGGACCCTCTTCATTTTTCGTTTCTCTGTTTTCTGCAGGCAAGTCGTCTTTACTCTCCTCTTGGTTAGTAGCTTCTGCTTGTTTTCCTTTTGTGTGAACGTTTTTGTCCTCGGATTTACCCTTTGCAGCTGTCTTTTTGGGCTTAGCTTCAACCTTAGCAAGGAATGACAATCTGGCCGACCTCCTCTCGGGCTCCTCCTTTACTTCCCCTTCTGCAGAGTTCACCTTCCTCTTGGGCATCTTGGCTGCGAGTGTGGATCGGCTCCCTCTCCCCAGACACGGGAGAGCACCGGCTGGAACGACTGGGCTCGGGGTTCCGAGGGAAAGGGCCGCAGCCGCGGGTGCTTCTTCTCTGGCGGGGCTGCGGGACTCCGGGGCCTCGACGCTCCTCCTCCCGCCGAAGGGCTGCCTGGTTTTGTATGCCTTTTCTTTTGTTGTTGGTGGTGTCGAGTAATTTTTCATCCATGTCCAACGACCCTATCTGGGGTTTTCTTGGCTAAGATACTGGAGTGGTTTGCCATTCTCTTCTCCAGCTCATTTTACAGATGGGAAAACTGAGGCAAATAGGATTAGGTGACTTGCCCAGGGTCACACAGCCAATAAGTGTCTGAGGCCACATGTGAACCCAGGAAGATAAGTCATCTTGACTCTACTCCTGGCATTCTATCTACTGTATCCACTTACTTTTTTTTTTTTTTTTACTGTAGTACAAGTATACAGGTGGGTTCTTTTCCCTTTTTATGATCTGTTTGGGATATAGAACCTAGTAGTGGTATTGCTGGGTCAAAGAGTATGCAGTTTTATAGCCCTTAAAGCATTGTTCCAACTCTACCAACGATGCATTAGAGTTCCAGTTTTTCCATATCTTCTAAAACATTTATCATTTTCCTGTTTTGTCATGTTAGTCAATCTGATAGGTATAAATTGGTACCTCAGAGCTAGTTTAATTTGTATTTCTCTAATCAATAGTGATTTAGAGCATTTTTATATGACTCCATATAGCTTTAATTTCTTCATCTGAAAACTATCTGTTCATATTCTTTGACAATTTTTCAATTGAGGAATGACTTGTATTCTTATAAATTTGACTCAGTTCTCTATATATTTTAGAAATGAGGCCTTTATCAGAGACACTGGGTATAAAAATTGTTTCTCAGCTTTCTGCTTCCCTTCTAATATTGATTGCATTGGCTTTGTTTGTGCAAAACCTTTTTAATTTAATGTAATCAAAATTAGCCATTCTACATTTCATGATGTTCTTTCTCTATTTCTTGTTTGTCACAAATTCTCCCCTTCTCCAAAGATATAACATGTAAACTATTCTTTGCTTTCTTAATTTGTTTATAGAAATACCCTTTTTGTCTAAATTGTGCACCCATTTTGACTTTATCTTGGTACATGGTGTAAGATATTGGTCTATGCCTCATTTCTGCCATACCATTTTCCAGTTTTCCCAGCAGTTTTTTGTCAAATAGTGAATTCTTGATCCCAGAAGCTGAGTCTTTGGGTTTATCAAATAGTAGATTACTATAGTCATTGACTACTGTGTCTTTTGTACCTAACCTATTCCTCTGATCCACCACTCTATTTCTTAGCCAGTCCCAAGTAGTTTTGATGACTGCTACTTAACAATACAGTTTTAGATCTGGTATAGCTAGGCCACCTTCCCTAGCATTTCTTTTCATCAATTTCTTTAATATTCTGGGCCTTTTGTTCTTCTAGATGAATTTTGTTATTATTTTTTGTAGTTCTATAAAATAATTTTTGGTAGTTTGAGTGGCATGGCACTGATAAAGTAAATTAATTTAGGTAGGATTGTCATTTTTATTATATTAGCTCAACCTACCAATGAGCAACTGATATTTTCCCAATTATTTAGATCTGACTTTATTTGTGTAAAAAGTATTTTATAATTGTGTACATATAGTTCCTGGGTTTGTCTTGGCAGGTAGATTCCCAAATAGTTTATATTGTCTACAGTTATTTTAAATGGAATTTCTCTATCTTTTTCTGCTAGGCTTTCTTAATAATATATAGGATATATATGATTTATATGGGTTTATTTTATATCCTGTAACTTTGCTAAAGTTGCTAATTATTTAAAGTAGGTTTTAGTTAATTCTCTAGGATTCTCTAAGTATACCATCTTATCATCTGCAAAGAGTGATAGCTTTGTTTCTTTGTTGGCTATTCTAATTTAATTTTTTTTCTTCTCTTATTGCTAAAGCTAACATTTCTAGTACAATATTGAGTAATAGGGATAATAATGGACATCCTTGTTTCACCCCTGATCTTAACGAAAATGCTTCTAGCTGAGGATAAGAGCTTTCTCAGATAACCTGCATAGAAGTCTCACTGAGATACGTATTCATATAACTCTCTTAACACTTGAAGTCACACCTACATATCTATCAAATACTCTTAATGAGGAAAGTCTTAACAAAATCAAGAATAGGATGGAGGGAAGTTTCCTTCTTTGCTCCTGTGTAAAAAGTGAAGAACTCTAAGAATTCCATATGCCTGAATGTTGTTCCTGTCCAATTTCTCTCAATCTGCTAACAATTCCTCTTCAATTTTCAAGTCTTGTTAGTGTATCCTGGGTTGGCCTACCCTTCACAGCTGTAGCACATTACCCTGCCATAACAAAAGATCAAAGCCTGGGAACCAATGCTGATTCCCAAACTGCCAACCCACCAAACACTCACCCAATCTGAAAGTATAAGCTTTGTCCAAGAAACCAGGAAAGGGGGTGTCAAACAGTGAGGTTAACGGAATGGGGCAAATACCTGCAAAAACTTTAACTTTCTGTGAAATTAATCTAATTTTGTTCAAAGGTAGGGTGGACAGGACCAGGGCAATTCAGATACACTGCCAAAAGTTGTTAATCTGTTCTGCAAAAACAGCATTAGGCAAAACCATGTCACTACCATGATGCAGGCATTTACTACATTAATAGTCTGTCTAAGATCTCAGCATGTATCTACCAATGATATAGTTTAGATTTTGAAAAAGATCATGAAAATTGAACTTGCTGGAGCTGAAAAAAATACATCATACTCCCTTATACTAGGTAGGCAACAATCTTTTCATCAATAATATTTTTAGTTTTGCCAAAAGCTCTACTAAATTTAATGAATAAGGGAAGAAAATAACATGGAGATTTCCTTCTGTGTTTTTAATAGTGAAAATAATTTAAGACATAACTGCACAAAGTTATGCTGATCTCGTCAACTGAGATGTTTAAACATTAACCCAATTTCCTTTGCCTTTGTGGTTTTGAGTCAGACCACTAAGTATTATTTTTATGTATTTTTTTGTGTATGTGGTTTGATTTCCAGTTTGTGTGTGGTATTTTTGCATAATAAAAGGGAAAAAGAGGTCCCATCATATGATGTTGACTAATAGCTACCAAAGCTAATAACTAAATCCCGTTCATCACTAGGAACCAATGAGAAGCAGTATAGCAGAGACAAGAGACTTGGGTTCAAATTTTGGCATTAGCTTTACTAACTCTCTGACCATGGTCCAAGCACTCAACTTCACTGAGCTTAACTCTGTCATCTGTAAAATGAGAATAATAAAAATCAAACTATTTACCTTAATGAGTTATTAAATAAAAGTGCTTTGTAAACCTAAAATGCTCAAATAATACATTACTATTGTTATTAATACACTATAACTAAAATCAAACCCTTTTAATTTAATGTAATCAAAATTATCCATTTTGCATTTCATAATGTTCTCTATTTCTTGTTTGTCACAAATTCTCCCATTCTCCATAGATATGACAGGTAAACTATTCTTTGCTCTCCTAATTTGTTTATAGAATTTAATTATAAATTCAATTATAAAATTGAAATCCTGTTGTAATACCACTGATATAAGATGCCAATTTGATGGTTGGCAATGATCCTGAAGTCACCATATTGCTGTTCACTGTATGTGTTTAAACACCACCCCTAAAGAATCAACTAGTCTCTACAACTTCATTTCATCTAATGCCAAGTTTTTGCAAAATTATTTAACAATAATACTCAAGATATTCTTGCTCTTAAATATTTACATTGAATCATCCCTTAATCTTGGACATTCTTCAGTTTTCCATGGTGCCTGTGACGCTATTAGCACAACCTAAATATTTAACAGCAAAAATAATTTTTCACAACTGTGTGGGAAATGCATGCCCAGAGAAAGCATGCATAGCATAGATTCAAATGATTCCATAGCAATGGAGTCAAATGAAAAATTCCCAAGGGTGTAACACCTGTGCTACTTATTTGTAGTTTGACTTAACCAGTTGGTGAGTATTTAGAGGTCTGACTATTATTGACTCTAGATAAATTAGCTGCCTGATACACTAAAAATTTCTTATCAACTTTCATTTACTGGTTAACCAGCTGCAGTTGCTAGGTAATGAAATGATAGGTAAATGTTGATTTGTTATGTTTTCATTGTTATAAGTACCATGTCTAAAGGCATTAAAGATCACTGGTTTTCCCCTTTTAAAGTGTTCTGAGGCTAGAGCAGAATATTAGGTCATTCTTATCTGTACTACATTGTTAGCAGAGATTTGAATATGAGACTTTGATTTTACTTATTTATAACTTTGTTGTACTAATCCAGACTGAAAAACAGTCAGACAGAAAACAAGATAATTTAAATTATTTCTTGATTAAAACTTTCCCCCAATCCAAAGAGCGCTCTAAACTAAAGCAGCATTCCTAGAATACAGACAGCAACCTCTCCCCACCCCCCACAAATAAATAAATAAAAGTACTTAGAATCTCTTGAAACTAAAAAATGCAGTGTACTGGAATGGTGAAAAAAAGATACTGGGAGAAGAGCTGGGTTTTTTCTTTTTCCATCTATGATTCAAACAAGTTTCTCAAAATCAGAGTTTCACTTCCTATTAGCAAGAATCAAAGTCCGTTCCAAGGACACTTTATCTTCAGGAGGGGAAATGTAAAGCTTCTTTCTACAAATCTGATTAGAAATGAACTGAGCTGGATGGAAGGTTTGAAATTCTTTCTCCAAGAGAAATGAGCTTCTCAACCATCAAGTCCCCAGGATGTGAAGGAAGGGAGGGGAAGGGATGAAGGAGGAATAGTCCTATTTGTGTCCAGACAAAGAAACCCTCAAAGCAGTGCCTATCAGAGGGGAAAGGTATTCAGGAATAGAAATTAAATCAAAGTTAAGAGGAAAGGAACAGGTGGCTACATGAACTAGTCATTGACCTTTCACCTGGGTGACCTTGCTTTGAATTAAGATCTAAGCAAAATTATTAAATTCATACTAATCAGATGGCTGGAAAGCAGTGAAGTGATCATTTTGGATGCTCTCTCAGCAGTCTGAAAAGGACAAAGAAGGGAGGTTCAGAAGTTTAGTTTGAAAAACTGAGAAGCAAGACTCCAGGCAAATTAATTTACAATCACCTATATCTCAAGATTCTTCTATAAACACTGAGCATTCATGACACTGCTGCTTGCATGCAAACTTTCAAACAGTCACCCTGGATTGAATTAGGATTGAGGCTGAAATATGTTCTCAATACCCTCTCCCCTGCTAAACTGCCCCTTTAGGGCACAATTGAAGAAAAACTGGGGAAAATGAAATCGCACCTGCTTGTATTTTGGAAACGGCAACCTTCAGGGCTCTCCATTCCTCACAATTAAGATGCATTAAATTAGCCAAGATTTTTTTTTCCACTAGGGAAAGAAAATAACATTTAAGTTTTACTCTTTTTTCCATTCAATAAAATACAGATTTTTAACATTTTTAAAGGACCGGGAAAAAATTCATCCACAACAATGTGTGGCCAACTTAGAATAGGGGAAAATACTACTCCACCTTTGAGGAACACTTTCATCTAAAAAGGCTGTATCAAAAAGCAAGAACAGAGACATGCAGCAATCATTTCACAATGAGTTAGCCTTTGGTCCCTTGGGAGGTGAAATACAACAGCCACACATGGAAAATCACACACACACACACAAAATGAGACTCAATCATGTAAGTTTCTGATAATCAAAGATAGAATCTAGATTCTCTAGTTAGGTTTGTTTGAGGCTATTTGTTTCCTGACCCATATTCCCATGAAAGTGAGAGGGCTGCAATAGGCAGCAATGAAACCTAAAAGTTGTGAGAGGAACTGTTACCTAGATAAACATCAGTAGGTTCTCGAGCCAATCAAGATGGGGCAGCTAGGTGGCACAGTGAATAGAGCACCAGCCCCGGAGTCAGGAGAACCTGAGTTCAAATCTGACCTCAGATACTTAACACAAAAACTACCCGTGTTACCTTGGGCTAGTTACTTAACCCCAACTGCCCTCCAAAAAGCAAAAATAATAATAATAATAATAATAATAATTTTGAAAAAAAAAGATGAAAGGGCCTCTGACTAGGGTCAATTGTTGCCTTAATATCTTCTGAAGTGAGGCCCAGCATTTTTGCTTATATATTCCCTAATGACCATGTGGCATAATTGACAGAACTACCAGAATAACATTTGACTTACTGGTGTGTGACATTGGCCAAGTCCCCTTAAGCCTCTCTGGGCAAAGGTTTCCTTACCAGTTAAAGGAACAGGTCGGATTAGATTTGATCAGCTTGAAACCCTATGAGGACTATAACTGGGAGGAGGAAGTGGTCTCCAAGCAATAGCCACCTACCTACAAGGTCCATTAGGAAATTCCAGGTGAGCTGGAGCAGAGATTCTGTATCTGTATCATGGACCCCTTTAGCAGTCTGTAGATACCTATGGGTCTCTTCTCAGAATAATGTTTTAAAATGCATAAAATAAAACATAGGTTTGTGAGGTGTTAAGGCTGTAATTGCCTGTTGACAGAAGGAAACTAATTACATTGAACTATAGTTATCAAAATATTTTTTAAAACAAGTTAATGGGCACTGATTAAAACCTGGACCCCTGAGAGAGAAAATTTGCCAATAGCCTTCTAGGTCCAAATTTAATGTATTTAATGACAGGGTGGCAAAAAAAAATCATAAAAGGAAGAGTTTGATAGCAGAACAGCACTAATATATTTTTTAGCTCCCACTAGAGAGGGTTATAATGAGTTTGCTCTATTTTTAATCTATCAACCAAAAGTATAACCTCCACTTAACATCAAAAATACCTGGGAGAACCTTCCAGCATTTTTCTAGGCTCCCATAGTTTCTATCACCTGGGACACTTCTCTGAACTTTTCCCTCAGAGGAAAAGGCCAGCTATTAAGTAAATAAATACTTGTGGATCTTGAAACTGATTAGCTGAAAATAGTGATTTATTTGACTGAACTCAATTCTCTCCTTTCAGGACACAAAAGAGAAAACATAATATAATTATGTGGATGGTGAGGGAAATCTCTTCTCCATTGCTATTGACTTAAGTTGGACAAAGAAGCAGGCTGCCTCAAATGGAAAACTGCTAGGGGATTGCTGCTCCCTGTCCACCCCAATTAAGACCCTTTTTTTTAAAAGTCACAATAAAACACAAATAGTCTCTTTTCCCAGAATAAATAGAGGATAGCTACTCTCTATGTTCATTGTATTCATTCACAACAGTGAGCTTTATCCCCTTATGGATGAGACTGGGAAAGGAGTAAGAATCAAAGTGTTCATAAGAACTAGTACCTTAATTAAAAATAAAAATCAATCTACTACTAAATATACAAAGTGGTATTGACTAGTAGTTAGTAAATTGCACTAAGACTTTTGGGACACACTGTATATACAAGCAGCATTTTACATACTATGGAAGCACAGAATGTCTGAGTCAAGAAAGGCCTCCCAGAATTAGTTCAACTTCCTTCTTTACAGAGGGAGAAATTTAAACCCAGAAAAGAAAGCGACTAGTCCAAGGAAACTTGCATTGTGTTAGATGTCAGAGTAACAAAAATGAAAAAGGTCCACAAAAAATTAAATAATCCCTGCCTTCAAACAGCTTCTAATCCATTCTTTACCAAAGTAGCTAACTTCCTAGTCATGTTCTCTCCCTCCTTTGGCCTTTCAGTTACACTCACATTAGGGACAGAGAGTTTTTCACTTACCTCATATTTAGTTATTATAGAAAAAAATTAAATTGTTAGCACCTTGTCAGAAGGGACTGTGCCTTATTTCAGTTTTGTACTCCCAGTACCTGGAAGGCTTTAATATCTGATTTCCCATTCTAAAGAGGATTAGAAACAGTAAGATAGCAATAGAAGCTAGGACCTTGACAGCCCACTGCAGGAAATAATAGCCTCAGATCAAAGGAAACAGTAAAAATAAAAAGCAAAGAAATAGAACACAAAAAAAAATTGCAGGCATCAGGTGGGGAGACAGCACAGGGCAGCATCTGGAATAGGGACAAAGAACCCTCGTCATAACAGTCCCTGAGGAGAAGCACTGTTACAATGGAATACCATAGGTAATAGCTAGGATAATTTAATTTTTTCTTAATTGATTCAGGCTCATTATGTTTCACATACTCTATTTAAGAAGGCAGGGAAGTATGTCAGCCATTTTTAGAACAATTTTCATCAAAAATGATTGATTTTTAAAAATTATGACACTCAGGGAAGCTTACCTGGGAATTTTGCTTTCGTCAGTCTCCTAACTTCCTATGATGCTGGGTAAATTCAGGAAGACCTCCAGCATCCAAGGTGTTTGGGCCTCATCAGATAGTTTGCTTTTGTTTCACTTCTATCTTGTATCTTATCTGCTTCTATTTGCTAAGTAAACTAAACTTATGATACCCCATGGCCTACCAAGTTGGACCAGAATGCCTAGCATTCAGAACAGATGTCAGGGGTGTATAACAAAATGGCAAGGCAAAATGAGGTGGGCAAATCTCTTATTTTGCCTCTCAGTTCTCAGATCTTGCCAAATGACAGTCTGCCACAGTCATTGGTCAGTAAGGCTAGCCAAAAGATCTAGGAAAAGAAGACAGGGGACTACAAAGCATACTTCACACTAGTAGTAATAGAAATCAGGATTTTCCCATGACCTGCAAAGAATATGCTTTTGTTTCTGTGTCTGCCAATATCATAGAACAAAGGGTGAGTTGGTCTCAATTCTATAAGATAATCATCATAGCCAACATCTATATGATACTTACTATGGGTCAGGCACTGGACTAAGTGCTTTACAGTTATCATTATCTCATCTAATCTCCACAACAACCCTTTGAGTTATGGGTGCTATTATTATCCCTATTTTACAAATGAGGAAAGCAAGGCAGAGAGAGGTATAGTGACTTGCCCAAGCTAAGAAGTATCTGAAACTAGATTTGAACTCAGTTCTTTTTTTACTCCAGTCCCCAGCACTCAATCCACTGTACCAACTAACCACCTTGGAAACATTTGTGCAAAATTCTTCCTGTAGAGGGGTGAATTAGAAAATGACTAGGAAAAACAGTTCTGTGCACATTAAGAAATGATGTTCTATCTTTCAGATAAGAAGTCAGAAGAAGAAAAGAGGAGAATAATGGGAAGAGCTGATACTAATTAAAATACACAGATACAGGAAAATATATATATATATATATATATATATATATATATATATATATATATATATATATATATAAACAACAGGACTATAACAAGGAAATTGGAAAAGTAATAAAACAGAACAATTGAAACTAAAAGATGAGAAATTGTAATGAGCAGGTCTGGCCCCAAATAAGAGGTAAAAGAGGGATAAACCATTAGACTTTTCTGATGTATTGATTTACTTTGTTTGCTTTACTATCTTTTTCTGCTTTTTTTTTACTCTTTGTTATAAGGAATGATTTTCTGGGATGAAGTGGAGGAGAGATATATTGGGAAATAAATGTAATATGATAACAAGATATATCAATAAGACATTTTAAGGGGCAAGAAAAAATATAAGACAAGAAGAATATGGTGGTTGGTGACACTTTTCCCAAGTGGTATGATATTGACCTGACCTTAATAACAAAGAGGTCAGTCAATGAACATGTATTAAGGGCCTACTAGGTACTTCCCTAAGTTCTGCTGTCTTTCTAGAATATGGATCTAAGACAGGACAGAGAATCTCCTAAGGATTTTCAAAATCTGATAATTCATTCAGATAGGGATGAATTATATCACATGAGGTTTCCCTAGAAGTCTGAAAGTTCATTGCATTAGCTATGTCAACTGTAGAATTCATGTACATCTGGGCTATGGGAATATCAAAGAACCAAAGAAATAGAAGATAAATTTAAATAAAGCCCAGTGGCTATCTAACTTAACCAATGCTTGAAACAGGAATCCCAGCAGCAATGTTCCTGACTAGAGGTCATCTGGGACCTACTTAGAGACCTACATAGAGAAAGTACTCATATTCTCAGGCAGCTTATTCAGCTTTTGAATTACTTCAATTAAGTAATTGCCCTAGCCTGAACTAGAGTCACATTCAAATTACAGTTGACTAATGCAAGGGTAAATTACCCCATCAGGGCACCATGGGCTCTTTGGCTCAGAAACCATGCCATGATATAGTCTTGTAGGTCCCAAGCAACAAACAATAGCCCTATCAAGATATATGACATATTTAAACGTCATGTGCACATTGTAAATGGTGACCAGATACCTATTTCCCTATCATCTGAATTCTATTTCTACACGGAAAAAGGTGAGGGCAGCCCAAAATACTATGCTAAGTGCTTGCTGTCATCTCCCTTAGGTCCTGACTAAACATGTGATGACTACCCATGATCCCAGTCTGAGCCCTGTTCCTGTAACCTCTCCCAGAGGAATCTTACCAGTACCAATCTCGGGCTGTATTTACAAAAGCACTATCCCCAGGGTGAAAGCATTAATATTTCCACTGCCCTCTTACTTGATATAACCACATCCTCATTCTGTTGTATTTCAAAGACACATATTAAGCACCAATCCAATTAAACACTGCAAGCCTTCCCTAACCCCTCTTAATTCCAGTGTTTTCCTCTGTTAATTATCTATTTATCATTTATACATCTTGCTTCATATATATTTTGTTTCCATGTTGTCTCCCCCATGAAACTATAAGTTCCTTGAGGGGAGAGACTGACATTTGCCTCTTTCTGGATTCCCAGGGCTTAGCCCAGTGCCTAGCACAAACTGGCACTTTATGTTTACTGATTAATTGATACTATGTACAAGGGCAGCTAGCTGGCACAGCAGATAGAGTGCCCAGCCCTGAGTCAAAAAAGACCTGAATTCAAAAATATCCTCTGACACTTACTCAGATCCTGGGCAAGTAACTTAACCCTGTTTGCCTCAGTTCCTCATCTATAAAATGAGTTGAAAAAGGAAATGGTAAACCACTCTAGAATCTTTGCCAAGGAAACCTCAAATGGGGTCGCATAAAATTTGACACAACTGTACAACCTATGTGCAAGGTACTCAACTAGGTAGTAAGGATACAAAAACAAAGACAAAAACAAAATGGTGACATTCATAAAAGACCATACAGAATTAAACTAGTGTAGTGAGAAGTAACATAAGATATATACAGATATGTAGTTACAGAGTAATTTGGTAACAGAGATATCACTAATAACTGGGGAGATGGGGCAGCTAGGTAGCACAGTGAATAGAGCATCAGCCCTGGAGTCAGGAGGACCTGGGTTCAAATCCAGCCTCAGACTCTTAACACAAAAACTAGCCTTGTGACTTTGGGCAAGTCACTTAAGCCCAATTGCCCTCCAAAAAGCAAAAAAAAAAATAATAATAATAACTGGGGAGATCAGAGAAGGCTTCACTTTGGAAGTGTCACCTGAGCTTAACCTTGAGAGAAAGAGGGATTCCAAGAGGTAGAAGTGAGGAGGGAATGGATTCCAGATACCAGGCATGGAGGGCAGCCTGTGCAAAGGCAAGGAGATAGGTAGTAGAAGCCTGAGTTTGGCAAACAGATTGCAAGCCACTTTACTGAGAAGTGCAATTAATAAAAGAAAAGGTATGAAATGAGTAATGTAGTTAGAAGTCAGACTGTCAAGGAATTTACACCCTGGACTGAAGAGTGTGTATATTATTCTATAGTTACTGAAGCTTTTTCAGCAGAGGCATGAAAGGGTCAGATCTGTATTTTAGGAATACGAATTTGGTTAGAGCAGAGAATGACCAGAAAGAGACTAATTAGGAAGATACAGCAATAGTGTCTAAAATCTGGACACTATATTTTAAGAAGGGCACAGACAAGCTAGAATACAATCCGAGGAAAATAATCAGAATATAGCAAGGGGACCCAAAACATGTAATAGAAGCATCAGCTATTAAAGGAACTGAGGATGTTAAATTAGAGAAGATTTAGGAGGAAGGAAGCCTCTTTATTCTGAGCAATTTTTCTACATGTCCTATAAATCTTCCAAAGAGAATCTACTCAAAACACTAAAGGAATCATTCTAAAACTTCTACCATTCTGTGAAGTATCAGGCTCTTCAACTATGATCCCTTGCTCTCCACTAGAAAACCATACTACTTATTTTTGGAACCATATATTTCCTTTGTATTTCTTATAGTATGTAATCCATATGCACACATTATAATTTCATGTGCTATGTGTAAAGTACTGTTCCTTTCATATGTGGGCATTTTGGTTGTTGAAAGAGATAGAAAAAGGAAATTAGTATAAGGGAAAACTGTTAGCATTAGGTTGAGAAGAAACAGCCTCATAGATAAAAAATTGGAGAGAGGAACAGATTGTTCTGAGGACCCAAGGGAAACTTTCCCCTTGGGAAAAAAAAGGAATTGAAAGAGCCTGTTTAAAAGCAGAATGAGGTAATTTTGAGGTAATTACTGAGGTAATGGTGGTTGTAGGGCTTTGTGGTCCATAAGTTTATTTGCTTGTAATTTTTTCCCTAAAGTTTTAAAACAAAGATAAACTATAAATCAAATAACTGTTTGAGGACTATGAAATGATTTTATAAGAACTCCTGGAGAGGGCAGAGACAAGAAGGTGGAGTAGAAATGGGACTTCCCTGTGGCTCTAGATTCTACCTCCTTCAATGTAAAAAATTACTCTAAACAAATGTCACCACAAAGTGACAGAGAGAAACAAATCTCCCACTGAAGGCAGCCTGGCAGGCCAGCAGGAAAGGTAAAGGTCTATCACACAGATCTGGGAGCCAAGCCCAGACCAGTGTGAGCCCTGCAGGTTTCAGACCCAGGGCAGACCCACCAGCAGTGACCTGGAGCAGACTTCAGGAGAGTCAAACATCAGCAGCTGTGCCAGTTTCCAGATTTCTCAACCCATAAACACCAAGGACAAAGTAATAGGTCAGTCGGGAACTCTGCTGGAAGAGGGGGTTGAAAGAACATGGCTGGCCCCTGCCCCGAGGGCGAGAAGTGGCAGAGGTGCAGCAGGCCCAGCTGCTGCCATATGGCTGCCTCTAGAACTTCTGGCTCTAGGGGGACCAAGCAGAGGGTAATTGCTCTTGCTTTGACCTACCCGGATCTGGATCCTGTCTTGGGTGGAAGTCCTGGGGTGTGTGACCAGGTGCCAGAATTTGCAGGGGCTGCAGGGAGGGCACCCCCTAATTGCCCCCAGCAGCTGGGAAAACACTAGGGATTTGAGACAAAGCTCTCTCCATTCTGAAAGGAGAGTTCTACCATGGCAGAGAGTTCAAAAGTCAAGTAATTAACTGGCAACATGAACAAGCAGAGGAAACGCAATCCTACCAGAGATTCCTTTTTTGGGGACAAAAAGGATCAAAGCATGGATAGGGAGAAAGAAAATGAAGCCAGAACTCCTGCATCAAAAGCTCCCAAGAAAAATATGAAATGGTTAGAGGCCAGGGAGGAGCTAAAGAAGGATTTTGAAAACAATGTAAGAGAAGTTGAAGGAAAATTTGGAAGGGAAATGAGAATGATGCAAGAAAATCAAGAAAGGGGAGTCAACAGCATTACTGAAGAAAATAATACCTTAAAAAAACAGACTGACTCAAATGGCAAAAGAGGCTCAAAAAGCCAATGAGGAGAATGCCTTAAAAAGGATAATTGGCCAGATGGAAAAGGAATTTCAAAAACTCACTGAAGAGAATAATTCCTTCAAAATTATATTGGAGCAAATGGAAGCTAATGACTTTATGAGAAATCAATATACTACAAAACAGATCCAAACAAATGAAAAAAATAGAAGGCAATGTGAAATAACTCATTGGAAAAACCACTAACCTGGAAAATAGATCCAGGAGAGATAATTTAAAAATTATTGGACTACCTAAAATCTATGATCAAAAAAAGAGTCTAGACACCATCTTTCAAGAAATTATGACGCAAAATTGCCCTGATATTCTAGAACCAGAGGGCAAAATAGAAATGGAAAGAATTCACCGATCGCCTCTTGAAAAAGATCACAAAAAGAAAACCCCTAGTAATATTATAGCCAAATTCCTGAGTTCCCAGGTCAAGATGAAAATACTGCAAGCTGTTGGGAAGAAACAACTTGAGTACTGTGGAAACACAATCAGGATAACACAAAATCTAACAGCTTCTACATTAAGGGACTGCAAGGCTTTGAATATGATATTCCAGAGGTCAAAGGAGCTAGGATTAAAACCAAGAATCACCTATCTAGCAAAACTGGATATAATGCTTCAGGGGAAAACATGGTTATTCAATGAAATGGAGGATTTTCAAGTACTCTTGTTGAAAAAAACCAGAGCTGAACAAAAAATCTGACTTTCAAATACAAGAAGCAAGAGAAGCATGAGAAGATAAACAGGGAAAAGAAATCATAAGGAACTTTTTTTATTGCTTTTGGGAAGGGCAATTGGGGTTAAATGACTTGCTTAAAGTCATACAGCTAGTAAGTGTTAAGTGTCTGAGCCTGTATTTGAACTCAGGTCCTCCTGACTCCCTGGCTGGTGCTCCATTCACTGCACCACCTAGCTGCCCCCATAAGGAACTTACTAAAGTTGAACTATTTACATTCCTACATGGAAAAACAATCATTGTAACTCATAAGACTTTTCTCAGTGTGAGGACAGTTGAAGGGAATATATGTATATATATGTATACATACATATATGTATGTATAGGAGGTTATAGGTGTGTATAAATATAAGTGAGGGTTTGCATATGTATGTACACATATACATGGACAGAAGGCACAGAACAAATTGAATATGAAGGGATGATTATCTAAAATATAAAATTAAGAGGTGAGAGAGGAAGATATTGGGAGAAGGAGAAAGGGAGAGGCAGATTAGGGTAAATTATCTCATATAAAAGAGGCAAGAGAAAACTGTTATAATGGAGAGGCAGAGCAGGAAGGTGAAAGGGAATGGGACAACTTTACTCTCATTGAATTTGGCTTAAGGAGGTAATAACATACATATTCAATTGGGTATCTTACCCTATAGGAAAATAGGGGGGGGAAGGGGATAAGAGGGGGGATGATAGAAGGGAGGAAAGATTGGGGGAGAGGGTAGTTAGAAGCAAATACTTTTGAAAAGGGACAGGGTCAAAGGAAAAAAATAGAATAAGTGGGGGGTGGGATAGGATGGAGGGAAATATAGTTAGTCTTTCACAATATACCTACTATGAAAATGTTTTGCATAACTATACATGTACAACCTATATTGAATTGCTTATCTTCCCAGTGGGGGTGGGTGAAAAGGGAAGAAGAGGGAAAAAATCTGGAACTCAAAAACAAATGTGTATAAAAAATGGGGTTTTTTTACATGCAACTGGGAAATAAGATATACAGGCACTGGGGTACAGAAATCTACTTTGCCTTACTAGAAAGTTGAGGGGGATGGGAGAGGATATAAGAGAGATTGGGGAAAGGGGTATTCAGTAGGCTAGCTATTTTGGGGTGGGGTTAGGCGGGTGATGGGAAGAAAAATTTGTAACTCAAAATCTTATGGAAATGAATGTTGAAAACTAAAAATAAATGAATAAATTGGTAAAAAAAAGAAAAAAGAAAAGAAAGGACTGCTGGAATCATATGTAACATAAAGGAGGAATTTTTGAGTTTTATAACATAAGATAAAGGTAGAAGCAGGGTGGATAAGGAGGAAGAGAAAGAAATGACCACATGAAGATAGAAGAAGAGAATGAGCTCAGCACAGGAAAAGTTGGAGGACAAAAGAGAAGAGATAAAAAGAGGAGCTAATTACAGAAGACAATAAAAAAGTTGAAAGAAGTTGAACTGATAGACATGCTTTATAGGGAACTGTGTTGACTGGAAGAAAAGCAATGCTTTACTGAGAACTGATTGGCTGAGAGAAGGCAGGATTGCTCTCTAGCACTATTTACAGTTTAGAGTTGAGAGAAAAACCTCTCAGGGGTACCTGTGTGGCCCATTACTGCCTCCCCTCATTTGAGATCGAGGAAGAAGAGAGGAAAGAAAGATTTTGCATTTTCTTTATTCTGAAAAGGAGCATGACTGGTGAGAGCTCATTGGATAAAACAAAATCCTCTGTTTTGTGATGAGCTGGCTGGGGAAAAGCTAAAATGTTTCATTGCTATCTATACCTTGGGATGGATAAACTCCCCCATACCCACAGAGTAGATATGAGGAGCTTGGCAGTTCTCCATCTTAATAGACTAGCTTGTCACTGAAAGAGCATAACACTTCCTCAGCACCCTGCCAAGGGTCATTGAGTGTTAAAAAAGAGTTTTGTACTGCTTTTATGGCCCAAGAATATCAGAGAAGCTTCTCCTAAGAAGAGAGTTGTGAGGGCAGAAGGGAAGCAGATAGAGAATGGTCTTGCCAAACAAGTGACACTTTGCATAGACTGATCTCTAAATAGATCAAAGACATTATAGCCTGCCATTCAGACTTTTAAGTTGTCCTGCATACATGTGCTTCCTAATCATGAGCCTCCTTGATAAGTTTCTGCTTATGCTGGTGGGAAAGTATAACTCAGGTTTATGAGTGAACTGTTATATTTCAATTATTCCTGCTTTTTGTTCTAGTGAATATGATTATTTTTCCTCTTTTTTTGCCACTGAGTGAAAGTCATCATTCATGTTCTTACCCTAAACTGAGAAAATGTTGGCAAAAACTTTGCTTTATTATTTGGTAAATGGGTTCACAGGTAAAATAAATGGTGTTATTGTAACTGGTTGATTTGTGTAACTGGGAAACACACCAGTGAGACCTCTTGAGACAGAGTGCTGAAAAGTAGTCATGTATCTCCTACACACACTCTCTCTCTCTCTCTCTCTCTCTCTCTCTCTCTCTCTCTCTCTCTCTCTCACACACACACACACACACACACACCCACACCCACACCCACACACACACATACACACATACCCACAGGATGCTGAGAGAGAGTTTGAGTCATGAAGGATGCCTCTCTGAGATCACCAACCAGCCAGCCCCAGTCCAGAGAGAGAGAGAGAGAGAGAGAACTTGGAAACAGTTGGGGATTGGTGCCATGTCACATATCAGCCCAGGCTACATATGTAACAACAATATAATATTCCTTAAACTTGCATTGGGTGAAAAGCATTTATGTGTACTGTGCAAACTATCTAAAGCTCAAATGAAAATTTTCAAGACATTTATTTTATAAGTCTTAATAAAAAATGTCATGGTCCCTTTTTATCTACAAATTCAAGAAGCCAGACATTCTACTACTTATTACTTCAAAAACTCTGAATTCTATATGGCTAAGACTTCATTAACAGAATATAATTGGCATTTACCAGCTTTATTCTGTCTTATAATTACATTAGAGAACTATATTGTAAGAACTGTAATAGGGAAAAATTATGAAAACACACACTGTCACTGTTTAATCAGAGGACACAAGCTTTTCTGACACATGCAATTTAGGAAAAGTCTCCTTCCGTAGCATTTCCCCTCAAGACTGGTGTAGAAACACACAAAAATACATATGTATATGTATCTGTTCCATATAATATTTGCTGATAATGATTTCAAGAGATGGGTATGCAACAATATTCTCTGGGAATTCCCAACTAATGTCCCGATGCTATTTTCTTAATGATAAATGGCCAAAGGATACAAACAGGCAGTTTTCAGGAGAAGAAATATAAGTTATTGATAGTCATATGAAAAAATGCTCTAAATCACTACTCATCAGATAAACACACGACAATGAACAGGACTGTCCAAAGTGGAAAAGATCTATTGATATTTCTATTTCTCCACTAATACACTGGTATCACTATATTGGAACTCCATCAGTCCTTGCTGAGCTGAGTAAAGAAGAAGAAATGTTACTAATGAAAATAAAGATAAGAGAGCAGTTGAGCAAAATTAAGTGTACATAGAGGTGGTCTATGCTAAAGAGGGCACAGACCTTCTCTTAGAGATATTAGGGGGTCAATTCCCAGAATTGCTAAAGTAGAATACCAAGCACTTGGGAGAAGTTAGATAAATCACTGGTACCCAAAACAAGAGTAATTAAAAAAAAACACTGGGAATTTTTTTTTAAAAGGAACTAAGAGAAATATCTCAATGTTAATATTCAACAAAAAATCATGGAGTAACTAGTATAAGAAAAGTTAGCTACAATAAATACAGCAAAAATATATGAAATACTGTCAATGCCCCTAAGGACTTCACAGTCTAATAGGAGAGATAAAGCTCATAAGTGAGTTAAAGAATGAAAAAGAATTCATTAAGTGTTTACTATGTTGAAAGTACTGTTTTAAGTGCTGAGGATACAACTAGAAGAGCAGTGTTTGCTCTCAACAAGCTCACATTCTAATAGGGGAATGCAACATGTACAGAAGGCTTGAGCTACAAGTCAGATTGAAAGTTCTCATGGTCATTATGCACCAAAAGGTATGGTAATGTAAGTTCTTTAATGTCATTTCCATTGGGAAAACATCATTAACTTCTCATTCAACAGTGCCAAGAACTATGGCAGAGAGAAATTTCTTTTCTGGGTCTTCAATACCTATGACTTATAGCACTTGCAGATTCACTTGCCAGGTCACAATCCCTGAGGGTTGCTTCCCTAGATGATGCCTGCAGAGGCTCTACTCAAAGCAAGACTGGTGGTCTGGGGTGAGAGGGAAGTGCTTCAACTAATGAGATTCTTGGGTTAACCTGCTCCTTGGTAGCAAGTTGGTCAGACTTCTGTTGGTGGTGAAGGAATGTGGATCCCTCCCCCATAGTGTTGGCTCCCTTCAGTGATGGCTACAGGGCTCAGGTCTGGGGAGGGGGAGCACCAGGATCAGAGTCCTGTGCTATCTCCCCTGTGGTGGGAGGAGAGGTAGTGGTGGCTTGACTTGCCTGGCATATGACACCTGTCTCTCCCACAGGATGACTTGCTGCTTCAGTTAAACTGGCTTCCCTACCCCACTGGGGACAGTTGGTGATGATGTATGGTGCATTCTCCACAGGAATTGCATCCCTAGATGACAGGTGTGGGATATAGGCTAGAACCACAACTGTTGCTCTGGAGGTGGATCCACTTCTAGGACTCTTGGGTTTACCTGCCAGCTATACAAATGTAGCAGCAGAAGCAGCAACAGCAATGGCGGTAGTAGTAATAATAACAGCTATTCTGTAAATAGCACTTTAAGGTTTACAAAGTGCTTTATAATACCATCTTATCCTCACATCAACCTTGGGAAATAAATGCTATTATTATCTCCATTATACAGATGAGGAAACTAAGGCTGACAGAGGTTAGGAGAATCACTGAGGGTCCTACAGCTGAGTCCCTAACTGAGGCAAGGTATTCTACCTTTCTACTCCAGGCATTTTCTCTGTCTGTCCCCCATGCCTAGAATGTTGTCCCTCCTTCATTCTGACTATTGATCACCCTGACTTCCTTTAAGACCCCACTAAAATCCCACACTATACAAAAGGCTTCCCAAAGCCCTCTTAAACCCTATTCATCTTGCATGTAACTGGCTTTGTATATATTTGTTTATATGTTGTCTCCTCCATTAGACTGTAAGATCCTTGAGGGCAGGGACTGTCTTTTGCCTCTTTATATCTCCAGTGTTCAGCACAGTGCTGGGCATATTGTAGTACTTAATAAATGTTTGCTGAATTTAACCTGATTTAAAATCAGGTCTTCTTGATTTCAGGTCCATCCAATGCTTTTAGGTGTGCCACCTAGGTGCCTAACAATAATATATATATATATATATATATATATATATATATATATATATATATATATATATATATATATATATATATGCATATGTATGTCTAGTAATGAAGTATATTGAATGGAGAACATAAGCCTCATAGTCAAAAAAGACCTAGGTACATGTCTGGACCTCTGATACATACTAACTGACCCTGACCATGTTACTTAAGCTTTCAGGGCCTCAGACAATTTTAAACCTAAGCTGTGGAACAGTTGCCAATCTACTTTAGTAAAAAGAATTTTCCCATCAGGAATTCCACATATCAAATGTTCTTAACATGTGTGTTGCATGTCTATGTGTGTGTGATGGACCCTTCTGGCAGACTGGTAAATCCTTTGCTTCTTCTCAGAATGTTTTCAAATGCATAAAATGAAAAACGTAAGATTACAAAAGAAAACAGTAATATTAAAATGGTTATAAAAACAATTTTAAAATAAATCCAAAGATCCCTGATTAAGGAGCCCTGAATGCTAGTATAGTTCTGTATCATCTGTTTCACATCAAATTGTTGTTACTCAACCAATCCAAGGGTATCCATGACAGCCTAGAAAGACAATACTTCAACTGAGATACATAATTTATACCTAGGTGACAAATTTAATGTTCTCATGAGAAACACTCTGAAAGAAATTGAGTACATGATGACTCAATAATGAGGCATTATTACCATATCCTCCAAAGTCCTTCAAGAAATGGGGTAGCTGGGGAGACGAGGTGGCGCAGTGAGTAAGAGCGATGGCCTCGGAGTTGGGATGACCCGAGATCGAAACCGGCCTCAGAAAATGAGCACCCACACCATAAATAATGACTAGCCGTGTAACCTTGAGCAAGTTACTTAACCCCAATTACTTAAAAAAAAAAGAAAGAAATGGGGTAGCTAGATGGCAACACAGGTAATACCCCAGGCATAGTCAGAAAGACCTGAATTCAAATCTGTGCTCAGATGCTTACTAGCTGCATGACCCCGAGCAAGTCATTTGACCTCTGTTTGCCTCAGTTTCCTCCTCTCTAAAACAGGGATAATAATAGTACCTACCTCCCAGGGTTCATGTGAGGGGGTAATAGCTCTTGCTTTAACCTCCCTGGATCTGGATTGTGATCTAGGGTGGAAGTTGTGGGTGGGTTTACAGCTTGCCAGAAACGGAAGTTGCCCCCCACACGTTCGGGACGAAAATTCCTCTAGCTGTCCTTAAAACCATAGTGTGACAACAAGCCCAAAAGTCAAGTAATTAAGTGGCAACATGCCAAGGCAAAGGAAACAGAAAAATGCAACCCTAGACTCCTATTTTGGGGGCATAGAGCGGGAAAAGGACTGTGAGGTCAGAAGTCCTGCTCCAAAAGCCCCAGGGAAAAACATGAGCGGGTTGCAGGCCATAGAGGACCTTAAGAAGGACTTTAAAAATCAAATAAAAGAAGTGGAGGAAAAATTGGAAAGAGAAATGAGAAGGATGCAGGAAAAGTAGGAAATGAGGGTCAACAGCCTGACTGAGGAAAACAACACCTTAAAAAATAGACTAACTCAAATGGCAAAGGAGGCCCAAAAGGGCAATGAGGAGAAGAATGCCTTAAAAAGTCAGATTTGCCAGATGGAAAAAGAATCTCAAAAGTTCACTGAGGAGATTCATTCCTTCAGAGTTAGACTGGAGCAAATGGAAGCTAATGACTTTATGAGAAATCAAGATGCTGTTAAGCAGATCCAAACAAATGAAAGAGTAGAAGGCAATGTGAAATATCTCATGGGAAAAACCACTGACCTGGAAAATAGATCCAAGAGAGATAGTTTAAAAATTATTGGGCTACCTGAAAGCTATAATCAAAGAAACAACCTAGAAATAATCCTACAAGAAATTCTCAAGGAAAACTGCCCTGATGTTTTAGATCCAGAGGGCAAAATAGAGGTTGAAAGAATCCACCGATCACCTCCTGAAAAAGATCCCAAAAAGAAAACTCCCAGGAATATTATAGCCAGGTTCCAGAATCCCCAGATCAAGGAGAAAATACTACAAGCAGCCAGGAAGAAACAATTTCAATATTGTGGAAACACAATCAGAATAGCCAAGGACCTGGCAGCTTCTACACTGAGGGATCGAAGGGCATGGAATATGATATTCCAGAGGGCAAAAGAACTGGGAATGAACCCAAGGATCACCTACCCAGCAAAACTGAGTATTTTGTTTCAGGGGAAAATATGGTCATTCAGTGGAATAGAGGACTTTCAAGCATTCTTGAGGGAAAAACCAGAATTGAATAGAAAATTTGACACCCAGACACAAGAAGGAAGAGATGCCTGAGAAGGTAATCAGGGAAAAGAAATCAAAAGGAACTTATCAAAGTTGAACTCTTTACATTCCTATATAGAAAAGCAATAACTGTGACTGAGGATTTCTTTCTCACTATGAAAATAATGGAAGAAGGGGGTGTGGTCATATGAATACATATGTGAATGTGTGTGTATATGGTTACAGTTATATATGGATAGAGGGCATAAGTTGAATTTGTTGGGAAGGGAGAATACTCAAGGAATGAAATTATGAGGTGAGAGAGGAAAGTGGCAAGAGGAGATGGGGAGAGACAGGGTAGTGTAAATTATCCCATGCAGAAGAAGCAAGGGGAAGTGGTTGCAAAAGAGGGGGAGAATAAGGAAGGCTAAAAAGGCAAAACCACATTCACATTGAATTTGGTTCATGGAGAAAATGACATACATACTAAATGGGATATCTCAACCTGCAGCAGGATAGGGGAAGGGGGATGAGAGGGGCATCCTTGGGGTGAGGGGAGGTTGGAAGTACCCACTATAGAAGAGGGACAGGATCATGTAGGGAATGGACCAGGTGGGGTGGGATGAGTGGGAGGGAATTATAAGCAGCCTTGTACAATATATCTACTATGATAATGTTTTGCATAGCTAGACATGCACAACATATACTGAATTACTTATCTCCCAAGAGGGAATGGGTGACAAGGGAGGAAGGAAATGGATCTGAAATTCGAGGTCGTAACATTAAATGTTTCAAATATATATAAATACTATTATTAATACTCTTTTGCTTGTAATAGGGAGATAAGATGTGCAGGCATTGGGACACAAAGATTCACCTTCCTCTAATGGAAAAGTCGAAGGGGGTATGGGAGAAGGTATGGGAGAGAGCAGATTGGAGGAAGCGATATCTTGTGGGACTACTATTCTGGGAGGTTGGGTAGGGGAATAATGGGGAAAATGATTGTAACTCAAAATCTGGCGGAAATGAATGATGTAAAACAGAAGTTAATAAAGCATTTGTTTTAAAAAAGTATAGGTGAATTTACAAAATCACAAGTTGCCCAGATTAACTGAAGAGGAAGTGAATTACCTAAATAACCCCATCTCAGAAAAAGAAATCAAACAAGCCATCAATGAACTCCCTAGGAAAAAATCTCCAGGGCCAGATGGGTTCACTAGTGAATTCTATCAAACATTTAAAGAACAATTGATTCCAATACTCTACAAACTATTTGGGAAAATTAGTGAAGCAGGAGTCCTACCAAACTCTTTCTATGACACAAATATGGTACTGATTCCTAAATCAGGAAGAGATAAAACAGAGAAAGAAAATTATAGACCAATCTCCCTCATGAATTTAGACGCAAAAATTCTAAATAAAATATTAGCCAAAAGACTCCAACAACTTATCACAAAAATAATACACCTTGATCAGGTAGGATTCATTCCAGGAATGCAAGGATGGTTTAATATTAGGAAAACCATCAGTATAATTGAGCATATCAACAATAAAACTAGCAGAAACCACATGATCATCTCAATAGATGCAGAAAAGGCTTTTGACAAAGTACAACATCCATTCCTATTAAAAACACTAGAAAGTATAGGAATAAATGGAGCCTTCCTTGAAATAGTTGCTAGCATCTATTTAAAACCATCAGCAAGTATTATATGCACTGGGGACAAACTAGAAGCCTTTCCAATAAGATCAGGAGTGAAACAAGGGTGTCCACTATCACCCCTCTTATTCAATATGGTACTAGAAACACTAGCAGTAGCAATTAGAGAAGAAAAAGAAATCAAAGGAATCAAATTAGGCAAACAAGTGACCAAGCTATCACTCTTTGCAGATGATATGATGATATACTTAGAGAATCTTAGAGAATCAAGCAAAAAGCTACTTGAGACAATAAATAAATTTGGCAAAGTTGCAGGATATAAAATAAACCCACATAAATCCTCAGCATTCCTGTACATCTCTAATGAAACTCAACAGCAAGAGATAGAAAGGGAAATCCCATTTAAAGTCACTGTAGACATTATAAAATATTTGGGAATCTACTTGCCAAAACAAACCCAGAATCTATATGATCACAACTACAAAACACTTCTCACACAAATAAAATAAGATCTAAATAGTTGGAAAAATATCAATTGCTTGTGGCTAGGTCTAGCTAATATAATAAAAATGACAATTTTACCCAAACTAAACTATATATTTAGTGCCATTCCAATCAATTTACCAAAAAACTACTTTGTAGAGTTAGACAAAATAATAACAAAATTTATTTGGAAAAACAAACGGTTTAGACTATCAAGAGAATTAATGAAAAGAAATGCCAGGGAAGGTGGGCTAGCTATGCCAGATCTCAATCTGTATTATACAGCAGCAGTCATCAAAACTGCTTGGTACTGGCAGAGGTGTAGAGTAGTGGATCAATGGAATAGATTGGGCTCAGGAGACCCAGCAGTTAATGAATATAGTAATCTATTGTTCGATAAACCCAAAGACCCCAGTTTTGGGGATAAGAATGCACTATTTGACAAAAACTGCTGGGAAAACTGGAATACAGTATGGCAGAAAGTGGGCATAGATCACTATCTAACACCATATACCAAAATCAAGTCTAAATGGGTGCATGATCTAGGTGTAAAGGATGATACTGTAAGCAATTTGGGAAAGCAAGGAATAGTTTACCTGACAGATTTGTGGAGAGGGGAAGATTTTTAGGACCAAACAAGAATTAGAGGGCATTATAAAATGCAAAATGGGTAATTTTGATTACATTAAATTGAAAAGCTTCTGCACAAACAAAGCAAATGTAACCAAGATCAAGAGGGAGGTGGGAAATTGGGAACGAATTTTTACAACTTGTGTCTCTGATAAAGGACTCATTTCTAAAATTTATAGAGAATTGAGCCAAATCTATATGAATATAAGTCATTCCCCAATTGATAAATGGTCAAAGGATATGAACAGGAAGTTTTCAGAGAAAGAAATTAAAGATATCTATAAGCATATGAAGAAATGCTCTAAATCACTATTAATTAGAGAAATGCAAATCAAAACAACTCTGAGATACCATATCTCTCCAGTCAGATTGGCTAAGATGACAAAACAAGAAAGTGACAAATGCTGGAGAGGATGTGGACAAATTGGAACACTAATACATTGCTGGTGGAGTTGTGAACTTATCCAACCATTCTGGAGAGCAATCTGGAATTATGTCCAAAGGGCTATAAAAAATTTCATACTCTTTGACCCAGCAATACCACTTCTAGGGTTATATCCCCAAGAGATCATAGAAGTGGGAGGAAGACTCAAATGTACAAAAATATTTATAGCAGCTCTTTTTGTGGTGGCAAAGAATTGGAAATTAAGGGGATGCCCATCAATTGGGGAATGGCTAAACAAGTTGTGGTATATGAATGTAATGGAATATTATTGTGCTATTAGAAACGAGGAGGTGACGGATTTCATAATTACCTGGAGAGACTTATACAAACTGATGCTGAGCGAGAAGAGTAGAATCATAAGAAATTTGTATACAATCACAGACATACCATATCTGTGATGACCAACTATGACAGACTGGACTCTTTTCAGCAATGCAGTGATATAAGTTAATCCCGAAAGACTCAAGAAAGTGAGAAATGCGCCATCCAGAGACATAATTAGAAAGAACTGAGCTTGAATCCTGATGGAAGCAAACTAAATGATCTTGTTCTTTTCATTGTTTGGTTTTATTTCTTCCTTACCATCTTTCACCCCACCTAGTACAATACGCCTTTGTAATTGGAATAATGTCTAATAAGAATGCATTTGCAGACCCTATACTGTACTATATGCTGTCGTGAGGGGAGGGGGGAGGGAAGTAAAGGAAATTTAAAAATCAAGGAACTATGGAATTGAATCCTGTTAACTGAAACTAAACTAATAAATTAATAAAAAAAAAGTATAGGTGAAATTTGACATGCAAAAAATAGCCCAAGGGGCATCAATCACTCCACATATCCAAAGCAGAATTATTATTATTCAATTTTAAGTGTGTGATATATTTGGCAACCAATCTGTGGGGCAGTATTCTGTATGATGATATCATGAACAAGTTCAAAATAAGTAGATTTTATTTTATTTCCATCTTGCCCATATTAATACAGTTCTTTTCTTAAAATGTTTGGTCACAACAAAGGTTAAAAACTATCTGAAGAGGTAATTGGGAAGAAAAGCTAACAACAATTATCTACCAAATTTGGATTAGCACAAAGTGCTTACATATACATTCTTTTTCAAATTTAATAAAACCAATTATAATTGTATCAAATGTAAGAAAATATACCAAATTATACATCTTCTAAAAATCTGTTAAATCAATTTCATTCTTAAAAAAATCTTTATCAATGGATATAGATGATAGAGAGAGAATTTTTCCCCAGTTAAAAACAAGATCCCTTCTACCTTAAACTTGAATATATCAATAGATTTGTTGTTTCATCAAGGTGTTTTTTTCCTTTCCATTTGTATAGATTTTCTAGGCATATTTTATCATGCATATTTCCTTTCTACATTCTCCTAAATATCCTCTTAGAAGTTGGATGCCAGAAACCCTCTTCTGGGATCTTTTACATATTTTAGGTATAAGTGTAGCAGTTGGCCTGGTCATATGACAAGAGTGAGGGATAACACATAATGACAGCCCATTTCCTTTTATGATTATATATTTCCTTGTGATAGACCTTATGCTACTTATTGAATGTAACTGATCACTGCAAAAATACTACAGTCTACTCATGCCCATCATACATCTCTCCATTGTCCTCTGTGTCATTTTTTTTTTTTTTTGGTATTTTTGAGGTTGTAGAGTTTTAAGATTTTTTTTACATAATCACTAGGACAATCTTTGTGTTTAAAGGTAGCTTTTTTCATAGAAGAGCAGCCTGGAATTATCAAACGTTCTAGACAACTTCAACCCTGAACTGCCCATCTTAGATTATATCAACGCTTAGAACTCTACAGTACCTTTTCAATAAGATCCAAGATTACTCAAAAGGAATCTACCCAGGGCAGCTAGGTGGAGTAGTGGATAGAGCACTGGCCTTCGAGTCAGGAGAACTTGAGTTCAAATTTGACCTCAGACACTTGACATTTACTACCTCTGTGACCCCGGGCAAGTCACTTAATCCTGATTGCCCTGATGATAGGGGAAGGAAACCTACCTTAAAAAATCCACAAAGGAAAATTTGAAGAGATGGATATTGAGTCCATTGAGTTGGAAGATTTTGGAGAAACAGTATACAGAGACAATGACAGTGACTTAAACTCAGGATAGGAGGGAAAAAATTGAATTGCATTTGAGAACTGCAAAGTTCCTTTCCCTGTCTCTACCCCATTTCCCCTGTTACTGATACCCATTTATTTAAAGTTAATCATGCACAAAACTGACTCTTCTCTTTGCCTCACTCCCCCCCATGCCCTAATATTTTGTCTTTTGCATGGTATAAAGAAAGAGCACTGGATGTGGATGCTAGATGGATATGGAGTTGGAGTACCTGACCTGGGTTTGAATTTTGGTAATGCTACTTACTGATTCTATGTAAGCCCATTTAACCTCTCTGGGCCTCAGTTTTATAATTTATAAAATGAGGGAGTTTAAACAGGGAGATTTAAGCTCCCTTCTAGCTCTAATTATTTTCCTATTATTTTAACTAAGCAATCTATTTCCCATCAGCTCTCTCTTTTCTATTCATACTGAAGCCACCCAAGTCTAGACCCTCTGGACATCTTACCTAGATGACCAGAATAGCCTCCTAACTAGTCTCTCTGCCTCTGGTTCCTTTTTTCTTAAATTATTTTTCATAGTGACAAAGTAATCATCCCCTTGTTCAAAAACCTCCTCACTGTTTATTTAATAAAATATAAATTCCTTAGCCTGGCATTCAAGGCCCTCTGGTGTCTGATTTTTTTTAACCTTATATAATAAATATATAAAGTAATTTATAAACTTTAAGGGTGAGTTCTTGCTATTATTACTACCTATTGTAAAAAATATATATATATATAATGTAAAGTGATTTTTAACATTCAGCACTTCAAGTTATCATAAAATAACACCCTTTTAAATGATACTACCAAACTATGTAGAAATTTCACTTTAAGAAAGGCAGAGTCTGAAATTAAGCAAGAAATGATTTTTCAACACTTACCAGTGCTACATATACTTTACAAACAAAGGAATGTTTGGGTAGAAAATTTTAACATAGATATTAACACACAGATGCCTTTTTTTAAGACCAGGTGCCATCACAGAACAATTATCACTTGAGTTGTATATGTTACATTACACACTTGATTTAAATTTTGTCTATAAATAGCATTTTGGTTATAATTTCAACATGCCAGGAGTGCTCAAAGAAATTCCAAGAAGCTATTTTTTTTTAGTGAATAATTATCCATGAATTTTTTTGAGGAGTAAATCTTCACTTGGCTAAAATGACAACATAACCATAAAAACACCAAAAAGCAGAATTTGTCATTTTTGTAAATGTTTTACAGTTTCATATCTTGTGTCAAAAAAAATCTTAGATCAACTGCATCCCTATTTATATGAGGTCAAAAGAAATGACTCATAATTCACTAGATGATTATCTGTCCAAACAAAACCATATAGCAGACCATTAAGAATGCTTGTTGGTTTGGTTTCTGATTCACATATATGTAACTGTTTTAACTGAAAAAAGAAATTGCATTTCGGCAGATGAAGTCCTTTCGTTATCTCCTGTGTTCAACCCATCTGTATCCTTTCAGAATCTAAGAATTATACTCTTTGGTGATTCAAACCAGGAGAGAAAAAAAAAAAACCTAAATAATTAAAATGTCATTCAAGTTCTAAGCTGATATGAGACACTTAAAAATCTAAAAAATTCTTTCAGAAGTGGGGGATAATTATATTCCTCCCTATCTATTGATTTTTCTCTACAATGCAGATGTCAGATTTTCCACGGATTTTTTTCTTCCAGAGTGAGTGTCAAAGGAACAAAGCTGTCTTTGAGCCTTTTTCAGCCCAAAATTAATTCTGAAAAAATGGTACAGACAGGCCAATAGCACACCAGACCCAAAGAAAGCTGAGTGACCTAAAGCTATGTCTGTAAAATGCTATTGATATCTGCTTGGGAAAGTAAGAGCGGGAACATGCCAGGATTGTTATAAATTTAGAGCCCATCCAAAGATGTTTTAATGTGCCTTAACTGAACTGGGGTCAGAAGTGGGGGTTGGGAGGATACAGAGAAGAGTTAAAAAGAGGGCAATATTTTCAGCTCAGGCAAGTCCTCTCCAAGTGATGTCAACATAAAACATATTGCTTAAAAGTCAATTAATTTGAAAGATAAAATAAATACATACCAGATTATGCCACAGTGGTGGGTAAACAAATATCCCAGACATTTAAGGAAACTCTGTCTGTCTGTTGTTCTCTATGTCTATCTCTTTTTTCTCTTTCTATCTCTCTCTCTCAATATAATACACTATTCATTTTGCAATAAATCAAAAGAAAAATGTAATTTGTATTTGGATTTTAAACTGGACTAAGGAAGCAGTGCCCTACTATCATGCCTGATAATATCTGCCAAACTTCAGTTAGCTGACAAGCCTGTGAACCATCACATTCATCAATCTACACCATTTCTTCCTCTCAAAGTAAAACTTGTTTTTTCATTCTTTTATTTACATAAATTTCAGTCACAGGAAAAAAATCTTTACATATATGGTATATACCAAGGTCTCTATGAAGTCTATAAGTGAAATATTTTTGAAGGAATTCATAATGAAAACTGACATTGAAAAGAAATGTTCCTTAAGTATTATATTTTAAACATCCAATTTTTCCCTACTTGTATCTATTATTTTCTGTAGTTTGCTTGATCATTTTAGATAGTCTTCCTCTCTCTTCTAAAAATACAGTTTATCATGCAAGATGAATTAATCTTTAGACTTTGTTCCCTTTCCCAAAAAGGGGGAAAAGTGGTAAGGGATTTGTAGACAGTAGAATAATGATCTCTAATTAATCATTTTCACTAGTCTATATAAAAAAAGTTTTTGAAAAGGAAAAGCCCTAGTTAATCATGCAGACGAAGTCCTGTCTCCCAGGCACATCATATAAAGATCTATGCAATTTGACTCTCTGTTCAGCAACTGAACAATTATGGTCTGGTAGCCCAGAATACTACAATATAAGTTGGGGTGGGAGCATGGGCTAGTGGTTAAGGCCCAGCTGGAGGCCACACTCAGAGGCAGCGGGCTACTTCTCATCTTTGTGAACCAACTTCTTCTCTGTAAAAAAGAATAGACCTAAATCTATTTCACAAGGGCTGTTGAGAGGTAGAATTAATGTTTGTAATTCACAATGAAATATCTGGATTGAAGAATCATTATTTTAACTTCTCATTTAGAAATAAGCAAAAACATACATACTTGAAGAATGTCTCAAGATGTCTGTTTTCCCCCTTCTGCTCTGCTCAAATTAAAATCATTTTTGCTGATACAATGTTCCTCATAACACTTCTTGTGTATCCCTAAGTTTGGATCCTCTACCCCTTCTTCCAATTATTGCTAGCAATAGCATTTAAACCTTTATGTACCCTTTTTGTTCTACAAAGGGTAAAATTTCAAACAGACAAATGAGAGAGACAGCATGGTAGGAGAAGTGGTAACTAAATATTCTAAATGTTGGCTCGACATGGGGATTGTTTTTAGTTCCAATGCACCCTGGGAAACTGAGACTAAACAATTATCTACCATGAAAGCAACATGTGCCAGTTGGAGAATGCAGAAAGCTGTGCACAAATTGGGTTGTGTCTATACAACGTCAAAACAACTGGTTGAAAGATGAAAAATTCAATCAACCATTGAATTTGTGGTGCCCAACAACTGATTTAATAGATTTTTTTTCCAAAAAAGAATATATTTCATTTCATTTTAACAGAATTCACATTTTGACATTTGTTTTGACACAACACACTGCACATAGTAGGTACTTAAAAAGGTACACTGAACAAAAGAACTAGGTAATCCCTTTTACTTTCCAGCTCTAAATCCTAGGAAACCTGTGAAGGAAACAAATATCTTTTTCTTGAAAACAGACCACTTTTACTATCCGTATTCTAAAGTCAGTCTTTCTAGGTTCTTTCTTTTCTCTGTGTGAGTCAATTCCTTTTCCTTTTACCTTTAGAAAAAATTGTATTTACTCAACAGATATATGAGACACACCAACCACACAAGATCGTGTCTTAGACTGACTGGGAATTAAAATGTGGGCAGCCTCAGTGAAAATAATACCTGAGAGTCCAGTGTGTAAGCTAAAACAGTGAACCATAGATAGAAAAATGAAAGTGGTTTTTTCATAAACCAATGCAACCAAACCAATCGACAAGCATCTATTAAGTTCCCACCATGCCAAGGACCATGCTAAGTACTCGAGATACAAATACAAGAGCACTACTGCCCCTGCTCTCAAAGAACTGACAACATATTTCACTAAGAGGAAAAACAATGTTCACAGATAGAGTGCTGCATAGCACACTGGTCTTGGAGTCAGGAAGAACTGGGATCAAATCCAGCATGCTTACTAGCTACATGACCATCTGCAAGTTAATTATATTCCCTCAGTCTCAGTTTCCTCATCTGTAAAATGGGGAAACTGGTATCTACCTTGTAGGGTTGTTGTGAGGATCAAATGAGATAATGTTTTTAAACACTTTGCGATGTTTGAAGAACAATATAAATGTTAATCATTACCATCACAATCACCATCTTTTGCCTCTTTTTGTATCCCCAGAACTTACTTAGCACAGTGCGTGAAACACAGTAGGAGTATGATATGTTTACTGACTGACTGACTGATAGGTGGTCGTGATGTTAGTGGTGTTAGTGTCAGTGGTAGTGATGCCGCTGGTGCTGGTGGTGGTAGTAGTAGTAGTAGTAGTAGTAGTAGTAGTAGTAGTAGTAGTAGTAGTAAATAAAAAGAGATATCAACCAAGTTCAAAGTGATTACAGAGATAGGACACCAGCAAAAGAGGGAATTAGGAAAGCTTCCTGAATGAGGTCACACTGGAGCTTGAAAAGAGATAGAGATTTTAAAAGGCAGAGATGGGAAGAACATTCTAGGTATAAGAAGGCAGCCTGTACAAAGGCCTAGATGGGGTAAAGAATAGAAAGGTTTGTACTAGGAAAAATGAATAGGTCAGTGTGAAGGAAGCATATAGTCTATAAGGCAGAGTCATATATAATCAGTCTGGAAAGGTATGCTGGAACTGGCTTGTGATGGGTTTTAAATACCACATAGAGGAGTTTCTATTTTATCCTTGAGGAAAGAGGGAGCTACTGATGTTTCTTGAGCAAGAAAGTAACAAAGTCAAGAGTTGAACATTAAGAATATAAATTTGGCAACTGTGCAGGAAATGAATTAGAAAGGGAAGGACCTGAAAGGAAGGGAGACTATTCAGGAAACTATTATTATAGTGCAGACAAGAAGTAATGAGGGCCTGAATAAGGATGGCTGTGTTATAAATGCAAAGAATCAATTAAACTATAAAACAGCATGTATTAAGTGCCTACTATGTACAAAGAATTACACAAGATATTGGGGAAACATACAAAAAAATGAAGAAATTTCTATTGTCAAGGAGGTAACATTCTTTCAGGGAAGCAACATGTGTGTGTGTGTGTGTGTGTGTGTGTGTGTGTGTGTACACATTCAGAATATTCAAAGGATATATACAAGGCAGTTAGGAATAAGTGCTATCAGTTAGGGGAGGGGATCATGAAAAGCAGCAGAAAATGGAGCTTGGGTTGTATCTCGAAGGAAATAAGAGATTTTATGCGTAGGAGTGAGGAGGGAATGTAATCTAGGCATGGCAAACGGTGAATTCAAATGCACTCTGAAAGGACATAGTATGACATGGATGAGGAGCACAAGGCCAGTTTGGCTGAGAGAAGGGAAGGAATATATAGTAAGTCTGGATAAAGAGAGAAGAGACCAATGTAAGAGATGTTGAACAGGCAGAATCAAGAAGACCAAGCAATGAATTGGATACTGGGAGTGAACAAGAGTGAAAAGTCAAAAATTCCTGTCATCACCCTGGATGATGGGAAGAATGAGGAAATTTGGAGAAAAGTTGAGGGGAAAGACAATGATTTAGTCTGAGTTTAAAATGGGTTGGCTGCAAAGTTTTAAGGAAAGACTGTTTAAAAAGCAGCCAAAGTATAGACGTTCTGTTTTTAGGATTTGAGATCCCTTTGACAAAGACCTAGGTAAGTTATATAATTATAACTATAGTTTCAGCTATAGTTTCTTTTCAAATTCTAAAAATAAGGTGCCACTTCCATTGTTTCTGGACCCTGGCCACAGGAGGCCTCTTTTGTCTGCACAAGACTGGTTAGGAAGGGTTGGTCTGACTAATTCCAGGGACAAGCTGACAGCTCACTTACTAACCACTTACAAACCCTATGGTTATTGACTTTGCAGAGATTCTTTAATGATTCATTATTCTTTGGAAATCCCAGAAACACAATGACATGCTGAAATGTGAAAGTAACAGACTGGTTAATAGTTCTTCATTATGAAATACCAAGTTTGAATAATGACTGAATTCTGAAAAGTATAGTCATATATTCTGTGTGTCTCTATATAGATACATATAGATAGATACTTATACAGATAAACATGTATACATACATATATAGAGCATATGTACATATATGTATACACATATGTACATATATTATATATGTATATATACATAAATATGTAGGTATATACTTTGACACCCTCCCTTTTCTACCTGTCCAATGAATTCTGTCAAAAAAGAAAAATGATTTAATTTAGTGGTATGCCTACACAATATGTGTGTGTATCTATAGAGACATATACAAAGCACTATATATACATACAATTTGTACAATTAATGCATGCAAAAAACATACACATACAGACACACATATCTCACACACATATTTTTTCAACCTAGAGTTATTGGAGAGCTTCTATTTTGTAACACTCTGCAAAGGGCCATCAAATATAAAGTCACCATCAAAATATCTATAAGGTATCAGAGCTGCTTACAGAAAAATCCTTTGGCTTAAAAAATGAACTTGTGAAGAAAAGTTACTCATGGTGCTTTTTATGTTTTGTTTTAGTTTATCTTTTTCTTTCTATCCTAAAGATCCTTTGAAAATTACCAAGACCGAATCAGCATTTGATTGACTTTGAAGAGTAGCTGTAAGAAGTGGGTGAAAGGGATTTTGAAAAGTACTTGGCATTAACGGCTCTATGCCTTTTTAAGCCACTGAGGAACAACAAGTCTTCCTGCCAAGGGCTATTACTAGACAAATGGATAGAGATCAGAGGCACAAAGGAGGTTGCTAAGGAGTCAAGTATGGGATCCCTACAGAGTGGAGGAGGACTGCAGCTGGAAGGTCAAAGGTCAGAACATTGTAGACATCATTTTCCAAAAATTCCCATGAAGCCTCAGTGCAAGAGTCAGAAGTCTGTCCCTTCTGAGTTCTCTTGTATGAATAATGATAAAGCCATAAAAGAAAGCTTCCTTTCTTTAGTTCTACCCACGCTAATGTAATAAAACAAATTAGAATAATTACTCTCAATTTCAGAGCTATAATGCCCAGGATGAGGGCACGCTTGTCAATGAAATGACAACTACATCCGTTTGATTTGGGTATTTACAAGGATATGTTGCATTCCAACATTTATTTCATTATATCTAATAAGATTTTCCTACAGGCACTCAGACTCCAAGCAAGATTCCACTCACTTCAAAGGCTCCCGATTTGGTTCTTTGTTACACTGCTCATCTCTCTTATTAACTAATCACATCTCCACCTTTTTTAGTAACCTTTAAATGCCACCCACATTATGACACTTCCCACAGAACTCAGTCCCACAGAACTGAAATCACTCAAGATTTTAGCATCATTAACATGGGAACAGCTTTTAAAATAAGTCAAGGTCTTTTATTTGGTGAAAAGTCATCATTTATCCCATCTACCCAGAATAATAATTAACATGCATACTAATGGAGTTACCTATTTGAAATCAGAAAGCCTTGTTTCATCCAAAATATGTCTCAACTATAGAAAAAAGGAGTTGGGGATATGGAGAAATATGGTCAGAAAAAAAGCTGGGAGGTCTTAATGGAAGAAATTGACAATTATTCTCAGGCTTTTTGCAATATGCCCCCTTTTCCTGAGTATTACAGTATCAAATAATTTCCATCTAATGCAATCACAAATAAAAAACATGCTTCTCTTACATAGTACACAGACCTGAAATCTTTTATTATTTCTTCTGTCAGATAATTTCTAAGAATCTCCCCATTTACAAAGTCACTGTATTGATTTTTTGCTTTTAACATGCTCCCTCTGAAACTCTGAAATTAAAGTGCCTGTGTCTTCAGTCTATACACACACAAATAGTGTGCAAATTTTAACAGAAAAAGAAAAACACTGTTTACCCTCAAATCTGTGTACTTGGAGAATATGGCTTATTCTCGGCAAGATATTTTATATTCACACTTAACAGCATTTACAACAAACTCACTGTTACTTAAAAATGAAATACTACATAGCACACATTACTAAAATTTGATGATAACATCATGATTTTCATCTAGTTAAGAAAAAATAGACTTTTAAGACATTTATAAATACAAATTACTATAGATAGGAATTTTTAGAAGTTCAGTATTTTAAAAATTCAATTATCTGAAGCTATCCTAAAATAAATTCAGATTCCATTCAACTTACTTATAATACCAATGCCATTGTTGCAAAACTTAGTAATATTAACTCATTTACTTTGATTTAATAGGGTAAAGGATTACCACAATAGCCCTCTAACTCATCTCTCTAATTCTAGTCTCTCCTTCCTCAATCCATTCTGCACATCATTCACGGCTGCCAGATTAACTTTCCTAAAATAGCTATTTCATCACATTATTTCATGCTCAAGAACTTAAAATGGTTCTCTGATTCTTCAGCCTCTTGAGTCTAGACTCATTTATTTGGACTTCAATATCCTCCTATTCTAACCATACCTTTACTATCCAACCTAATACCCTACTTACTTGATTAACTGAGGGCAAAATCATCTCTGACTAGGGGAAGATAGAACTAAAGTATCACTGTCACCATCAGATATATTCTAGATAATACAGTCTGGCACAATGAAAAGAGTGCTATAACTGAATTCACAGAGAGGAGTTCAAATTCCACTTCTGATAATGATTAGCTATGTGACCATAGATAAATCACTAAACCTCTCTGGGCCTCCATTTTTTTATTTGTGAAATGAGCTTAAACTAGGTGAATAAATAAATGAATGAAAAAGGCATTTATCCCAGTATTATGCTAAGTATGTAAAAACAACGTAAAATGTAAAATTTACAAATATAAAAACAAGGTGGTGTCTAATTTCAAGGAGTTACCATTCTAATGGGGCAGACATCACATAAAGGAGAGTGAAGTACAGAGGAAGGAATACGGTCAACGAAGTCACAAAGTTAGTAAAAGAAAAAAGCCGTCCATTAAAATACTCTTTCCAGAGACAACTGCTTACAGTTCTTAGTGAAAGAGGTATAAAGCTAGACTGGGATCATGAGAGGTAAAGAAGGAAAGATAGTCCAGGGTGAAGATGGGGACAAATGATAACATGGAATGTGAGCCCAGCATATCCTCTCCTTCTAGATATGGTTTCTGGTTTTTGGAAGGTGGACCTCAAAGGATTCTTCCAATTAAAGATCTATGCTTTATGTAAAGCCTCTGATTTGGAGGGTCTATTCCAGACCTGGATCTATGCTGTATGGACATGGTAAGTTAGAGCTAATAGGGACCTATGAAGTTATTTTCTTCAAATGGACGAACTAAGGTCCAAAAATGAGAGATTACTTGATCAAGGTTATACAGCTAGTTAGTGACAGAGTCAGGACTATAGGATTTCTGACACTCAATCAATCTAGTGCTATCTCTATCATATATTGCCTTTTGAAAATAATTATCTTCACAAGTCCACGATCTACAAACTACACATTAGGGAAACTTTATTATAATTTTTAAAAAGTCAGTACAGTCTGATTCATTTACATTTTACAATATTCTATCAATCAGAGGGTTTTGGGGAGAGAGGATTGGATAATTGATGGGATGTATAACTATACTGCTTCCAGTAAATGAAAAAAGGCTCTGGGGAGTGAGATTTAAGAGGTCTCTGAAGAAGGGGAAGTAGGGTAAGCATGAAGAAAGAAAGCTCATTGTCCAGAACCAGACACCAAATTATAAGCATACATTTCAACTATTATAAAAGTTTCACAACTATTAGTCTAGCAAATTTTCCTTAATATTGCCTCCTTTTCTACGTAGATTCATGGTTAATACCCTACACCAGCAAACATAAAAGTATGACTTAATTTCTGATCTTTCCACATAACTTTTCATCATTTATGGAAAATATGGTTTCTCAGCAGTGATCTTCTGACCTTTGGCAAAATGTTATGGGATTTTTTCACAGTACAGATAGAAAGGAAACTAAATAAGACATGTTAGAGGATTCTGAAAGGGGTCACAACTCATTCCATTTCTTCCAGGACAGCATCATTAAAAGGAAGGCTTTAAGGACAGAGAAGCACAAGGTATAAAAGATTCCCTTTTATTTTTATTCCTTGATGGAGCCAAGATGGTGGCATAGAAGCAAGAAAACTCTGTGTGGTCCCCCCATAACCAACTCAAATGCCTATAAAAATGATTCTACACAAACTTTAGAACTACAGAACCCACACAGTAGCAGAGAGAAACAAATCTCCTGCTGAAGACAACCTGGCAGGCCAGCAGGGAGAATCCATTACAGTTAGCTGGGAGTAGCACCCAGCCCCATGTAAGCCAGTGATTTTAGCCCCAGGATGCCCCAACCAGCCCTGGCTGGAGAGACTTTGGGAGAGTGGATCACCAGCAGCTGTGGTTGTTTCCAGAATTATCAACCCATAAATAACAAAGACAAAGGTAGAGGTCAGTGTGTACTTTGTGGGAACAGTGGGTCTGGGAGTGGGATCTAGCCTCTGCTCCTGGAGCGAGAAGCAGCTGAGGCATGGTGGCTGCTACTTCATGGCTGCTTCAGAGCTCCTGGCCTGCAAATTGCAACCATTCTGAGGGATAATGGCTCTTGCTTTAACCTGCTTGGATCTCGATTGTTGTCTAAGGTGGAGGTCTTGGGGTGTGTGACCAGAAGCCAGAGCATGTAGAGGCTTCAGAGAGGGAAGCCAACGAATAGCCCTGGCAGCTGAGAAAACTCCAGCATTTAGTACAAAGCTCCTCTCTGGAAGCAGAGTTCTACTGTGGCAAAAAGCTCAAAAGTCAAGCAATTGAGTGGCAACATGAGCAAGCAAAGGAAGCAAAGCAAGCATAGCAATCCAACTTTAGATTGCTATTTTGGGGACAAAACGGATCAAAACATAGAACGGGAGTAAGACAACAAAGTCAGAACTCCTGTAACAAAAGCTTCTAAGAAAAATATGAACTGGTTAAAGGCCATAGAGGAGCTTAAGAAGTATTTGGAAAACCAAATAAAAGAAGTGGAGGAAAAACTGGGAAGAGAAATGAGAATGATACAAGAAAATCAGGAAAAAGAGCAATTTAGAATTATGTCCAAAGGGCTATAAATAATTTCGTACCCTTTGACCCAGCAATACCACTTCTAGGGTTATAACCCAAAGAGATCATAGAATTGGGAAGAAGACCCATATGTACAAAAATATTTATAACAGCTCTTTTTGTGGTGGCAAAGAATTGGAAATTAAGGGGGTGCCCATCAATTGGGGAATGGCTGAACAAGTTGTGGTATATGCATGTAATGGAATACTATTGTGCTATAAGAAACAAGGAGCAGATGGACTTCATATTTACCTGGAAGTGCTTATACAAACTGATGCTGAATGAGAATAATCGAACCAGGAGAAATTTGTACACAATCACAGACACAAAATATGTGTGATGACCAACTATGATAGACTGAACTCTTCTCAGCAATGCAGTGATATAAGTCAATCCCAAAAGACTCATGATGGAGAGAGATGTCTACATCCAGAGAAGAACTAGAAAGAACTGAATTTGAATCCTGATTGAAGCAAACTACTTGATCTTTTTCTTTTTCTTGTTTGGTTTTATTTCCTCTTTACCATTTTTCATTCCATCTAGTATAATCTGCCTTTCTAACTTGACTAACGTCTAATGTGAAAGTATTTGCAGATCCAATACTGGATTGTATGCTGTCTTGGTTGGGGAGCAGAGGGAGGGAAAGAAAATATGAAACTCAAAGAATTTAGGAACTGAATCTTGTAAACTAAAAGTAAACAACAAATTGATAATGACAAAAAAAAAGAAAATCAGGAAAAGAGAGTCAACAACTTGACTGAAGAAAATAACACCTTAAAAAATAGACTAATTCAAATGGCAAAAGAGGCTCAAAAATACAATGAGGAGAAGAATTTCTTAAAAAGCTGAATTTGCCAGATGGGAAAAGAATCTCAAAAGCCCAAGGAAGAGAATAGTTCCTTCAGAATTAGATTGGAGCAAATGGAAGCTAGTGATTTTATGAGAAATCAAGATATGATTAAACAGATCAAAACAAAATGAAAAAATAGAAGGCAATGTGAAATTTATCAGTGGAAAAAACATAGACCTGATAAATAGATCCAGGAGAGATAATTAAAAAATTTTTGGACTACCTGAAAGCCATGATCAAAAAAATAACCCAGAAATCATCCTTCAAGAAATTCTCAAGGAAAATTGCCCTGTTGTTTTAGAACCAGAGGGCAAAATAGAGGTTGAAAGAATCCACCTCTTGAAAAAGATCCCTAAAATAAAACTACTAGGAATAACATAGCCAGGTTCTGGAGTTCCCAGATCAAGGAGAAAATATTACAAGCAGCCACGAAGAAACAATTTGAATGCTGTGGAAAAATAATCAGGATAACACAGGATCTGGCAGCTTCTACATTGAGGGATCAAAAGGGCCTGGAATATGATGTTCTGGAGGTCAAAGGAGCTGGGATTAAAACCAAGAATCATTTACCCAGAAAAACTGAGTATCATGTTTCAGGGGAAAATATGGTCATTCAATGAAATAGAAGACTTTCAAGCATTCTTGATGAAAAAAAAAACACAGGTGAAAGGAAATCTGACATTCAGATACAACAAGCAAGAGAAGTATGAGAAGGTAAACAGGGAAAAAAAATCATAAGGAACTTATCAAAGTTTAACTATTTACATTCCTACATGGAAAGATAACAATCATAACTTATGAAACATTTCTCAATATGAGAATAGTTGAAGGAAATGTGTATATACATATTTGTATGTATAAATAAATATATATGTTTATATAGGAGGGTATATGAGCGTATGAATACATATGTGAGGGTATGTATATATGTGTATTGGCATACATATTCAGAGGGCACAGGACCAATTGAATAGGAAAGGATGATACTTAAAAGGTGAAATTAAGAGGTGAGAGAGGAATATAATGAGAAGAGATGAGGAGAGACAGAATGGGGTAAATTATCTCATGTAAAAGAGGAAAGGGAAAACTGTTATAATGGAGAGGAAGGACAGGAAGGCAAAAGGTAATGAGTCAAACTCACTCTCATTGAATTTGGCTTAGGGAGGGAATAACATGCACACTAAATAGGGTATTTCACCCTATAGGAGAGTATGGAGGAAAGGGATGAGACGGGGGATGATGGAGGGGAGAACAGGTTAGGGGGCACGGAAGTTAGAAGCACTCACTTTTGAAAAGGGACAGGGTCAAAGTAGAGAATAGAACAAGTGTGGGGTGGGATAGGATGGAGGGAAATATAGTCAGTCTTTCACAATATTATCAAATATGGAAATGTTTTGTGTAGCTACACATGTACAACCTATATCGAATTGCTTATCTTCCTAGTAATGGTGGGTGACAAGGGACAAAGGGAGGGAATCTGGAATTCAAAGTTTTGGAATAAAATATTTAAAAAAGATATTATTATTAATATTATTATTATTATTATTTGCATGCAACTGGGAAGTAAGATGTACAGGCACTTGGGTATGAGGATCCATCCTGCCCTACTGGAAAGTTGGAGGGGGGATGGGGGAGAATATAGGAGAGAGCAGATTGGGGGAGAGGGTATACAGTGGGATCAGTAGTTTGGGGTGGTGGGGAAGGGACGGATGGCAAGAAAATTTTTAACCCAAAATCTTGTGTAAATGTAAGATGTAAACTAAAAATAAACATAAAACTTAATTTTTAAAAATGAGTTTAAAATGTTTATATGTAATCAGGAAATATTCAACAAAATAAATAAAATATTTTAAAATTGCTTATAAGGAAAAAAAAAGATTCCTTGGCAAGAAAAATCTTTCAAGACAGAATGCATGAGATTTAACCCTCTAGATGCTGTCATTTGAGGGATCAGTACTGCAGATATAACTTTATTCAAGGTCTTACTTCATAAAAAAAAAAAACTGTCATTTTTGGATTAAGGTGAAAGTTTACCTTTTCCTTTAATAAAAGTTTCTTGTCACTGACTATACTTTAAAACTTAAAAAAAATTCCATTTGATTTCAATTCTGTCTTTGTGCCTGAATATCCTTCTTTTTGATGGTGCCAACATCTCTTTTTATCGAAGGCAATAAAAAAGAACACTGTCTGCCTACAAGGCCTTAATTCCAGCACTTGATACACAGCAATTACTTTGCCTATGAGTTCTTCCACTTAATGCTCCTATAATCTGCCTTGTAGGTCACATGTTCAATAACTCCCCTGCTGTACATGTCACTCAGGAATCCCCCGAGTCAGGAGTTATGAATCATTAACAACAGCTAACATTTTGTTTCTTAACTATCTCTGCTGAGTGTTTTAGTCATTTTATATTCTATATATCTAAAACACTGGATTTTGATGGGTAGTTGATTTCTGTGAACACAGACTCCTTGCAATGCCTTTTCCCAAGTTAAAACTGCTATCAAGGAGATGAATTTGTATATTTGCTGTTTAAAATGGCCAACATCCTTGGGCTCATTTAAAGTGCAAAGCAATATAGCTCACACTGCAAATAATTCATCATGGGTTCAGCAAATATTCAAAATTATATTGACTTCAGTACATCAGGAAAATAAACTGGTAATTAGAACTGGTGGAAAAGAAAGGAAGAAGCAGTGAAATAAACCTGCCAGTTATTAGATGTCTATATCCATCATTCTGTGACTTTCTCTTTTTATGTGTTTTGAAAAAGCAAACAGTTCAGTATGATGGGATGTGCTATTTCCATTTGTGGTAAAAATCCAAAAGGCAAAATAATTCTCATAATGATTCAAAATTACACAATTTTTATGTTAAATCCTACCTCTGACACAATGTTTGCATTGTTATTTTGTGACACCATAAACAAGAGATAAAATCTAATTTAAATAACTTCATTTCTCAGTATATCCCCAATGTCTTGGATGATGGGTTAGTTATATCCCCTTCACAAAGACTGCCTGGGCACACTGTAATTAGGCTTATCTTTCCTCCTCTTCCCTCCAGGGTCTAGCCCATATTCTAACAGATTTCCAAAGTGCTCCATTTTTAATGAACTTCTGAAAGTAGGAAAGTACTCTGTAATATTAGAAAATGTGAGAAAAATTCACTGTCCTACTTACTCTAGTATTTGCTTTCTAATTTTCACTTGGTCTCATAGAATAGTCATAAATGGCTATTGGGATAGCCATTGCTTCTCTGGAATAGTAATATTATCTCTTCCAGTTCTTTAAGTTATAAAGGGTAACAATTTTTGTTATTATAAGAAAAAAAAAAGATTCCTTGGCAAGAAAAGTCTTTCAAGACAGAAAGCATGAGATTTTTTAACCCTCTAGATGCTGTCATTTGAGTGATCAGTACTGCAGATATTTATTTAGTACTTACTAGCTAAAAAAATACTCTGCCAAACAATGAAGAGGTTACAATGATAAAATAAGGCACAGTTCCTGCTCTTGGGGAGTATTAAATCTATAGAACACAAAAATAAACATGAGAAGAATAAAAATCTAGCATCAGAAAATATACAGTGTTATTCAAGCTATGAAAAAAGTGAAGAATTGTATGCTATGTAGACATATGGGGCTAAAATCTATGAATGCTCACTTCTAACCAGCTCAGCCTCCAAATCTCTAGAATACTTTTCTATCTGAGCCCCATAGCCATTTTATTTTGGCAAGTCTCTACTCCTGCATTGGTAGGTTCCTTGCAGAATCAACATTGGAAGAGATACCCATTCCAGCTATACCCAACTTCTAATACACATAAGCCCTGGACCTCCTGAATTTATTTTCCAGCTTGTCTCCATATGGGTACCTTCCCCAACCTTGCGAACTCCTTTTTAATATATTGTCCTGTTCCATCAGTCAGTCAACTAGTATCTATTAACTACATACTGTGCTAGGCCCTGTGCTAAATAGAAATGCAAAGCAAAAGATACAATATACAAAGAAAGAATAAGATATAGTAAAAAGGGAAAAAACAGTTTTTGCAATCAAGGACCTCACAGTCTAATGAGGAAGATAATATACAAACAAGATATAGAGAACAAACCGGGAGTTATATCACAGGGGAGGAGAAATAAGGGGAAAGGCTTCTTGCAGAAGATGGAATTTCAGCTGAAGCTTGAAGGAAGCCTGAGAAGATGGAAGGTGGAGACTACAAGGGAAAGTATCTCAGGCATGACAAGGAAACCAGTGAAAATGCTCAGAGTAGATGGAGTGTCCATGTGGAAGGAAGTCAGAGTCAGTGAAACACAAAGTAATTGGAAGAGAGTGAGGTGTAGGGACCAGGTTATGAAGAGCTTTAAAAGCCAAACAGAGGATTTTGTATTTGATCTAGAAACAAGAAAGAGTCACTGAAGCTTACTGAATGGGGGAGGAAGGGTGATATGCTAAGACCTGCTCCTTCAGCATAGAGATTGTCCTCCTTTTTGTCTGCTTTTGTATCCCCAGAGCTGAACACAGTGCCTGACACATAGTAAGTGTGTTTAGTATGTCTGCTTCATCTCTCTATAATGTTGGTGAAGACTTTAAAAGCCAATAAGAGTCACACACTGACAAAACAAAGTTTCAGCGCGCTATGACTAAAACAGCCAATGAACTCTCCTTTTATCATTATCAAGAAACCAAGTTGGTGACCAAAAAAATCCTTAAAGTACCACAGAGGTTATAAATCAGAACCTCAATACTTTAATTCATTCGTTTAATTATCATTCATTCATTCAACAAGCATAGACCTTTTCAAGCAACTTTTTGTAAGTACCTACAAAAAGAAATGGTATAAAGAAATATCCACAAAAAATCTTTAGACTTAACATCGAGAAGCAGTTTCAGCTTTCTACACCAGGCTGACAAGAATGCCAACACCCCATTCTTTTTGCTTAAAGAGCACCCAGCTGATCCACTAATAAATCACTTCCCATTGGCCTGAATCCCATAGTGTCTATTGGTGGGATTTTTTTTAGTCTGCTGGTAGAGGTGTTGAAATGCAGTGACAAGATGAAGACCAAAAGGTAGACAATGGAGAAAGCTAAAAGAAGATATATAATTAGTAATATAAATGATTATTCCCATAACAAATGAGTAAAAAACCAAAAAGGCATAGCCCACTAGGCTATATTATTATTTTGGATTTAATTTAGCACATGATTTGTCTCACAACTTTCTGTGAAAAGATCTCAATAGAAAGAATTGTACGCTCAACTCTAAAGTTATAGAAACTTAATAGTGAAATGAAAATTCTGCTCAATACTTCATTAAGTCCTTTAGGACCAGTCCTAGGGAAAATCATAAAATAACTCAAGAGAAGCAGCAATAGGAAGAGTGTAGGACATGAAGTTAGGAGACCTGAGTCTGGTCCTGCTTATACCTACCAGATATATGGTCTCAGATCTCTCAAGCTTCTTGTACAGCTTCGATCTACACAAAATGAAGAAATTAAACTCAATAATCTTTAAAATCCCCTACCAGCTTTAACATTCTAGGTTTCTCTTCAGATCCTCCCTGATTCTTTTCAGTAACCTTGGTTTTACCCAGTGATAATCAACAGGCATCATGTAGTTTCATGTCTAAGCTCAGGTGTCCTCAGTGACATAGCTGAATTAGGATGAAATAAGTGGAGCTGAAAACATAAAAACGCCAGAAAAGGGCAGAGGTAGGAACCAAAACATGGGGAAGGCACATCTTATTAAACATTTTCCTCACCAATCCTCCTACGTGTTCGTTTCTAATCCCAACACTGACCTTCCTGCCTTAAAATCTCTGCTCCAATCTCCAGATTCCCACTGTCATCTCAAACCCTGAGATTTTGATATTTCTGAAAAACCTTGGTTCCTCGGTTGGTCTAGACCTTGGTTTAGCCTCACTTGTACTTACTTGCTATGCCTCTAGGCAGAGATTTTACCTTGGTTACAGTAACCACAAACCCATGAATCTAGATGCCTCATCAAGAGACTCTTGTAGATGCTCAAGGATCTTCAACCTAGGACCATATTAGGTGCTCTAGCAGCTCCAGTCTTCAAACTCTCCCAACCATCAACCTTGCACAGTCCTCTCCTATTACATGCCGCCCGAACAACTCAAAGTCCAAGGCCAGTGAAATCTTCAACACCCAAGAGGTTTACTAAAATATGATAGTTAATTCAAGCGGAGGTGTTAACCCATTGAGATACCAAGGACCTGTGATTCCACTGATGGACCAATAACATATTTATAACTTAGTAGATAAATTTGAGGGAACTGCCTGAGAGGCTAAGTGATTTGCCCATGATCAAAGAGAGAGCAAGAAATAGAAACAAGTAAGTAAAAAGAAGTAAGAAATAAGATTTAAATTCAGGTCTTCCAAAGTTCAACAATCTCCAATCTCTCTCTCAAATGTCTGATAAAATGCTTATAAGTCCTGATTTTTTAGATTCACAAGATAGTAAATTTTGTTCTAGTATCTCTTTTTTATTCTTTTTATCTCTTTGCTTTTTTAGATGTGTTCTTTTAAGCAACAGATTGTAGGATTTTTTTCCTCCAAGATTTCAGGAAAGAGTGAGATAATTTTGTTGGTTTAAACTTTTTACATTTAAAAGCTATCAGAATTGGGTTTATCATTTCCTTCATTCATTCCTCTATCATTTTTCTCTGAATTAGGATCTTTAATACTATTAGTTTTTCTTAGTCTACCTTAAGGCAATCCTATTCCCATAGGATTTTATCTGTTCCCCTCACTCTTACTCCTTCCCTCTCTTGACATTGTTAGAACTATGTCCCTCCTTTTTGTTTCATAGTAAATTTCCATAATTAGGGCAGGTGAAAAGTAAAAGTTTTATAAACACAATACTAAATCTATTAATTAATAGAATGATGTTGGAACATCTTTGAATTTCTATAATAGGATACAAGTTTGAAAAATCTTATTAAGTCTTGTTACCAGCAGAATTATCTAGGAACCTCCACAAGTGATTTAGAACCAGAGAAGCAGAACTCCTTTCAGAGTTGCCCTGAGAATGAAGCCTATTCCAAAATGTCCAAGAGAAGATATTTCCAGGGGACCAGACAACTACATGTCATGTCTGGGATTCAAAATGTGCTAATTAAATAGACACTGGGAATGAATTGTTGGGATACAAGGAGATGATGTTAGTTAACGTTGATAATATTGTTTTGGTCTTTTGTTTCATGGTGTTTATGCTTTAAGTTTTCTTGGTCACCTTGCTAACAGAAATCTCCCTTCTCAAAATTAGTTCATCGTGAGCCATCTAAGTAGACTGATCTGTAACCTGACTTATGTAATTCTGATTGTGTATATATGAAAAAAACTTATAATCTGGCTTATAGATAAGTGATCTATGGGGGAGTAGTCTGCCTACTCTCTCAGGAATTAAAAAGTGAAAATTAAGGGAACTAAGACTAAATAAGTGGTTTATTATGGGAACTGAGTGAACCAGGCTGACTCCATCTTGCTACTCAATTTTAGAGCTAGTTTGGTTCCCTCTCTAGTTATGCGTCTAGTCCAACTTCTGTCTTGTAAGAAAACAATTCAATTGTGGGAATTGGGAGAAAACTTTATTGCATTGTTTGAGCCTACTCCTGCTTGGCTGGGAAGCTGGAGCATCTCTACCTACTTTTTAGATTCCTTTAACTAAGAATCTCGGTTATAGTGACGAGAAACCCAGTCAGATCCTAAGACTGAAGGGGTTTTCTCACAATTACACATCTCAAGCAACCCATATATCTTATCTGAAAACTGATCCTCTACTAGCCAATCAGTTATTGTTTTCATGTTCTTCTGACTGTACACAGACACTTGGGAGGGAGTGGGACACCTGTTTTTGTGATGTCAGGGAACTGCACCTGTTCACTCTCCCCCTCCCAATTCAGAAAATCCCTAATCTTTTCTCCAAATAGAAATCAGATTACTTAATGCTGTATCTTGGTTAATTGCTTCCTTTTAATTAATTGGCCTTACTTGATTGTTTTTAATGCATAAAAATCTCTCTCCTCCTGTATTCACAGTCCAGTCCAAAGCTGAAGAATAGGCCTGGTCCTGATTACGCCTGATTAGACCTGTCCCAATTAGTCAATTGGCAAGTACTGCTTAACAGAAATTTTCAGAAGCTCAACCTTTGTTTCCTTAGTCATTTCATCCTTCACCTGCCACACTTCTCATTTGTTAACTCTTAATCTAGTTCTGGAGTTTTATTTAACTTGGTGTTTCCTTTTTCTTTCTTTTCTTTATTAATCTAATTCTTCTCCTATTCATCTCTTATTTCCTTTTTGGTTAATTAAAACTCCCTCCTCCTTTCCTAGCCTAACAACTTCTTTGTTATTTTTTTCTACACTTTCCTCCAAAAAGAAATTTCTTTACTACATGCTCTTCATTAATTATAATACTTTTCTGATGACTGTAAACTTTTATTCCGTGATTTATAGTTTTTATACTTATCCTATCTTTAGTCTTTTTTTGTGTTCCTCATAGAATTAAAGCTTTTAAAGTATCAAGTTTAAGTTCCATCTTTTAATCAATTTCTGTTATTGCCTTATAGATCTTTGCTATAACTCTGTTTTCCTATTGTACCTCAGATACCTTAGAAGTATCGATTCATTAGGGAGACAATGAGGATAGATGCATAGCCCCATGAGAGAAATATCCCCATGTCTCAAATCTTTTGGTCCAATTCTTTTCCTCTTCTTCATGATCATTTTCTTTCCTATTTGCCATGAAATGTCTCTTCTAGACTTCTCAATGTGAATTGCTTGAGGAGACCCGATTTCCTTTCTCCTGAGCCAGGATGTTGTCCTTAGAGGCAGAGAATTCTTTCAAAAGAAGTGGCCTCCTTGAGTAACAATTCCTTATAGATGAAACCCATCATAAGGTCCACATCTCATTATTTGTATCATATTTCTGCCAGGATGGGAGTCCTTTTCTAACCATTGAATACATCTTCATTTTTGCTTCCCCTGTTTCAAACCCTCTCTTTGTTACCTCATCCATTCTCTTCTTCGTGAAAAGGGTTATCTTCCCCTGTCTAAAAATGGCCTTGATTAAGGGATATTATCCTACATCCTCTACTTCCTCTCTCCCTTTTTATGCACTCTCCTATTCTGCAATTTAATCGGCAAATTAATTGAAAATAGTGCTTAATCTCCAGGGAACTGCAGGGTTCAGCCCTGCTCCTCCATTACTTTTCTAATTTTTTTTTCAATGCTACTTTCAGCTTTATTTTCTTATGTATTTCTAGAAAAAACAAATCTCTTAGAAGTCCCTGGTTTTTTTTTTTTTAATTCAATAGTTTGGGGTATTTTCTTCTTTTTAGTTTTTTTCTTCTTTTACCAGTCTCTGTAGATTGGGTAATTTTAAAAAATTTATTTGTGTTTTTCTTGGTAGCTGTATTTACCTACCTCTGCTGTATTTCTGCTATTATGCCAATCACAATTCAAATAATCTGATCACATCTGCCTTGTTTGTTTGTTTTTCTGAATGCTTTAAATACTCTCTTTTATTGAATATCCATTTTTTTTCCACTGGGACTTAAGTTTGCAACATATGTCATTTTTGGTTGTATGTCATGCTTCTTTGCTCTTTGTAATACATCATTCCATTTCTTTCTAGAATTACTGGTGGTGGTAGAATAGTCTTGTGTTAGTTATATTTCATTTCCTTTGTATATTTGAAGCTCTTTCTCCTGGTCATTTACAGAATCCATCATTGGAATTGTGGAATTTATCACTGTGTGGAGTGAGTACACAAGGGATTCATGTTCTCAACTGTTAATTCATTAGGTTGCCACCTTACAGGTGGGCTTTTTACTTTCTTACCTTGTAAAGAGAAGTATATTTCCTAATTTCTCAGACTGGGAGCTAAGGGCCTGATCTTTGACTTTGTGTGCTGTAACCTCTGGGTGTCAAGACTGAGGCCAAGGCCAGGATTCTCAGTGTTTCCCCTGAGTTACCCTGAGGCTCAGAGTAACCTGTGGGGAAGGGGTGGTCTGGCTGCTTCAGATTTCCACCTCTATGCCCCTGGGCTACAGCTCAGGCAGGCTCAGCAGGTGGCAGCCAGCAGAGCTGGTGTCTTCAGATTCCCCTGTGGTCCTGGTGGACCAGGCGGACCTGGGCTTCTGTTGTTAGCACTTGCTGGCTCCAACCCCTGGGCTTTGGGAGCTCTTGCTGGTCAAGTGAGGTGGGGCTTATTGGGACCCCTCCTGCCCTTCACTTCAGACTCCTTGCTGCCTCAGTTACACCCTTTCTCAGTGACTCCTAAGTCTGAGGCCATTTCTGCTATTTAAGGATTTTACTCTGGGTGGAACATTTATCTCTGAGTTTTCTAGGTCAGGGGGGTGGAATCAGAGCAGCTAGAGTTTACTTTGCCATCCTGGCCCCTGGAAAATCAGGCAGGTGATTTTTAAATTTCCAGGCTATGGGCTGATAGCCCCAGGAGAAGCTGCTGTCTCTGCTGTGGGTCCTAAGCTTTATCATACCCAGCTCCAATGCATCCTCCCGCTGGTGAGACTGCTGTGAATCGCCCTTGGGGTGGGTGAGTCCACCAGCTGGGGCTCCTTCTCTCTCTGCTGTAGTCTCCTCTCTAGTCCGGGCTCAGTCCCCGAGTGCTCCACGCTCCCCCTGCCCTGACCCACATGGATACTTTCCTGGGCCGGATTCTGCCACCCTCTGTCTCCCAGTGGATTCTGTCACTCCAAAATCCATTCAGATTCACTTTTTAAAGTTTAGTGACGGGATTCTCTGAGGAGCTTAGAAAAGTTACTGCTTCCATTCCACCATCTTGGCTCCACTCCTCTGTGAAGAGATGTATAATGATTCTACCTTCTGTATGAATTCTTTTTTGGTGTTTCTTACTTTTTTTTTCTCTAAAGTTAGTTGAGACTAGGTAAAATGTCTTGTCCTCTGTCTTGCTGGTCACATCCACACAGTATATTTTTATTCAAACAGACTAATTATTATTCCTCCATTTAATTCTGCCTTAGTTTTTGTCTCTAACCTTCCCTATACCTTGAATGGCTTTGTGGGGCCCACCTATTCCATCTCTATCTTAAAATCTTAAGTCTTCCTTCAAGTCAGAGCTCATATGCTACCTCTTATGTGAAGTCTTCCCTAATCCTGGTCATTCTGAAGTATTTCTTCCCTCCTTTAATCTTAAATACAACTGCTTGGATCTTACCTATATACTCACCTTATCATAACATGTTTCATTCATCTGTGCTCATTTTCCTTACTCAACTATAACTTCCTTATGAACAGAAAAAAAAAAGTCCCCATCTTCCCATCCCCAGGGCACAATACAATGCCCTGCACATAAAAGACAAGTCATTTTTGTTTGTTGAGTTGAAGTGAACTAAACAATTTAGGCATAGTTAGCCCTATAAGAATTTATTATGTTTAAGTTAAAAACTTCTGAAAAGGGAAACTAAACAAAGGAAACATTACTTTCTCCTATAATTAAGTAAACTATTATGAGAAGATTCACAAGAATTGTAGGAAAACGTGGAAAAAGCCTATACTTTATATAAAAGCATGTGAATTCAGTACAATGTAGTAGTAATTTGATAAAAGATAAAGCACCATGTTGCTATAAAATGAGCATTGACCAGAGAGTCAGATGCCCTGTGTTTTAGCCCTGACTTTGCCGTTTCCTATCTATGTGATTTTGGACAAATTAATTTGTCATTTAATGTATCAGTTTCCTCACCTGTAAAATGAGGGATTTGACCTAAATTATTTCTGAGGCCTGTTCTAACTCAAATAGTATGATTACTAAATGAACCTCAAGATGATAAATGCAATAATGGCAATATTCCTACATGTTTCCCCCTCATTTTCACAATCTTAAAACATATTTGATTACTATAGTTTTATCTTGACACTGCAGATTTTTTGATATTCTGTTTTTTTCTTTATAGGGCAGCTAAGTAGTGTAGTGGGCCTCGAATCAGGAAAATTTGAGTTCAGATAGAGCCTCAGACACTTACTAACTGTGTTCAGATAGAGCCTCAGACACTTACTAACTGTGTAAACCTTGCCTCAGATTCCTCAACTATAAAATGAAAATAATAACAGAACCTACCTCAGGGTTGATGTGAGTATTAAATAGGATAATATTTCTAAAGCACTTAGGACAGAACATGGCACATAACAGTTGCTTAGTAAAAGCTATTTCCTTCCTTCTATTGATGTCTTCATACCATTTCAGGGTACTGCTCACGCCAAAGTATCTCTGACAGAGGAAGAGCATAAGCACCTACAAGTATCTGCATATATGCTGCCCACCAAAGTTAGTATCTCATGCAGAGGTGGCAAAGTCTAGATATGGGGGAAAAGATGGACTTGTTTGTCAGTTACCCTTTCTCCTGGGGGCATAAGAAAGAAAATGGACCCCTATTTGGTACTGTCCAGGTCTGAGAATTTCCAGCAATGAGGACATTGACTCAATTCCTGAAATTTTAGCAAGAGATCATTTGGGACCCACAATTCTATGCACTATGCATCAGTCTCTTAAGGAGTACAGTAATGTTAAAGACAGAACAGAGCAGGTTTAAAGAACAATTTTCAAAAGGGTAGATAAGCAAGAATTGATAAATATTTAAAACCTCCTGAATTCCAGTTTCTTATAGTCATTTATACAGATACCTTTCTACTACAAAATTCCAGGTTTGGGTAGGAATAGAATCACCAGTCAAACCTTATGCCATTTTCCAGAACAGGGGAAAAAGCTGCTCAACCTAGACAGAATGAAAATCAAGGTGGGTTAAGAAAAAAAAAAGCAGGAAAGCTGTATGATAAATGCTACTGTGTGCTTTAAAGTGGAGACATCTGTTTGCTAAATAACAATAAAAGGAAATATAGACATGTGTAAACACAATGTAGCAAACTTTCAGCATGTTCTGGATCAAGAGAGACCCATTTGATCTGCAGAGACTCAAAAGGAATCTGGGCAATTCTCTATTCAGGAAGCTTAGAGAGAGTAGGGCTCGCTTGGGCAACCCAAGTCTGTTTCTCATTGTCATACGGTGGATTATAGGCCACATCGGAATGATGACATCTCCACGCTGGTTTTAGCACCAGTCATCCCAAGCCCAGACTAGCCTATCCACAGCTTTAAAATGGTGTTGCCAACAAAGCTAGTTCCAGTGCTTTCAGGCATGGGTGGCAAAAGAGAAAAGGATTTTTGTTTTGACTTGAGGCATATGCCAGGGAAGATGATAACAAGCAATTGTAATTTGAGAGTGGGATGGAGGACAGATGTGTGTCCAGATTTATATATAACAAGAAAAACAGCTAAACCCAGGAAATTAGGTTCTTGACCTTCCTTCTCCCTCTCTCTCCCCACTAAGTTATATAAAAATGGTAGCATGGTCTAGATAAGAAGTGTCAGGAAGCATTGCAGCCCACAACATTCACAAGTGCTGCCGGAACCCGATTAAATATAACTGGGAAATATTTAAGAAAACAAATAAAAATACAATAGAACATAGATAATGTTGACATATGGATTTTCTCAGTCAAAATGTGGCCTGCAGGGATCCTTATATATGGTTGTGGCCTTGTTCTGATTTGAATTTGATACCAGTGATCTAAATGACTGACTTTAAAGAAAACTTTTAGTTCTTTTTTCTTATTATAGTAACTGACTTCCTTCACAAAATACCACAATCACTCCTATCTGTGTAATATTTTCTTTGTGTGGAAAAGACATTAAATGTCTGTCTTTCAAAGGACCTCACACAAATATGCTGTTTAAAAATCATTGAGTACTGAACTTGAGAGCCCTGATCTCAAACTTAATAGATATTAACCTCTCCAAGGTTCAATTTTTTCAGGATAATACCCACACCATCTACTTCACAAAAGTTGTTAGGAAAACATTTTGTGCATTATAATGTACTTTATAAACATGCTATTCTGTATAGGATCCCTCTGGGCTACATTGTCAATTTATACTCGTAGCTACCTCAGGTTTAAAGATATTCTATGGGTTCAATCATGAGCCTCTACTGCTATGCTTACTTTTAATTGTCAGTTAGCAGACATAATTAACTCAAAACAAAGGCATTTTCTAAGAAATAAGGGTTTCCTTCATAAAGCCTCTCACAAATGCAGCATCAATGGGAAAAGAGTATATATACAGAAACATAAAGAGATACATAAAGAGATACATAAAGAGAGCACACTACACTAAGACAACACACATCTCTGGCACCCTAGGACCTCAATGTCCTTTCTCTTCTCATGAAATATTCATGCTGCTTTACCCTGGTTATATATCTGCCCCACATTTGCTTACCTGGGATATATGGACCTATTCTTCCCTGCAGTTCAATTCCTGACATCCAGGGTTAATTCCTTTTTTAATATATAGCTGGCTTTTTTCTACACTGCCAAAATTCATCATTCTTTGAGTTACCTCCACTAACTCTCTCTGACTCACCTTGTGCAGGCACACTCACTGAAGAGTCACAGGAGTGACTGGAGCTAAGTGAGGAGAGAAACTGCTTCCTCACCCCACCTCTATCTCCACTATCCTCTGATAGAGACATAAAGGTAAAGCCAATGAGCAACTCCCTCTTAAGATCTAGGTTCTTCCTCCATAAGAGGTCATCCTGTCTTGATGGCCAAAGGTCTCATTTCTTAAAGCTATTTCCTACCTTGACTATCTCCAGAGCTGAAAAGTTTAGTTTTTTAAAGGTTAACAAGGACTTGGCCAATCCTCTATCTGCTCATTTCGAACTGTCCTTCTATTTCGATCAAAGACAAGTTCTTCACAGGTCAAAAAGGAGAAAAAAAAAGTAGGAACATGAAAAAGTTCCTTTGTACTTCATTTAAAACTTAAACATCATGTTATCTGTTACCTGCCTCTTGTGTGCTTTCCTCAACTAGACTGAAGAGGAAATCATTTAATCAGGACATGCTCTCCAATTGTGCCCCAATCCCTTACCCTCTCCTACCCACATACTCTTCCTAGCAAATCAATCTGAGAATCAGAGTGCTTTTGGCATATTCATTTGTGTTTGTTATTCTGAATGGCTTTCCAATGATGGGGCGAGGCTCAAACATTATCTTCTAAGCAAAATCCATGTGTCAAAGGTTAAATAATCCAGATATGAATATGCTTCCATGAAAATTTAGGCCAGCCTAGCTGGTGAGTTTACGAATCATACTCACTACCAAATAGTTATACACAATGGAATTGTGTACGATAACCAAATATATAAAAGACATACAGAAATACTGTTCATGTTTGTTGTTGTTTAGTCATTTAAGTCATGTCCAACTCTGTGACACCATCTAGGGTTTTCTTGGCAGAGATACTGGAGTGGTTTGCCATTTTCTTCTCCAACTCGTTTTATGGATGAGGAGCTAAGACAAACAGTTAAATGATTCGCCCAGGGTGACATAACCAGTAAGTTTCTGAGGTGAGATTTGAACTCAGGAAGATAAGTCTTCCTGACTTCAAGCCTGGCACTCTATACATCATGTCACCTAGATGCTCTTGCACTTACCACAATAGTAAACATATAATACTACATACTATGTGTATATGACACAGAAACATTTGTTAATACTATAATATAAAGTATACTGTATCCACAACTGCAAAATGGTTAGCTAGCAAGCACACAATGCTTGGTGTGAAACACATTAAGTATACCAATGAGTTTCATTTGGTTATATGAGTAACCACTTCTTTTTTTTTCCTGAATAATTCTAAGTCTATCCACTAACAAAATAGTCCTGGCAATTCTACCATGCCCTCTTGACTTTGTGGGTGGTTAATTATCTACAGCCACAGGAATGTTTCTCTACAATTCCAATTATGAGTTCACTGGATGCCTCAGGCTGGCTATCACAGTGCATTAGGTATACTTTCTTTACCCAAGGAGCCTCTACAATCAGTGTAGGTTAGGTTAGGTTAGGCAGAAGGTACCTATGGGTTCAATTCTTCACTACTGTACTACTGTCTCCATGTGGGTTTCCTTGCTTTTGGGGTACATTTGATTGAGTTCTCTTATTCCTCGGTAGGTACAAATAGCCAATTCTAACAACATTGGAATCTTTGTCTTCAAAACTATTATATATCTCTAACAATTGCTCCAAGACAGGGAAGTAGGCTCCCCTTCTGAGTACACTCAGCTCATGGTCCATTATTATTTTCCACTGATTTTTCAGGAAAAAAAGAAACCTGTATATCATATTGCAAGAAATCATGAATAAAACCTGCCCTGACATAATAGGAAAAAAAGGAAAGGAAAAACATAAATAATCTACCAATCATTTCCAGAAAGAAATGCCAAAAAGGAAAACTCCCAGGGGGTAGAGTCAAGATGGTGGAGTAGAAACAGGACTTCCACTGGGCTCCCACTTCCACCTCTTCCAATTCATGTAAAAGGTGACTCTGAACAAACTTTGGAGCTACAGAACCCACAAAATGACACAGAGAAGCTAACCTCCTGCTGAGGACAGCCTGGCAGACCAGCAGAAAGAGGCCAACGAAGTGTGTTGGAGGCCTAACCTAGCCCTGCAGTGAGCCCAAGGTTTTAGCCTCAGGGTGGCTACAACCAGCAGATGGCTGGAGGGACTTCAGATCACCAAAAGCTGTGGTGGTTTTCAGAATTATCAGCCCATAGAGGCTAAGGACTAAGTAAGAGGTTAGTGCAGTGTGCTTTGTGAACCAGGAGTTCGGGAGTGCAGTCAGGCCTTTACCCCCTGGAGGGAAAAGCAGGCTGAGGTACAGCAGCCAGCCAGCCACTGCCATATGGTTGCTTCAGAGCTCTTGGTCTGAAGAATGTAGGGGGACCTAGCAACCAGTCTAATGGTGCTTGTTTTAACCTGATTGATTATGGATTGCAGTCTAGGGTGGAGGTCCTGGGGTGCAGGACCAGTTTGCCAGAGCATGTGGAAACTTCAGAGAAGGTACCCAACTAATAGCTCCAGCAGCTGCAAAAACCCCAGTGATTGGGACAAAACTCCCCGCTCTGGTAGCAGATTTCTACTGTGGCAAAAAGTTCAAAAGTCAAGTAATTGAGTGGCAACATGAGCAAGCAAGGGAAGCAAGGCAAGCACAGTGGTCCGACTCTGGATTACTTTTGTGGGGACAAAAAGGATCGGGATATGGAAGAGGAGGGAGAAAGTGAAGTCAGAACTCCTGTACCAGAAGCTTCCAAGAAAAGAATAAGCTTCTTACAGGCCATAGAGGAACTTAAGAAGGATTTCAAAAACCAAGTAAGAGAACTGGAGGAAAAATTGGGAAGAGAAATGAGAATAATGCAAGAAAATTATGAAATGAGAGTCAACAACCTGACTGGAGAAAATAACAAATTAAAAAAACTAGAATAACACAAATGGCAAAAGAGGCTCAAAAAGCCAATGAGTAGAAGAATGCCAAATTTGCCAGATGGAAAAAGAAACTAAAAAACTCACTGAAGAGAATCATTCTTTCAAAATTAGATTGGAGGAAATAGAAGCTAGTGACTTTGAGAAATCCTATTAAACAGATCCAAACAAATGAAAAAATAGAAGGCATTGTGAAATATCTCATTGGAAAAACCACTGACCTGGAAAATAGATCCAGGAGAAATAATTTAAAAATTATTGGACTACCTGAATGCCATGATCAAAAAAAGAACCTAGAAATCATCCTTCAAGAAATTCTCAAGGAAAATTGCCCTGATGTTTTAGAACCAGAGGGCAAAACAGAGGTTGAAAGAATCCACTGATTACCTCCTGAAAAAGATCCCCAAAAGAAAACTCCTAGGAATATTATAGCTAGGTTCTGAAGTTCCTAGATCAAGGAGAAAAATATTACAAGCATCCAGGAAGAAACAATTTGAATATTGTGGAAACACAATCAGGATAACACAGGATCTGGCAGCTTCTACACTGAGGGATCTAAGGTTTTGTAACATGATATTCCAGAGGGCAAAGGAGCTGAGATTAAAACCAGAAATCACCTACCCAGCAAAACTGAATATCATGTTTCAGGGGAAAACATGGTTATTCAATGGAATAGGGGACTTTCAAGCATTCTTGATGAAAAAACCAGAGTTGAATAGGAAATCTGACATTCAGATACAAGAAGCAAGAGAAGTATTAGAAGGTAAACAGGGAAAAGAAATAATAAGGAACTTATCAAAGTTGAACTGCTTACATTCATACATGGAAAAATGATAATTGTAACTTATGAAACTTTTCTCAATATGAGAATAGTTGAAAGGAATAGAAATGTACATATATATGTCTACATATGTCTATATGGGTGTATGAATACATATGTGTGTGTGTGTGTGTGTGTGTGTGTGTGTGTGTGTGTGTGTGTGTGTGTGTGTACAGGTATACATAGATAGAGAGTACAGGACCAGATGAATAGGAAGAGATGATATTTAAAAGGTGAAATTAAGAGGTGAGAGAAGAATATGATGAGAGGAGACGGGGAGAGATAGAATGGGGTAAATTATCTCATATAGAAGAGGCAAAGGAGGACTGTTACAATGGAGGGGGAGAACAGGGAGGCAAAAGGAAATGAGTCAACCTTATTCTCAATGAATTTGGCTAAGGGAGGGAATGACATACACCCTAAATAGGGTATCTTGCCCTACAGGAGAGTAGGGGGAAAAGGGATTAGAGGGGGGATGATGGGAGGGAGGGCAGCCTGGGGCGGGGAGGGAAGTTGGAAGCACCCACTTTTGGAAAGGGACAGGATCAAAGTAGAGAATGGAACAAATGGAGGGTGGGATGGGATAGAGGGAAATACAGTCAGTCTTTCACAATATTTCCACTATAGAAATGTTTTATATAGCTACACATGTACAACCTATACTGAATTGCTTATCTTCCCAGTAACGGTGGGTGACAATGAAGGTAGGGAAAGAATCTGGAATTCAAAGGTTTAAAATCAAATGTTTAATATATATAATTTTACATGTAATGGGGAAATAAGATATACAGGCACTGTGGCATAGAGATCCACCATGCCCTACTGGAAAGTTGGAGGGGGAATGGGGAAAGATATAAGAGAGAGAAGATTGGGGAAGGGGATATTCAGTGGGATTGCTGTTTTGGGGTCTTGGGTAGGAGAAAAATGGGGAGAAAATTTGTAACTCAAAATCTTGTGGAAATTAATGACATAAACTAAAAATAAATAAATAAACTAAAAAAAAATAAATGAAAACTCCCAAGAGTGGCACAACCAAAGCTTTCAAGTCAAAGTAAAAAAAATGCTCCAAGCATCAACATAGATAGAAATCAAGCACTGATGAAGCGCAGTTGGTGCTGCCCAAGATTTTGTAGGTAGCAGTAAAATGGGCCAAAACACATGGATGATAATATTCCAAAAGGCAAAAGATATAAGCTTAGCGCCATGAATAACTTCCTCCAACAAACTTAGCATAATATTACAGGGGGAAATATAGAAATAGAGGACTTCCAAGTATTCTTGGAGAGAAGACCAGAGCCTAGTAGAAATTCTTTAATATAAATATTGGAGTCAAAAGAAATGTACAAATTTAAATACAAGAGTGGAATTGGAAGTACAGAAGGATTAAGTGTTTACATTCTGATTGGAAGACATGATATGTGTCCCCTCAGAAACCTAATGCCTACAGGGTCAGAGAGAGACAAGACAGAAGACTTGGGACTGCTTTTATTATGTTTTAATGATTATTTTTGGGGGGTTTTTTTTGGAGGGCAATTGGGGTTAAGTAACTTGCCCAAGGTCACAAGGCTAGGTTTTTGTTTGTGTGTGTTAAGTGTCTGAGGTCACATCCGAACCCAGGTCCTTCTGACTCCAGGGCCAGCACTCTATTCACTGCTCCACCTAGCTGCCCCTTGTTTTAATGATTTTAAGAAAGTGAAGTAAATAATCCTCCTCCACTTGCTTCCAAATTGAGCTTCAGTTTTCTCATCTGAAAAATGGAGGAGTTGAATAATATAATCTCTTATGATCTTCTCAGTTTTAAAATTCTTATTCTGTTCCCACAATAGTATGGAGCCTGTAGCACTTGCTTGTTGGAGAGGCGGATCCAATCTTTTTTTTTTTAATTAATTTATTAGTTTAGTTTCAGTTAACAAGATTCAATTTGATAGTTCCTTGATTTTCAGATTTCCTTTGCTTCCCTCCCCCCGCCCCCCACGACTGAATGTAGTCCAGTATAAGATCTGTAAATACATTCATATTAGAGATTGGTCCAATTACAAAGGCGTATTGTACTCAGTGGGATAAAGAATGATAAAGAAGAAATAAAACCAAACAATGAAAAGAAAAAGATCAATTAGTTTGCTTCCATCAGGATTCAGGCTCAGTTCTTTCTAGTTATGTCTCTGGATGTCACATTTCTCTCTTTCTTGAGTTTTTCGGGATTGACTTATATCACTGCATTGCTGAAAAGAGTCCAGTCTGTCATAGTTGGTCCTCACACATATGATGTGTCTGTGACTGTATACAAATGTCTTCTGATTCTACTCTTCTCACTTAGCATCAGTTTGTATAAGCCTCTCCAGGTAAATATGAAATCCGTCTCCTCCTCATTTCTTATAGCACAATAATATTCAATTACATTCATATACCACAACTTGTTTAGCCATTCCCCAATTGATGGGCACCCCTTTAGTTTCCAATTCTTTACAAACTCAAAAAGGGCTGCTAAAAATATTTTTGTACATATGGGTCTTCCTCCCACTTCTATAATCTCTTTGGGACATAACCCTAGAAGTGGTATTGCTGGGTCAAAGGGTATGAAATTATTTATAGTCCTTTGGGCATAGTTCCAGATTGCTTGCCAGAATGGCTGGATAAGTGTACAACTCCACCAGCAATGCACCAGTGTTCTAAATTGCCCATATCTTCTCCAGCATTTGTCATTTTCTTGTTTTGTCATCTTAGCCAATCTGACAGGAGAGATGTGGTATCTCAGAGTTGTTTTGATTTGCATTTCTCTAATCAATAGTGATTTAGAGCATTTCTTCATATGCTTATAGATATCTTTAATTTCTTTCTCTGAAAACTGCCTGTTCATATCCTTTTACCATTTATCAATTGGGGAATGACTTGTATTCATATAGATTTGACTCAATTCTCTATAAATTTTAGAAATGAGTCCTTTATCAGAGACATAGATTGTGAAAATTCTTTCCCAATTTCCCACCTCCCTCTTGATCTTGGTTACATTGGCTTTGTTTGTACAGAAGTTTTTCAATTTAATGTAATCAAAATTATCGATTTTGCATTTTATAATGCTCTCTAATTCTTGTTTGGTCCTAAAATCTTTCCCTCTCCACAAATCTGACAGGTAAACTATTCCTTGCTTTCCCAAATTGCTTACATTATCATCCTTTATGCCTAGATCATGCACCCATTTAGACTTAATTTTGGTATATGGCATTAGGTAATGATCTATGCCCAGTTTCTGCCATACTGTATTCCAGTTTTCCCAGCAGTTTTTGTCAAATAGTGCATTCTTATCCCAAAAACTGGGGTCTTTGGGTTTATCAAACAATAGATTACTATATTCATTAACTGCTGGGTCTCCTGAGACCAATCTATTCCATTGATCCACTACTCTACTCCTCTGCCAGTACCAAGCAGTTTTGATGACTGCTGCTGTATAATACAGATTAAAATCTGGCATAGCTAGTCTACCTTCCCCAGCATTTCTTTTCATTAATTCCCTTGATATTCTA